>OX352289.1:5405274-6605274 GCA_947086415.1 Pammene aurita | reverse complement strand
TAGAGTGATCATTTGTCAGAGCTCTTACATTGTAGAATCTGGTTTTGTATATTTTTTATTGTTCAGATAAGTAGTTTTTCGAATTTCAGTTCATTACGTTTTAAATCAAATATTATTAATCCGTATAGTATTTAGTTTGTATAACATTTGTTTCAAAGCCTGCATATTCATAAAATGTTGTTTCTGATTTTATCAAACTTAATATTTTCGTTTCATAGAAGACTCAGTTTCTCAATACTTATTGTAATATACATTAAATCCGATATGTTTTTATTCAAACAGAATTAAACTGTAGAATTTTCATATCAATTAAGCAGATTATTAAACTCAAATAAAAAAATGTATCTTTTATTAATGTATTTCATTTCATATATTTACTTTAGCAATATGTTTAATTTTACTATTCTAATTGTACTATTCTAACAACAGTTTGTTTCTGTGGGGGTCGCAATTCTAACCTAACCTAACCTACTTTTCTGGTAACAGTTTGTTTCTGTGGGGGTCGCAGTTCTAATCTAACCTAACCAACTTTTCTGGCAACCGTTTGTTTCTGTAGGGGTCACAGTTCTAACCTAACCTAACCATCTTTTCTGGCAACAGTTTGTTTCTGTGGGGGTCGCAGTTCTAACCTAACCTAACCAACGGTTCTGGCAACCGTTTGTTTCTGTAGGGGTCGCAGTTCTAACCTAACCTAACCAACTTTTCTGGCAACCGTTTGTTTCTGTAGGGGTCGCAGTTCTAACCTAACCTAACCAACTTTTCTGGCAACCGTTTATTTCTGTAGGGGTCGCAGTTCTAACCTAACCTAACCAACTTTTCTGGCAACAGTTTATTTCTGTAGGGGTCGCAGTTCTAACCTACCCTAACCAACTTTTCTGGCAACAGTTTGTTTCTGTGGGGGTCACAGTTCTAACCTAACCTAACCAACTTTTCTGGCAACAATTTATTTCTGGGGGGCCGCAATTCTAACCTAACCTAACCAACTTTTCTGGCAACCGTTTGTTTCTGTAGGGGTCACAGTTCTAACCTAACCTAACCATCTTTTCTGGCAACAGTTTGTTTCTGTGGGGGTCGCAGTTCTAACCTAACCTAACCAACTGTTCTGGCAACCGTTTGTTTCTGTGGGGGTCGCAGTTCTAACCTAACCTAACCAACTTTTCTGGCAACCGTTTGTTTCTGTAGGGGTCGCAGTTCTAACCTAACCTAACCAACTTTTCTGGCAACCGTTTGTTTCTGTAGGGGTCGCAGTTCTAACCTAACCTAACCAACTTTTCTGGCAACAGTTTATTTCTGTAGGGGTCGCAGTTCTAACCTACCCTAACCAACTTTTCTGGCAACAGTTTGTTTCTGTGGGGGTCACAGTTCTAACCTAACCTAACCAACTTTTCTGGCAACAATTTATTTCTGGGGGGCCGCAATTCTAACCTAACCTAGCCAACTTTTACGGCAACCGTTTGTTTCTGGATTTGTTTTTGTGTGTGTAACAGATCTAATATCATTATGTATATTCTTTGCAATTAATGTAAAGGAAGTGCATAAATACTAAAATAATAATATTGGAAAAGAAAATACTGGAACTAAATATTATATAAAACAGTAACTATGAAACAACAATCTATGAAATCTGTGTCTACGAAACAAAAATACATGAAATATGATTCTAGTGTTCGATAATTTTGTAAATTAAAAAAGTTTGATAGCAATATACATGGAACTGAATGTCTGTGAAATATGTTTTAACCAATTGAATAGTCTATGAAACAATAATATTGGAACAGAAAGTATATGAACCAAATAATCTATGAAATAATTTCTGAGAAACGAAATTCTATGAATTTTCTGTCTATGAAAGAGGGTGACACCAGAAATCCTGTTTTATCATTTTATGGAGTTCAACGCTGCTGCAGCGTCAGCATTAGTCTCACACTGTCTTATTCTGACAGTCAGCAATATTTGAATCAAATATTCAATGTAAGTCCCCGAGCAAAAAAACCGGCCAAGTGCGTGAATTATACACCCAGTAATACCTACAGTATTAAACGAAGACGTCAAAAGTAAGTACGTAATCGAAGACGTCAAAAGCTTTTAAAAACCGGCCAAGAGCGTGTCGGGCCACGCTCAGTGTAGGGTTCCGTAGTTTTCCGTCCGTCACAGTAAGCGTCCCCACTTAAGAGTTAATAACACCGCTCTGTAGGATATGATATGAGAGTTCCACGTACAGCGACATCTATCGGCAAATTAAGTAAACTATTGCGCGCGAGCTTAAAGCATGGAAGATGATTTTTATGGAATAATTCTTTATTGCGTGAACCGATTTTCACCGTTTTTACTTTACTTGAAAGCACGTCATTACATTGTAATTTTGTAGAAATTACAGGTACAATAAACACCTGCTTATACGGTTAAATTACAAACTTAGTTCAGAAATTATTTTGTAATTTTTTTTCAAAAACTATTCATCCTATCAAGTTCAAAATAATTTTCCTAGAAAGTTTTTATAAAGTTCTACTTTTGAGATTTTTTTCATATTTTTAAAACTTATGGTTCAAAAGTTAGAGGGGGGGGGACGCATATTTTTTTACTTCTGGAGCGATTATTTCCGAAAAAATTTACATTATCGAAAAATGATTTTAGCAAACCCCTATTCATTTTTAAATACCTATCCAACAATATATCACACGTTAGGGTTGAAATGAAAAAAAAAATCACTCCCCACTTTACGTATAGGGGAGGTACCCTAATAAATAAAAAAAATCCACTTTTTATTTTACCACTTTGTCGGCGTGATTGATATACATATTAGTACCAAATTTCAGCTTTCTAGTGCTAACGGTCACTGAGATTATCCGCGGACGGACGGACGGACGGACGGACGGGCAGACATGGCGAAACTATAAGGGTTCCTAGTTGACTACGGAACCCTAAAAAGGACTTTTGACGTCTTCGTTTGCGTAGCTACTTCTGATGCTGACTACGCGTCGTAAAATTCTATCAGGTGGATAGGATATTATTACAAGTATACATTGACACAATAATACCGAATGATAAATAATTACAAATTTCTGAGCAATTTCGCTGCTCACGAGACAAGTAATCCTAGGTATAATGGTTCCGTTCTTTACCTACTTGCTTTTGAGATTCGGAACTCTTAAAAGTACCTTAAATATTTTTATTTCAGGAAAGCTTCTTGAAGTATGTATTTTTTTATTTTATTTTTAATGGTCACATGAGGTAAGGCGCAGAAGGACAGAGGAGCTAAATAATCACAAAAAAGCATTTTTTGCAAGATATTAATCAATTTAAATTAATTAAACTTCCGTACATACCGTCTGAACCGTGGACCAAGGGACCAACCGATTATCTGTCTGTTTTCCAGGTCCAATTCTACATGGTACTCTTCCATTCAATCAGTGCCCTTGTTTGCGACTGCGGATACCCAAGGTAAGAATCAAACTAAACTTTAGAGTTACCTTAACATGATGAGATATCTGAGTATGATGGTAGGTATTCAAAAACGTGGTTTAGTGCGAAAAAAAAATTCTCACACTAGTGCTCTTTAGTTTTCAAGTGTTTAAATCACAATTAATTCAATATTTTTGTATATATCAATGAGCTTTTCTGATTTATTTTTAGTGTGTATTAAACGTCGTTAAACGTATTGAATGCGTAAATTTTGGAAATTCATGGAAAATTCATGAATTTTGTTGCATTCTAATTTAGTTAATTTGTGACGTGTGTTAAGGACTAAAATAACTTCAGTGACTAATATTTTTCTTTAAGAATTTTTTTCGGCAAAAACCTAGATCCGTAATAGTTAGGTACGTATTTAGATGAACCTTTAAAATGGCGAACTTGCGCAATCAGTCAACCTATGTCCTTTCCACCCTTGCGCTTTTATGAATACGACCCCCTATTATTATTTAGATGCGAACAGTCAAACTAAAAAGGATTAAGTGAAGAACACACCTGATAATTGTATCTTCTTTTTGATTTCATATATTTTGGTATTTATTGTAGTGAGACGATCCTCCGTCTCTATTTCAAACGGATGCTTGTGGTAGCAAGTAGCCATAGCTGAAACCTGTAATCATTCAAAAACGAACTTATCGATTAAACAATCGAATGAACAACGAACATGTGTGCAGTGCATTATGCCCAACATTGTATAAAAAACACCCCTACGTTTTAAAAGCGCCATCTGTGCGACGAGGGGCGCATCGTAAAGTTTCAAAGCTCGGAAAGGCTTTGGAATCGCTTGATTTCACCATTCAACCAACATTCCTTCGCGTATCTTTGTATGTGTGCGTGCCTCAGTTCTCACGCCTTTAGGACGCGAACGCATCAAAATTATAACTTAAATTATTAATTAACATTAACTTGATTTGGGAATAAGTATTTGTTGTAAGTTTGTAAAGTTGAGATATCGAAGTTTACGGGCTGCAAGCTGCGGCACGCACACAGGCGCAACGGCCGCCATTTTGATTTCGTACGGTGTGTCTGTGAACAAAGCGCCGTCAGACGCGAGCGGGACGCGGCTGCGCGCGAGTCGATCGCGACGTTATTTTTTATCGGGCCCGTTTTTACCGCTAAAATGTCCTTTGCATATAAATAACAGTCCCAAAACTATTAAAAAACAAAATGAAGTGCCTGTTTCTCATACCGTGAGTGTATACAGTGGTGTTGACCGTATGAAACAAATGTGAGTGGTCCATGTGTAATGTTGTGTCACAAAATGTGGTCTAGAAACTTTATACCGGATTATGGGATTCAATTTCTGGTGCTGTGCTTCCTACTGGGAGCGTTGAGCATACAGGAGGCCGAAGGTGAGTGGTTAAACTAAGTGTTTATAAAAGTTTGAAGAGCTTTTGAAAGCGCGCAGGCGGCTAAAGCGGGTAGTCGCTAAAGCTCCTCCGCGCCTAGGTGCGCTCTCGGCCCACTAAACCGGTCGGTTAATGATTTGGTTCTCACAGTCTTGACTTGAGGAACGAGTATCTAAAAACTAGAGTGAAGTGGCATAGCCTTTTTATATCGCTACATAATCCCCATTTGATGCTAGCACTAGTTTCGAGCTTTCAGACCTAAGGAGGAATAGGGTTGGGATAAGGACACGATATGTACCGATTTCAATTGTTACTTAATCGGTACACTTTAACCGTTAGCTTATGTTCTGTTAATATGCATTTTGGTACGAAGTTACTTGACAAAGCTTTGCGACTGTGTTCATCATTTATTCTGTTCTAATGCCATTTTGTATTTCAAATCCCTTAAAAGGAATTTATGTTCAGTTAATGTGTTATTTATGAAAATAGTTGTGAAAATCCTTCTAATAGATTTGAAATATAACTACCGCGCTCGCAATTTATGTAACAGCGATTTCATTGTCACAATTTACAATAGGAATTTCCGTTCATTGATGTGTACCGATTTTTTGGTATGTTAACATAACACACCTTTTTAAATTCAGAAAACCACTCAAATATTCAATTATTATTTTATATTACAAACAAGGTCTGTTGTGTTTATTATTACTCAGCGTGTGTCGTAGGTAATTTCACCACGGTATCCACGATAGACGCTGGTACTCTTTTTAATTAGCTATTTTATTGTGTTGTGTACATTGTTGTTGTTTACCAAATTAGTTAATGATTGTAGCTGGCCAGGCGAGTGGTGCGTACGTGTTGTCAAATAGCGTGGGAACGATCTACATTCGGTTTGCGAGCAAATACCTACATAACGTAATTTCTAATAGGGTATTTACCGTTATAACCTTATAACAATGTATACAAACCTAAAGTTGGTATCCTTATATAAATTTTGATGTGATTTCGTTAATTAAATCAGATTATCAAATACCTCACGTCTTGTCACTTTGGCTTATAAAAGCTTAACAATTATTGGAAAACCCAAACGAATTCCACCTACTTTTAGACATAAACACAGTTTAATTCCTCACATAGTAACCACGACATCGACCAACTAGTAGCATACAAATTATAACGAATGCTATCTAGTTTGTATTCACTCCTCAGAGTCCTGGCAGACGACTTAAATATTGATCAAACAACACATTTCGTGTGTTTTAAGGGAAAGTTGCGACTTACAATTCATATTGGGTATAGTTTCGAAATTTCTGTGTCCCTACTCTGTTTCAGAAGCATTTGAAATTGTAATTTTATGATCTTCACGGCGGAATATTAAGTAATCTGGTAAGTACTGCAAGTTTATCCGAGTCGGTGGCAAAGTCTGCCTAGCGTCATCCCGTGTTTACTCTATCGTGTTTTTTGTTGACACAGATATGATATGACAGACATTGGCACCGGGTTAGATATAGTCTGGCTGGCTATTTGTGACTAGAAAAGGGTTACTTTTAAATTTGCCGCCATTTTTTAGTGACACGATTTGCTGGCTGGTCTAAATATTTGCCCTGGCGATTTTTTTTTCATTAACTCTTATGCTACTAACATGAAGAATAATTTCTAGAACAGTTTTACTACGTTTTATATCGGTTGATTCGAATAGTTGTGATTGTGTTGTTAAATAAACATTTCTTCCATTACGTCATGATAGCGGTCCTTTTTATAAAATATATATAGGTGCCTGGTTTCAAACAGTGTAACCCTTGAAATCAATGATATGTATTTCGTTATTTTGAAACTGTTCTATAATTATTTGTATATTTTTTGCATGGCGAGAGGATATTTGGCATGATATAGCTATAGGAATGCAATCTCGATCCCGCGAGATCTCGAAACTTTGATATCTCGTGTGAATTTTTGAATGGCACGAGATCTCGATTAATATGTTCGAGATCTCGAACGAGATTTAACGGCTTATCACCTATGCTGTTGAATTGAGAGAGAAGTTGTTAGTTGATATTATGTTAAATGTGCAATTCATTTCTATTAATACCTATGTTGTTTCTTTAGTAAAAATAGCAGGAAGTACCATGAAAAAGTCCAATTTTCGTCAGTATAACTTATTTGTAACCAAACCTTGATCGCGACGAGATTATCTCGATCTCGACTGGCGAGATCTCGAATAGACCAATCTCGACTTCAATTTTTCGGTTCGACATTGCATTCCCTATATTACCTGAGTGAGTATATTTCATACCTATAACGAATCTGTATTTAGGAACCTGTACAGTCAGCGTCATACAGTTGGTCGCATCCAAAGTAGTCAAATAGTTCGGTACACCATAGAGTTTGTATGGTGTATCCAACTATTTGACTATTTTGAATGGTACCAACTACATGACGCTGACTGTACCTATTCTGTTATGCAAAGGCAGAATTCCTGCTAGTGAAAATGAATGACAATAATTCATATCGCGTATAGATGCTATTATATTATTAAAGTTCTAATTAACATCGAATACACTGCATACGCATATCAGCTTATTTATCCTCTCGCTGTTTTACTTGTTTTACTACTAATCGCTTTTGCAATGACCATTGGCCAAATTGTCCAAATACTATTGTTATCGGAACTTACCCAAAACTGTTAAGCATTTACTAGCGTTTGTCGTTCATTGACATTGGACATAATAAGTTTGTTACGCTATTTAAGCAATTTAATCGATTAAATTGATCGTACTCGAATTGCAGATGTCACGATATTTAATAAACATGGCCGCTCCACTTTTATAAGCGGAATTAATGTCCAATTGTCTCTTCAATTGACTGCAGTGTCGCTTATAAATCTTAACTAAAACATGAGTAATACCTAATCCTATACACGGAATTAGCACCCCTATCCTTAAAAGTTTAGGTGTCAAATTTGCATGAACCTATATACAAGTGGTCAGTGTGTTGGTTAAGAAAACTCAAGGAGTTATGGCACTTGTAGGCTTGGTTGTAGAGTCTAAATTAGCGTGGTGTGGCGACAAATGACCAGTGTTATGCTTTTAGTGTGTTGAGGCGCCGTGTTCTCAGAAGCGTTGGTATTGGTACATTGATATTGATACTGTCCCCGGTGCACTTGGTGCTCAGAAACGTTTGCATACATTGAGCAGTGCTGAGAAGAAATTAATTTTCAATTGACACTGTCACATGTCAGGTTTATTATATTTTACATATTATACTCATCTTGAACGAATCTTATGTATTAGGTACGTAATTTTTTTGATAGTTTATATCATCATTTTCTTTTTAACGTAATCTAAAAGTACCTATAGATAGATGGATAGAAAATGAGTCTGCAATAGCTCGTCTTCTTTGTAGGAAGCATAAAGTGTAATAACTAGCATGCGTTGCATCCTGTTATTCTATTAGGTAAGGTATGTTAACATATAAAGGCAATGTAACTAGTGTCCCCACTGGACAAAGACCTCGGGATAAAACACAGGTATTTTCGTAGGGAATGTACTGACTGTACACTCCCTACGAAAATACCTGTGTATTGCTGGTGAATGTACGGTTTATAATTTTTATAAACTACATTGTGCATAGGGCATGCAATACCGGTATTTTATGCATGACTAATACCGGAATTCCGGGATTGCCCATACAAAAAATACCGTAATTATGCATTTTTTTATTGCCTAGGAACCTGCCTGTGTCATGTTTGTCTTAAGGTATAACTAGTTTGGGAGTTTATAATGATAAACGTTTAAAATTAACATACCTACAATATTCTATTTAAAATGTAGGTACCTACCTAATAATTTCTCCTAAACCGGTACGTGTTCTTTTTCGGTACAACTTACAATGTCCCAGCCCTATTGTGCATATCTAAAAACAAAGTAATTAACTTTCAAACATCGTTCAAATCCTAAATCAAAGGAAATAATTAATATTACAATACAAGTACGTCCATAAATACTAACTAAATAAATAATTTAATGACATATTTATTCCTACCGTTCATGGAATAAAAATTCGTCAAAGCAGTTTTTCTGTTTAAAAAAAAACTTTGTTCTATAGGAATTTACTACTTGCTACCTGTTATTTATTACGAAGTAAATATCTTAGATTACAAACAAGGCTAAACACATAAGGACCTGACCTGTCCAACCGACGAAAATGGCTAGCTTGTTCTAGACTTCGTAAAAGGCTAGGGCTCCATTTTGATGCCATATTTGTGCGTGTATTAGCTAAAAGGTTGCTGGTTATTTGTAGAAACATTTGAAAAATGCCTAATTGATTACTTGAACTGGCAAATTCAATACTATTCATTCATATAATTTCATAAAAAAATGTCTAAATAGATGTCCAATATAAAAACAAATATAAACCTGCAGGAACGTATAAATAACTATGAATCAATACTAATATCATATTTTTTTAATAAAAAAATACTAAATATATACGCAGAAACAGTTAATCCAAAAAAAATTTTGTCTGCATTGATTTATTATGTATTCTACTAGATGTGACATCCAGAACAGATTTTGTGCGCCATGTTTGGCGGTTGACAGCTATGACCGAATCAAAGAGTAGTACGAGTATAGACTTGTAGTGATTTTCACTACAACTTTTAGGACAAAAAATTCTAGACTTCGTAAAAGGCTAGGGCTCCATTTTGATGCCATATTTGTGCGTGTATTAGCTAAAAGGTTGCTGGTTATTTGTAGAAACATTTGAAAAATGCCTAATTGATTACTTGAACTGGCAAATTCAATACTATTCATTCATATAATTTCATAAAAAAATGTCTAAATAGATGCCCAATATAAAAACAAATATAAACCTGCAGGAACGTATAAATAACTATGAATCAATACTAATATCATATTTTTTTAATAAAAAAATACTAAATATATACGCAGAAACAGTTAATCCAAAAAAAATTTTGTCTGCATTGATTTATTATGTATTCTACTAGATGTGACATCCAGAACAGATTTTGTGCGCCATGTTTGGCGGTTGACAGCTATGACCGAATCAAAGAGTAGTACGAGTATAGACTTGTAGTGATTTTCACTACAACTTTTAGGACAAAAAATTCTTTAGGGATGTCATCTCCTGTTACTCAATGTTTGTCTGTCAATTTTTATCCCTAAGTGACCCTAGTCGTAAAATTTACTGTTTTACTCTTGTCGTACTTTTTTTTTCAAAATTGGTACTTTATGCGTTAATCAAAATAAATGCATAGGTGTATGTTATGTATACCTATTTCAAGATTTTGCGTTCTTACGTTTGTCTTACGGTTTTTTTATTGGTTATTTTTTAGGTCTTGCACATGCGGGCGTTATGCAAAAAATATTGTTCTGATGTTTATTACTACGTTACATTGTTATATTACACCGCATGCGACAAGCTAGATCACGTAAAATTAAACTCAATTAATAGGTAATAAAGTCTTTGACAAATGCGTACAAAAGTTGTAAGAGCTTTTGTCTGACAAATTTATGAATGCTGATGGTGAAAATTGGAACTAGCGGCGTCGCATAGTCATTTCGTGTGCTCCGCTAGACGACAGCCCCGCCGCGGCCGGCACTGCTTAGTTGGTAGAAGTATGGTCTGAGAAGCGATTCGTTCTCATGCGAAAGTGTGGCCATTGTTAGAGAATATTACGAAAATGGTTAATTGCATAAATTGTGTGAGTTTTATGCGTCCGTGTAGTTCGCGAATGTATCTATTACGGCGATGTTGTAAATAAAATATTTTGTTTTGTAGGTACCAATTACTATTACTTTTTGAAATATAATAAAGCAAACTGACAATATTTGATGTTCCATATTTGAATTAGGTGTAGGCATTATTGTAGTGGGATAGTAATGGGGTTGGCCGGGGGAAAGTGTTAACAGGTGGCGCCAGCATAGGTTGTACCTGTCAAACTTACCAACAGTGTCAAATTTTTGTTTTTTTACCAGGATGCTAGTTACAGGATGTATTTCTTACGTGTCGTTTTTGTTTTTTTTTTCTGAATGAAATGGGGGCTTTTAATTTCATTTCTTTCTTAGATTACGCATTTATAAGATTTTTTTTAAAGTATAATATTATGATGCAACTGAAACGTACAAAAACAATATAAACATTATCAAAAACCTAACCAAGGGTGCCGCTGGCAATGGAGCATGGCCACTTAATTATTAATATTATAAACGTATTTATATTGCCATCCATAAATAGTAAGTTACTGAACAGCACATAAAGCGATAAATCTCGTTATCAGTGTTTAAATCTACAACAAAGGCTATTAATGCCCCAAGTACTAACTAAGTAGCAACCCTAAACACAGCCCATCCTGTTACGGCTTACAAATTCACAAATCAATCTGCACTGTGTAAGTGTCTAGCAGCTAGGGTTGGCAGCACAGGTTAATCTTTTAAGAAATGCTAAAGAGTTTGCTAAGTTGAATAAAATAATAAAAGTACATATCATCGGGTACAAATTGTTGAAATTATTCTTAAATAATTCCTGACATGGCAATGCAGTAAGCCGGTTATGTATTAGTCATAGTCAATGATTTGTTTGCATTATAACACATAACAATGCATGCAAATACAATTTTAAGCAATTAGGCAGTAACTTACATAAGACAAATTATTAATAATAATAAATCTTTATTTCGGAATAAAATTACAATCCATAGTATGTCAGTGCGACTTAAAGGCTATGTTAGCAACGAAATCACTAAAAACTAAACCTAAAACTAAATTACAAATTGGGCCACGCTGAGATAGCGGGATGGTACAACCATACCATCCCGCTATCTCAGCGAGTAACTTGTTCAATATGATTTTATAAATTAAAACTGCAACTTGTTGAACTTGTATGAAGTAAATGTTATGGGATCCTAAATCGGTTTTAAATTAACCTATATGTAATATTTTTATATTTATTTATACAATACAATACAATACAATAATGTTTATTTCAGAATATAGATTCCATTTGGTTAGGAAGACACAAAAACAAATAAAAATCTTATATTACTAATGTTAGTACTTACTTACACTTAGTACTTGTTAGTACTTTTACTTTCTCCTGCTTTATCTTGCTTTACAAATATGAAATTTCTTTAGCAAATATTTAATTAATTTGAACTTTACTACATAGTAAGAGCCACATAAAGCAAACTTTATGCCAAAATGCATTCTCTATCAGCGAATCTGAGAACTAAACCAAACAATTTTTTTTAAATCTGCCATTATTGCACCGACCATAATGTATTACTGCTGAGAAATAATGCTATTCCGGATCAATTTAAATATTGTTCATGTATTGTTGACAGAATAAAATATATCTGTTAATGTATAATGGTACTTATTAAGGTAGAATTCATAATTCAGTGTAATCTGACAGCACTTCACATACACTTGACAACTGCTTTGTATGCCAGCTGTCAAAAGACTCCACTGATTTAGGAATTATACCTTAAGTTTTTTAAGCTATATTAAAACTAGTGAAAAAAGGTCAATAAGTTTTTAGCCTTGCATGGAGTAACTGCGTGGAGTACTCCTTGTCAATATTCAAATAGGGCAGATGCCCCGATTTTGGCTATTGTGTCAGTTTTGGCCATTTTCAACTTTATTAAGGTATAGATAAAACAAGTCTATGGTTTATAGTTAATACAAGAGTTAATTATGTTATGGCAGCATAGATGTCATCAGAGAGTTCTAAACCAGGAGAGGCCTTAGGTATCATTTCCCCTCTGTCAAAAGTATTGGCAGGAAAATCTAGTACATCTATAAAAACTATTTCAATAATCGATGTCACGCACTTTCGCCATCGCTGTCGATGGATAACAAGCTCCGTGAAAATGCCCTTATGCGCTGTTTTTGGATGTAAAAAATGTTATATTTCGTCTAGTAAACAAAAATATGAAATACCAATTCAGATGTAAGTAAAATTTTACTTTATTTATCATTACTTTCGTAATAAAATATTTAACCTAAATCGAAAATCAAGGTTCGTTTACAGAATCGATTCAAAGACAATCGTTTTCTTTCTGACGGGCAGTAACTATTTGACATTTGACATTTCTCCATATTTAACGCGCTTAAGGATTGCTGTCTTCTATATTTTGTTTGAAAATACAATCAAAAATGATCCTTGGCTTTTTTGTTTGACATTTGCAAAGACTGCATCCAATAATGAACCATATGTTAACGTATGTACAGTCGACTATCTATTGCTCCATTTAGTTCTATGAAGTATAAAAAGAATATGTCAAATATGTTTGGTGTTTTTAAGTCAAAGGTACATCTTTGCCGGTGTCAATAAAGCGTTGTTGCCATAAAAAATCATTTAGAAATAAACTGTATTAACAACCGACAATGATGTACCTTTGACTAGAAGACATCACATGCGTGCTACCTCGCCCCCCTCAGATTTTGGCAGACTTTTTTGTTTAGAAAGATGACGCGAAGCGTACTCCATTTATAGAGCTTTATGGATGTCATCTATCATGTATCAGTTTGTCATTCAGTTGTCAGGGGCCATGGAAAATACCGGCCCAGTGCGAGTCGGACTCGCGCACCAACGGTTTCCGTACAAACCTGTAGGTATAGGGGTAGTAACTTTAAAATTATTAGAAATATTTTTATTATATGATGTAACTAAAAATTTACGGTTTTCGCAATTTTTCCTATATCTGTGCTATAAGACGTTGCTTTGTACCAAATTTCAAGATTCAGAGTTCACGGGATGTACCCTGTTGTAGGTTTTGATTCCCTTGCGAGTTTCGAAAATTTGAGGAAATTTGCGGCATAAACGGCTGTATCTTTTGATTGCGTTGGCTTAGAAGTCTGATTTTTTTACAGCTCCAATGGACAGTAGACCTGAGTATTTGATTTAAATTTCAGCTTGATACCTCCACGCGTTCCTGAGAAAAATGGTCTTGACAGACAGACAGACAGACAGACAGACAGACGGACAACAAAGTGATCCTATAAGGGCTCCGTTTTTTTCCTTTCGAGGTACGGAACCCTAAAAAGTGGCCAAAATTGGCTCCTGAGCCCTTTTCTGACATTTCATTATAGAAAAAAACAAGATCTCATGTCAGAATCTTAACAGTGGAGATTCATATAAATATAGTACTATATTTTCCATGCCTCAGTACATAACGAGTGTCATAATTCCTTATTGACACAAAATGACGGACATCTGAATAGACTAACTCCCCTTAAAGTGGCCAAAACCAGGGCTCTTATAGGATGATAACTTTATGGGTAGGTTAAGGTGTTGCCGTCGTTTACCATCTCTTTGTCAAATCCATGTATGGTCGTGAGGTCAGCTGCGGAGAAAAAAGGCCCACGCTGCATACAAAGTTTGCAGGGTTCGAAATTACCAAGATAATTATATTTATCGTGATAATTATCCCCGGTATGGATTTTTTTTCTATTATAGTTCAACTACTAATAATGTAGATTTTCACGCGCGATATTATTTTTTGTGCCTTCCGCCTTTACAAATCTTGGGTAATTAATAATTATCAAATCGATCTCAAACATAAAAATCACAGGGTACGAAAGCATAATTATCAATGATAGTTATCTTGATAATTAAACTGTCATTGATAATTATACTTTGGAACCCTGAAAGTTTGTATGCAAAGGGGTCCTTTTCTCTGCAGCTAACTGTACCATAGACAAAAATGTATAAACTTTTGTATAGTTAAAAAAACAAAATAGTTAAATAAATCAAAAAACTAGTCATACAACTGTTTAAAGCTAATTTTAAGATGTAACTTTGGAATTATTTTCTATTGAGTCGATTTCTTCCAATCGTGTAACGGAAAATCGGAATTAATAAAGTCCTTCCAAATATAACGAATTTTAACCTATTTTTTTACTTTCCCAAAACAAGCAAAGTAAGTAAAGTGAATATTCTTTATTGCACCAAAACAAAATACAAGAGTATAAATATTTTTACAATAAACAAGTAGTTATAGCTTAAAAAACTGTTTAAGTAATGTCATCGGGTCATGTTATTAAAGGTCATCGGGTGTTGTCAGCCTCTTAAGCTACTACTGCTGTCTGTACCAGTTCAACGCTAGTCTTGCAACCCTAAGGCATAACAAGCTTGGGCCTAGGCCATAGATCTAGACCTTTATTTATAGACCAGTCTGATAAGCTATTTAGTACACTGTTGTCTTAAATTAAACGTGCGTAGTTCATCGGTTAGTTCCCTTGTACCATCGCGCACACTGTTATGCCCGGTAGACCTTATGCCTTTCGTAATAAGGTCCACCGATATACAGTTAAGAGTGTTGTACACCCCGTAGCCAGAGTTGCAGTTAAGATACTCGTAGGGCTGCTAATTTAAAGTAGGGCATTGGTACCAAATTCAAGTTACTTGTCTTATTATTAAACATCGGTATCAACGTTCAAATTTCGTGGCAATGTACGGTTGGCAGAAAAATAAATACAAACAAATCACTTAGTATTTTTAACCTTTATTTTGTATATGTAAATAAAAAAGCCCCTAAATAGTACATTTCCTAATTAGGGTGGTAAAACAAAGAAAGGCCGCGCAATCGCAATTGTTGCGGCCCAAGCTGCAAGCGAGGGACGTAATTATGCGATCGAGGGCTTTCTTTATTACCTCCCGTGTTGGAAAAATATGTGCACATTTGGCCAGAAAGCGGCTCTATCCGTACGCGTAGCGTGCGGAAAAAGCCACTTTATGTCCAGGTGTGGCATACAATATTTTACGAGTTAGAATAGATCACTAAAATTTGTTCCATAGATTTTGCTGTCAATCTTTGACGTCTGTAAGAATATATCCATTTTAAATGACTAAAAGATCTTTCCACGCTGACTGAGGTAATAGGAAGGTATGTCAAGCATTGAAAATTTTGCACACAGTTTTTATTTACACTTTCTGGTATTTCAGCCTCGTTGTTTTTAGATAGTTGGTTAATTATTTGTACAGTCTTATAACCAGGATTTTTCTTTAATACACTTTTTAATTTAAAATAAACTTTTCTGGCATTTTGATGTAACCTTAACGTTGATATTTTTTTTTGCAAACCATGAACAATGTTTAATGATTCTGCTAGACTCAGTTTTGGATCCTCCAATAATTTTATTGACTTAGCAATTATACTAAAGTGTGTATCGACGAATAGTAACTCAGTTTTTAAATTCCGGTTACGGAAAATTTTTTTTGCTTTAGAAATTGCACTCGCTTCACGCGGATTTAAGGCATCGATGACAGATTTGATTTTATCATAATGCATGTGATAATATGAGGCAGCATTTAACCATGTTCCCCATCTTGTTATCACGGGTCGGGGTGGTAGAGGAATATTTACACACATTTGATGAAATAAATTTGTCCTTGAAGGAGCGTTACGAAATATTTTTTTGATACAGTCAATCAAACTGTTTATGGTCGGGTAAAGACTTCTAATTATCTCTGCGACTCGATTACATCCATGTGCTATGCATGTTACATGAGTCATATTTTTATATTTCTGAACAAGGTTTTTAGCTGCTTTTACCATGTAGGAACCGGCATCCGTTATAAAAAATAATAATTTATCCATGTTTTTTTTGTATTCATCGCCCCAAAGATCTTCAAGGGTTTCCTCAACGAGTTTGGTTATTGTCGAATGGTTAGTCGCCTCCAATACCTTAGAAGCAAATAAATGTGGCTGGGTACTAGTTCCATCTAGAGCTCCGATCAAAATATTTGCCACTTTTTTTCCCACGGAATCTGATGTTTCATCAACACTGAGGTAAATCATTTTATTTTGTAATTTCTCTTTCAATTCATTTTTTTTCTTTTCATACAATTCAGGTAAGCATTTTACTCGTATTTTTGTTTCACTCGGCACAGTAATATCGTTTCCATATTTATGATTTAAAAGGTTTTCTACAAAATTTCTAAATTTAGGATTGTCTAATTTTGACCACGGTATATTCGAACAAATCATAAACTCTGTTAAATCTTTATTAAATTTTTCTTGTGCATTATTTTTATGAATTTTGTTGTGTAAATCTGTTTTTAAATGGCGGTCGATACTAGATTTAGAGGGAAATAATTTCGAATTACACAATTTGCAATATACGATATCGTCTTTAATTTCGAAATCAGCATTATCTCGTATTATATCCTGTAAATGGCAGCGTGAATCAGATAATTTATCTTGATGAGATTTTGATTTCAAATGTTTCTCTATATTGTACCTTTTCTTTTTTATATTCATTTCGCAAATAGTACAGCAAGCACCTTCGTTAGTGAATATAAAATCAGTATACTGCGTCAAATCCATTTTCTCAAGTCTGATAGGGAGTTGGGTAAAGATTTATCAATGCTAAATTGTAGTTGTAAGTGTTTTTAAGAACTATTATCGTTGAAGATTTTACCACATATTATTTTGCATGACAATTCATTTGTTGCCTATTTGGCATTTAGAATTTTTTTTACAAATGGATAATGAAATGAGTATTGAGGTTCTATGACGTATTAAGAATATAAACCTCTTTAAATATATGTACAGTTTACCAAAGTACGATTAAGAATAAAAATAAATTAAATGTTATTTATTACTAATAAATAAAACAATGATACCTATGTATTTCTTTTTTTGGGACCCTTACCAAGTGCCACGAAATTTGAACGTTGATACCGATGTTTACTTATTATGTAAACCAGGAGTCGGCAAACTTTTTTGACAAAAAGCCTGATGGCGGAAAATATGGAATTTGTGGATGCTATAGAGCCGCAGTTTTCTGTTTTTTACTGTAATATTTTTATTTTTATTTGCGGGACTTGAAGAGCCACAACTGACCCTTCAAAGAGCCGCATGCGGCTCGCGAGCCGCGGTTTACCGACCCCTGATGTAAACAAACACTTCCCAAAGACATTATCAGCTACCTAGACGGCAATGTCGAAGTCGAATCGAAGTTTGCATTGCGTCATGTACGGACACTTTTAATAATAACGAACATCTTCCTAACGTCCCCCTACCGTACCGTTTTCATTTTCACCCCAGCTTCGTGACAAGTAAAGTAAACGCACACCCGACAGATACCCACTTGTGCATGCATACGTTACTAAATAAACATCCATGCGCACGCGCATCCATTGTAAAACCAAGCCTATTAGCTCAGAAACAAAGTTGAAATTCACTTGGATGCAAGCCTAATGTACTTGAAGCAGTGCAGTTGAATTGCGACTTTAAAAGGTTAAGGTTATGGTTGATTTTTGCTAGCGGGGCCGGGAGAGGGTAACCGGTTTGAGTTCTCGTTCGCCGGTCTCGGTTGTCATTCTACTCATTCTGGATCGAACGTGGTTTTTAAGTTTGGAATACCTTGGTAAATGCTCCGGGCTTATTGGTCGACGTGGCTTAGCACTTAAAAACTATTACTTTCCGTTGTGTAGGGCTCTAGGACAATCAAATTTGATTTTTTCATAGAATTCCAACAAGCTGTAATTCGTTTTAATGCCTTCCTGGTTAAGTCCATTCAGTTATATTATAACTATAATAACCTAAGTAGGCAGCTTAAAAACCGCGAGCCATCCGGTTGCCTCTCGGACACTGTAACTACGAGCCATTGCTTTAATAAAACACAATGATTTTCCATTATTTTATCATAGAGTTACTATGATCACGTTCTCCATCATCATACCAGCTCGATGGTACCAAAATATTGTATGGTCACCCAAGTTACAAAGGCATGCTAAATCATCTACTCATCTCGAACTGGTTCAAATCTGGGTTGCAAGTTTTCAAGGTTGGGAGTTTAATAAAAATTGGACGGTTTAAAATTGGAGTGTATATCTCTCGTAAAATCCTAATTTATAAAGTTTACTTATCCAATGAAATTCGATATTAAAATGAACTAACTAAACCAATACCGTCTCTTTAACTTAATTATTGGGCTTTTGAAATGTAGACTAAGTTCGGTATCGGGTGTCTTTCCCAACACTCCTACACTGTGCAAACTTATCTAAGCAGTCAATTAAATACTAAAGTTCTAAAATTAGTTGTTGAGTAAATATACTTTGAGCTTTTCGGGTGCATTGGTAATTTTGTTTACAAATTTAAATAGTGCAGCTAATACAAACTAGGTTAACCAGAATTGAACTCTATGTAGTTGGGATAAAGGGTAATTATCTATTTTAGTAACGATTTTGTAAAAGTTGTAAGCAGCTCGATTTTTATTTCACATACACTGGTCGGTTTCTGAATGGGAATCGTTTCTAAACCGTCTGTAATCTATAATCGATCGTACGAGTTAGGAATCGATTAATTCCATAGATTAATCCTTTACGTGGCCGCTTTTAAGTTATTTTTACTAACAGAAACTTATTTTTCTACCCGTTTCCATTGTCTGCGCATTTACGAATTTCCGTAGCTACAGTACAAATTTGGTAAAAGCCATCCCAGAACGGTCGCGACAGATAAGATAATAGACGGACACAATAATGAGAGCAACGAAACCCCTGCAGTTAGTTTGCTATACTGTGATTATTTCTAGATCCGGACATCTGGCAGCTGTAAAGTGGTGGAGGTTGCAAATAACTTGAAGAAACAAATCGTTGAGTTCTGGGTTTGATGCAATATTATGGAAAATTATGTAATTAATTGGATTATATCACAGCCAGAGGTTTCAATTGGGGTAAAGTAGTGCCAAATGATGAATAATGTAATTTATAGTTAGTCGCCTACTGCTTTTGTTTCCGCAATAACACAATGTTTTTTGTTCTAATATTAAAACATAGGCCCTGTCCTCTATAAATGGAATAATTTCGGCAGTTTTTACCTATTTTGGTGTTACTTTTTTTCAACTGAAAAACTTTGTTGATCTGTCACTCTGACCTCCACCCATTAAAAGCTGCCAGATGCCCGGATCTAGCAATAAGGATGCTAAAGCAATCTAACTAGATAGGTTTCATTAGTCTAATTATTGTGTCATATCTGACGTGGTCAGCTTTTAGTCCACAAGAAAAAATATGTAGTCTGGCTAACCAAAACGTGCAGTAACAGTATAAGTAATAAATAAACTATACTTATCCCCTTTTCTATTGGTGCGGGTAAGAAAAATACACTATGATTATCTTATCTCTGCCTATGCTTGAAGTGAAACAGACCCTGGCCAAACTAAACACTAGACGACGACGAACTAGCCCTTAAAAAATGATAGTAAATAAACGAGCAACGAAATCCGTTTGCTATAGTTTCCTTATTTCTAGATCCGGGCTCGTGGCAGCTGTTCATAGATGGAGGTCGTTGCATGCATTGTTTTTCAATCTCAATGTAACACGGCTGTTATATAGCTAATTAGAAAGCTGAAATATTAAATAACACAAAGCATTTGACTTAGTCGTGATAATAATGTATTATCCCAAGAACGATATAACTACAAATGATACGTGACCTATATTAATATACGATATCGATATCTGACACCGTGTAGTCGTGTTTCAAAGGTTATTTTGGTCCTTATACACTTTAATAAGAGATATTTATATTGTAACATATTTTTGACATACTATTATTTACTCTGTGATAATACTGATAATAGGTACAGTGCCCGGCAATAGTATCTTCCTACACGACGGCTGCAAAAATATGTGACACGCTCTTATTTAAGGGCCGTAAGAGCGTGTCACATATTTTTGCGGCCTTCGCCTTGCGGTGTAGAAATAAAATATGTTGAACTACTAAACTAATATTATTATCAAACGATGAAGAACCAATCAAATAATTTTTAATAAATAATTTGATTTGTTTATTTTAAGTAGACACACTACTATATAAATTATTAACTTATATAGATGTCATATACAAAGGAAAAAGTGACCTAGGCCTCCGGTGCCCAGGGCTGGGATCGAACCAGTGGCCAAGTGGTAAAGGCGTCTGCCGGGAATGCAGAAGACGCTGGTTCGATCCCAGCCCTGGGCACCGGAGGCCTTGGTCACTTTTTCCTTTGTATATCTATATAAGTTTATAATATTACTAGCTTTTGCCCGCGGCTTCGCTCGCATTAAATTCGGGGTAACACGGTTCCCCTTTGCCCCCCGGAATGGTCCATACAAACTTCCACCCCCCATTTTAGGGAAGTGGGGGGGTTAGAAAGAGACAAAAAGTAGCCTATGTCACTCTCCATCCCTTCATCTATCTCCATTTAATCTTCTATCTATCTATCTTCATTTAAAAAATCACGTCAATTGGTCGCCCCGTTTTGTCGTGAAAGACGGACAAACAAACAAACACGCACACTTTCCCATTTATAATATTAGTATGGATTATTTATAAACCCGATACTTTTTTGACATTATGATCTGTCAATTACAAACACGTCAGTTTGACATATTGCAGGCAACGTATGCTTATTAGTTAATTGGATTAAATTATCAATCTGTTAAGTAGTGCGTAAAGTCTGCGAAGGATATTAACTTTTTGCGAATGCATATTATGTCTCGCTCAACTCAAATAACGTATGACATTTTGGCTACTTTCCCAATCCAATCCATATATGATGAAAGTGACGCCGACAGAGAAGGTCATCTAGGGGAGTGTGTCTCGTTTTGACTAAAGAGGTAATGACGTCATCAGTCAATCAACATTTCAAGATGTGTCAAATGTGACAATTTTGTAACGAGTGAGATTCCGCCCCTTATACTCTCTATCGGACCGTTTTTACTACTTTTAACTAGTCACCTATGAATGACTGTTTTGCTCGGTAATAAGGTTCAACTGTGGTGAGGGAAATAGAGTAAGAGTAATTTCCGGTTTCTCCCTTGGCCCGTGGTCCAATCAGCACGCCTAGCATAACTTGACGTTTGACGCGACAGTTCATACTTCAGGCGCGACTCGAAGTATGGACTGACAGGCGACAACGTAAGATATGCTAGCTAGTCAACGCCAAAAATATGTACACTTTGCGCCTTATTCCATCCATTGTATCAATCCATACTAATATTATAAATGGGAAAGTGTATGTGTGTGTTTGTTTGTTTGTCCGTCTTTCACGGCAAAATGGGGCGACGAATTGACGTGGTTTTTTTAAGTTATCTCCACTTAAAAAAACCACGTCAATTCGTCGCCCCAATCGTTGAAGGGATGGAGAGTGACATAGGCTACTTTTTGTGTCTTTCTAACCCCCCACTTCCCTAAAATGGGGTTGGAAGTTTGTATGGAGCATTCCGCAATTTTCAAGGTAGAAAGCTAAAAATTGGTATGCGGACTATTTGTGTGCGGTTTATTCTGTTCCGAGTTCTCTTCTGTGTTTTATTAAATCAGGAAAGGGGAACCGTGTTACCCCGAATTTAACGCGAGCGAAGCCGCGGGCAAAAGCTAGTACTAATAAATATATCTTTGAAATGACTGTACTAAGTACTATCTATATATCTATGGAAGACTGTGACGATTTACAAAGTATTATGTGAGTAATGGTCCTCGGTATATACAATTTTCTCTGTTTTCAACCGACTTCAAGATTTCGAAGGAGGTACTCAATTCATCGGGATCTTTGTTGTTGCATTTTTTTTATGTATGTTCAATTGTTCACCGATTATTCGAAGACGGCTGGACCGATTTGGAAAATTCTTTTTTTTTGTTAGAGTATACTTGACAGTTGGTCATCAGGTCAGGATCTGATGATGAGATCCTGGAGAAACCGAGGGATCTCTTCAAATGTTATAGGCACTCCTATAGTGATTTGAGTATTTTTTTAGAGTAGCTCGGGCATTTGCTTTTGGATAGGTGGAGGCTAAGTGAAGTCGGTTCTTTGTTTGAAATTATAAAATCATTAAAAGCGCAAATATATGTTTGTCCTAAGTTTCGTAAATTTGTTTTGAAAACCGCTACGGAACTTTTAAATTTAATTATTAAAAAATTGCAATATTTTTTTATTTGGATTAATCGATACATCCTCTTAAGCTCCACAAATCCATACATTTTTGGACGTATTCTTTATTCTATTTTGGAATTTTATGATTAAGTAAGGCTTCCAATTCTAAATTCAAAAGAAAAGCTTCTGCACATTAAAAAAAGAATATGTAGCAAACAATTGTATAAAAATTATTAAAGCAACAAAAATAACGCCAAAGGCAAAAGTTAATTATTCTTTTGTATTTTTTTTCCGCCACCTGACTGAGAAACAGGTGGCCTATAGTCTTTCTTGTACCAATAAACCTAGGTCCAGGTACTACTACTAACCACATCTTAACCTACCTGGACCTTATGTCTATCACTTTAAGGTTCATAACTTATCAGTTAAGTGTGAATGAGTTTTCAAGTAGCATCAGTTACGAATTACGCTAAAAAGTACTCTGTTGCATTTAACATAAGGCTCAAACTGAATTGGTACACAATAAAACAAGTGCGCTTTTGTTTAAACATTTTATTGACATCCTCAAGTTTACTGCGCTCTAATTACTGTGCGATAAAGACGATTTTTGTATGGCTCGGATCATTTCACAGGCAGGTAGTAGCCACAGTCGAGTGGGCAGTAAAAGTAAGTACAAGTGTAAAGTGATATCGAATAAATTACAAAAAATTGGCCAAGTGCGTGTCTGACTACGCATAATGGAGGGTACCTACTATCAAAAAAAAAAAAAAAAAACTAATATCAAAAGGTCGTATCTGCCTTTGAAAAAAGTTTCTCCTTAACCGATAATATTCAAAATGGTTTTAGTTGAAAGAATATATAATAATAATGTATCTTCTCAATTTTTTTCATATTTTTAGGATGTCCGGTTCAAAAGTTACAGGCCCCTAGGTGCACAACGTTTTATCACGAAATCAAGTACCTGCGTATTGGTGCGAGCAAAAGCTACGAGCAAGCAAATCCTTATCAAACGTCATCTTCATCAATCAGATTTATTTTTAAAACGAAGCTTCAGGACGCTGAGCTAGCTAGACACAGGAACACATGGGATGGGTCACGAGACTTGACCAAGGAGATTAGATCGAATGGAGTTTGGACGTAAGAGCAAAATTCGAGCTAGGCTGTTGTCGGTGGAGCAATTTCCATGTATGTCTGTCCTTTGCCTTCTCCTTGACAGCCTGATACGACACGTTTATTTTTTCCTTGACTTGATCCATGTATGCTCTTCTTGGCTTCCCTGGCTTCCTCTTAGCTCCAACTCTCCCTTCTAGGAAGTTCCTTATAAATTCGTCATGTCGTAGCAGGTGTCCAAGCATCCTTCCTCTCCTATTTTCTATGGTTCTCAACAAACTTCTCTTTTCTTTTATTCTACATAGAACATCTTGATCTTCTCCATACGACGCCAGCACATCGTATATGTTTTAAGTAGGGATTGCAAATCCGCATATACTTAATCAAATCCGGATTTTCGGATAATTTACAAGCCAAAATCCGGAGTTCGGATAAAATCCGGATTTAGGAGCATTTTTTAACTTCCTACTAGGAATAGTAGAAATAACAGAAAAAACAACCTTATAAGAAGTAATCAGTCTTTTTAATCAATGTAAAGTTTTTATAATCATTTTATACGTCAACTTCTACGCAAAGAAGTTGACGTATAAAATGATTATAAAAACTTTAAACAAAAAAATAAATTATTTTCTTAAAAGCCGACCCCGCTTAACGGAAAAAGACGAGGAGGAAGAAGAAGTAGTCTTAAGGTGCGACCACACCGCTGCTTAAAATACGGTAACGCTACGGAATCGCAGTGACGCATCATATCCATACCGTTTTTATCGCATGCCCTCCACACCGCTGCTCAAATTACGGTGCCGCTACGGAATCGCAGTGACGCATCGTATCCGTACCGTTTTTATCGCATGCCCTCCACACCGCTGCTCAAAATACGGTTCGGAAGGTTCGCGTCAAAATATTTCGTATGGGGCACGTCACGTACATGTTGCGTCTGCGTATTTTGAGCAGCAGTGTGGAGAGCATGCGTTAAAGTCGTGACGTTTACGGCACGTCATTGCGATTCCGTACCGTCAGCGTATTTTGAGCAGCGGTGTGGAGGGCATGCGATAAAAACGGTGCGGATACGATGCGTCACTGCGATTCCGTAACGTATTTTAAGCAGTGGTGTGGTCGCACCTTTAGGCTAAATACTTTCTTTCTCCAAAAAGTGGAATCTTAAAAACAAAAGCGCGTCAAGTGTAGAGTCATTTAACCGCGTTTTTATAATCAGTTACACAGCATACCATCTTCGGAAAACTTCTCTGGCTCTACACTTGTTGGGGGGATTGCTAATAAGTTCTTGTAAACGGAACACAAAATAGGACCCATTTTCTCCCCGTTTTCATACACAGCCATCTCAATATGTACTAAAGTAGCTAAATCAGGTGCTTCTGGTGTGGCTACAGCTGTATTAGTCGCTTCCCTTTGGGTGAGAATGGACAGATTTAAACACGGAACAAAAAAAATCTAGTTCTGTTCCGTGTTCTAACCTTCCATCCGAAACAACACCCACAACAAATAAAGGCAACGGCAGCAATAACGGGGCAAGGGCACTGTCAAGCGAGCCAGCCCACGGCAACAAAATCCCCTCTCGACCCCGCTCCGAGCGCTTTTCAGGTAATAGACGTAAGAGGTGCATTCAACGGTAATGAAAGATATTATTTTTAATGATAAAAAGTATTAAAAGCAGTTGTTGCATAGTTTAACAAAAAAATCCGAAAATTCGGATTTCGGCTGAAAAATCCGTTTTCGAACTCCGGATAAACCGGATTGCAATCCCTAGTTTTAAGTCCATGCAAACTTCAGTGTTTGTAATCTCCTTGTACAGGACACAGATAAGTTGCGGTTAACCTAACCTTGATAGCGCTATCGTTCCGGTCACACGCTGACAAGTCGCAACGTGTTTGTGGACAGGATGTGGAGCCTGGTGGACACTGTCACTATCACTTGTAGCTAAAGCACAGAGTAAATAAGAATAAGTGTACGGCATCATTGGAGAGCGTTCACGAGCGACGCGATCGTCATTTGCATCTCTTTCGCTCGTATAAGTAAATGCGATAGAGATGGAGATAAAGAAATTTCGATGTTCGCGGTACGCCTGCAGCATTTCCCCAACCTTACAACGGATTTGAGCAGCGTTCAGTGAGGACACTTCCATATGTTTTCATTTGTTTGCTATGGACGCGAAGCCAGTCGATCGCTCACTCTTAGTTTGCGTCGTAAGGCGCTCTACTGACCCAGCAATTAAGCACCTGCGATTTTCAATACATAGCGGTATTAGATTGACGATTAATTTTGTTGCACCTACCTAGACAGCAACGTATCGAAATTGCCGGCGATTTTTACGTCCAAATTGCGCCAAAAATATAGCCTAACCTTTTTTTTCCGTCAGAAAATGCTTTTGCGCATAACTTATAACATACAACAACAACAACCTAACATAGCCTAACCTAACCTAACTGTATACACAACTGCACACATTCAAGAGCGGTTCCTGAGAAAAGAAAAACATTTTTATCAGAAACATTAGCAGCGTCTCAATAAAAGAGACCGCGATGTTCAGTGTTGCCACATGGCACAAAGCCATCATTATACTTGCGACATCCCATACACGCGAGTCAATTAATACTTGTACTTTTTGTCAGTTGTGCAATGTATGAACGTACGAAGGCCCAAATCGTGTATCTGCCATGTATTATAAAAAAAACGGCCAAGTGCGAGTCTGACTCGCGCACCGAGGGTTCCGTACAAACCTGTAGGTATACCGGGTGTGGCCTGTAATACGAGCAAAAAATTAAATCGTAGATCTACTCCTCAAACTAGACAACGTTTGTTCAGCGGCTTTAAAAATTAATGTGTGGTTTGATTTTTGGTACACTTTAAAGTTTATTCGAATACGCAATGTATTGCGAAATTGATTTTGTCTGTATGGTGACAAGACTGACAAGCAATGTCAATTGGACGAATTTTAACGTACATTGATAATACTATTTAGTTTGTATGAAAAAGAGACAATCTAGAGCCTCCTTATTTTTTAAAAGTCGCTGAACAAACGTTGTCTAGTATGAGGAGTAGCATCTACGATTTAATTTTTTGCTCATGTTACAGGCCACACCCGGTATGGGGGTCATCATCAAACACTTAAGAGCCATGCTCTTGTCGCTGCAACTCAAAGTGGGCTCTCCATTTGCTTCGGTCCCAGGCCTCCTCTTTGATCTCTTGGTACGACCTGACCTTAACATTATTAGGTATAGGGGTAGTAACTTTAAAATGAATAAAAATATTTTTATTATATGATGTAACAAAAAATGTACGGTTTTCGCAATTTTTCTTATATCTGTGCTATAAGCACATCGTACCAAATTTCAAAATTCTGAGTTCACGGGAAGTACCCTGTAGGTTTTGATTCCCTTGCGAGTTTCGAAAATTTGCGGCATAAACGTCTGCATCTTTTGATTGCGTTGGCTTAAAAGTTTGATATTTTCACAGCTCCAAGGTACAGTAGACCTGAGTATTTGATATAAATTTTAGCTTGATACCTCCACGCGTTCCTGATAAAAAGGGTCTTGACAGACAGACGGACGGACAACAAAGTGATCCTATAAGGGTTCCGTTTTTTCCTTTCGAGGTACGGAACCCTAAAAAGACGTACTTATTGTACAGTCGACTACAAAGAGATGTATCCACTTTTTCACCGCATTACATACCTGTAGTCGACTGTACAAGAATTGTTTTCATTGCTATTCTGTTGACATGTAGTTAGATTTAAAAAATCTGAATTTACAGGTCAAACAGTGTGTCAAATTAAAACTATTATCTGAAATATATATCTTTACCAAGTTCGGTCCTGTCTGTCTGTTCGATCTTGTGACTTACCAGGGACTTAATCTTCCTGGGTGCTAAGGCGTCTTTCACACTGCGGTGCTTGAGCGAGATAGCGCTCTGTATGTGTATAGCGCTGTCACGCTTGCACACCGTCGCCGCATGCAGTTGCGGCGCCAGTGTGATAATCGCCTAATGCTTAGTCGAACGAACGTTTCAGCATTTCGATGGCTTTTTGATTTTGAGAGTTTGTTCCGCGATAACTTTAGTAACGTCTTTCTGATCTTTATGAAATCTGTTGGGGTTGTAGCAGAGATACATACAATTTGTGAGTTCGTATATGAGCAGGATCGTTCAAGGGGTTGTGGAGCTAGAAGGCGAAAAAAAATCTTCAGAAAGGTCTTGTTATATTGGTCATCACGTTTGCAAGGAAATCGCGAGTTCTGATCTGAGTTCGAGGCGGACTACTAGTTTTATCCAAATCCATTAACCCGTTTTTAAGTGAAACACCTTTTTCATTACATGATTTTAATCGAACGAGCGGAGCGTAAGCGAAGTGAAGTTCTTACAAACAACTTCTGGCTACTGACACGACTCGGCATTTCGATGGGTTTTTGATTTTGATAGTTTGTTCCGCGATAACTTTAGTAACGTTTTTCTGATCTTTATGAAATTTGTTGGGGTTGTAGCAAAGATCAATATAATTTGAGAGTTCGTATATGAGCAGGATCGGTCAACGGGTTATGGAACTTATGGAGCTAGAAGGCGCGAAAAAAATCATCACACGGGTCTTGTTATATTGGTCAGCTTGTTTGCATGTAAATCGCGAGTTCTCAGTTCGAGGCGGAAAGGCGTTAAATATGATTCATATCCTTAAATTGTTACCTAACTTTTCATAACTAACATAGACTACTTACTTGCCTAACCTCGATACCTGTAAACACTGTGTACTGTAAAAAGTAATGAAATAAACGCATTTGTATTTGAAATGGACCAAACCTTTTTCGCAACTTCGTCTTTTTAACAACTTTCGCATTTAAAATATTAACAAGATGAAATAATCTCATATTCGAAACGTGACGTTTACTTTTATGTTTGTTTGATAATGATAACAGATATGTATGTTTAGAATTACTATGAAATATGAAATCCTGATTAAGGACCGTACCACCGAGTAAATAATAGTACTATACAGGGTCCCTCTGTGACGTCACAAATCATGTTGCCCCTTTTTAACGCACTTAGGCAAACGTATCAGATAATATTTGTCATACTCAATTTTTTGAGAGAAATGCACACCCTTGGCCGTAAGTTGGGACCAGACGGCACCAACCACTATCTACACGGTTTAAAATCTCTGTTTTCTGCCAAGCTCTCGTGGCAGAGGGCTGTTTGTATGCTGTCTGGCCGCAACTTTACTCTAACCACAGAAGAGATAATAGTATTTCATACTCTAACTTTAAAACACGATCCAACTCACATACAGCATCTAAATCAGAATTTGCTTGAAAATAATTCTATTTGTTGTGTGTTAGATATTATATGTGTTTTTTAAGTATTTTAAAGTTAGAATAAAGCTCTAGTGAAGCTACCATAGTAATTCTAGTCCGCATATGAGATATGATATGAGCGATTATTTAAGAGTACAGTTAGAGCACGAAAATACCTTCTTAGATCTGAGTCAGCGGTGATTCTCAGAAGTCGGAAATGGCGGTATGCGCTGTTTTTGTCATATCGACAGAACTCTCGCGGCTCGAGCGCTTTAAATTTCCCAATGTACTCGTAGCGTAGTGACGCTACAAATAGGTTGTTGACTTATTTTATTATCCTACTAATCGAACGAGCGGAGCGTAAGCGAAGCAAGTTCTTACAAACAACTTCTGGCTAGTGGGACGTCTCGGCATTTCGATGGCTTTTTGATTTTGAGAGTTTGTTCCGCGATAACTTTGGTAACGCTTTTCTGATCTTCATGAAATTTGTGGGGGTTGTAGCTAGGGTTGCAAATAGAAAAAAAAACAAAATGTTTTTTTTCAAATTTATGAAAAAAAACATAAAAAAAACCTGGCACCATTGTTTTTTTTCTAAATAAGGTTTTTTTTTAGATGAACAAATATTACGACAAACACGGTTTTTCGTGATTTATTCATATAAGTAACTTAAAACTAAGTACATTAAAGTAGATATGTCTGTTATGTAACTAAACTATTCTCAGTAAATGCAAAAAAAACTTTGAACTTATTCACTAGAACTATCAGCAGCATAGTACCACTACATATTTCATTAATATAAGTTTAATAAAACCAGAAATTAAAGTTGTTAAATTAAATTAGTTTAATAGTTAACATAAAGTCTAAAACAACCGTATAAGAGTATTAACTGCCTTGCAAATTTTGAGATTTCGTACTTTTGAAAAAAAAACATATTCCAGAAAAAAAACTGTTCTTTTTCACGGTTTTTTTTCAAGACAGAATAAAAACCGGTTTTTTGCAACCCTAGTTGTAGCAGAGATATATATAATTTGAGAGTTCGTAATATATGAGCAAGATCGATCAAGGGGTCATGGAGTTAGAAGGCGCGAAAAAATCATCATACGGGTCTTGTTATATTTGTCATCTCGTTTGCAAGGAAATCGCGAGCTCTGAGTTCGAGGGACTTCTAGTATTATAAAAATTCGATACTGTATGGTTTTCTTCCTTCGGTAAGGGAGTACCATACGTAGTAAAGTACTATGCAAGAATGGGGGGGGGGGGGGCTGTTCATTTCTGTCTAGGTACTCGGACGAAGTCGCGGGCGTAAGCCAGTAATAAAATGTGATAGTATACATCAAAAGGTACCGTGTGGCGCTTACGCTTTTATTGCTCGCATACAATATTGTATCTGTACAACGAATGTCGTAAGCGCCATGCGACGCGAAATGGTGCCTTTTCATGAAAAGTACACAAATAATACCAAGTTTTCCAAAACCATGCTAGTCATGGGTCCAAATATAAATAACGCGATACTAGCTGAATTCAAAATATTAGATAGCACTATTCAACATGTTCCAAAACACTAAAGAAATTGCTAATTGAAAAAACTTTCTACTCAGTCACTGAATTTCTTAAGAGAAACAGTCCTTTCTAATCCTAATTTTATGTTTAATATTATATAGTTGTAATTAAAATGTTGTGGGGCAAAATCACTACACAGTGGGAGCCCGAAAACTCAAATCGGGGACGCGGCAAACCCCGCAGGTGATGGCGGGATGAACTAGACTCCTTTTTGAAGGAGTGGCCAGGCACAGCACACGATAGGGATCGGTGGAAAGATTTGGGGGAGGCCTTTGCCCAGCAGTGGGACACGATAGGCTCCATATAATAATTAAAATGTATGCCATGAAATCTTTAGACATGTAATATTTACAATATAAATACATGAGTATGAGGAAAAAAAACCAAGGGAAGCTAAACGAGTACGCCTCACCTCTGGTAACTACGACGGTCATATAAAAAATTAGCCACAAACTACGGACACACGTTTCACCCAAAATCGCAAGCGAATCGTAATTTTATGAATAAACAAAACGTTCTTCAAAAGTAAAGGAACACCTGCATATGCACCCGGCTTTAGGGTGCTACCACAGCAATCAATCAAAAATCGACTCTCTTAACTTACGTATAAAATCGAAATTTAAATACCCACATTCGTATTTAGGACGTTTCGTAATTTAAAAGTCGCAGCATCAGGTAGAGGATCCCTAATGTACCGTTGTTAACCCAAATGTGACCTTATCTAAACAAGACAGAGTTCATAATGCATTGTGCCGGATAAACGTTTGCATTGCCATCAGTACACGGGATTTGATGTGGATTTGGTCATTCAAAAATATTTAGAAAGATTGTTATTGGCTTGCAGTTTGGTGTCAAACGATGTCCAATTGAATATAAAACGTTTTTTTCGGATTATATCATAAATAGCCTTTAAATAATTCCTAACCTAAATAATACATACCCTTACAGCGAAGAATAACTATATAGAAGTCTTATTAGCTCTAAATAGAATAATGACCCCACATAAAATATCTCGTAGGTGTTGCATACCATCACTTACTTTTGTACGGCTTCTGCCACTGCTCAAATGAGCTTGGGTTCCGCTTGGCAACGTAATGCTTTTAACTGGCGTAGCACTGTGGGCTGAAAATCGGCTTTCATATAAATAGAAATCGATTTCATAATTTGTACCTTTTTTTTCTTGAAATAGCTTTAGCTAGGTATTAATATGTCCCAAAATGAGTCTGAGGTAATTTGGTTGGAAAAAAAAAAACTATAATAAAATAAAATAAAATATGTATGGAGCGAATGAGAAAAATCAAATTTTCTTCAAAAATAAAAGCCAAACCGTTATATCCTCGCAGATGGTTATAGTGCCAATTATTCTTGATTTTTTGTCATACTCAATTTTTTTCTACCAGGTGCACTTTTTTTTTAAATCGATTAAAAAAATTATTTTTTTTTATGTTTTTTTTAGAAATACGTTTTACTCATTACTTTGACCTTAATAAAAAATTCTGAGTCCATTTGCGTCAAAAACTTAGGAGCAGTGAGATTTTTTTCGACATAGATGTATGGAGCGTTTCGGACATTTTTTGTCATACTCAATTTTTTTCTACCAGGTGCACTTTTTTTAAAAATTGATTTTCTTGAACTCGAAAAAATTATGTTTTTTGAAATAATCGATTTTTTTTTAAAAGTGCACCTGGTAGAAAAAAATTGAGTATTACAAAAAATCAAGAACAATTGGTACTATAACCATCTGCGAGGATATAACGGTTTATTTTTTATGTTTGAAGAAAATCTGACATGACCATACGCTCCATACATCTATTTCGAAAAAAAGTTCACTGCTCCTAAGTTTTTGACTCAAATGTACTCAGAATTTTTTATTAAGGTCAAAGTAATGTGTAAAAGCTATCTCTAAAAAAAACTCGAAAAAAATTTTTTTTTTTATTATCGATTAAAAAAAAAAGTGCACCTGGTAGAAAAAAATTGTATGACAAAAAATCAAGAATAATTAGTACTATAACCATCTGCGAGGATATAACGGTTTATTTTTTATGGTTGAAGAAAATCCGATATGTCCGATACGCTCCATACATCTATTTCGAAAAAAAGCTCACTGCTCCTAAGCTTTTGACTCAAATGGACTCAGAATTATTTATTAAGGTCAAAGTAATGAGTAAAAGCTATTTCTAAATAAAAGTTCGAAAAAAAAATTTTTTTTTAATCGATTTTTTTTTTAAAGTGCACCTGGTAGAAAAAAATTGAGTATGACAAAAAATCAAGAATAATTGGCACTATAACCATCTGCGAGGATATAACGGTTTGGCTTTTATTTTTGAAGAAAAATTGATTTTTCTCATTCGCTCTATACATATTTTATTTTATTTTATTATAATTAATTTTTTTCCCAACCATATTACCTCAGACTCATTTTGGGACATATTAATACCTAGCTAAAGCTATTTCAAGAAAAAAAAGGTACAAATTATGAAATCGATTTCTATTTCTATGAAAGCCGACTTTTAGCCCACAGTGCGTAGGTGCAAATTTTTCACGAAAGCGACTGCCCTCCCCATGTAATCTGCCATCTGACCTTCCAAACCAGGGTTCTAAAGGATAATTATCAATGATAGTTATCTTGATAATTATCGTGATTTTTATGTCTGATAATTATCGATTTGATAATAATAATAAAAAATCCGTACCGGGGATAATTATCGCAATAAATATCGGAGATCATAATTATCTTAATAATTTCAAACCCTGTTCCAAACCCAGAGGGGAAAATAGGCTTTATTGGGATTAGGTCCGGTATGACGTTTGAGGTCTAAAATTTTGTATGAGTAAAATTTAAGTAGCTTAGTAAACAAATACGGATGCATAGCAAAAAATACAATTGTTATGTATGGAGACCTCGTCTTCAACTAAAGGACACGATGTCACGATCCTCAGGTCTGAGGGAACGACTGATAATGATGATGATGTATAGAGAACGTTCTCGCTCGGAAGTATTCCCCATACAAATCGGAGAACGTTCTCGCGGACCGTTTTTAGGACTCATTTATGTAATGAGGGACCCATCTATGTATTTTACGTCGCTGGGTAGCTATCACCGGCACAGCGGCCGTGATTAATTATTAGACGCATTAAACGCTTACAAGCTTTCGAAACCACGATATATTATATGTATAGGGATCATTAATTCATTAGCTCATCGGTGTGGCCACCTCACAGTGGCGGCACGTGTAAAATGTTGGTGGACAATATACATACAGTCAGCAGCAGAAGTAGGTAAGCGGGCGAGGTGTTCAAAATGAGCTTGACACGACTTTATTGTTAAGAGAATAAGAGCGTGTGAAGTTCGTTTTGAACACCTGAGCTGCTTAGCTACTTTTGCTGCTGACTGTACAAATAACTAGCAATTATTTCTTTATCCGTAACAAAAGTGGTGAAAATTATCATCTCTGATATTTATCGCGATAATTATCCTCGGTATGGATATTTATTTCTATTATAGTTCAACTAGGTAGTAATGTAGAAATTCACGCACGATACATTTTTTGTGCATTTCGCCTTTACAAATTAATTTGGGTTATTAACAAATAGATCCAACATAAAAATCACGATAAATATCATTGATAATTATCCTTTTTAACCCTGCTCAGAATAGTTTTACATACAAGAGCCCGGTTGATAATGAATAGCCTAACCACCGACTGGGCACGCTACGCTGGTCCAGAAAAGGCATAATATTTTATGTAAAAGTCCCCTGGTTTTCGAGGTATCGCACTTTTCTCCTTACATTGAAGTGAAATGAGATGCCAATTATTTAGGAAAAAAAAGTAATATCTCGAAAACCAGGAGACTTACTAGGGCAATTCTACTTTTCGTTGTACGGTTTTTGAAACTTTTTCGTAAAATGTGTAATTAAGAATACTTGGCCATGACTTTTATTTGCTGTTTTGTGACGGAAAAAGAGGCTTATTAATTTTTTTTTTATTATTATATTTATTTAATATACACAATGTTTAACTTAAAAACTATTACATTGTCCCACAAAACTATGATAATAGTTTGACTGTGGGAGCCGCAGTCTCATTTAAAACAAATATTTATAAATTTAACAATCTATAAAGCTATATCTAGGTAATGTTCTTGTAATCTTTTCTTAAATAAAGCATATTTTTTCTCGCATCGAATGGCTTCCGGTAAACTGTTGAGTATATATGGGATGCGTTTTTTACGCGTTCTGTCCCCATAATAGATATTAATTCACGGAACGAATAGTTTACCAGAAGTCATGGATTTAGTACTATATGTATGATCGGGAGGTTTCAATGGAAAATTGTCTGAATTATGATCAAGATATCAATTAGGTTATATAGATTAATTAGGCTATCAATTCCGATAGCTTAGTTAAATAATAACAACTCTAAATGTTCTTAATCACAGTAACTCAGTGGTCCTTAATTGTTTCCCGATTTGTATGAAAATAAGGCATTTACCACTGCGTTACCATCATTTACATTAATCAATATTAATATATGAATTTTGTTTAACAAATTCCTATTCTTTGGTTCATGAACAATTTGGGAATACAATTTTATACACGAAATTTAATGTCTATCATACTTTTTTCTGGCAATAGATTTATGGTGACGAAAAAGTAGAATTAACCATTAAACCTATCACATAGTCCTTTTCCGGACCAGCCTGTCGGTTGTTAGAAGGTTATCCATTAATTACTGGTCCTCCAGTATCATAACATACCTAAAGAAAAAGAGTTAAGGTGAATGACACACATACACAGCCACAAAGCAGGGTTTGAAAGGATAATTATTAATGATAGTTATCTTGATAATTATCGTGATTTTTATGTCTGATAATTATCGATTTGATAATAATTAATAACCCAAAATTTGTAAAGGCAGAAGGCAAAAACAAAAAAAATCGCGCGTGAATTTCAACATTAGTTGTTGAACTATAATAGAAAAAAATCCATACCGGGGATAATTATCGCGGTAAATATCAGAAATCATAATTATCTTGATAATTTCGAACCCTGCCACAAAGTGTTCACGATTAGCGAACACACTTTAAACGGCACAATTCTACATAATTATAATCCACATATTTCACAAGTAAATACCTAACCAACATTAGACCTAACAATACGGCCATCTGCCATTTTTTCCGCGGAACCCATATAGTTACGTAACGACATGAGCCCCTTACAAAACATCAGGCGCTTACGCCGTTTTAAAACGGGAAACTCCCACATGTGCAAGCGCAAGTTTTGTAGACAAAACACAATTACTCGTACTCCCCTTGTCCGAAAGCAGGGGTCATGCTTTTCGATAGTGTGCACGAAATTAGTCTTTTTCATAATTTGAGGTCGCATTAAAAATATTATACTGTGCTTTCTTTTAGTAGAAAGTACCTACAACAGGTTATTATAAAATTCTTATCGCTTGATAGCTTGACCAAATTTTCCTATTTACTGCTAATTATTTAGGTCCTCGCTTTGATTCTATTTAAGCGTTCTATAATTGCATTGTTAGTTGGAAATGTATCGGTTAATATTTGTATAAGAATTTAATTGAAATTGAACGATTTGCCCTCATTAAAAAAATTATAGGTTTATAAAATTTTATTATATATTATAATTGGTTATAGATTATAATTGGTTCCAATTGTCCTATTTACAAGTTTAGACTTTTCTTGTATTATTTATCATATCTAAAGACATGTTTTACCTTACTTTTCGCCTTTATCCTCATTCCAGTTTTATGTACATTTTAATTTAGCTCTTTAAATACGGAGAATATATTAAACGGATAAATCAGTTATCCAGTATAAACCTAGACCCCGATTATATACATTTATAACGTAGCTAAATCAAGTTATAGATAGTAACAGCAACATTTATAAGTATTTGTAGCTCCTATTTCCTTGCAAGAAAATCCAAAATGGTCAGTTATACGATGGTCCAAACCCGTTTCCAGTTAAGGACCATAAAGGGACCTAATTGCGTTCCATGTTCATTGTTTTATCAGACAATCGTTTGCTAATTGTAGGCGAATTTTATTTTTAATTAAGTTCATAGGGTCGATAACAATGAAACGATACAACAAAAAGAATAAACGCGCAAGGTGGCAAACAAGAATACGGCCTGATGGTAAGCAGCTACCGTAGCTTATGTGCCATTTACTATAAAGGAGGGTTTACTGTGTTGACGAGCGGGTCCCCCGTCGTTAACACGCTGGAACTTTATGACGTTTCTAGAATTATATGTTCCTAATTCCAACGTTCTACATTCAACGGCCTAGGTTTTACGAGTTCTTTCAGTCTCACACTTTTTTACATCGTAACCACTTATATTATGTTAAAATAATTTTTAATCTAAATGCGTAGAGCAAAACGACATATAATCTGTCTATTCGACACAGATTCATACATTCTAAAAACATTACTCACCCTTCACCAGTCGGATAAAAACCAAATCAGTATCACATCATTCAAATAAAACTCAATGCATTCCAAGCTATTCCTACCCCTCACCATAAACTACTTAGTCATAGTCCTAGACTATCCTGTATAAGTCCGCTACCAAGTTTATACAGAACTCAAGACCAAGATATACTGGTTTATCCCTTGCCTGTGACTGTGTAAGCGATATCAATATAGCTACAAATCTATGGAGCCATTATCTATGCCCTGCGACAGCTGCGCTCTCCCCTCTCCCTCTAACGCGTGCCGGCTTACGTGGTAGTGGACTTGCGTCTCGCTCGCGTCATCCGGTGCACGGTATCGATTTGTATTATGGATGCGCTTGCGACGGTGTTGTGGAGATGGTTTTGCTAGATTTATGTTTGCTAATGTGTAAAATTTCAATAAATTAACTATGCAGTGTACTTAGATACTAAAACATTTAGATGGTAGGTTTATTAGGTGGGTATTATTATTTATATGTACAAGTAATTAATTACAATAACAATTACATTTTGATGCAAGAGTATCGGATGTATTATTATTTAGAGTATCGAATACAAATGTAATTCAGTGAGCGTTGTTTGCCAGTCATATGTTTATTCTTCTAATTCTCACCTACTGTGCTCAGACTTGGTCTTTGACATTGTCTCAAAAGTCCAAACATGGGGTTTGCCGACGAGCTATGGAGCGCAGCATAATAATATTAGGTGTAAAACTAATGGATTGCATCTGGAATACTACGCTGCGCTCCAAAACTCAAGTCGTTGATGTAGCTCGGTAGGCGGCCAAGTTGAAGTGGGACTCGGCTGGTCATGTCTGTCGCATGCCAAATGAGTTGTGGGCTAAGATTACCACTGCATTACAAATCGAGGATCCGGCAGACCCCAACGGCGGTGGCGAGACGAGCTTGAATCCTTTCTGAAGGCATGGCCAGAGACTGCTCTGGATAGGGAGGAACGGAAAAAATGCGGGTAGGCGTATTTATGCTATCTCTTCACACTTTGCTTAATAGGTTTTATAATATTTTTATTAGTTTTGTATGTTATATGTATTTTTACTATTCATGTATTTTATTTTATTAAAACATTTAAAAAAAAAAAACGATAGTAGCCAGACATTGACCGTTACAAATAAAAAGTAGTATAAACCAGCATAACTTTTTTCAAGGGATATGAGGGCAAAGCACGCTAACGGGACGCCATATATTGGTAATGGCATTTTAATGGCGGCAAATTAATGAGAGACGATCGGGAAATGGCCTTTGTGTTTATAAGTTCATTATAGTTTTTCCTGAGTGTCCGTGGAAACCGCTAAGGCTACACTATCTATCCACATTTAATGCAGGATGGGGTTAAAAGCGCATAGGTTATTATGCGTTCCAACTGCTTTGTTTTGGCACGTTCTACAAGTTTACCATTGAAATAAATATAGGGGAAAGACACCAACGAAAGACGAGTGTCGATTTTGAGGAGATATCAGCATGGCGGTTATAGTGTATAGGTTTTGACGTCCTGAGATATCAATATGGCGGATTTTTCGGCCGCATTGGGTTTTTACGTATATACTCGTCATTTCTTTTTGCTTATGAAACGCTTTTGCTGCTTTTGCTGAGTTAAAACGAGGTGAATATATTTTATGTGTTTTGATTTACATATGTCGGGTCCCCTACATAAAGGTCAGTGAAGCTTACAGACTTTTTGTCTATGGTGTGTTGATCTTGACATATTCGAAATAGAAAGACATGTTTTTTTAATATCATTATTGTACTGGAGCGCCATCTGCGCGTTGTTTTGCGTTTTTGTTAGGGAATGCAAAAAGGTTAAAACGAAATGAAAAAAAAACTGGTGTAAATGTATTTTTATCAAAATTACATTTGTCCTAGACTAAACAAATAATGATGTGTACAGTCGCCATCAAATATATCGGAGCGGCCACGGTACCAAAAAATATCTGAGCATGCACTTTATCGCCTTGACAATAGAGACGTTGTTCAGACATTTGTGACCACCTTGGCCGCTCCGATATATCTGATGGCGATTGTACAGTAAGAACAAGCCATTCAGTAATAATACTTATCACAATACAATAAAGACGATATGTCGTAACATGTCTTACTTTTTGATACAACTTTAACGCCCTGCTGCGCCCACCAAGTAATTTGAAGCCATAAAAATAATTCCTCTAAAGTTAATGGTGACGTTAATTTGAACGTTTACTTTAATTGGATAAGGTTAATGTAAAATTGACGTTACGTTGGTTTGAGAACCGGTGGCTTGAAGAAAATTTTGGAATATTTGAATACTATCTATTTGGAATAACGGGACTTAACCACGTATATATTTCTAAAAATTACCTTCGACGTTCTTTCTTCGGGACCACGGGGACAATGTCGTCCTCGAAACGTCGAAGGTAATTTTTAGAAATATATACGCGGTTAAGTTAAGTCCCGTTATTACTAATAGATATGTGTAAAAACCGTGAACGTTTAAATCAGTGTATTTGAATACTAGTTTAAAATGTCTAAAGATATTTTTGTTTTTCTAATAGTATTAGTATTTTGTCGTCATGTACAAGTAATGTACAAATCTTTGTCTACCATGTCTGACCGATTTCTCTCAGTTGCTTGAAGGTTAGCTGGAAGAGATCCCTTAAAGGGAGAAGTTCGCCTTTGTACACACTCACTATATTTTTTGTTGGTCATGTACTGCTTTTGTGCAATAAAGTGTTTACTACTATTGGTTTCCATACATTTTTGATGTTCAACTGCGTGTGTCATACTCGTCATTGCTCATACTATCGAAAAATCATATAGACTATTCTGCGTAGGAATTGTATGCATAAAGTGTTATGAAAATCGAAAATATTTCATACTAGCTTTTGCCCGCGGCTTCGCTCGCGTTAAATTCGGGGTAACACGGTTCCCCTTTCCTGATTGCCCCCTGGAATGCTCCATACAAACTTCCACCCCCCATTTTAGGGAAGTGGGGGGTTAGAAAGAGACAAAAAGTAGCCTATGTCACTCTCCATCCACTATCTCCACTTAAAAAATCACGTCAATTCGTCGCCCCGTTTTGCCGTGAAAGACGGACAAACAAACACACACATACACTTTCCCATTTATAATATTAGTATGGATTTTAACTGACATGTCAACGGTAGACTATATTTCCCTACACTTTTCCATTTATTGCAAACTTCATCAGAACAGTCTTCATCAGATATATCGGATCGGCCAAGGTGTTCACTATCACTAATACAGCCATGAATCCGCCTCTATTGTCAAGACGTTAGAGTGCTTGGTTAGATATTTTTGAGTGCCGTTCTGATATATTGGGTATCGAATGTTACACTTTTATTTATTTTTTACGAGAGAATAACGAATAAATCAAGACATGTTTAAAAAAACACCTTAAACACCTACATTTTGAACCAAAAATGACTTAAAGTTACAATTTTTTTATTATTATTATCATAACATATACAATACCCATCACGAAATTGTGTACACACGACATACGATAAACATGTGCGTGTGTTCACCACGTGTGCGCTTGCACACCAGATGCTGCCACTCCAACTTTTTGCACCGTAATCCTGTGAGAACGCATCTGCCAACTTAACTTTACCGTCCATCCGGCTTCCGCGTATATAAGCTACCTCCTACACCAATAGCAAATATAACGTGGTAATGTGTGAACCACTACCAATTTAATTTTACAGTCGAATAGACCTTATTAACTCCCAATTTTTTTAAACCGGTGGCAAATATAACTTGGTAATTATACTTATTAGATCATCAACAAAGATACGTTTGCAGCTGATCTCGTGTGTGTCGTATAGTATTTTGTTGGTAGTGGTTTCATGTTAGCTGAAAAAGTAAAATGCTCATTCATTGATATTTACCCAAATTAGACTTAATTATAAAGCAACAGAGTTGTTTTTCGTAAGTTTGTTGTGTAACGGAAATTGGTGCAACGTATTTTTTTTTATTATTTAAAAAAATCTGTGTGGTATTTAAAATCTAATTACAAGACACAGGTGAGATGTAAAACAGGTGATGTAGCCATATTCAAATTTAGAACAGTAATAGATACATAAATAGGAATGTATTTTACTGCAGAGGCCGGGAAAATAGGAATTACCGGCCCAGTAGATATGTCACCATAAAATTGTAAATACCGTTAGATTATAATCTATTCCGCGAGATTGTAAACAATTGAAAGATTGTGAACCGTAACATATTGTTTACAATTTAACGCATTATTTTACGGGAGATTATAATCTATCGACGTAAAACCGTCATATCGTGAAACGTAAAGCTTCTCGGGCTTAGATCGCAAAATAATGCATTAAATTGTAAACAGAACATTCGGTTTACAATCTCGCGAGATAAATTCTAATCTAGCGGTATTTACAATTTTACGGAGTCAGATATATTTATATCTGAAAGAGAATGGCTTCTTCTTCTTACATCTGTACTGTGCAATAAAGTTAATAAAATAAATATATAGACGACCGAGTTTAACGAGGCCGGCTAGAGATACGAGGTTGTAAATCCCTAAATTCCCCATATGCTCGACCTGTGCTGTTAATTATTTTAAATCTATGCTTTTCAAGGCTTTCAAGACTGTATGATGCAAACTAGTAGTATTGCTTTCAATGCTTTTTAACCCCACAACCTTATTAGTAAACAGTCATACTTATAAGGCAGCCCATTGGCCAATATAAGTAATTTTATTCCGGCTCCGAAAGGGCACAAGTTCACTGAAATCTCAAAGCCTGCACGTCATTTAAGACCTAGGTCGTATATAATAGTCCTATTAGAGCCTGTGTGTTCCTATTGATTTGGCGAGTCGAACGCTAAGCTGCAAACTATATGTCATTTAAATTTAAAGCATGAAACATTATCAGTAAACTAAATTTTTAAATCTATTTATGTCAAAAGAAAAAAGAATATCTGACGATTCGGTTCCAAAACAAACACATTTAACCACTTGGAACCAATTTTAATCTTCGGGTTATAACCTTATAACCTAATTTCTATACATATCTATTCTTTTTTTAGAATCTCCGACTGTTAGTAAGGACCTGCTCTTCCTATTATTCGGACTTGTAAAAAAAATTGTATATCAAAAGGTACTATTTGGCGGATAAGGCCTTACGTCGTATTCAATATTGTATTGAACAATAAAAGCTAAGCGCCGACTTCCACATCGATTGTCATTTGGCTAGACCCCCTGTTTGGTCTCGCGCGCTTGGTCTGCGATCACAGCACCGCGCAGGCATTCACATGTCACCACATAATTGGTTTAAAGCGTGATTGGCCTCGTTTGGAACTGTTTCCCTAAATGACAGTAGCAAATGCAAATACTTCCTAGAGCACCGTTATACTGCTATATTTGGGTTAGAGAAATACAGATTAACCTTTTTGCTTAGCCGGTTTGGCGTAAACCATCTAACAGTTATAAGGATAAATGCGCAGGCGCACTGTCGTTTAAACATCTATTTGGATATGACAAATCCATACAGAAAAGGCCAAACTTGTGTATGGTTCTACAACCATAGACAGTTAGGAACCAATTATAATCTTTCGGTTTTTGACGTCGGATTGACCCGTCTGACTTTGGTTGTAGGCATAACAAAATACCATTTTAGATTGAGCAAAGAACAGTATGATTTACTAACGTTTGGCTAAATCTTGGAAGTAAGCATATAAGTACTATTTTTAACGAACTTCCAAGGAATATGATTCTGGAAACAAAGACAAACGACGAAGAGGTAAATTGTTGCTTTATAGGTTAGACTCTACCTAAGGAATTGAAGCTCGACATACTTCGTGTCTTATTGCTTTTAAACCCCTGGAATTCACATCGACATATTGATATTCGGAAATCGAGTATTTCAAGCAGTTTCCTCGTCATCGACGTAAACCGACGTATCCGGCGCGGCGCGTCAGATCACGCAATTAAACTGATTATACTATTTATACTAGGCCCGCGGAAACCCTGGCCAGCTTTTTGTTAAGGTTCACACAGTGCTGAACGGTAGTAACCTTTATGTCTTGTTTGAAAGGATTTTAAAACCGCCTGGTTGGGTCATTTTATATAAAGCTATGTCCAGAATACGCTCGGCTCGTTTCGCAGCAGCAGCGCGTAATGTGGACGTGTTTACCGCGTGAGGTAGCTCGAACATGTCTGCGAGTTTGCCGCAATGGCGTAGTCGAACATGCCACTTTGCTCTGGAGTCTCTGGACACAGCTTTAGATGCAATTTTTAGTCAAGCGTCGAACTTTTTGAGGGAAAACAAGAAAACAATAAGAATCGACTGTCAAGCATGAACCTATCAATCGATAAATGAATCCAATGTCAGCGTTTTCAGTCAATGTGATTGCGTGAATTGTATCTTTATAATAATTGTAACATAAAAGTCCTAGGCGTAAATATAGTATAGGTACCCAACCGCGTACCAAAACACATCTCCTGAATGCAGGTTCGCACATTCCAGTCCGATAAATTTATAGCACCATTCAGCGGATAAATGAGATTTTAAAAAGTTTATAAGTGGGCTTTTTGACTTGTTTTCCGTCACTTTCGCACTCACGAAATATTCTTGTTTTAAGTATTATAAGATTTATAAGTGACGGCCGCTCTTTTCCACACTTCAATATGGTCAGGGTAACCTAACCTAAGCCTAACGCCTATATGACAGTCAGTACGTCGCTCTGCCACTCAAACATAATTGAAACCTAGTTGATACATAATTCAATGGTTCTAATACTAGGGCTGCCACACACAATCAAGGCCGGACCTCCAAGTATTGAAATGACAACTGCCCACCGTTGATTACTGCCGTGACAGAGATTACAGTGTGTGGTGTACAGTGTACTGGTTTGATTGCCGGCCTTCGCCATCGCTGGCACAATGGTCTGGTGCAATATATAGTACGCATTAAGGCGAAAACTTTTTATAAAATTTTATTTTCATCTCATATAATTTCTGAAGTTAAAAGCCTCTTTATCCTTACCATAAGTACGTCATTTGTTGGTAAGGTGTGAAGCTCATTTTTCAATTATTATTTATAATTTTTGTTAATGTATATTCCAATGCATATAAATGTATATTCATCTTCTTTATCTTTAATAATTTACACTTTAAATCACATACTCGTAACATTATGAATAAACTCTAAATTATCTTACCAAATAAGGAAATTTAAAGTAAACCATTAATACCAAATCTTACAACTTAAGGCTCAAAATAGTTTGTCACATCTCAGTATTCTGGTATTGATATTGTGTACACACGGAATCTTCTCACAGCCCCATGAATATTGATTAACAAATAAGTGGCTACTGAATTTTCAATATATAAACAAATAGCTTTTCATTATTAATGAAGTACAGCGTATGATTATGGGAGATTGTGACATTTTTACATACGTTATTAAGAAGAAGAGAGTTCTGGAATGTTCATTTTTGATTTAATTTATATGATCGGACCAGAGAGTCTTAAGCGAACCTCGAAAATCGCTATCTCGTTATCAGCGTCTCTCGCTCGAATTAGCAGGTGCGATAGAATGGGAGATAACGAAATCTCGATTTTCGTGGTGCGCGGTAGGCCCTCCGACGTTACCTAGGACTACATATCAAATGTAAATGACATTCTTTGCTGATAACGTTTGGTCAGCGAAAGATTTAAATAAAAAAAAACCGAAAGATTTAAATTAAAAAAAAAAATCTCTGAGGTCACCAAACGACGTAGTACCGCTCAAAACAAACAAGCTATCTCTTAACAGTGAAGGCGTACAGGCGTGTCTAGATCATTCTGAACACCTTGCCAGCTTCTTGTGCAGCCGACTGTACCTAGTTAACGCGACATGTAAACTATAATTTAAATAAATATTAATGATACGAAATATTAGACGTTAACTTTTTTCTATCGAATATGGAGACAAATAGCCAGTTCGTATACAAAACCGCGGGATGCCACGGCCATGACGATATAAAAAAAGAAAATAAATAACTAAAACTTGTATCTTCAGGTTGCCAGAATAAGAAAAGGGCGACTGAGAAGTTCACAAGAAACAGTTTTGGATCAATATAATTTAATCAAAAAACACGTGGAATGTTTGAATCAGGGAGAATAAATTCTAGGTTTCTGTTTTCTTTAGTGTGAAAAAAACGCAGGTTTTCGAGTAATACCCGTTCTCATACTAAAATCATCCGGTTTGCATTCCCTTTTCTATTTGTTTTTTTTTTGTCCGCCTATGGCAAAACCAAACGCAATAAAATTAAACCTAATAAAATTAGGTATAGGCCAATAAAATGAGATTAACAACACACCGATTATAACCGTTGTTACTTGAAACCACACACTCTTTTGGTCACGGTGTACAAACTTTTTTGTTCATGTATGGAATTGACATATCCAAAGATATATTTTCTAAAACGACTGCAGCGCGATCTGCGCTTGTCTTTATCCTCATTGACTCTTAATTTGGCACTTACATAACCTTTTACCTCTTTTTTCCTGGAGGCCTTTGACCGTCACTGGGACACTAATATACTATAAAAAAAACAAAAGAGACGTCCGCGCCCGTTTATATAAATTGTCCGCCATTATCGGTACATGTGCCTCTGATACCACTTACTGCATAGTCAAAATGACGTAACAGCCACACATTTATGTAGCGTTTACTTCGTTTATTCCTCAATTAGGTGCACAGCTTTACATTTTTACGTTTAAGAGCGTCATGTATCGAGAAGAAGTTTTTACAGGTTTTAAAGACCTTTTCTAATCTCCTTAAATCGCTTTAAGGACCTAAACTGTCAATTTATACATTTTATTTATTTGCTCAATAATCATAATGTTTTGCATTATGTAAATGTGATACGATTTTGCAGATGCACTCATGGTAGGTTAAAAAATTGCAGAATATTTTTGGTTCCAAGTGCTCCAAGTTTTAGAACCATACAGAATCTTACAGACTTTTTTGTCCGTTGTGGATCGATTTGTCATACCCAGATACATTTTTGGTTAAATATCGTTTATGCTTATTGTTGTTATGCCCGAGCAATGAGTTTTTTTACAAGATTTTATTCAACTCATTGTTTAGGTATAATCCTGCCAATGCCAGTCAGATTTGAACCAACTCCCGGGTGCATAGCCAACGTGCCAATCGTTAACGCTCCGTAGCGAACGAAACGCAACTGTCACTTTCGCACTAATATGGAAGAGTGATAGAGAGAGGTGACTACGATACGCTACGAAGAGTTAAGTTAGGGCTAGACGGCATACAACCACAGCCCTCTGCCACGAGACCTTGGCAGAAAACAGAGATTTTAAACCATGTAGCCAGTGGTTGGTGCCAAATTCTACATGACCTTTAAACGCCCTTGGGCTAGGCGTGCTCTGCCAACCATTTTCAGAAGCGGTTGGTTAGTTATCTTGATAAATATCGCGATAATTATCATGATTTTTATGTCTGATAATTATCGATTTGATAATAACCCAGAATTTGTAAAGACAGAAGGCACAAAAAATATCGCACGTGAATTTCAACATTTAAGTAGTTGAACTATAATAATAAAAAATCCATACCGGGGATAATTATCCGATAATTATCGCGATAAATATCAGAGATCATAATTGTCTTGATCATTTCGAACCCTGCAGCCAGGTGCTGAGGAAAGCGACCAAATCGTTCCACTATCTTTGTTTAGGGCCTTAAACTTATTTAACATAACATAATTCATGTAGGTAACTACGATGTGTAATTTGACATACCAGACATATAATATATGTTTTATTAGACCATTAGAGGTACATGGGTAGAGAGCCTCTACGTATTGTTCACGACACACGAACAAATCGGTCAATACATCAATGGACAATGAAGGCTTTGTCACACGCGACCCATACATTTATAAGTATGTATGTATATAAATGTGTGGGAACAGAGACACTAAACGAATGGCTGTGAATAAAAATATTCATGACAAATGTTTTTGGTAGTTTTTAAGCATGGTACAGTCGCCATCAGATATATCGGAGCGGCCAAGGTACCCAAAAATATCTGAACATGCACTTTATCGCCATGACAATAGAGGCGTTGTTCAGATATTTGGACCACCTTGGCCGCTCCGATATATCTGATCGATTCGTCTACACCGTAGAAACATTTCAACCCCTTTTAGGGTTTCGTAGCCAAAATGACAATAACGGAAACCTTATAGTTTCGTCATGTCCGTCTGAGTGTCACAGTCATTTTACTCGGAAATTTTTTTTATTTAAATTTCAATATTTTTTTTTTGTTTTTTACGTATCTTAATAAGATTTTAATACAAGGTGTATTTTGTGTGCCACTACTTCAGAGTTCTACCTTTAACGGTACTACCCAAGTAACACAGGAAGCATTATAACATATGAATAGTTAACTTATTTCGAACTTAAGGACCGTATAAACTCTTATATACGTTCACCGAGCAACTTGTCGCATTATATGATGCTTTGAGCTGTATAACGGTTGTATAATGGCATATCTAAATGCTTTTGTAAAGCCTTTAGCTTTAGTGCAGCAAACCACAACGCAACTGTACAGCTTTCGACTGTTTAAAAGCACTTAAGTGCTTTAGGTTCTACAATAGCATTATATAATGCTTTAAGCTGTATAACGGTTGTATAATGGCATGTATAAATGCTTTTTTAAAGCCTTTAGTTTTAGTGCAGCGAACCAAAATGCAACTGTACAGCTGAATGCTGTAGAGTTGCGTTTTGGTTTGCTACACTAATGCTTCGGTGTGGTTTAGTGCCTTAGGTTCTACAATAGCATAAATAAATGCTTAATGCTGGTTATGAGCATGAATATTAGCCATTATAATGCCACGTAAATCCGGTATACAGCTTTTAGCTGTTTTTAGTGCTTTAGGTTCTACAATAGCATTTTATGATGCTTTACGCTGTATAACGGTTGTATAATGGCATATGTAAATGATTTTGTTTAGCCATTAGTTTTAGTGCAGCGAACAACATGCAACTGTACAGCTGAATGCTGTACAGTTGCGTTTTGGTTTGCTACACTAATGCTTCGGTTTGGTTTAGTGCCTTAGGTTCTACAATAGCATAAATAAATGCTTAATGCTGTTTAAGAGCATGAATATTAGCCATTATAATGCCACGTAAATTCGCTATACAGCTTTCAGCTATTTTTAATGCCTTAGGGTGTACAATAGCATTTATAAGTAGGTAATACGTTCCTAATGCAGTATAATAGCAATAATATAAACCATTATAAAGCCAAGTAATTCACTATAAGGGGCTGTTAATAAATTACGTCATTTCAAATGTGGGGGGGGGGGGGGTCTAGACATCGGATGATGGTAGCATGACGTAGGAGGGGGGGGGGGGCGGTCATTCCGAAGATCACATCATCAATGTGTAAAAAAGGAATGAAAGTCGTGTTTCTATAAACTTTTAATGCTATAAAATATTATCTACTAAATAGTTTTTTATTTTACAATTAAGCTTAAAACGCATTTTTTTTAATGACGTCACTTTATTTGGCAGCTTTACTATCAAAAATTGATGACGTAATTTATGAACAGCCCCTATACAGCTTTTAGCGGTTTTAGTGCCTTAGGTTCTACAATAGCATAAATAAATGCTTAATGTTGTTTAATAGCATAATTATTCACGTGTAATGCTGTAGGCATAAATACTCGTAAGGCATTTTTTAAGGGTCACTGAGCTGCTATTGGACTAAGAGCTAGCCACGTCAGATATGACACAATAATGAGAGCAACAAAACCCGTCTGGTTAGATTGCTATACTATTCTTATTGCTAGATCCTGGCATCTGGCAGCTTTTAATGGGTGGAGGTCACAGTGACAGACTAGCAAAATGTTTTAATTGGAAAATAGTAATACCAAACTAGGTAAAAATTGCCGAAGTTGTCTCAGTTATAAAGGACAGGGCCTATATTTTAAGGGGCTCCCTGGCGCCAACGACCTTAGATCTGATTCCCTTAGTTTTCTATTTATTTATATAGCTTATCATATTATCAGTAACGGCTTTAAACAATATAGTATCCTATATTTACTTCAATATTCATTGTCTTCGAGATATTTGACATCAAAGTCGAACCGGTTTAGGCTAAAAAAGTGGTTTTATGGTCATAAATTTTGTTTTAATTAGTTAAAAATTAAAATCTCTCTACAGTTTTTAGAGACATCAAAGAGGAACCCTAATATGTAGATTACGTATATGTAAGATTCTTTACACCATTCGAATATCGATAAAAGTGTTTTTTTAGACCATATTTTAAAAATATCATAAAAAAATAACGGCTCATTTATTTCAAGATCCGGCTCACAGAATAGAGATAAAAGATTCAAAAACCGATAGTCGTTTGCCTTATAATTCTATCTATAGTGAATATGTTGGAATATCGACTCAAAACTGGTCAAAAATCGATAAAAAAAAACGTTAGACCAAAAAATATTGTGTACTCTTACCATACATCGGGGTTTTCGGTGCGGGAATGTTTGACATTAGCCAAAGAGTAGGCATTAACTTAAAAAACAGAATGTACTCTAGCACGTTTCTACCTAATGAATAATTGATCGAAAAAATCATAGGTATATACAATTTATATGAAATAGCTGACTATTATGTATATATATTGTAGGTACATATACCTATGATTTTTTCAAGTATTTTTTTATTAATTCATGTAGTGACTGATCATTGTCAACCTCTTCAGTTAATCAAATAGTTCATAAATATCGGACGTCAAGATTAATATTTGACACTTACTATACCGTGTCTTTGTCTTAGGTAGATCTAGTTAATAAATTTCGGATATGCAATTGCATTTTTAAAATACTAAGTATATAATAGTCAATACAAACATGCCTCTAAGAAAAAAAGCTCGTATCATAGTGTGTAAGCTATTCACAGAGAGGTAGTTATTCATTAAGCATAATATGATATTTTCTCAGACTAACTCTCAACCTATCTGTTTATCTCTACTCTTTCTCAAATCGTTCCCGCACCGAAAACCCCGATATATGATTATTACGGAAACAAAAACAGTAGGCGAAAACTATGAACTATATTTTATTATACATCGTTTGGCACTACTTTCTCCCAACATAAATTTTTGTATAATTTCTCTTAATATTGTATAGTATTTGTATAGTTTCTCATAATATTGCATCAAACCCAGATCTCTAGGATTTATTTTCTTGAAATGGTTTGCATTCTTTGACCTCCACTACTTTAAAGCTGCCAGATGTCCAGATCTAGAAATAAGCATAATATACCAAACTGACTAAGGGGTTTGGTTGCTCTCATTATTGTCATATCCGACGTAGACGTGGCTAGCTCTCCGTCTATATAGACCAACGCCATTTTGTAAATAATTAATAACCTAAAAATAAAATCATGCGGACCTATTTATACAAGGAAAATACCTATATAATAAAGAAATTACTTAATTTAAGACTGCTCAACCAACACTATTGTGTTAATAATGCAAAACTCGTTATATACGAGGATTACACAATTGTTTTGTTTATTTGACGCCTATCTTTTTATAATATTTTATAGCAAAACCACAATAAATCAAAGGCGCGTGAAAATTTTCAATGAAACTTATATACACATTTACAGTAAACTACATTGCGCAGTCATATTTGAAGGATATAATAACGTAAAAGTGTCAAAAACTTTTATAAATTTTGTTAGGATGCAAACAAATATGACGTGTCACTCATTCAGTTTTTTGTACCGTCTTCGTCCATTTTATATTGCGAGACAAAGTAGTTAAATCACAACGTTCATTGTATTATAACATTTGTTCCGTCGGTATTAGAGACGTTTTTGCATTGACGTAAGGTTTATTTTACTACACTCTTATGCTAGTATAATGCGTTTGTATTGCGATTGGCAAGTTAATCGATAGTACTTATGCTTCTTTACTGCGATTAGCAAGTTTTTTGGCCGTATTAAGGCTTCTTTAATGCAGTCGGCAACTTAATAGAGCGTACTAATGCTTGTTTGAGGCGATTGGCACTTTCCATGACAACGATAATGCTAATAGCGCAGACATAATGCGCCTGCAATGCTATTAAATGACCCGTATAGGATCTCAAGCTGGGTAATTTGTGCCCATTTAAGACCTATATCAGCACTATAAACGTTTATAATGCTACTATAAAACGAACTCAAAATGCTAAAAGCATACAGATATGCTGTAAGACGGCCGTTATACTGCTTTGATGTGTTACTTGGGTAATAGTCTGAAAATATCGATTACTTTTATAATAAATAAATCGATTTTATTAATGGATTCGCATTATAAAAATTACGAGTTTTTTCACTACCGACGTCCACTAGTACGTTCGAAAAATAATCGAAGGAAAATCAGCAAATACAATTTTTTATAGTAAATTCGATACTCATAACCGGGATTACGCGAATCGATTATTTTTCTATAACATATCCTTTTTTTGTGTAAGAAGTCCCTTCCCTAGTTGAAAGCTCAATAACAGGGGTGACCACCCCAGTGGAACTCAACGGTCGAGTAATTTCTAGTAATAATACTGGCCGGCTGCCACTTCAGTATCATCTGAGGGCCTACCGCAATAAGCGAAATTTCGTTATCTAAGTCTCTTTCTAATTAGCAAGTGCGAGATGGAGATGACGAAATTTCGATTTTTAAGGTTCGCGATCGGCCCACTGTGTACATACTACAGTCACCGGCAATAGTATCTTCCTACACGAGGGCCGCAAAAATATGTGACACACTCTTATGGCCCTACAAATAAGAGCGTGTCACATATTTTTGCGGCCTTCGTGTAGGAAGATACTATTGCCGATGATTGTACAGTCAAACAAAGATATCTTTACACATTTGTACCTTATTACAAAAGAATAAGGTGAAAAATTGTAAAACCTTAGACGTCAACTGTTTTTCTAAGTGTTGAGTCTGCGTGCTTGCGATTTCGCTTAAGAATAAAAGATATTCAATTCTTCAAATAGGCACATTTCAATGTACTTATGAACGTCAGAAAGAGAGAGAAAATTACCACCGGTTCTAACCCTACACCTCTGACCGACTAGTATTATGACCGGCAAGAAACTCGGCGGGACTTCTTTTTCAAAACAGTAATACATTAAATCTTAAATTTACACAATATGCGTAGTTATTCCAGAAGCCATATCAAAACAATTTAAGAGACAGACAATGTACCTATTGTGTAAATAAAAGAATAATAAAAAATGAAATCCAAATCTGACTGCTTTAGAATATGCATTATTAGTAGCGCATGAATACCGGAATTCCGGAATCTCGAAATACCGGAATCTCGGACCAATATTTACGATATTTCAATACCGGTATTGTTAAGGACCAATATCGAAATATCGGAATCCCGGTATTGGAAAATTTTCGTAAAATTTTATGTAAATTTGATTAAATGTTTGTTCCGTTTAAATATGGCTGGGTCATTAGTTTCGCAGGGACATTTAAATTGATACAAAATCAGCCCGATATTTTTTCGATTGATTGACGATTTTTATCAAATCAACCTAAGATGTTTTGGAATTTAACTATTATATAACATTTTACATAATTTATTTTTACACAGCGAAATGTATCATTATCCGTAGAAAAAATACAGTTAAAATATCAGTAAGAAAATGTCGTAGACCCTTGCACGTACTTGTATGTTTGTACTACTTATTTAGTACCTATCTAATGTGTTTTCTCATATTGAAGTAATCAATCGAAGCTTGAAGAAAACAAGATTTGAATAGTTTCCTCCCACGAACGCTGCGGCTGTGGAATAAACTCCCTGCCGAGGTTTTCCCAGCTGGCTACAGAATGAGGTTCTTCAAAAAAGGAGTGTATAGGTTCTTAAAGGGTAGGCAACCCGCGTGTGAATCCTCTGGGGTTGCCGGCGTCCATTAGTCTACGGTAACTGCTTACCATCAGGCGGATCGTATCCTTGTTTGCCACCGTCGGGGTATTTAAAAAACAAAAAACGTTATGCTATTTATTACCTTGTACGAAACAACGATATGTAATACTAGAATATAGGTATGATATGAAATTATATAAAATGTACCCAGTTGCTGGACCACAAATTTAAAAGACCAAAAATCATCTATCAAGACGACTGTACTTATATGAAATGAATATTAACAAGTTGCAGCTAATAAATACAACAAAATATGATTAACTGTTAAGGTTGATTGAGTTTTTAACTGATTTTAGCCTTTAAACAACGTTTTTCAATGGTCACCTCCAATACCGGTATTAATACCGAAATTTCGGTATTGAGCCCTAATATCGGATTCAATACCGGTATTGAGAATCATCCGATATTTGCATGCCCTAATTACTAGTAGTCCGCTTCGAACTGATAACTCATTTACTTGCAAACGATTTGACCAATATAACAAGACCCTTATGAAGATCGTTTCACGCCTTCTAGCTCCATAACCGCTAGATGGATCCTGCTCATACACGAAGTCTCAAATTATATTTACCTCTGCTACAACCCCAACCAATTTCATAAAGATCAGAAAAACTTTACCAAGTTATCGCGGAACAACCATTTGAAATCATAAAGCCATCAAGATGCAGGGACGTTCCAATAGCCAGCTGACAGTTACGTTGTGTCTGAAATTGTCTGTAAGAACTTCACTTCGCTTACGCTCCAATCGTTCGATAATTTTTAGTCCTCCTCGTACAGTATTTGTTACGCGATTTTGTATAGACACTGTCAATCCGTGTATTTTATGGTCCTTGAATCTTAATACAGAAGGTATTGAAAGACAGCAAGTGTAGTAGCATCGTACACCAAGTTATTAAGTTTTTGTGCACCATCCATGTTGGCTCGGGTAATACACTACACTCGATCATATTCCCATTTTAGTTGCAACTGTACTTTGTATGGCGTAACAGTACAAAGTTTAAGTTGGTACAAGGTACAGGCTTAAAGCGGTGTTTATAGGTAGGCCGGAGCTGATTTAATTTTGTATTAAGCTGTTCAGCTTCCACTAACGATACCACACTGTTTAGAAATTAATCAATTTTAATTTATTTATTTCATCATATGTAAGTTTACAGTACGGAACCAAAACACTTACACATTACAATACGTTACATTCACATAGAGTTAAAAATTTACATTGTCCTATATTTCTAATATATAAAGGAAAAGGCGTCTGGGGTCTTAGGCGTCCCCCTAAGACTCGTAAAGGATATAGTGGAGAAATTCGCCGCCATCAGCTAACTCTCAGTTGCTCAGTTGGTCAGAGCGATGGGCATGTATCCCGGAGTCGCGAGTTCGAGTCTCGCCTGAGACAGGGAATTTTCCTACTTTTCCCTTATATCTAAACATTGCGGAGCTGATTTGCTTTTCATTTACTACAATTAGGCGAGCCGGTGAGAATAGGTTATATGGATGAACCTGTGTCACTGGTACAAGGTTTAAGTGGAGATGGGACTTAATAATCGTTTCTAATCGATTAATAAAAACAGAAATCCAGTAGGTACTTAGGTTAAGTGTTTAGTGAATAAGATTTTTAATTTTCTAACTTATATGGTGCTGTATGTATCTATATACATAACCATCTGGGTTCTGCAATAAATGTTTTTCTATTAAATTCTATTCTATTCTGTTAAATTAATAAATCGACTTATAAAATCGGTAGGTAAGAGTAATCGATTTTTCTATAACAATCGGTATTGCTTTTAAAAAATCGAAATATCGTCGTATTTTCCTTCCCTTACTTACCTTCGATTTCTTCTTTTGTTATGTGACTCGATTAAATAAATGCCGTATTACTTGGGATAAACTAATCCAATAAGCAGACAAAATATTTATATTTTTATGAGACTGACTGCATGAGATACATTTACAAAATATGATGAATGGCGGTGAAAGGGTCAATGAACTTGGTCCGCTACCAATTCGTAACTCGGCCCACATAAGCTAACCATCGATTTTCCCTAATGAATCTTCATACAAATCCTTTCTTTCTTACCTGGTCATTAACGCAAGGCAATAGAGTCCAAATTAAAATCATTAGCGGCGAAAAATTCTACAAAATGAGGCGAAAATTGACATTTTAGTTCTAAGGTCAGTGAACTTTTCTGTTATGAAATATGAAAGGTAATGCAAGTGCAGTGTACCGTCAGGAGCAGAAGTAGTTAAACGGTCGAGTGTTCGAAATTATCTGCACACGCTATTCTCTCAAAAATATATTGTGCTTTGGAACCCTGTACTTGAACGTGTAAACAAAAACATAACGTCTAGTAATACTTCCTCCTAGCGTTTTTGCTCTATTCAGTCTGGGGTCCGCTCGGCAACCTAATCCCAGGAATCGGCGTAGGCACTAGTTTTTACGAACTTGGGATTAGATCGGTTTCCTCACGATGTTTTCCTTCACCGAAAGCGACTGGTAAATATCAAATGATATTTCGTACATAAGTGCCGAAAAACTGGGTACGAGCCGGGGTTTGAACCCGAGACCTTCGGATTGAAAGTCCGATGCCTTACCGTCAGGCTACCAGCGCTCCTACATAACATCTAGTAATATCACCATAATCGTTCCTAATACAACATTGTTCAACACTGTTCTAATCCAAAGAACTTAATGCAAATAGCATTCTTAACAAATTGCATCAAATGTTATAAGACGAGTAGAAGTTTAGAATAAATAGTAGTTTATGTAACTGTTACGTAATAAGGGTCCTTAAAATACGAATAAGATCACACGAGTGTTTTAAGGCCTAATGCCTAATGCCTGTTTTATCTACACTCATATTATATATCCTAAATGACGTGTTCGGAAACCATAGAATGACCGCCATTGGACCGCCATGGCCAACTCGATTGTGCCGGCGGTCGCGCGGGCGCGTGCCGGTGGTCGGGAAGGAGGACAGGACTTACATTATGTTATCAAACTCGATGTTCCAAATTTGAAACTCATACATAACCTATCATTATTTGAGCATGTAAAGTTAAAATTACGTTACTGCCACAGATAAAAAGCTTATCATAGTAAAATCGGTTGTGGTAATGCTAGCCGTTGCCTACTGTTTTTGAACACGTTTAAGAGGACTTACAATGTGAGTGTAGATAAACGTATATATACGTCGTCTACGTCTTATGACGGATATATCCGTTGGCGTTGAACCTGCGGTGCGGATATATTCGTCTTTGGCACCGAAAAGGTGCCCTAATACGTTTCTCGTCGCATCGCAGAATAGTCAAGTAAAAATGACGCACTTGTCAAATCAGCGCCGTTGAGAGTTAAATTTGAACTTCGAACGGAAGCGCGATACAGAGCGTGGGAACGGCGCGCGCGCTGCAAAAATAGCGCTTTTCGATGCGCTTCCGTGTGATAACGCGCATGTCCGATATGGAGAACTGTAATGTGATGTGACGTAAGTTTGATTGTTGTTTTTTGTACAATTTTGCTTAGAGGACAATATATTTATTTATTTAATCTTTATTGCACAATACAATATGGTACAAATGGCGGACTTAATGCCATAAGGCATTCTCTACCACTTGACTGGTGTCAACCAATGGTATATGCACTGGTGAGAGGTTGTCTGTTTGTTTGTGCTTTAGATGCAAACCAACAGCTAAGGATACGCGCACAGATCTGTCTGGTGGCAACGTATGGAGGGAATTGGACACGGATATGTCTACGGACAGATCTATTCAGCGCCATATATTGACGAATCTGTCCGCCGGGCTTATCCACCAGACAGATCCAGTGGCTAATTTCTCCATTTATATCAAAAAGGTTTGTCGATTTGGTTGCGCTTTTTAGCAAAGGTTAGGCCCAGGGATCGAATACCGGTTTTATTTTTCTTACCCCCCCGTAAACGATCACATGATTTCTGGACGACCCCTTATCTAAATTACATTTCATAATATCACGTAAACATTGCGGAAGTCGGTTGCTATTTTGATTTTTAATAATACCAGTAACGATCCTTGGTTAGGCTAATGATGGTTCTAAGATAATTAAGTTTCAAACCTCGATAAATGGCATTACGGCAGTGATGTTCAACTGGTGAAAATGGGACTTATTTACATACTCTTAGTTCTATCGGGGAATGTGGCGGGAAGGTAGCAGTGTTGTTACCGTGAGTTATCCAATTTGGCCCAATTCGATTCTTGTTACCGAATTTGTAAATGATATGTATGGAGATTTTGTGCAGAGCCTCTAGCGGTCACTTATAGAACTAAAGAGAGAAAAATCGAGAGAAAAAACGACCATCGGTTCTAACCCTACACCTCTGACTCAAGAAGTATTACGACCGGCAAGAAACTCGGCGGGACTTATTAAACAGCCTTGGCCAGAAGTGTTGAGCATAGCTCTTTTTTGTTTACAATTTTGATGTTAAGTATTGATTACCTATCATAACAATGTACGATGACGTAAAATGTTATATTTTATTGATATATCTAGATAACTTCACTTAATAACACTTTCAAGGTACCTATAAAATATGAAAAGTGGAGGCTCCAAAAATTTAGGTCGGTGCGAAAAATTGCCTATATTCTATGCAGTTACTACTCACTTCAACAAAACATGCCTGTTGAGTTTGAATTAATTGATAAAATAACTTCAAAAAGGATAGAAACGCCGGTCTAAACTTTCGAGTTTTGTATGAAAATCGCAAGGGTGTTCAACACTTCTGGCCAAGGCTGTATATAGAAGGGTACCGTTTTGGAACCAGGATTGATTTACTACACTGAAATGGAAATCTTGAGTGATGTAACCTTCCTACCTACTTTGAAAAAATAAGTCCCGCCGAGTTTCTTGCCGGTCATAATACTTCTCGGGTCAGAGGTTAAGGGTTAGAACCGGTGGTAGTTTTTTTCTCTCTGACATTTATAAGTGCATTGTAAACGGCCTTCTAGCAGTGCAGTCCTAGCCTAGTCGGTAGTGACCCTGCCTACGAAGCAGGAGGTCCGGGTTCGAATCCTGGTCAGGGTGTTTATCACAGATGTTTGTTCCTGAGTTAGGGATGTTTTCTATGTATTTAAGTATTAATCCATATCTATCTTTTATATATACCGTCGTCTAGTACCCATAACACAAGCCTTGTTGAGCTTACCATGAGCCTAGGTCGATTTGTGTAAGATTGTCCTATAATATTTATTTATTTATTGTAATGTGCCTAAATTGAATAATAAATATCTTTTATCTTTTACCGTTACTATTTTAGTTGCAAATTGAAATTCTCTCGGCAAAAATACGTTACAAGAAGAGTCAATATTAACTTTCCCAGTCACAATTTCAATACGTTACTGATTGACAAGTGGAATTTCAGAATTAATTCAATATTGACAACGTTTCAAAGTACCGAATAAAGTCGAGTCTAAACATGTCGAAACATTTATCTCGTCCGTTATCTGAGCCAATATTAACTCATCAGGATCGTGGGAATATGAATTTGGACATATATGTAAACATTGTGATAAGAGTGTAGGCATGTATGATTTCCTTATTCAGAATTGATTTCAGCACCTCCGCCACGTAAAAAAGGACGTTCATAAATTACTTCTTAGATTTTGGTCAGTTTACCTCAAGTACGATTTTCATTCCAATGGAGGCCTCACCTATGTACAAAACAATTAAATTAACCTTTATTTTCTAAAATAAAATAAAATAATTATGTCATATTAACAATATTTTCCAAGACCCCGCCCCATATAGAAGATATCTCTATACTCCGCTTAGCGCGTTATTTCTTTGAAACCTAAGCTGTTCTTCCGTGGGGCGTAAGAGAGAGTCAGACATTAATGGTTGCCATGGAGACATACTATGTTTACTGTCCCTGCCTATAATTAGTGTCTCACTATAGAGTGAAATTACTTCGAGCCTGGCAGCGGGGGTCGCCCGGCTATGCAGGGTCTTGGGTTAATTAGTCTATGCCCCGCCCCTTCTTCGTTTTTTAAAGATAACAAAAATCGTGCCATTTCTGAGAAAACGGTTGTCTTAAACGTATCACTAATAATAGGCATAATAGTCTTATTTAAGAATATTCCTGATATGGCTTAAAGGATAAAGATACATGGGCGACATGGACCGCGATAAGGAGGTGAAAAGAGTAAGAGCGGGTAAGAGTGTTTGAAAATTTCAATACACGTGAACGAAGTCGCGGGCTGACGCTATTTTTTTTAAAGAGAAATGGCAGCCTCTAGGGCTTCCGCCAGAATTCAGTATATGTATACTTGTGTATGTAGAGGCTGTTCTTTTTGTAGGGAGATAGCTGCTTCCAATAATCAACGCCGTCGGCCGTGGCCGGAATAACCGATGTCTGACCCAAACAGTGGTTACACGCGTTTCGAGACCAATTCTACTTATACATTAGCTGCACACTTGTTCGTTAGATCACCACACAATAAGCTACATATTACGAACGGAACAACGAAAATGAACAAAAACCAAAAACTATTCTCAAGAGACAGCGGCCATATTGCCGTCAGGAACCGGAATCCGTGATGCTAGTTCTAGATTGACAAATGTATTGACATATCGACCTGTCATTTCAATATCAACACTACCAACGGGCCTCAGTTTCTTACACGTACTGTCGTTAATTCGGTTTGCCGCTAACAGTACATAGGACGGAAAATCTATTTCCTCTATTACCGCCCCTCCGGGTCACCTTATCCCCACTAACACCACTATATGATTGACCTATGATTAACCACTGTTGTTATGCAAATATGGATCAGATCATACTGGAGATGTGATAACATGTCGCTTCATCACACCAATGTGTTTTAACCTATGAGTAACTGATATTAGCACTGTACTAAGGGTCAGGTTGTAATAGGTGTGTTAAAGTAATTTGTGAATGATGTGAACTAAGCGTGGTCACTGGACTATTTGTGTGTGTAGAGTCAGCAGCAGAAGTAGCAAAGCGGGCGAATTGCTTAAAATGATCTCTACACGGCAAAAATTATGATAATGGATTATTCCAACCATTTATCCCGGAAACAAGGCGACGGTGCCTAAACTTTATTTTATTTTATTTTATTTTGGGATCACCAACAGATAATAAATACATCATGCTTAATTAATTCATAGCTTAAGTTGATAACAGATAGATGTCTATCTAATTATAGGTAACCACAGCTAATTCAAGTATCTTAGGACATGCAGCATTAAAAATTAAACAGTGTATTTACAAAATGTGAAGTTAAAAAAATACAACAATTTATAATTAAAAACAACACTTTATGAACAAAAAGTGGTAATTAAAAAGTAAATTATATAATTTATGTATGTAGTGTGTAGTAGTAGTCCTTTAGTCGAAACAAGCAAAAGGAGGAGGAGGAGGTTTTCCCAGTGGGCTACAGTATGAGGTTCTTCAAAAAAGGAGTGTATAGGTTCCTACCTATAAAGGGTAGGCAACGCGCATGTAAATCCTCTGGGGTTGCAGGCGTCCATAGGCTACGGTAACTGCTTACCATCAGGCGGGCCGTATGCTTGTTTGCCACCGTCGTGGTATAAAAAAAAAGGAAAAGGAAAAACTTAAGGGGATGAGAACAGGTAAATTCCATTCCTATCTTTTTCAGCGCGAGCGAAAGATAAAAATTGTGCTCATAGCAAATTTTGCAAAATGATCAATTAATAATTTTAAACAAAAAAGAACCGACTTCACTAAGCATCCACCTTTCCAACACCAAATGTTCGATCTGCTGTAAAAAATACTCAAATCACCATAGGTGTGCCTATAATAGTTGAAGAGTTCCCTCGATTTCTCCAGGATCCCATCATCAGATCCTGACATGGTTACAATGGGACCAACTGTGAAGTATACGCTTTCAAACAAAAAAAGAATTTTCCAAATCGGTCCAGCCGTCTTAGAACAATAGGTGAACATACATAAAAAAAAAAAATAGCAAAAACAAAGATCCCGACGAATTGATAACCTCCTCCTTCGAAATCTTGAAGTCGGTTGAAAAGAAACTACGCATTAATCGAGAAATATAAAATAATGAAGTTTTTAGTATCAGTTTGGTGAAATTTTGTCCTTAATTACAGACGTATAAGTCAAGAAACTAAAGACATACAACTGTGTAATGCTCATTTTAAGATGTAACTTTGGAATTATTTTCTATCGAGCCGATTTCTTCCAATCGTGTATCGGAATTAACAAAGTTCTTTGTAATAAAAAAAAATCCCAAATCAAGTAGTTATAGCTATAAAACTGGTTAAGTAAAGTCAAGGTCATCGAGTGTTGTCAGCCTCAAAAAAAAAATACTGAAATTAGTATTTAAAATACGGCCGGTTTGACAGTAAAAAAAAAACATTGACGTGTGAGTAACGGAAGCTGCGAGCTGAAGAATCGATATGTCAATCTGGCATCCGATCCGATACGGATTCGTCAATGTACGGACCACCCGAATCGACCGGATACGAGGTATCGATTGAATCGATGTTTTACAAGTAGCTTGTTTAAGTCGCTTTTTTTATTGTTCCGTATTGTGTCAATGATAATTGGCAATTTTTTAAACATTTAGGTTCAATAGTTACAAAACCGACATGTTTGAATATTTGCGATAGTTCACAGGAACACCAGATCATATATATTTTGTCATAAGTTTCTAAAGTCAATTCCATAATTTCATGTTAACTAATCGTTTTGACGTTTAATAACAACTATTTGCTTAATAACAACAAAAACGTTTTTAAATGAATAAAAATAACTTGAGCTTGTCTAAAACTCTTGCAATGATGTCTATTTTCTATTATTAATGATGACATTGATGACAAATTAGCACTAGAAATAGGCTTATGATGGACACGATCGTCCACGTGATAAAGCCAACTTCACTTTTCAACACCGCGCGGTTGTAAGACGGTGTTCATTATCGCGTGGAGGAGTGCGACCATGTTCAGGTTCGCGTGACGCTCAACGTCGCGTCGTGCGATAAAAGGTAGGTGCATGCCAACATTGTCAGTTAAGGACATTGGTGTCAGTTTTGCACGCGATTGGACAAAATTAGGTTAAAAACCCACAGATTAGTTCCAAATGTCTTTTAGAACACAAGCTTATAGACTTTTTTGACTATAGTGCATGGATTTGACATGCATATTAAATGTATTTGTTGTACCAATTAACCGAAAAGCGCACTGTTTTAAATTTATATTTTTATCCCCTTGTCCCCGCAACGAGTCTTCTATTATTATTATTACATTTATTGCCGTTTGGTACAGCCAGGTCTACCAGTTCTAATTTTCCCTCAACTGCTCAAAGGTTGACTGGAAGAGATCCCTTAAGGGATAAGTCCGCCTTTGTACAAATATTATATATTCTTTCTGTTGTATGTTTAAGTATTATACTACTACTACTACGAGTGCTTCTTTCATTACCCCATTTTTGGGGCATGAGCGGCCTTTTGACGGTTTTTTTTAAGTGATATTTGTTTTCATTGGCTTTCCAAGTACACGTGACGTGATTGAGCCTCGCGATTAAATCACCACGGGGGAGGAAAGCAAAATGTAGAAGAGATGTTTTTTAGGTAATTTTTAACTGACTTCAAGATTTCGTCGGGATCTTTGTTTTTTTCTATGTATGTTCACCGATTATTCGAAGTTTTTTATACTTGACAGTTTGTCTCATTGTCCTGGGATCCTGGAGAAACCGAGGGAACTCTTCAAATATTACAGACACACCTATAGTGACTTGAGTATTTTTTACAGTAGCTCGGGTATTCTCTTGATAAAGTGTAACCTAAGGCCGTTCTTTTTTCTTTAAAATTACATACTCAATTGTTGCTCTTGTTGCAGGTTTCGTGTCATGCTCGCCCTCGCCATGCAAGAACGGGGGCACGTGTCTGTCGACGTCACGGGGAGAATTCTTCTGCAAGTAAGTGACTTTGTTGACTGGAATATAAGGCGCCATTCATTTGTCACGATTTAAGGACGTCATACACTTTGAGTTGAATTTGGGACACAGATAAAAATTATATACTGAAAATTGTCTGTGGCATACGAAAAACTAGAACCTATGATGGGGTAAAAAAGTGGATATAAATGCCTTGCCTATGCATACTAAATGAATAGCGCCTAAAGTTAGGGCCAGGTGACAGATAGCCGCAGATTCTGCCACGTGACCTTGGTTGAAGAGAATTGTTGAAGCGAGTGTCTACATGGCTGACAACCAACCAACCGCTTCTCCCAATAGTTGGCAGAGCACGCCTAGCCACCAAGGTCACGTAGAATGTGGCATCAACCACTGGCTACATGGTTTAAAATCTCTGTTTTCTGCCAATGTCTCGTGGCAGAGGGCTGTGGTTGTATGCCGTCTGGCCATAACTTAAACCATTAGAAACAAACTTTGTGGCACTGGGTGAAAAGTATGTCATTCCTATGTACTAAAATAGACGATTATTCTATGGTTTATAGCACATATGTGATAGTCTAGGTCAAAAGGTACCATTTCGCGGCGGGTGGATACGCTTCTATTGCTCGAATACGATATTGAATCTGCACAACTTAAGCGTCTTCCGCTGAATGGTATCTTTTCCAAAAAAGTATCACATCAAGTGTGTTTCAATATTTTTGGTCTCATACTTGTATAATTTTATTCGGTCGCGACTGCAAGAGCGAGTGTTTTGTTAAATATAATTAGTAAACGCACCTTTGGATTTGCAGGCGTCCATAGGCTACGGTAGCTGCTTACCTTCTGGCGGGCCGTATGCTTGTTTGCCACCGACGTGATATTTTTATTTATAAAAAAAAAGTAGCAAGCCGCCTGTTGGGAAGCGGTCCTTATTCGCCAATGAATATAAGTTAAATGCGATTAGATTTTGTATTAAATTTACAGAACCGTTATTAAAACGGGTAATTTAAAGACTTATGATTATAAATAATTAGGTAAGATCATGTCTGAAAATATGGATGCTTTTAATGTGACAAAAATATGTATTCACGACCAGAATACGAAAGGATAATTTTGATAATGTCGTCATTTCTATGTTTGATAATTATCGATTTGATAATAAACCAAAATTTGTAAAAGCGGAAGGCTAAAAAAAATGTGGCGCGTGAATTTCATCATTATTACTTGAACCATAATATAAAAAAATCCATACCGGGGATAATTGTCCGATAATTATCACGATAAATATCAGAGATCATAATTATCTTGATAATTTGAACTCTGGTCACGACTTTATTACCAAGGCGTAAAGTATTGGATAGATATTTTTGTCACATATTTATGTATATTATTAGACGCTTCTCATTACTATTCTTCAAATATACTAGTTTATCGTATTAATTTGGTATAAGTGTCGCCGTTGGTGTAAAAAAACCTAATTACGGTAGTCCTTGATAGGGAGCTGACATCTGTCCTACGCACACACGCGCACCTTGGCTATTTGATGCGTGTGCACACATTTGTACGGCTGGGTACACTTACACTGCGCCCAAGATGTCACTATCGTGTCTACAAACTTTTATTATTATGAGCCTGTAATGCCCCACTGCTGGGTAAAGGCGAAGGCCTCCCCCTGGTTTTTCCAATCCTACTGTGCACCGTCCGGCCATTATTTTAAATCAATATTATAGGACAATCTTACCAGTGGCGTAACTGTAGGGTGGCAGAGCTGGCAAAATGTTACGGGCCCCTGGCCCAAGGGGGGCCCGGCCCGATAGGCCACAAGCAAGAGGACCTAAACATTTTCTGTAAAAAAATTGCGATGAATTTGCCACGAGCCACACTTAGGGTAGTTACGCCACCTTACACAAACCGATCTAGTCCCACAGTAAGCTCAATAAGGCTTGTGTTGTGGGTACTAGACGACGATATATATAAATACTTAAATACATAGAAAACATCCATAACTCAGGTACAAATATTTGTGATAAATACACAAATAAATGCCTTTACCAGGATTCGAACCCGGGAGAAACCAGGAGGATGCTTCGTAGGCAGGGTCACTACCGGCTGAGCTAGGAGGCCGTTAAAAAGGAGTTAGAAACTCGTCCCACAATCGACGACCTGAAGACCTATAGACTATAGACTCGAATACCTGATAAACCAATTTAAAACATGCTTTAGAATGTACTGTGAATGTACGAGTACACTATCAATAAAAACTTTTTCTTCGCGGACTGTAAGGTATGATTTTTTTAAGATGTCGGATAGGTACCTCTCTTTAGTGAGATTTCGACATCTTAAAAAATTACTACTATACACCATTATATCAGATTCTTGAAAAATTTAATTGAGGAGATGTTATAAAAATAAAGAACATTGTTTAGTATGTGTTGATTACAAATTTTATGTATACAGTGTGGAAAGATAAGTCGGGCCCTGGAGGGAAATACCTTAAAACGTTGAGATAGCTCAATTCACTGAAAGGAAACATTCTTAAATTTTTTTAAAGGGACATAACTGCATTTACAAATTTTTGGAAAATAATACAGTTTACAAAAAACTATTTATTTTGTAATTTTTGCCATAAATATTTTTTATGACAATTGATGCCAATCGATCCTATTTCCAACAAGGATAAAAACTTCTTAATAACAACCAAGTTTAGGGCACAAGAGAACCCATAAATAATAATAAAAATATTTTTCATACAATTAGTATGGAAAAAAGTGAAAAACTGTGAATGCAGTTTTAGTTTTTAGGAAAAATAAAAAAATGTTCCCTTTCAGCGAATTAAGCTATCTCAACGTTTTAAGGTAGTTTTCCTCCAGGGCCCGACTAATCTTTCCACACTGTATATATTATAGCTTGACTCTTACTAAAGTCACTACAGCTAAATATCAAAATTCAATCTTGGCAAATGTCCTTTCTAGGCTAATTTACATAAAATTTGCTTAAAACGAACACGTGATTTTCCGAATTTTCAGCGCTTTAGACCGAGACCGGATATTCCGTGTTCAGCTAAAGCCACTTTTACTGGCATTTTTACCCGCTATCAGTTAGATTTTTTATACAGTAATTTAAAAAAAAAATCCCCTAATATTTTTTTTCGTCACTTTTAGAGATACGGCAATTATTTTAAAATTTTCTGTAGTAATTACGTCACGGAAACGCCAACATATGATAAGAATGACACTGGGGTGCAGTGTGCACGCACGGCCTGTGCGCTGCGCACAAGCATATAGATCGAAGGGACGCGGGCGCGCCAATTGTAACCGTCGTCGGGAGCCGTTTGTAATGCCCCAGCAATCGATAATGGGATATACGACTATGTACAGTCACATCTGAAAATATATATACATTTAATGTGACATGTGAATATTGGAAAGTTTCCGACGGCGACCTTGGACTAGGGCTTCCAACAGTTGCAAACCTGGCTGATCCAATCAAACAGCGACTTCAAATTAGTTCAATAAGACATTAAAATTCATATTACTGGGAGGGATCCCGGTATTTGCTCATTAAAAAAAATACGCTAACTCTACACGGCGATGGGCTTTGTAGCGGCAAAAAAATCTTTTTTTATATACTTTCATCACTATAGGATCTTAACGCACTCTTGTAGTCTTAACCAAGGCTCTTGTTGGGCCTAGATCATTTTGAAAACCTTAGCAGTTTAACTAACTGCCCTTAGCTGCTATGCCCTTAAGAGTCAGTCGCGCCCAGATGTTAAAATTACATCACAGGTTTTCTAATGTACGAACGTTCCGAATGTAACGTCACCTATGACCCAGTTACATAACCAATTCGTCACCTTAAAGTCATATAAATGCAGGTAATGTAGCGAAAATGCGACAAATTCACAGCGATTTCTCACGGTGTTGCGCGATTCTGGCCCCTAGCGCATAGCAAATAGGTTGCGTTATCAAACTTCATGCAATGTGCTCTGCTTTTGAAGTTTTTAATACTGATAGATGGTACAGATTTATCTCAAACAGAACCATTGATTGTTGATATTTATTTTTATTACAAGGGACGAATAATCACAAAATGGCTTTAAGTTACTAATACTTTTAAAACACGAGACTTGTGTGTGCAGTATACGTAATAATATTTAATAAAATGAGACCATAATTTGTTATACTGAAAAACAAACGTTAAAAAATGACTTCCTAAAACCCATAAATACCTTTACTTAAACATGTCTCAAAATGGGAACTTAAGGTGGCAAAAATTGTATTACCTATAGAAACACGCGTTAGTAAGATTTCTGTGAGTAAACTTAAACTTTTTGTACATTTTAATATTAGGATAGATACAAATGTGAATGTGTTTTCTTGACCGGCCCTGTTATTATTATGATATTTATGATACGGATAAGACGTGATTCCATTATAATGGGCAAATGGGCGCATTTTCCACAAATACAGTCGATACGGCAAGTGTTACGATGAATCTTCATCGTTTACTCGTATATTATAGTTTGTTCGCTAAAGTTACAACCACAATAAACATGAATCTTGTTGTTATTCCAACTTTTATATAGGTATACATGCAGCTTATTGCTTTATAATAATTAAGCTTCTTATTCATTTGACAAGATCTATGCGGCCCCGTAGCCCAGTCGGTAGTGTAGTGACCCTGCCTACTAAGGAGGTTCCGGGTTCGAATCCTGGTAAGGGCATTTATTTGTGTGTTTATCACAGATACAGTTCCTGAGTTATGGATGTTTTCTATGTATATAATGATTTATTTATATCGTCGTCTAGTACCCGCAACACAAGCCATATTGAGCTTACCGCGGGTCTAGATCGATTTGTGTAAGATTGTCCCTTAATATTTATTTATTTACTTATGCAACGTTTTACATTTGCAGTTTTATATTATTTTTATTCCATGCTTCTCGTGCACGCGAAAAAGTGGTATCTTTAACGTAGTCGATTTCCGAAAGAATTGCGTTTCCGACTGTCCGTTTCCTATAATCTCTACCATTACAAAATCGATCCTCTGATTGTTTTTGAACCATTGTTTTCGATGCTTTGTGTGATTGTAGGTCGTGTAATGGTCACATTATAATGTAAAAAAAAAATGTGAGAAAAGCCACATCTGACAGACAGATCTGACAGGACAATCGTACGTTATAGGAAAAATCGCGGTGCTTGAAAAATATCCGTAAATTAGCTGAGGCTAATTTGACTTGCCTTTTCTTTATGAACTAAATGAGTTCAACTGTCTGAAGGCGAGCCGGTGGAAATCGAGTTCTATAGACAGTATAGACACCACACTACTGTTTTGTAGTAGAGGCCAGTTATTTAATTATAAAACGCAGTGCATTGATCTGTGCACCAAATTGGATGCGAACACCGCCTACATCTATTAGCGCCACTTTTCAAAATGAGACATATCCTTTACGACTCTTACGAGACAACGAAACCAAGCTATTTTATTACTTGGTGAGTAGGTTTCGCGGGGGGAGTTGGCTTGCGAATCCAGAATTTCTTTTTTAAGTAGTTACTTTAATTTTTGGGCTTATGTTGCTCTCAAAGTAATTTGATTATATTTTTAGACATATTTTTTCTTCTTTTCGCAACACTAAGCTCCCAAATCATAAAATTTTGAAACACAAATTCACTCTCAAAGTTGATGCTCGAAATCGGCGGATTTTTAGTTGATTTTAACTTTGATTTTAAGTGATGTTTACCAAAGTAAGTGTTCATATACTATTCGGATATCGTTTATATACTTACATGGCTTATTGGAAACAGAAAAACATATGTTATATTTTCTTTATTTATAATGGTTTTAACATAGAAAACAATCCAACCGCATTTGATGATTTTTATGGGGTGAGTAGGTTTGTACTGTGGGGTGAGTTGGCTCGACAACGGGGACAGTTGGCTCACGAATGGGGAGAGTTGGTGTTACGAACGGGGTGTACCGGCTTGGTAGAGGGGGGAGATGGCGTTCGTAGTTCAGGGTTGTCGATTTACATAAGTAGTCAAAAGTGTCTTACATTATAATGAAATGGTAAATATTATTTTAAAAATCATTGAAGTAGCAAAGAAATTAAATAAATTGCAAATTAAATCAATACGTTATATTAAAATTTGCAATTTATTTATTTCATACAGTAATACAGGCTATTACCTACAGAGTGGTTCATCATCATCATCATCATATCAGCCATAAGACGTCCACTGTTGAACATAGACCTTCCTTTTAGCTTTTTTCCATATATATCGGTTGGAAGCGACCTACATTAATCGACTTTAATTCAACTCGTGAGTTTATTTATTTTTATTTTATTATTAATATTTGAAAAGCCGGCCATAAACACCTCCGATCCTTGTCACACTATTAGCCCACCTTCCCTCACCGCACTCGCCATATTTTAGTTCGCTGCTGCGCCACGATGTCGCTAGTCGTATTAAAGAAGATTTGAACGGGCATATTTTTTCTAAGTAGTGTGTAGTTAACCTTCTTCCTTAAATTCTTAGGTTGACAGTAGGTATCTAGACAGTCTTGTTTTTATTTGTTGCGGGTGACAAAATAGGGAGTAGAAGACGAATGTCGATTGTCGAATAATATTTATCGGAGTTTTCTATGTTTGGCTAATGCTGTATACGCTACTGTTTGGTATTAAATAATAGAAATAGCATAATTGTAATAAGTAATACTCGTGCACGTAATAGCTATGTCTTTTATTTGTCAACTGTAAAATGTTTTTGTTGGTTATACCTATGCGTAACATTTATATTTATATAAACAATATATTTGTAAGTTTTATTTGATTTATAATGATCAAATTTTAGAGATGATTCTTAAAACATAAAATTGAGTTTGGTATACCCAATATTTCAAGAAACGGTCATAAGTAACACTAAGCCACCTGAATTTAAAGTCGATATTTGGCTAGTACGAGTAGGTACCAAGGCAAATATCAGTCATGCCAACGTTTCATTTCAAACAAAACAGAAAGATCGCACTGCCGTTTGCAATAGGATGCCAATGGACTGATAGTGTCACATACGGGTCAAGTAAATTACAAGAGTAAATAGGGTAAAGTCGCCATTGGCCGGCCCGCACCAGTGGCCAGCCTTTTGCACCTTCTTTTGGTGTAGCAAACTCTTTCGAAATGTTATACTTTATCTATTCTTTGATTACATATTATCAAAAAAACATCGTTAAAACCTTGATGAAATTGCCGATCATTTGTCAAAAATTCAGTTTAAAACAGTTCCGCGTTCAATCACGCGGAGTTGTCCCGTGCGCCATATTTTTTTCGTACTAGGAGAACTGATCGTTTGTCCTTGTTTCACCGATCAACGGAGCGACAGATTGACGTGATTTTTTAAGTGGAGATAGTTGAAGGGCTGGAGAGTGACATAGGCTACTTTTTGTCTCATTCTTACCCCCCACTTCCCTAAAAGGATGATGATGATTCCGCAATATCCAAGGTAGGAAGCTAAAAATTGGTATGCGGACTATTTGTGACTAACAAAAAAAATCGGTTGTGTTCGTTGATTATTTTTTTGAAAACTGCCCCCAAACCTTAAAGGGGGGGTGAAATTATAACGCGAGCGAAGCCGCGAGAACAACCTACCACGTCATAAAAATAAGGGTCACTACTTATCGAAAACATTAAGCCGGTTCAAATAGGAGCATAAATAAAACATAAATTTGCTACATTAATAAAAAAAATCTCTTGACAAGTCGAGCTATTGTCTTAATCCAAAAGTGGCAACCCTAGCAATTTTTCCAACTCACCCCTTTGGTAAGCCATCTCACCCCAACTACGGGGTGAGCTGGTTTTGCCTACTATTATGCATTTTTCGTAGAAACTATGCAATGTAGCAACAAACTATCATTGACAAAATAAAATTCATACCTCCGGAACACTTTTTTTGTATATAAATCAATGTGCCACATATAAAAATAAACTTTTATCTAGGTTTGAACTTCGATTTCGCGCCAACTCACCCCGAATTACGGTATATAGAGAACATAAATAAATAAACGGCCTCCTAGGCCGGTCGGTAGTGACCCGGCCTACGAAGCAGGAGGTCCCGGGTTCGAATCGTGGGCATTTATTTGTGTTTTTATCACAAATAAATATTATCATGAATGTGTTCCTGAGTTATGGATATTTTCTACGCATTAAAGTATTTACGCCTAATTCCTACAACATTGCCTTATTCAATTCAATTTATTGAGCTTACTGTCGGACTAGAGGCCGATTTGTGTAAGATTGTCCCATATGTATTTATTTATAAATATTATATGATATAATTAGTATATCATCCAAAAACACAATGTAAAACAAATAATACTAAAATGGTTTCCTTTTCTTGACTTACGAAATGGCTCTTGTTTTATCGGTGCCCTTGTCTTTTAACAACATACGAACTAAATCTCTCTTAAATTATAACGTACGGTCAAAAAACTGTAACCTTGTGTTCTAAAATGGTTTTCCGAGAACAAGTGTCGCTTAAACCCACGACCTTACGTCACGAAATGGACCACAACCTCCTAAAACCAAAAACGTCGTATAATGGACGCAAGTTCGACGCTTATACGACTTTTAGGTGCAGTGTTCTGCAGTATGTAGGAAAACGTTCTGACAATGTTTTAATATTGTATTATTCTATAGTGACATACCTTAAGATTTAAATGTAGCTAAAATGTTTAGGACATTTGTTCCCTTATTCACGGCTTGTGCTGCTTAATTTTTACAAGTGCTTAAGCTTGTTTTTACTGTTAGGTGCTATTTTTTGAGTTCTCTTTGCACTGGTTTTTATGTCTGTTTAGTTTGACAGAACATGATGACTAGAAATAATTTTCAAATTAGGTATTGTTATTATTGTATTCCGTACAATACAGTTTAAATAAACGACTTCACTACATAATTAATTAGTCATTACGGTAAATTAGTTTGCAATATTGGCATTGTACAGAACATTGTATTAAACGTAGGTCTTAACAGACTTTCACATGGCCCTTATACGGCTATACCTAAGATTTAGTTATAAATTAGTATTTCGCAATAGAGATTAAGCTTCGCGACAGAATTGTGCAATCTAAAGCTTGGTGTTAATAAAACAAGGGCTTTGTCACAGAATAATATAATAGTATTTCATACAGAAGGTTATCTTCCCTACAAAATCAGTGTTTGACAGAACTTTGACAGATGAAGGTGACACATGACGTCTCTATACAAGTTTACCTTTCGACGTTCTAGGGTTGTTGGACCTGCCCCAATCGGCCTCAGTCTACCTAATCTATCAGTAATTTTAATATAAAACTAGATAAATGTAGAGATTTATTACCTTATTTGCCCCATCTCATTTTTATTTTGGTACAAAATTACTACTATAAACGGCTTGAATATTTAATCTTATCTGTGGTCATGCCGCAAATAAACGAAAGGGGTTTTGACAACCCCGAAAAGGTATCCGATACGTTCCAAGGCCGTAGCTGTCACTTGGTGGAGTTGGACACCCTTGGCTTTGTGACAGAAACACTAAAATTAAATCCCATTTTGTATACTTGCTATTAAAAGAGCAAAGTTTGTAAATACAATTCTTGATGATTACGCAGTTCTTAGGCAAATTACGTTCATAAATAAATGAAAAACTTTACTTAATTACGTAGGGTAATTGTGCTAGTTTCCCGTCCAGGCCCAGTTTACCGTCCACTTGATTAAACTGCTGCAAATAAATGGGAAAAACTGTTTATGGTCAATATAGTTTATATTTATAGTTTATTCTTTAGTAGATTTTTTAATTTTAAGCATTTATTTTGGGAAAAACTTGAAGATACACATAAGTATGGGCGGAAAACTGACGAGAGTGGACGAAAACCAGCACAATCACCCTATTGAACTTTTGGATCATAGTTGTACTAGTGGACTATAGTTTGGCGGTTTCAAGATACATTTTGAGAAAATACTTAGGTACTTGATCATACAATTTATACCCTTTAACCTTGTGTTTTATATATATTTACTAAAAACTTTAAGTTATGTGTCAATAAATAACAAAAGTCTGTCAAATGTGTTGATGTTGTCCAAAGTATACGATTACTTCTTTTTTTTAAATAAATAAGACACATTATTAAAATGTTGCAGCAAAATTTTATTAGCACAATCAAATATGGCTTCACAAAACAGCGTGCTACGAAATAAATCGATTATATCATAATTAGATACGCGCACTGCATCAGAGGGGTGTCATAAGTGTACAATAAAAATTTGTTCACACCCTCCATTATGTATCTACATCAGAAGTAGCCAAGGAGGGTGAGGTGTTCAAAATGGTCCTGTTACGGTCACGGACTTAAACTGTTGAGCCAGGTTCACTTTACATTGGACATTTCATAGAGCAAGTAAACAAAATAAAATTGCTTAAACCCTAAATGCTCATGGACTGTGGCTTTGTTGTTAAGAAAATAAGAGTGTGTGTACGTTTTGAACACAGCATCCGCTAAAAATATAAATAGTATATACAAAAAAGATGCCCTTTCATGATTCGAACCCAAGACCTCCAGCTTCGTAAACAATCGCTACCTACTAGGCTACAAGACTGATAGAAAGCGTAAAAAATAAAAGTAATACTTAATTTTGGTTTTATAAGTAGTCATCCCGGAACCATTTTAAGAACTTAAGAACATTTCAAAATGGCCGCCAGGACCTGCACTCTGCTATTAGACAAATGCGTTTATAATTCGGGGAACAGAAATGCATTAGTTTAATAAGCTACCTTGTTACACTGATAAAAAAACGTGACACTTTTAGAGTTCCGTTAACAAAATGGTTTGTCACCACTTAAATTGCAGACTACATTAGAATAATTTAACGATTTTACTCTCTTTCCTGTCGCTGGATACTTTCGTAGTTTGAACTCTTATTTCACCTGCTTTGGAATTAATTTCCGACGTTAAAAGTATCCTATGTCCCTTTCCACGTTAAAATCTACGTGTGTGGCAAATATTAGCCAAATCCATTGAGACATTTTTGTACGAAGGAGGAACAAACATGCAAACATGCTTAGAAACTTTCACATTTACCACTAAAATAATATTCAACATCATAATTTACTTAAGATCTATGCTCTTGTCGGTAGACCGTCAACTCCTGCAACATTGCCGACTATGCTTCACTTTGCCTAGCTTAAAAAACACGAAACATGTTAAAGCTTGATTCACACACAGCGCGGGCGCGGGCGGGCGCGTGACCGAGCGGGCCCGCGACGCTTTTGTATTCAGTAGTTTTATATGACCATCTTCACACACACAGCGGGCGCGGGCGGTCGCTTTTTTTCCCGCGCCCGCCCGCGCCCGCTGCCACAAAGAGAGCGCGGGCGCGGGCGGTCGCTTTTTTTCGTCATACGTTCATTTGTAAACAAGCCCACACACAGAACGCGTGCGCGGGTCGGGCGCGTGCGCGCGTTTCATTGAAGTTGTATTTTTTTACAAAAAAAATTGAAGTTAATGAAAAAATAATAGAATGTGTTCGCAAACACAATTGTTTGTGGGTGTAAAAACCGATCTTCGTATGTAGAAACACAGTTCTTTACACAATCGATGGTAGTCTCCAAATTTTAAACCTTTTTTATTGATTTCGTGAAACCATACTGTCTTTTTTTTTCGAATTCTGTTTCTCAAAATAAGCAGACATAATAATTCCTCGTCTGTGTCCGTATCCTCCGACATGTTAGTACAGACTGCCTCGGAGCCGCCGCCGAGCATACCCACTGCGGCGCGGGCCCGCGCCCGACCCGACCCGCGCTGTGTGTGAAAGCCAATAGACCCGTCGCGGGCCCGCTCGGTCACGCGCCCGCCCGCGCCCGCGCTCTGTGTGAATCAAGCTTAAATAGTAGTAAAACACTTTATCGTACAAGAAAATACTACGAAAGACATATTACACAACATATACGTACGAAGGCGAACTTATCCCGGTAAGAGATTTCTTTATCCTTGTTTATATCTTACTAGCCTTTTCCCGCGGCTTCGCCCGCGTACTATAAGTACTCAAAAAGGATACGATACCCATGTTGATTTTCAGACTTTGTGACCACATTTGCCCCTTTTAGGGGTTGAATTTTCAAACAAACTGAAACACCTGTTTACTCATTTATCGTTAGGAATACTCCTGTGAAGTTTCTAATAAAATAGTCTAACAAATCTTGATTCGCCATACAAACTTTGGACCCCCATTTTACCCCCTTAGGGGGTGAATTTTGAAAAATCCTTTCTTAGTGCACCCCTAGACCTTATAAGGAACCTACGTTCCAAATTTGGAATCTCTAGAACCAGCGGTTTGGGTTGTGCGTTGATATGTCAGTCAGTCAGTTTCTTCTTTTATATATTTAGATTTCTGAGATGGGAGCAAGGTCATTATCCTCCTTGCTTTGTCTTCTAGATAATAATAATAACACGTCTAGCGCATGCCCAATCACACTAAATTAAAAAAAAAACATGTGATTTCCTCAAACAATGCAAAGAGCATAGATCTTTTTTACTTGCGGTTTTTTGGTAGAAAATAACACGTTCATAATATCTCCGCTCCCACGGAACCATGTAACGTGACACCGACTCGCACTTGACCGTAGCATGTTTGACTTAGCTCCAAAAGTAATGGCGACCACTTCCTTCAAGATGACTGGTCCGAGCGTGAGAAAACAAATTATATATCAAGTGCTCGGAAATCTTAGGTAACAGTAAATAAATAACGTTGTGAACAATATTTACTTATAACTTTTGTCATAAACGAATGTCAAACTTAAAATGCCGTTGACAACCCTGTTCCTGACCTTTGTTTTGATTTTGCCGAAGTGAAAAAAAATGATTATTATGGTACATTCTTACACAAATCGACCTAGTTCCACAGTAACGGCAACGCGCATGTGACTCCTGTGGACTTACGTTAGCTGCTTACCATCAGGCGGGCCGTATGCTTGTTTGCCACCGTCGTAGTATAAAAAAGTAAGCTCATTATTGAGCTTACTTTTTTTATACTTTTTAGGGTTCCGTAGTCAACTAGGAACACTAAAAAGTATAAAAAAATTTCGCCATGTCTGCCCGTCCGTCCGTCCGTCCGTCCGTCCGTCCGCGGATAATCTCAGTGACCGTTAGCACTAGAAATAGTACTAATATGTATATCAATCACGCCGACAAAGTGGTAAAATAAAAAGTGGAATTTTTTTTTATTAGGGTACCTCCCCTATACGTAAAGTGGGGAGTGATTTTTTTTTTTTCATTTCAACCCTAACGTGTGATATATTATTGGATAGGTATTTAAAAATGAATAGGGGTTTCCTAAAATCATTTTTCGATAATGTAAATATTTTCGGAAATAATCGCTCCAGAAGTAAAAAAATATGCGTCCCCCCCTCTAACTTTTGAACCATAAGTTTTAAAAATATGAAAAAATCTCAAAAGTAGAACTTTATAAAAACTTTCTAGGAAAATTATTTTGAACTTGATAGGATGAATAGTTTTTGAAAAAAAAATACAAAATAATTTCTGAACTAAGTTTGTAATTTAACCGTATAAGCAGGTGTTTATTGCACCTGTAATTTCTACAAAATTACAATGAAATGACGTGCTTTCAAATAAAGTAAAAACGGTGAAAATCGGTTCACGCAATAAAGAATTATCCCATAAAAATCATCTTCCATACTTAATGCTCGCGCGCAATAGTTTACTTAATTTGCCGATAGATGTCGCTGTACGTGGAACTCTCATATCATATCCTACATGGCGGTGTTATTAACTCTTAAGTGGGGACACTTACTGTGACGGACGGAAAACTACGGAACCCTACAGTGAGCGTGGCCCGACACGCTCTTGGCCGGTTTTTTATACTATTATACGGTTTGTGTTATGGGTACTAGACGACGATATACATATATAATAGATAGATATGAATAAATTCTTTTATACATAGTAAACATCAATAACTCTGTGATAAACACACAAATAAAATATTTTATTAATGACAATAGTTACATGTCACATGTACTTATCTATAGTTTGGCTGGCCAAAAAGTGCAGTAAAAGTGGAAGTAATAAGCTATACTCATCACTTTTTTAGTAGCGAGGGTACTAGCGTAAGAAAGAGACAGTATGATTCTCTCTGTCTATGCTTGAAGTCGAACAGTTCCTAGCCAAACTAAAATAGTAAGGGTTGTCTGGAAGAGATCGCTCTTTAGCCATAAGACCGCTAATTGTTTTGACTCTGCTTTTCTGTATAGTATTTAATATATATATTTCACTAGAAATATGTAGAAATTAAATAAAACAGAATAACAAAAGAGAAAGGAAAACAAGGAAAGGTCGGGCATACATAAGCAAATTGAATAAATAAGATACAACAAAACTCGGATAGACACAGCTTCTTAAGTTTACTCTTGAGAGGCGCAACCGAAGGAGACTGTCTAAAGGATAGAGGTAGCTGATTCCAAATCCAAAGTTTCACAGAAAGCACCGCAAACGACTTATTGTAGGAGCTTGAATTATGAGGGGAGATTGTTTGTTAGAAAGAGACAGATTTGCTGTTTTATGAACCAGGAGCTTACTCTAAGTCTACTTAAGCTTGATTCACACAGAGCGCGGGCGCGGGCGGGCGCGTGACCGAGCGGGCCCGCGACGGGTTTATTGGCTTTCACACAGAGCGCGGGTCGGGTCGGGCGCGGGCCCGCGACGGGCCCGCCGCGGGCCCGCTCCGCAGTGTGTATGCTCGGCGGCGGCTCCGAGGCAGTCTGTACTAACATGTCGGAGGATACGGACACAGGCGACGAATTATTATGTCTGCTTATTTTGAGAAACAGAATTCGAAAAAAAAAGAAAGTATGGTTTCACGAAATCAATAAAAAAGGTTTAAAATTTGGAGACTACCATCGATTGTGTAAAGAACTGTGTTTCTACATACGAAGATCGGTTTTTACACCCACAAACAATTGTGTTTGCGAACACATTCTATTATTTTTTCATTATCTTCAATTTTTTTTGTAAAAAAATACAACTTCAATGAAACGCGCGCACGCGCCCGACCCGCGCACGCGCTCTGTGTGTGGGCTTGTTTACAAATGAACGTATGACGAAAAAAAGCGACCGCCCGCGACCGCCCGCGCCCGCGCTCTGTTTGTGGCAGCGGGCGCGGGCGGGCGCGGGAAAAAAAGCGACCGCCCGCGCCCGCTGCGTGTGTGAAGATGGTCATATAAAACTACTGAATACAAAAGCGTCGCGGGCCCGCTCGGTCACGCGCCCGCCCGCGCCCGCGCTGTGTGTGAATCAAGCTTTAGTTAGAAGTGTCTCGTCTATGTAAAAGTAAATTTCACCAGTTAACGTTCCATATTGGATTGTTTCAGTTTAAATTTAATTAATTAATTAATAAGTGCGAGAGACTTTAACAGTAGTTTAGTATTTATAATCATATTTAGAGAAAAAAATGCCCTATAAACTTTTCCGAAATTCGCCATAGTTTCAGAGTAAATACTACTTACAAAAATAACATTTTTAATTGTTACTCTGTGTAAAATGCTTTTTAGGGTTCCGTAGCCAATTGGCAAAAAACGGAACGTCATGTCTGTCTGTCTGTTTGTCTGTCTGTCCGTCCGTATGTCACAGGCATTTTACTCGGAAACTATACGACGTATCTGAATAAAATTTACACATAAGGTGTATTTTGTATGCAGCTACTTAGTTATGTAGTTAAATTTGAAAAAAAAAAAATTTTAGGGGGGCGCTCCATACAGGTAACTAAATTAAAAAATATTTTTTTTTTACCAAATATCAACATGTGACACATCAATCGATAGGTCTTTCAAAATAACATTGAGGTTTCTTTGACTATTTTGTGATTAAGTGAATATTTTCTGAAATAATCGCTTCGAAAGTCAGAAAAGTTGTGTACCCCCCCCCCCCCCCCGTAACTTTTGAACCGTAAGTTCAAAAAATATGAAAAAATTTGAAGAGATGCGCCTTATCATATACTTTCAACGAAAATTATTTTGAACATTCAGCGGTTCAGCCATTTTTGAGTTATCTCCAAAAACTTCTTCCATAGGCATCAGATACGACCTTTTGTTATTAGTTTGGTTCTTATTCCATTGTAGATACGGAACCCTCCTATGCGTGGTCCGACACGCACTTGGCCGGTTTTTTTGATGGTGATGTCACCAGTATGGGGCATAGTCTACACATCTCTTATTGACAGATATCAAAGACCTAAGAAACACTTTGCATGTGTAGTTTTTACGAGAAAAAATGTAGTAATTTAATATATCAGTTACTTTTTTCCACTGACATTTACTTTTTATGTAGAACAGCATTCCAAAAAAGTGAAAAAAAAACACAAAAAAATATTTTTTTTTTTGGCGTTTTACTACTAGAGTCACATAATGTTTTTTCCTTCTTTTGACCTCAGAAATGCGAGGTTAAAATCTCTCACAATGGTCACGGGCACCGTGTATATCACGTCAGTAGAAGATCAAACCCAAGCGCCTACTTTATTTTATTAGCCACTTAGTTCTACCGACCTGTTGGTTTGCCAAATTTACCTATCAGTTATCGGCCAGTATTTAAAAAAATACACAACTGCTAGCCTAATATAAAGGGTTTTCACCTCTTGTCACCATAGCTGTCAAGTATGTACATATATAAGTGCGAAAGTGATGCATGACGAGAAAGGTCACAAAAGTTCACTTATCGACGCTAAAACTACACATATTATCTATGGTGTGTGCGCATTCCGTTTTACTCATAAAAGTTTCAAGAACCGCGCAAACAAATGATTCTAATTAGTGTAACAGGTTTTTAATTCAACAAAACGAAACGCGCGGTAGGTATTCCGGAATAAATGTTCTCGCGTCCCGCGGAAGACGCTGATTTAAAACTTGCAGGGGCAATTTGGCGCATGTATTTATTTAATGCACTTAATAAGCGGTCGTCTTTTTGGTGTGACTACCAACACTGAGATGGCTTTTTACTTTTTTTAAGTATACGGCCTGTTTCTATTTAAATAAGGCTGCGAATAGAACATTGGTAAAAAATACGTTATTTGCTTTGCTTTAATATGGTCGTGTAGTTCAGTTCCCGTCTGTCCCCGCCTCGATCGCGCGCAGACCGCAGTATGTCGACAGTGAAGACAGATTGGAATAATTTATATGAAAAAACCTATTCCCATTCGTCTCCAGCGGGCACACATTGGAAGCACGCCGCTCCGGTGAGGAAAAAAGTAAGTTTTAAGATAGTGTAGCCAGTTTGCCAGCCAAAAACGCGACTACATAAACCTGCATTACAAAAAACTTTGAAAGTCTCCGTCAATTTAGCTAAAGGCGAGTCGAATAATTCTATTGGAATGTAGTGCGTGCGTGTTCGTGGTACTATCTGTGGAACCGGTTTCGCGAATTTGAAACAATGGCTGCGCCGCGTGAAACGAAACGTCGTATGTCCTTTTTAAATTTCGAATGCTTTATGTCGTTCCGGTTCTAAAATGTTGCGGTTCGAACAGTTCCGACAATGCATCAGAGTTTTATAGAATGTAGGTACTACCTACAACGTAAACCATTAATATTTTAATCGAAAGTTAATACTAAAGAATTTTAGTAAGTATTTTCAAATTAAATCTTCGAGTAGTAAAATTTATCACATCGTAAAGTTTCATGTTCAATTAATCTGCTCAATCTCTATTAAACATAAGTTATTTTTCAGCATAAATACTACGCAGGTACGCACCTGCCTGTCTTATTCTGCCTCGGATGTAATTTTTACTTGAAAATCCATTAGCAAAAAACAAAACACGAAAATATCACTTCTATGCAGCCAAAATTCATTTTTTTTCCAGCCAGTATTATTCAAAAACCACAGACAAGGCATGCGTCATATTTTTAATCGTTCGAGACGGAACCGATTCGAACGTTGATTGCGAGTATTCGAGTAACACATAACCAATGAATAATAATAAAGTCCAATGTATTGAACCATGAGTTTATGCAATAAATTGTGAGATACAATCTGCGTCGAGCCTGTGGCTTATATAGCCTGTAGCTGTATAATGTAATAAAGGCTTAGGCTGATCTTATACAGTTTTCAAATTGCCTTCAAGTTGCATTGTGAATGTGAATACCTGAGTAGATATGAACTTGAACTACTTGTAGTCATAAATATTTTTTAAATTATTTATGCAATAAGGGAAGAGATTCTACAAAGATTCTTTCTAGAGATTCTACCGAGTGTTTGAAATTTTGTATTAATCCTGACGTTCAGAGTCTCTTGCCAGCGCCCGTTTTCACATTTCACTGTCAAAATATTTAATTTGGTAGCTTAACGTATCTGAATAAAGCCTGACCAGAAATATATGATTATTGTCAAGAGGGCGCTATTATTCTCATTTATATGGCAACAGTCATAGAGCGTATAAATGTCTATGGTATAGTGACATCTTGATTTGTTTACCTGTCAGCTCTGATGTTAATTTGAAAATGTTTCACAGCGAAATAGTTTCATTTCCCGAGTGTATTATTTACAGAAGTTTATTATAAACACTTTTTACAATGTTTCGCTCTTGAATATGGATAATTTTGGGATCTTTTTGTCGTTTATTATTTCATATTCAGCACTTTAATATTATTCAAGTAAACCGTCTCAATGACACTTGACAATAGTGACAGCCTATCACATGCACGCACATTCATATCATTCTGTCATTAAAAATATTGCCAGTGTAAGAAATTAGTTCCAATGAAATTCCGCAACATGGCGCATGATCATATATTTCTGGTCAGGCTTTATATATATATAAATATAAACATGACATGTTAAACATTCGTATTTCGAATGATATTATATTTGCATAAATAAAGCTGGGTGCAAATTTTCTGTGAAAGATTATCGATTTTTACTTTGCGTAGTCAAGTCACACCTTATTCGTTCAAATCGTTCAGTAATTAAAGTATGACAAGTCCAACTAGATAATAATCAACAGTATTAATCTTCACCTAATATTCTATGAATACTAAACGTAAATTTAAATTCAAATATTCATAGTGATTTAATGTTGTTGACACCAAACATTTCGCGACTAAGATCTCACCGACTTGTAAATGATATTTCCCATGGCAAAATGTAGATATTTTTATATAAATTTCACGTTTAGCCGGCTCTCCACACTTTGAGCTTGCAAATCGGACTCTAGATCCTAAATCGAATGGAAGTAGAAAAATTGTCTATTGCCCTTTCCTAACGGCCTGAGTTTAGCAAAAAGAGACCATTAAATATTTATGCGACCGGCTCTAAACTAAATTCAATCGATAGGAACCGGCCTAAAATGTAAATAGTCATATAAGTCTGCGGCTTCCTTGTAATCGGACAAAAAAGGGTCAGGTTCGCCCTATAGTTCCTTTTCTGGATGCCACGACCTATTGTTAAGGGCGTTTTGTCTTTATTTTACCTTTATATTGAACTGGCCGAAACAGGAATCGTTGAATGGAGAAGGTCGTATGTGTCGTTTAAAAATGTTTGTTTTTAACCTGGTGAATATATATTTTACGGAGCATTAAATTTTTGTAGGTATTTATGAAAGTCCTTTTCGATATACTAGTTAAATATCCTAGTTAGTTAGATAGTTACATTTTCTCTCTGCACCCACCTTAACGCATTTCTGTTTGGCCCTATGGTTGACTGGTAGAGAATGCCTAAAGGTATTAAGTCCGCCTTTTGTACTTTTTTTTATGTGCAATAAAGTTTTAATAAATAAATAAATAATTATAAGTATTATATTTATACTACATTAATGTAATTTGTAGTAAATTAGCACAGTTGAAATTGTAAAAATTATTACATGACTAGGTAGGTACAGTCACGTTTGAAAATATGGGTACATTTAATGTGACAAAAATGTGTAGCCACGACTTTATTACCATTGCATGTTTTTGTCACATTAATTGAGTACTTATTTTCAGACGTGCCCATATTATATGATATGAGTTCAATCAATGGATTTTAAGTCATTTCTTATTACATTTTAGCTGTTTAATAAAATACTTAGTAAACGTACCTACTCGTAGTAATTCAAATATGTAGATACGAGGGCGACACTGAAAATTATTAGAACTGGCCACTTGTAAACTATAAACTAAAATTAAAAAATTAAAATTTGAAAATGGAACTCTTTGTTAATATTATTGTGTTTTTATTCCATTCATTTGTCATTTGTTTTACGATTTGGCGGCAAATTGAAAATTGTCTGTAAAACCGTACCTAGTAATTTCAAATATGTAGATACGAGTATAGGTACGTATTGTAAATATAAGACACAGATACGACTTTAGTAATTTCCAAGTCACCGTCGGAAACAATACCGTCTACAATTGAATAGGTCATGTTTTGTTTCAAAGTCCATTCAACTATTTTATTAATGGTTTTGGACCCAATTAGATACTAACCGAGCATACTAGAAAAATATATTTGAGAACTGAACCTTATTCCATTCGTCATAAAGCTCTTTTTGTTATTCATCCCAGTGGTAATACACGCGATTTCACTTCTCGGTCTTCATTTATTATAGGAATGGACAATGTATGCATCATTAATATTTGGACCATTCGACCTTTTTGGAGCCGCGTGTACTGAGATGGCTTCTTGCTTTTCAAGCTGTATTGTAGAGTTACTAAAGGTAACATTGCATTATTTTATAAAAAAGTATTAAAGTACACATAAAATGATTTTTCTAGCTAGATGTAAATATAGCAGAGGAACACCAAGACGGAGGTGGCGACATGGTCTGGACACGTGTAGTAAAGAATGGCGGGAGTGGGCGATGGACAGGAAAGAATGGTGGGAAAGAAGGGAGGCTTTTGCCAATCAGTGGGACACACTACCAGGTTAACACATACATTGCCACCCAGCCAGTGGCCTGGCGCGGATTGCAAGACATCCGCGCCAGGCCACAAAAATTTCCTCATATAAAGCTGTAGTACCACGATCCCGACTATTGGGTCGTCCGGCCTGGGAACGATATCATAAAATACCCGATAATCGGGTTTTCGGCACTGAATATCTTAACAAATATGTACTTTAATGAAAAACTACATTTAACGACCAACGGAACACCACAGATGGCTGTCGGGCTAAAGTCAGACCGAAAAGGAAAAGAGTGGAGAAAAACTACAGACATAGGATTGAATGGAGGAGAAGAGAGGTATTTGCCCAGCGGTGGGACACTATAATAGGCTAATGAAAAAAAAGCCTGATAAACTATTAATTCTAGTCGATTTTAATTCGCAACTGCTACAAATTAACGACAATGAAAGCACACTTAAATATCACTGAACAACGTCAAAGCATATCATCGTTACAACGGACGAGGCCCTAAGTGCTCAACTCCGACCTCTTGCTCACGAAACAAATCAGGCACTTTTCAGCGATCCGTCAAAAGTTGACAGATTTTAAAAGTGTATGCATACTGATTTGTAAGCAGCATTGCCTCTCGCTAAGCCTTTACGTCATATAGTTGAGAGTAAAAACAGTTGTAGTTGAACTTTAGAATGAATAAACTAGATTGCAAATGCGAACTCTCTTCTCTTCTCTTTTATATGTGTCGTTTTACTTGAACAAAACGTCCGTTTGTCAGAACAAATTTTGTTTAATAAGATCGCATTTGTATTTTAAATTTGATATCACATGCAACATTGTGCTTCGGAATATTTTTATACCTGCATTACAGGTATAAAAATAGACGGTACCTACACTTTCGTGAGTGTAGGTACCGTCGCCCACATTGTTAACTGCCCATCGGTGGAACTTATGCCTATTGTAATAAGGTCCACCGATGTACAGTTAAGAGTGTTGCTGTTTGTACCACCCATTATTTCATTAGACAGGTGATTTTTAGCCAAGTGCGCCATGGGAGGGCCGTGGTTTCGAAGTGTACTAACATGTTATTACGTTTGTCAGATTACAGTAGTAACTGTACTCGTAAACTATAATGAGAATCAGATGTTTATTATGTATTATAAAAGATCAAGAAAAAATCAAAGAATTACTATAGTAGTTTATGTAACTGTTACGTAATAAGGGTCCTTAAAATACGAGTGTTTTACGGCCTAATTACGTACAGTTGCATGCACTGCTTTATCTACACACATATTATAAATCCGAAATGATGTGTTCGGAAACCATTAGAATGATTGCCATTGCACCGCCATGGCCAACTCGATTGTGCGAACGGTCGGGGAGGAAGGCTGGATTTTCATTACGTTACCAAAATCGATGTGGTTATGAATTTTCATACATTTTTACAACACTGGTGGCAGATAATACACTGATGTAACATTACTGGTTGCGATAATGGTAGTAATTACATACGGTTTCCGAACGCAGAATAGAGGATGTAGTCTGTTGTTTACATATTATCTACCCGAATTTATACTTATTCAAGATATAATATAATCCCAGCTATAAAAATAAGTAGTCAAAAGGGAAATAAAGATAATCCATGTACCTACCACACTTAGCTAGGCTTAACTTGCTTCATATTATCATTTATTTGGTCCACATTGCATTAAATTAATACCTATTAATGTTTCATTGGTCAGTGTCGTAAGATACTCGTATATAACTAACCCATTATGACTTAGATAGTTCAGACGTGCCTCATATATCGAGATATGCTCGCATATGCTCAAATACGGTATAATAACACACAGTCAACATCACCTTAATGCTGAGAGCTAGAGTTCACGTCTCTATAGGTAAAAAGCCACGTCTGACTTAAACTTATAATCTTGTATTTTATCGCTATAGCCATAAGGTCCTTTCTTCTTTAGCAGAAAGATGATTTATTTTTTCTAAATTCGTCGAGTGCTTTATTACTCATATTGTCATCAAGATGTCGCGATATACATGTATGACAAAAGTTGGCTACGTTTTATAGTCTTGTACCAGGAAACAATTGTAGTTGCTACATTTTTTACACACAAAAAATGTAGTTACAACATTTGTTATCATGTTGTAAAAGCTTGGAAAATTCTTACATTCTCAAAGTTAATTTGTTCGGTAAATGGTTATGACCTATGCATTCTCACTTGTGTTTCCCAGAATCCGGCGATAGCTATCAACTGATCTTAATCTTCTAATCCTCTCAAATCAGGCGAAGTCGCCATATTGACAGATGAATCGATACTGATACAAATACAAGCACAACCGTCATAAGGTCGTAAGTGAATATAGGGCTTCAGTTACGACCATTAAGTCTTTTCTCGCTCGAGACGTATCTCGGTTTTGTTAGTTTGCGGTGAATGGCAAAGGCTTTTGCTTAGCGACGCTGAATATATAAATACTATTACAGAACCCAAACATGGCGATAGACCTCATTAATACAAGATAGAACAGTTTAATGCGTAATTGACGCTTTTGTGTAACTTTCAAGCACTTTATAGCGCTAGGGTAGTGGAAAGTGTTTTAAGAGCTGCCGTAGGGGTTAATTTGAAGCCTTTGTTTGTCTGTCTGTCAGTTCAATAGACTCAAATGTATTGTTTCAATAGGTTATGCCTATGAATCGTAAAACCTAAAATACTGTTTATAAAATCCATGCGCTTGGAAGCCACGTAGCAATAAGTTGAAGATAAATCTTCGAATCGAACTAATGTTATACACCGTGGGCTGGAATACCCCGACAGATCTTAACCACGAATTTCTAAGACCAAAAGAAGGAAAAAATATTATGTGACTTTAGATCAATTTCGCCAAAAAACAATTTTTCGTTTTTTTTCTCCATTTTTTGAAAGTTTATTGCACATGAAAAGCAAGTGTTATTAATAAAATTATCGTTTAAAACAAATTGGTACATTTTTTTTGTAAAAATTTAGTTTCTGCCAAGTTTTCCTTGTCACTTTGATATCTGTTAATAAGGACATGTAAACTATGTCCAATAGTGGCAACAACGCCATTAGAAAGGCGTTTTGTGATGAGTTAAATGTTATTAATAAAATTATTGCCTAAAACAAATTGGTACATTTTTTTGTAAAAATTTAGTTTCTGCCAAGTTTTCCTTGTCACTTTGATATCTGTCAATAAGGACGTGTAAACTATGTCCAATAGTGGCAACAACGCCATTAGAAAGGCGTTTTGTGATGAGTTATAATAAAAAGTGTATTTTTTTTAATTTGATATTAATTCTGAAACTAGGCGTATTCCAGAAAAGTTTATAGGACATTTTAGTATCTAAATATGATCAGGGATACACTGTTAAAATCTGTCTAGTTATATGGGCCCACGATGTATATAAAAGAAAATAGCGTTGCGCTGCATCAGGCAATCTAAACTTCTGTTAGAGATCGCTTCTGCCTTGTTATTGTATTACTCAACCTTAGCGATTCATTAGGCCAGTTAATTGAATGAATGAATGAATGGTGAATGGGTGACCGACTTTGCGGTGCGACAACATGGCCGACATTTCATCTCAGTCTCATCGACACACACACACACTACTAAATTTTCTTTTGTTTTTAACTATATGAAGCTTTTGGTAGTTTACTTTTTAATGTAATGAAAGAAAATGAAGTCTGCTGGAGTTTTAGTATGTTAAATATTCGTTCGATCTTACTTCCATCTAGGGCAAACACTTGTCTGAAAATACTTATTGCCGCCTCTGTATGCTTCAAATGAGACTTTATCTCACCAAAAGTTACACGTACGCAATGAATGAAGTAAGTTTCTAGTAAAAAAACTTATAGTTTTCTTGTTAATTGTTACGTTGCTAATTCATCTATCAGTTATCCAACAGCTATCATGTCATCTTCAATTTTCGTCATTCGACCATCAAGTCAATTTACATATGCTAATGCCAACATAATTTTACCGTCGCCGACGCCGCTAGCATCGTACGATGCTCGCGAAAATATACGTCGAAATATTTTTGTCAACTTTTTTATATCTTTGTCACGGGACAAAATTGTAAGTGCTGGTGCAAATGGCGCTGTCTGGTGAGGTTAACATACTTGTTTGTACGAGTAGACAATGATTTAACATTTCGTCACTAGCACTGTTAATTTGGTATGACCTGGGTGAGCGACCGCTATTACTTTTGAAACTTCAATGTGTCAATGCGACCTGTTAATGGCATAAATAGAAATAAGTAAATAAATTGTGACTATATTATATCATGACATTCATGACTCATAGGTACTAGTGTTCAAGAAGTCTCAAGAGTTGTTACAAGAGTCCGACCATGATAAGTTTTCATGCCAAGTGCTACGACAAGTAGCTCTCATAAATTGTAACTGCCAAGTGGACGGACTCTAGCTTTTGGAGCTATGTCAGCTAATAATTAAAAATAGTTTTTTAACACTTATTTTATACTTTTGACCACAATCTTTAATGTTCATTCGGATTAAAAATGCTTTCATTTGAATAGTCATTTCAACAAAAAATGTTAGGCAGTGGCACTATCGTCAGTACAGTGACTCCGCAAAGACTCGAATAAACATCGGAATAAAGTCTTTAACGCCGGCGCCGTTAAACGTCAATACGCGGGGTTGTGACCCATCAGCATATCAGCTTCTTTTGTACGATGATCCGTATAAAATATTGACCCGCTGTTTTTGTAAGCTCTCGCTAGAAATGCAAACTATCTTATTAAACTTAAAAACAAGTTCCATAGGATTATATTTATACCTGCTAGTCTAAGATGGGCGAGTTTTTCTCGTGTCACCGTAGCTGTCACATTCTAACTAGTATCTAAGTGCGAAAGACGCGATAGGCGACAAAATGGTTGCCATTTTATTACGGATTGGACTGCAACGTCTATAGAAAATCGTGATAATCGAATTTAGGCAAAGGAAATAACGCCACGTCTTGATGAAAAGTCAATATACTGGCAGCACTGAACCAAATGCTATAATTTCTATTGGTTTTTGTGATAGCCGCAACGTGACAGTGTACAAAAAGCGATGGGATTGGCGCGGCCAGCGGTGCGCGACGGTTTGCTCGCTTTATCCACGCACGAACCGCCGGCATGAGATCGACGAGATTAACTCAAATCAGGATTCACTGGTACAGCCAGCTGTCACAGATATAATTCTAGACGGAGCATATGAAATCCTGGATCCGCGTCTGGTCTTATAGTCATAAGACCAGACGCGGATCCAGGATTTCATTCATGGGGGGCAATTTCTTCACAAAAAACCTTGCGGTCCGCACCTAGGGCCCCCGAAGTATACAAGGCTTGCGTGTCAGGGGGGGCCTGTATTCGCGCCTGCAGAAGACGTAGCTAAGTGGCCGAGGTATTCAAATGATCTTTTGACCTTTTTTTCACCAGATGACAGCACCTTGGCGAGAGGTCTAGCTGTCATATCATAATCCACCAATCATGTTTGATCATATTATTTTGTTTAGTGGATTTTGACAGCTGTTGCAATGTCAAAAAGACCGTGCTGCCACCTGGAATTCCGGAAACCCTAATTTCTCTGAGCATAATTCTGAAATCCTGTTTATTAAGAAAGAATAAGCGTTTCACAAGTTCGCATGTATAAATTGCACTTGCGACTCTATTCACCTAAGAACTATTGAACATGCGTAATTAGCGATTACATTTGCTGAAATATTGTAGGAATAAGGTCGCTTTTACACAGTTTTATAGATACGACCTTATTCCTCCAAAAGTATATCTAACAGAACTTCAGTCTACCTTACATTTCACTTGCGTTAATTAACTTTTAACGTTGTAACGTTAATGTCTCTGTTCTTGTTTTTAAAAAGTAAGTCTGTATGGTTTCCATTAGACTATAGTGTTTTTCAAATAGCTTGAGTACAGTGACACAATATGTCATATCATAACACAAGACCGGTCTCCCGGTATTGCCCGTACATTAATTACTGGCATTGCATTCTCTAGTCATAACTCTGGCACATCAATTCAAATTATAGCCTTTTTTCAAACCTTTTTAATAAGCTAAGTAAAGTTGAATTTTTGTTGAATAGTGAGCTAAGTAAAGTTGAATTTTTAAAGTGTCCAAGCGGTCGCTTGTAACATTCGGACATCAACAAAATATTACTATTATTCAATCAAATTTTGTAAAATCATATTTTAAATACACTAAATATTTTATTTATTTAATGTTATACTTTCATTTCAACGAACATAAACTTTACTTTAGGTACCTATTTAACATTTAATTCAACAAATACCCATACGTTAATCGCGACAACTCGAAGGAAAGTACCTCTAAAGTACAGTCAGACCACAATTTGTAGCCAACTGTCCAGTTTACAGACTAATTGTAACTTATGCGCGTGCGCATATACTTATACAAAACCGTACCATGTTGGAAACTGTCAACCTATTTTCAACTTTATAGTTCAACGATAAGGTTGTGTATCACACGGCGTTGTTGGTTGAGATACGAGTTTGCGTAGGTTGGGATGTAAGTTGTGGTCCAGTCAATCAGGATGTTTTGCGAGCTGAATTCTAAACGATGCTTAGCCAGCCAAGTCAATGAGGTAGTTGGATCAGTGGATAGTTTATACGAGTTGCGTAATAGGTTCAGTGATAAACGGATTTTTCTAGATACATATTAGTGGATCTAAGATCTACAAATAAAAAAATAAACTTAATTTATTTTCATCAATATTTTTTGTTTGAGTTGGAGCTATGATAAACCTCTTGTCTTGGCGAGCATTAGAAACATTTGAATACAAGAGTTTTAATAATTAATTTTGAAAAGGTGAAGGATTAGTATTTTCATAAAGCTGTTTAGCAGAAATAAGATTAATTTATAGGAAAAAACAGTGATTGTGCCAGGCAGAGAATTGGACTTTCGAAATGCCTTCAACAATTAGGGGCACACGCAAGTTCTCTGACCCTACCATCCATCAGGGCGTGGCTTAATAACATGTTGGAACTTAAACAAAGCCTTCGTATTTAACTCACAGGCTGCGGGATAAATTGTTTCTTCGTAACCTCAAAATCAGACAGAAAAACCTTCCAACAAAAATTTTATACCAGCCCGTACTTGCAGGTTCTTTTTACTCCATTTTTGTCCAAACTGCTTAATTTCAATACTTGAAACTACCACCATAAAAGACCTAACTTATCTCAGACATTCCAAATTTGAATTGCATCACATCTTCCTTTCCGTTCCGTCCCACAGTATCTTATTTGTCCCAAAATACTCAGTTGACACTGGAGCGGATGTCATTGTTCGAAAACCAAACAAGGTTGCTGCGTTACAATCACAACCTTTAACTGTTAAGCTATAGAGTTCATTCCAGATTGTCACCGTGTATACATCCGTGAAGTTTTTTTTGTAAATGAAAACTGACTCTTTTAAATCGAAATAAGAGTTAGTATCGATTGTTGTTCGCCGTGCGTTTAAAATCGATTTTTTCAATCGGAGTGTTACTAAGTAAACACTTGGCGATAAAGTTGAATCGGTATCCGATGATGTTTATTTAAATTCATGCTTTTTTAGTCGAGTCGAGTGCCGGGTAATGGTAATGGCTAAGTGCCGAGAAGCCAAACATGTACATCCCTCATATAGTGCTGCAGGCTGTATAAAAAGGTGTTGTCACACTTTTACAGCTTTAATCTATAACTTACCCTTGAGAAAATCTCCGTTATTTTTTTATCCATGATCTTTTCAAAGGCCCTTACAGAAATTAAAAGCCCGTTTCATAAATATTTTCACATAGTTTTCGGTCGATCTTGAGGTTGAACTAGCTGTTTGAAAAAAGGACACGCTTTTCAAAACCACGCACGCTTGTCATTACAGGATTTTTTGTGTGCGTGATCAACTTTGGACTTTGCGCCTGTACCAGCCTGTTTAAAACTGCAAGATAACAATTTGAGCTTATTAATTCTTTCTGGCGTGTTCAGAAGAGGCCGGTAATCGGTCGTTGGCTCCGTATTAACGCCTTTTAGTGGGTTCCGTCCAAGGCAAGAGGTGCAGCGGGAAATGAATTAAGAGGCTGACAACACCCGATGACCTTCAAATTGACTTTACTCAAACAGCTTTTTAGCTATAACTACTTGTTTTGAGAAACTAAACAAAAAAATGTTATTATTCGTTATATTTGGAAGAACTTCGTTGATTCCGATACACGATTGGACGAAATCGGCTCCATAGAAAATAATTCAAAAGTTACATCTTAAAATTTGCTTTAAACAGTCGTATGTCTTTAGTTTCTTGACTTATACGTCTGTAACTAAGGACAAAATTCCACCGCACTAATACTAAAAACTTCGTTGTTTTATATTTCTCAATTAATGCGTAGATTTGTTTTTATTCATCATTTTGCAAAATTTGCAATGAGCTCCCATACTAATCCTAACACAGTGTTTCTCTTTCACTCGCGCTGAAAAAGATAGGGAGGGAATTTAGCTGTTGTCAGCCCCTAAGGGGCAGATGTAGATAAGTAAGCAGATGTAATGCATAAGTTTTCCATCGTATTTTGTCGGAAAAGTTTGTTTTTATCGTGCTCTCTCATTTAGCTTCAGTACCCTACCCTACCCATCTACTGTAGGTGTATTCTGTATTCCTGTTTCGATCGCACGCAATATTTATATTTGACCACTTCAATGATTGTGTAACTTCTCTTAACTCGCTAATTGTTTAACGCACTACCTGTTTCTGAAACTCTTGTTCTCCTTCTCCTGCTACCCTAAGGTTGTCTGGTAGAGATCGCTTAATAGCGATAAGACCGAATGTTGTTACCATTATTTACTTTGTTAAATCTGTTTCTGTACTTATTTTTCTTTGTGTGGTGCTATAAAGAATATTGTATTGCATTGTATGGCGATGACAGGGACAGCTTGGAATCTACTATAGTCTGTCCGGAAAGAAAACTGTCGTAGAATGTATGAACTCCCATATAAATAAACCACGCCGCGTTTTGGTTCCGGACAAACTATGAAATAACCTGTTCCCCGGCGGACACTCCGATTAGGTAGTAGGAAAGGTATATGATAGTTTTCGTCCACTTATCGGTATTTCCAGTCTTGTGATGCAAAATAATAATAATTGGAGTTTACTTAAGTGTCTTATACTTCAGTCTACAACTTATAGTCTAGTTTACGTTAATATTACACGACAATAAATCATACTTACGGATTTTTTTTAGAAAAATATGACTATGCTGTACAAATATATGAGAAAAACTTGATTAAGTATAAGTGTATGGACTGAACACGACACATAATATAATATTTTTACTAATAATAATAATCTATGCTATTAATACTTTTTATCTACATTCACATTGTAAATCCTCTAAAACGTGTTCAAAAACGGTAGGCAATGGCTAGCATTACCACAACCGATTTTACTATGATAAGCTTTTTATCTGTGGCAGTGACCATAGCCTAATTATAAAGGTAATTTAAATTTTTGACAGCTCGTCCGAAAAGACCCCACCTACGTCACATAATGATGCCATTCGTTGACATCTTCAATTCAGTCAGGGAGTTTAATTAATATACTATTAATGTTCAAAAATGTTAGCGTGCCGTTACTAAGTTTATTTTGTGTTTTTTTATTATTTTATACCTAAAATAAGCTTCATATAATTTTAGGTAATTTAATATAATACTTTTAGTTGGCAATTCATTTACGGCTTGTAATTTAATGAGGACTTTTTTTTAACAATGTGGCAATACAACTATTTGGCGAGTATTACACTGACAGACGGCCATATTGTATTATCTCTGTTTCTTTTAAACTTATCACGCCGTTTCATTTTTGTCTGAGATTCCCAAAATATTTGATAGATATATAATGTATATAATAATGGTTGCTCGTAATAAATATTGGTGTAGTGTAATTGCGTGTAAAACTGCGTGTAACATATTTATGAGTTTAATTTATTTTTTCAATGGACTAAGCCGTTTAGTAGAAAACAATACGAAAATTTAACAGTATAACGGCATGTCGTTAACTTTGTATAACGGGGAAACTATAATAGGAATAAATCAAACGTTGGTAATATTATACTTACATAGAATAGTGATGTTTTTTTTGGATTGACCCATTAATGAAGAATATCCCATAGGCGCACCGCACCACACATTAGAGCGGAATTTAGCTGTTCATAGACAAAAGCGGAAATTTGTCTATGGTAGGCTGAATTTTTGTATGGAGGCCATAGACAAATTTCCGCTACCATAGCCCAATTTCCGCTTTTGTTTACGAATAGCTAAATTCCACTCTAATGTGTGGTGCCCCATAAAAACTATAACAGTGCATGGCCGGCCATGAACTCCGTCATAGGGACACTATAAGTAGATAATATTCAATACTGTGCGCAAAATTGTATATAGTTTGTGAAAATTGTGGTTTGTGGAAACCGCGGATCGTCCGCATCATTTTCAAAATCCGCATCCGCCTCCGCATCAAATCGATGTGGAGCTCATGCGGATGCAGATGTGTAACAAGTCGGTACAGGAACGTCTCTGTGACGGCGCACGTGCTAGGTAAAGTAACGTAGGTAATTTCACCATTACCCAATCGGAATATTATTACATTTTCGTGATTCGTCGATCGAGCTCTATGTCCTTGAGGGATAGCGACAAGAAATGACGAGTTTGTTTTGTTTTGATTTTAGTGTTGAAATGCTATTGTAGGGCGAAGGGCTTTGTATGATGTGACTAGTACAAAACTTTAATATTTGTTTTTTTTGTGTACTTATCTTACAACCGCATCCGTATTCCAGGGATGTGAGCCTTTTAATATCCGCATCCGTGGATGTCAAAAAATCAGTATCCGTAATATCCCTGATACAGAGCTCCTTCTTTGACGTTACGAATCATGTTGTCCCTTCGTAACGCATGACAAGTTCTCTTTCTCACTGAGGGAAACGTATCGGATACTAAATGTCATACTCAATTTTTTTGACAGAGATGCACACTTGCACACCCTTGGTATGGTGTCGTTTAGATATACCCAATGATTTGTTTTTTAATGGCACGGCATTTAATTTGCATTCTTATTATAATGCCTAGTATAATTAATAATAATAGAGGTAATCCTCTATTAAATAATTTTCCCTATTTTAAAAGTTTGAGAACCGCATCGTTCCCTGATGACGTCAGTGTGGTCACTGACGTCACGAGGTGTCAAAAATTTAACTGACCTGTATAATTAGGCTATGGCAGTGACTTAATTTTAACTTTACATGCTCATATTGATACGTTATGAGTTTCAAATTTCGAACATCGAATTTGATAACATAATGTAAATCCTGTCCTCCTTCCCGACCAACGGCACGCGCCCGCCCGACCGCCGGCACAATCGAGTTGGCCATGGCGGTGCAACGGCGGCGGTCATTCTATGGTTTCTGAACACTTCATTTGGATATATAATATGAGTGTATACACTAGATAAATCAGTGTATGCAACTGTACGTAATTAGGCCTTATTACGTAACAGTCACTATGAATGTATTAATGTTTTGAAAAAATAAGTCCCGCTGAGTTTCTTGCCGGTCATAATATTTCTTGGGCCAGGGGTGTAGGGTTAGAACCGGTGGTAGATTTTTTTTCTCTGACGTTCATAAGTACATTGTAATGTGCCAAAATTGGAGAATATCTTTTTTTTTATTTGCCAGCAAGCAATCGCATAATATATAAACGAGATATATACATATTACCCTACTTATCATTGAATTTTATGCCAATTATTTGAAACATTATCCGTATATTGCTGTACAATGGGGCCAAACCCGTCTGTTAGCCCAAATCTCATAAGAAAACATCAGAAGTCAACCCGAGCCTCGCCGTAGGGTATCGTGCATACCAAATCACTCGCATTTGAATAAATATGGTGTGCTTAAAGTGTTTAACACTTAACTTTTACTAGAGACGGTATTAAGGGCCGGTTGCACCAAAGCATCTGTCAACGTCGACGTCATCATTAAAACATCTTGTATGAAAAGTTTGACAGTTTTCTATGCGATGACAGCTCCGTCGCCATATTTAATGTTCATCAGTTCGTTAGTTATGCGTGGTGCAACCCACTCTAAATCAAGTATGTTTTTCTTCTATAGATATTGAAATGACAGTTCGATTGTATAATTGGGTACTTTCCAATAGAGAAACTTAAGGGGCTGACAACAGCTAAATTCCCTCCCTATCTTTTTCAGCGCGAGTGAAAGGGAAACACTGTGTTACGATTATTATGGGAGCTCATTGCAAATTTTGCAAACTGATGAATTAAAAAAAAACTACGCATTAATTGAGAAATATAAAACAACGAAGTTTTTAGTATTAGTGCGGTGGAATTTTGTCCTTAGTTACAGACGTATAAGTTAAGAAACTAAAGACATACGACTGTTTAAAGAAAATTTTAAAATGTAACTTTGGAATTATTTTCTATCGAGCCGATTTCGTCCAATCGTGTATCGGAATCAACGAAGTTCTTCCAAATATAACGAATAATAACATTTAGTCTGGCAAACCATTTCTGTCAGTAGAAAAGCGCGGCAAATTTGAAAAATCGTGGGCTGGCAACACCTGTGTTTGAATAATTCGATAATTGTGCATAATTTGTGTTTTATCTGTGGCATGTAACTTTTTAAATTTTAAAAAGTTGCTTTTGTTTACTTTCATTTTAAAGTTTCAGATTGCGTTTTTTATTATTACTTATTAATGTAATATCTGCCACCACTGTTCAATAAATTAATGTACTTTACTAAGAAAGCTCAGCTAGGATATTAATATAGGTAGTGTATCTTATGCAGGTATTTTGCGTGATAAATGTAGCTTTGAGGTTATGCAGAGTTTTGTATTGAATCATCATTTGAAGTTCTTTCTTTCAGTGTAGATCGGATAGTTAAAGTGAAAACTGGTGCCAAATGAAGTCCAAGAACGTTTGGTGCTCAATATTGTCCAAAGAAAGCGGTAAAAATCAGGTTTAACGAGCAGTACCTACCTACAAGCACCAAGCACTCCGCTACCTTCCGATATTTTAACAAGTCTTTGTAATGTTTTCCCTTGATGTACCTCAGCAATGTGTACAATAAATAAACATCAAAATCTCACGTATTTTATTTATTTATTAATGATACACTTCCATCGACATATAATTTCTTCCAAGTACACTTCGTACAATAGGTAAGTACCTAAAAATAGTCTTAAAACAATGAAAGGAAATCATAATAATTAGGAGTATTACTGAGTAATATGCATTATGCAGCTAAGTAAATGTATTCCATTCTAAGCTGAAAAGTTGTATTTTCTAGCATATATGCTCGTTTTCCTCGACTGGCCTTATGATTTTAGCAATCAATGTTGGTTTCCTTGCTGGGTTTCAACACTTTTAACTATTGTATTTTGACCGCATAATTTCCATCCAACATTTCTGTCCTTTTTAGATGTTGGTTATTTCAATTTCTTCGCACATTCTAATTCATACAAAAGTCATACATAATTATTTTATACAATGCAATGCAAGTTAAAATTCTCCACAAACTTTACTGACATATTATGACTGACGTACCTACGGAAGAGCGTGGCCATTTTGTTCGATCTACATTGCTGCTTTTCTATGGAGCAATGCTGCTTTTCGATTCGCCCTAGAGTTTTGCTATATTTTTGTTTGATGTTCATTGCTACTGCGTTCGTTGGCTGGCCAGACTATATATTTTTTTTACTTTCTCAAAACAAGAGGTTACACTATACTTTATAAACATTAGGGAATTTAAAGTTTGATGTTTCAATAATGCTTCTCCAAGAAAACTAAAACTAGTACCTACGCCGATTCCTGGGATTAAGTTGCCGAGCGGACCGCTAGAGGGGCTCGTGGTGAAAGCCGGGACAAACGCTAGGAGGATGATGACGATGTTTCAAGAATGCTTGAATATTTCCACAAGACTGTTGTTTTCCTGAAATATTTTCGTTAATCTTATTATACGATTAAAATCATAGGCTTTTAAAAATAAATACTCTACCAAATTATACGACTTAAGCTATGCGTATTATGTTACTGGCCAAACAGGTTTCTTTCCTATTATGCAAAAAAAAAACCATTAAGGTCACTGTACCTCATCTGCACCTTCAATACCGTGTAGATTTTCAAAAAGCGCAGCCTCTTGTAAAGAACCGAGATGCAGAGAGAGATAGCACAATCAAGATATATCTCTCCTTATCACCTGACAGATCGATGGGCGGTAAAGTCAAGGCTGTGTTTGAATAACGGGTAATTTGGCTTAATTCTATTGACGCTTTATGCTTTTCCTAGCTTTTTTTGTGTTGAATAATTTTGACGTGCATAACCTATAAAAAGCAGGGCTTGTAACCGGTTTTCGCAAAAAGCGCCGAAATAACCCAATATGTTTACATATTTTATGGTTTTTACGTAGAACTCGTATTGTTTTTAGGTTATGACTTTATATTGTAAGATTTTTCGAAATATGAAATAGTAAACGAAAGAACGAAAAAATAACCGGTATTTTAGTATGGAGCAAAATACCGGTTACTAGCCCTGACAAAAAGTGTACAGTTTTCGCCATTAGAGTCTGACTATTCCAACTCTGCATAGGATTTGTTGCAAAATGTGGTACTGCCGTTATAATATTCCCATTTTAATATAAATTTTGCGTTTATGTTGGCACGTCCGCACATTGCGCTTAGGTACAATGTCTGTACTGTATTAACGTGGTTGGATTCTTATTAAATTACTTTCGTGAGACATACTAATACGAAGTGACTAAAAGACGTGAGAGTGTAAACGTTATATTTTATAGTGGCTGGACTCTAAAGAAATTTACAAGTTTACACAAATTTTGATATTGTCATTGATTTATTATGTATTCTACTAGATGTGACATCTATAGTCTGGCCAGCCAACGAACGCAGTAGCAATGTACATCAAACAAAAATATAGCAACACTCTAGGGCGACTCGAACAGCAGCATTGCTCCATAGAAAAGCAGCAATGTATATCGAACCAACATTTTTTTTTCAAGTTGGCTGCATTGGCACGGTCGCTTTCGTACGTCAGTCAGTGTAGTTAGTCGTATTTTTGTAAATTTTAACTGCATTATTAGATAAAATCATTGAAAACTGGTATATGTAACTATAATTATGACTTTTCAATAAATAAGAAGGTGCGAAGAAATTAAAATAACCAAAATATAAAAAGAACAGAAGATTAGAGGTGGAGATCATGCGATCAAAATACAATGGTTGAAAGTGTTGAAATCCAGCAAGGAAACAAACATTGAATGCGAGGAAATAGTATATCTACCAGAAAATACAACTTTTCAGTTTAGAATGGAATCGGGTCAGCGGCATAATCTGTACGAATAAATGTGCAATGCTTATACTCAGTAATACTCTTATTAATTATGATTTCCTTTCGTCATTCGTTTATATACATAGTAGATTGTACAACAAGGGCATAAACCGATCCATTTTTACCCGAGGCAATTTATTGGTCCGAGCGCAGCGAGAACCAATATAGTTGAGGGTAAAAATGGACATTTATGCCTGAGTCATACACTCTGCTTTTCACTTCGATTGCGAGGAAAACTTCGGTTGTGAGCGAATAAAACAAAGACATTACATATATGAAAGAGTATTTAATTAAAATTTTACGTAAAATTGGTACAATTAGAAATATTAAAAGAAATCGTCTTTCCTGGCATATTGACAGTGTTTATTTGAGAGGATGCTACATTACGATTATGGAATGAGGATGTTCCCGATCCCGATCTAACGGGATTTTCATCAGCGGCGGGTTGTGGTTGAAAATATCCATCATTGTTAACACCCGATGGACCCGGCTGCGGCTCATTCTGAATTAATTGAATATCTTCTGTAATACAGTCTGTTATCTTTGCTTTATTTTGCACAGACTCCTCAATGTAGCCTTCGGCTACCTGGTCCGACTTCCATCCGCCGTGGCGTTTTATAGTTGTTAGGTTTGCTCCCGAGTTTGCTAACAGAGTGGCTGAAGTTCGTCTAAAACAGTGGCCAGTGTAATGCTCTGGATTATCTAATTTTAGGAACAGAGCAATTTTTTTAGGCATTGATGCAAACGATGGTCCTTGAAATGATGAATGAAAATAATTTAAATACTTAACATTTTTATTACCTTTGTGACCAAATATCTGTCTTCGCGAGCGGTATTTAAAAATGTTTCCACTTCCATCGCCGTGAAGACCTTGGATTTTTTGCTTTTGTGCCCAACAGAAAGCCTTTTTAGGAAACTCGCAAGCTTCGTATAGTCCTTTAGGTTCACATCATTTTTCATCAGCACGGTAGCTCTCAACATAGAAAATAAACTCCATAGTGTAGACGGCTGTAATTTTTTTGACAATTCGTCAAAATACGTAAGAAATACACTCTCCGTTAACGTATTTACCTGCTTTTCAGATCTCCAACGCATGAAATTTTCATATTCGTTAATATAAAGGTGCTTTGATTTCGGCGGCCATATTTGTTCTACTACTTTTTGTGCACTCTGCTCGATTAACGTATTAGGCGACAGTGCAATTTCATCGTCACTCGATGTCACTATTTATGTTCAATCGTTTAATAATTCTAGGAAATACTATTTTTCACTTCAATTTCAACAACAAAATCGTCATAAAGTGAAAGAACTTAAATAAGTATAACCAATTCCCGCCGATTAATTTTTTAATGTTTTTTTTTTTAAAATTTTTCAACATGTGAATTTAGACTTCGATACTTGTTTTCTGCCAAGTCATAAAATCATTTCGGGGCATTTGTAAACTATTATCAACTCCTATTTTATTTGATTTCATTTATTCAATTATAGAAAACACGCAATTTAAATAATTATAGCAAGAATATAATAAAAGAACAAGTTTCAGTATTCTACGAAATTTTACTGTTCAATTAAATTGTGCAATATATTTTGACTCTGTTTGGCTGTTGAGCCACATTCTTAGTCTTAGAAGAAAATTTTACTTTATGCCCTAGAGGTAAAAATGCGATTTTATGTCGTCCACGCACGACTTAAAGTAGAACTTTACGAGCATGAGAAGTGAAAAGACTATTTTAGGTATATTTATTTTGTGAATTGAATTGTAGTTAATAAACGCACGTGGGATTTTGTTGTTTATTTATTTTATACATAGCTTAGGTATATGAAGGCACACATTATAGTAGATGTATGACATTATAGGAGATGTATAGTAGATGTTTGACAAGGGTCTAAAGTAGGCCATATTACCACGAGGTGGTTATTTTCCCGAACGAAGTGAGGGAAAATTGTTCGAGTGGTAATATGGCTTTTAGACCAGAGTAATGCATACTATTTTTCACTTCGATTGCGAGAAAATAAGATAAAAATACTTATTATTTACGCACAATAACTGAACTAAGATTAAATTATGGTTTAACTTGGCGGTCTTTTAATTTTTTTAACTTCTTTGAGATAGATACAAAATATAAACACCGCGAATAAATGCCACAGACGACGGTATAATTAGCTCTTTAAAGTAGCTATTAGACATTGCAATTTGTAGGGTCCAACCTGTCGGGTTGGTAGGTGTAATGGTACTTAGGAAGTAGGAGTCCCGATCTAGGGCGATCGGCAGTGCCCCGACACCCGCAACTGTTTATGGAGGTCGTTAGAGTTATTTTACCTTTTTTATTTATAATGTTAGCCATTCTCTACACATTCCGTCTGGTTTTTTATTTAAAATAAAAGTTAAATTGTGTAGATTCGCTGGTAATTAATATATTTATCTAGTTTTGTATTTAAATCATAGAAGGGTTGGGCAGATGAATTTAAATTCAGGCAGCTCGAGCGGTCATTTAAATATCTACAATAAAAAAAACAGTTTCAGATTTTATTTAATGTGTACTGTTATGAGTACTATCACCGTGCTTCACCAAATACATTTTTTAGATGTTTTGAAGGCATCTCTGTAAACGTTGAGCTAGGGTCGGTAGGGACGATTTGTTGGTGAGGTAGGGTCGGTAGGGGCGATTTGTAGGGAAAGTGTAATAACGTGCGTTGGGGCCGACAGGAGTTGGACACAACCGATTGGGCCCTACAAATTGCCATGTCTAATAGCCGTTTAAACAGTTTAAACACGCTTTAAAGCGCTTCCAAAAAATTACAATATTTTTTAATGATTATGAAGTAGGAACTAAAAAACACCTCACGTTTTGAGAAATAAATTGCGTTTCCCCATTGGTCGAATTTAACATTACTGTATTCTGATTGGTTGATATTAAATACAATGTTTTTTTAAGGACTTTAATTATTTACACAGTATACGCACCAAAAAAGTATCTAGCGTTCCGATTAACTTCGATATGTGTGTTGTGATTGGTGGATTTAATATGGTGAAGTGTTCCGATTGGTCAATTTTGAAATGTTTTGTAAATCACAAATATGTATACATACTAGCCCTAGGGGCTAAATGTACTACTTTAGTCCGCCTTGGTAAGCATAATATGACACACTTTTTGAGCATGAGAAGTGAAAAAATAATTTGATAAAAATCTAAAGATAGCGGGGTGCTTGTTGCTTGATAAATCTGATGTTTACCGCTTTATCGCTTTTTGACAATATTGAGCACCATCCTATGCAACAAACGTTCTTGGACTTCATTTGGCACCAGTTTTCGATTTGATATGTTCGATTTATATACACTGAAAGAAAGAACTTCAAATGATAATTCTATACAAAACTGCATAACCTCAAAGCCATATTCCATATTTATCACGCAAGTTTGATTATACCTAGGTACATTTATATACTAGCTAAGCTTTGTTAGTAAATTTATTGAACGCAGATGGCAGATATCAGTGATATCACATTAATAAATATTAAATTACGCAACCTGAAACTGAAAAATGCAAGTAAACAAAGCTAACTCTTTAAAATAAAAATGTTACATGCCACAGATAAAATACAAATTATGCACAATTTTCGAATTATTTAAAGACGGGTGTTGCCAACTAGCGATTTTTCAAATTTGCCGCGCATTTCTACTGACCGAAATGGTTTGCCAGACTATAGAACAAATTTTGTGCGCCATGTTTGTCGGTTGACAGCTATGACAGAATCAAAGAGTAGTATAGTGATTTTCACTACAACTTTTGGGACAAAAAAAATCTTACGGATGTCATCTCCTGTTACTCAATGGATTTTGTATGATTTTCGTCTGACACACTGCTAAATTCGTTTTAATCTTAAAACGTCGCAAGCGCTCAATATTCGCCTTGCTAATCTGTTCTGTTGTGCTATCAAAACGTCATAAGTAATTTACATTCGCGTCATATTCATCGTTTCGTATCAGCCGTTGTATTGCTATCATCTTAGAATCAAACAGGCGTAAGTGCCGTACATTGGCGGCTCAAATTTGCCGTTTTGTACGAGAGTGGGTATTGCCAACTTCACCTTGGTATCTAAATCAGTCCATGTCATCCACTGAATGGGACGGCGGATGCTGGCGTGCGGGTTACATAGATTAAGGTGATAGACTCGTAAATCGGCTTATAGTAAAAGAAATGTACATTTGCAGAACTCGTATCATTTAAGTTCAGTAAATAGATGAAGAATGGTATAAATAAAAATCGTAGATACAAGGTGTAAAAAAGAATCGTTTTGTATGGCCCTCCATACAAAACCATTCGACTGGCTTAATTGATGATGGCAATACGATATCAATTATGCCCTTCACGGACATAATTGATATCGTGTTGCGGATCACCAATCACCATAAATACCAACATAAATAAATACTTGTAGCAGGGGCAGGCTTGTACGTGTAAGGTGTTTAAAAATATCTTAGCACGTCTTTACTGTCAAGGAAATAAGAGTGTGTCAAGATAATTTTAAATGCCTCGCCCGTTTAGCCACTTCTGAAGCTGAACTATACTATCATATGTTAGTTAGTACCCTACCTAACCTAACTTTTTATAAATAAAAACGGTTCATCCCGTATAGAAATTTACACACAAGGTTTTTATTGTCCTTAAAAGTACTAGTCGCTTCCTGTAGACCTTCAGTCCAATATATGGGATGCAAAAATTCTGAGACTGATCTTCTATAAACTATTTGCCTCAAACTCGACTTTGCTTTGGTCAGTTTACTCAATTTCGGAAAGAGGTATCACACACGTAAACTATCTGCATATCTACTCTGTGGCCGCGCAAGCGCACTCACACAACCACACCACCCGTGTGCGTGAACGTGGGAACGGAGCGGCGCGCGCGCCGCGCACCGAAATTCTCGCCACAACATAACGGCCATCCTGATAGTACACGTCCTTAGACTTAGGCCTTTTTGGAATAAGCTTTTGTTATATTTCGTTAAAATAGTGTCCTCAGACATAAGCCTTTTTGCAATACGCTTTGGCTGTTTTACATTAAAATGGTGTCCAAAATTTCGCCATAACATAATCCATCTTACGAAAACACGTCCTTAGGCTGAAGCCCTTTTGGAATTCAACGTTATTGTATAAAAATGCTGTTTGAATATTTCCTTGGAGGGTGGGGACGGATATAAGGGCACTTTTTGTTTATACAAAGTGTGCCAGAAGTTGTCATGAAAAAAAAAGTAATAAAAAAACACTTGATTGTTTTTAAGGTTGATATAGCAAAATATAGCATTTTTGTACCTGCGATCTAGAGGAATAACCATAAAATTAATTATTAATATTTTATTTTTATTTTAGACTGACAATTTTGTCCATACAAATTGAAAGTGAAGCAACCGTGCCTCAACATAATGTTTTTTTGGAGTTTGCACATATAAAAGGTATCAAATAACCTTTTAATGCGCATTTCGTAATCTTATGTAACGACGACCTTATGTAACAAAAACATCACTAAGATTCCCAGTTCCTTAAAAATAATCATTTATATGACTTGACAACACTGATCTTTTATTAGCCTATGTATAACTACTAAGATTTATAATGTCGTTTAATGTAATTTTTAACGTGTCGTAGGTAGTTCTATGTCCATTGTGGGTGGTGTCTCAAAATTAAGATTTTGTGTTGATTTTTAACACATTTTCGTTAACTGTGTAATGTGTGTGGACCCGGGGTATGTCCTTAAACTACGTCCGGACCTGGGTATGTCCTTAAACTACGCCAAAAAGAGAGGTATGGGCACTGCGAATGGCATCTCGCTAAGTGTGGTAGGGCACGTTCAGCGAATGTCATCGCTCAAATCTGGAGCAGAGCCCGACTGGGGAAGTACCTCCACCTTACAGAAAACCACAGCCAAATAGCACTAGACCCTACTCATAGTGTTGTGTTCCTGCTGGTGAGTAAGGTTGCCAAAGAGCTCAAAGAGGACCCAGTGTGTTGACGATGAGGGACCTTCTTGTTCCTTTAGTCGTCAACACAGTGAATCCTCCTTTTTGTAAAGGGTCGGCAACGCGCATGTGACGCCTTTGGAGTTGCAGGCGTCCATAGGTTACGGTAGCTGCTTACCATCAGGCGGGCCGTATGCTTGTTTGCCACCGTCGTGGTATAAAAAAAAAAAAAAAAAATTAATAAATCGTTTTAGTATTTTATATAACATTTTAGTTCAGTTTTTTTTATGTAGGTAACGTTCCTTGTGGTATACATTTCTTTAACTTTTATGTAACTGTGACATAAACGCTTAATGTTGCGTTTATGTAATATAATCCCTTAAATCCGTCCACCCACCCTGGAGCTACACTCTTATGCAATATTTTGTATATGTAGTTTGGCGAACATTTAGATGAAATGAAAAATAGGCGGAGAGAATCATAAGTGCCCTTTTTTATTTCAAGTAGAATCATTCATATTGATCCATAGTCCATAGTATAGTGGTAATTTTTTGAGATGTCGGTATCTTACTAAAGAGTTGTACCTACAATTCCGACATCTTAAAAAATTCATACTATACCATCAAGTCCATCAACAACGCGGCTATCCTGCTACTGTGTGATCTTTGACATATTTAAATATAGCGTTTAGCACTGTCAAGGAGTAAAATGAATCAGTTAGTATGATGCTCTGTTCTCGAATAGTTCTTTAACTATTTTAGATAATTTTCTTTACTAACATATTTTGATTTTTTTTTCATGCAACCAACACTTCAATATCATATGTTCGGATAAATCTCACAGTTTTATCAAATGACAATCTTTACCTATAGTTAGTACAGTCGTCATCCAATATATCGGAGCGGCCAAGGTACTCAAAAACATCTGAACATGCACTTTATCGCCTTGACAATAGAGGCGTTGTTCAGATATTTGTGACCACCTTGGCCGCGCCGATATATCTGATGGCGACTGTACATGTAGATGAATCGATAAGACCGTATACAAAGAGACAAAAGGTTCATTGAGAATTTGAGATCCTCACATTCACAACAACTATATCAAGTTGCACACACGTGCATCACTAGATTTAATCGATATTTAACCTTATTGCAACGCTATACGGTTCATATTAGAAATTTAGGTAGTTTATAATGTAAATAAAGATATTCGAAATTCAAAATTCGAATGCTGTGAAATATTGTCTTGCTTAAAAATTACCGTCCGGGTACAGTCACCGGCAATAGTATCTTCCTACACGAAGGCCGCAAAAATATGTAAAACGCTCTTATGACCCTACAATACAAATAAACGATGTCACATATTTTTGCGGCCTTCGTAAAGGACAATACTAAATATGGAACGGTCACATTCATACAAATTTGACTTTTGACACACACCAAAGTTTAAACATATCTTAGTACTTATGATTGATTACCGATGTAATCTTCTCATTTAACCCGTTAATGAAAACAAGGAGTCTTTCACGTCTACAGCGCGTGAGGGTTAACGAGTCGTGAAACGAGAGTAACATGTTAGCGCTAAATGGTTAAGGGGCTAGGGGTCGTCCAGAAATCATGTTTTACCTTAGAGAATTCAACCCAGATGGAGTAGCCATGTCTGTCATTTTCTATACACGGGGCAGCGGAACGTCAAATGTATGGCTATTCGTACGTAACGTACAAATAGCTACGTCAGATAATCTTCAGTCCATACATGTGTATGACCACTGGTCATATGTTTTCGGCAGAGGGGAACGCCTGTCAATGGCGACTCCGGTTGGTTGAATTCTCTAAGTGTTTTACCTACTTTTTTACTCCGCCTCGCCCTTATATGCTGATTTTAATGTTATTTTCTGCCCCACCGTGGAAGATTACGGACATTTTGGGATTGAAATTTTTTGACATGGCAGTTAACATTGAAGGCCATTAAGACGCTAAGGATTACGATAGGTATACCATACTGTACTAGCTATGGTCACTTTAGTCCAAGATACATTCCCCGACAATTATAATGAACAGGACTGACTGTACAGGATTTTTTATAAGGGCCCTAGTGTTAGATTTAATGGCTGTTTAAAATTTTAAGATTATTGTAAGTCCAAATGTGCCAAGTGATATTTTGACTAAACATAAATCGTCCAAGACTTGGCAATCGAACAAAGCATCGTGTTTATTCAAAATTTCTAATAATTTACTGATATAACCACAATAAGCTAAATACCGTTGCCACCATTCTTAACACCTCACCATAAGGGACATATTCGCTTGTATCATCGTGTTTCTAATGTAGCATCCAGAACAGGGTCTCAGATTGTAAACATGGCTCGAGGGCCTGAATACTGATGAACGGGGAATCACGAAGCCGGACTGTGGTAAAAGGTTCCAAGTCGGAATAAAACTCGTGCGACTTGGTACCTTGTCGCTGTGAGTCGTCGATACATGTACGGTTAAAAATATCCTCAAAAATTTATGTGGAAGCAAGTAGGCTATACTGACACTTAGTCAGGCCTTTAATAGCACCGAACATAGTCCTACAAATCGTTGGCTCAATATTACAGGGTGACATGTCCCATTTTCGGGGTAGTTAAATTTAGACTTAGTGTCACTATGACAATGTTCACCATAGTAAAACATAGTAAAAGTGAAACATAGAACTCTGTAATATTGGGCTAGCGAAATATTGATGCCACTGTTTTTTTTAAATCATTGGATATGTGGATGTTTGTTCCTCTTTCACGCAAAAGTGGCTGAATAGATTTGGATGAAATTTAGCAGACATGGGAGACTTTTAAACCTGGAATTAACTTCTGGAGGTGAAACAAGGGTACATTTTACGGAAGAATATGGATTTTCTGCCTAGCGTTTGTTAACGGCCTCGCTTCGTCCGACATATATGAGACACTCTATCAATTCCCTGTATCCGATCTTTGTATTGTCTTAATAATTAATATTAGTATATTATCTTATCTTTACATAATATTATCTTTACGTAATATTATCTTTACATAATATTCGCTGGAACAATGCGTAAGGAAGGTCAACGGACGGAATCGGAGAATTCGTTACGGATATCCAATGAACTCGCGATCGCGTTTAATAAACTTGTCCGATATAACGTTTGGAGAAACTATATTGAATTGTTTTAGTAATGTACAGTCACCGGCAATAGTATGTTCCTACATGAAGGCTGCAAAAATATGTGACACGCTCTTATTTGTAGGGCCATTAGAGCGTGTCACATGTTTTTGCGGCCTTCGTGAAGGAAGATACTATGGCTGATGACTGTACTAGCCCTCTCCCGTGTCTGTTCTTGTAGAAGTCTTTAAAATACGAGCCTTTAGACGGCTACTACACTGTTGCGGTTTCCGCATGCCGCGCCGGTTGCGCGAGCGAGATAGCGCTCTGCAAGTGTATAGCGCTGTCACGCTTGTACACCGTCGCCGCATCCAGTTGCGACGCCAGCGTGATAATTGCCTGCAAGGATCTACTTATCTCAATATTTACATAAATGCAATGTACCTAATGTTAAAAAAGCCCGCTCGATTAAGGCCTTGTCATAAAGTTGGAATCAATAAATCATACAAGAAAATTATCTTTGAACTGATTTAAATATACCTTGAGCATATGCTAATTAATGATATCATGATACATATACTGGAGTTATTATAAAATACTTGATCAGATAGGTGATTTAATATTATCTAGTAGATAGTTACACTCCGTGAGCGTTTAGAAGACCATTCGGGTTTAAATTTCCTTCTCGGTTGCCTTCGTAAGTACGCGTATGTTAGTGGTACGTTCTAAACAAAAGCAAGCGAAAGAGAAATATGGAGCCGAATCTTTTACACGCACATGGATTGTAGTAGACTAGACAGTGGTAAATACTGCCGATTTATACATATTATAATCGAAAGGCGTGTTTCAGTATATATAACATAAAATTCACATAAAACTATAACAATATAAAAAGTAGCGTTAAAAACACCACGGTGTACAGTCGTAACGGATATTGGTCGCTTTTATATTTCAAAATCACCCCGATATAATGGTGCGTTTACAAGTATCGTATGGTTTCATTGTATGAGACAGACGCATGCAGCCCGTCAGACTTGATCATAAAGAGTGTACACGATAAAACCCGGGCACGCACCTATAGTAAATCTTTCAATTGGTTATGCACTTTCAAGCAACATTTATTTTAAATAATGTGTCGTTATCGAACTACATACAAAAATTACAAACACAAAAGCGTACCACGTTAACGTGGACTTTCACGACAAAGTTTAAAAGCGACCACTGTCTTCACTAAAGCATGTGATTGTTTCCTGTCAACGTCAACGGCTGCACAACGGTATGATTAGAGTAAAATGGCGCCTGCGCAGACCGGCAGGCCAATTGTAGCTGCTGGCTGTTTCAGACCTTACTACGATACCTAAAAGGGCCAAGTGTAGCCAAGATGACAATCGTTTGTAGAAAACGAAACAAAACGCTGTGACGATCTCGCTTCTTCCATATTAGTGCGATCGAGAGACGGATAGTGTTTCGATTCGTTTTCTGCAAACGATTGTCATCTTGGCTAAACCCTTACACTTTACTTTTTTCAGTGTCGTAAGTAGCACTCTAAGTAGGATCCGTAGGATAAGTAGGAACTTGCATAGCGCTACATAGCATTCTGCTGCATTTAAAGTTAAAATGGGTTAGTTTTAGTAAACAGCAGCAGTGATATGTTTTCTTATAGAACAACGCACTTATATGTATTTTTTTAGTTTTGATGTACTGTTGTTTTGAAAAAATAAGTCCCGCCGAGTTTCTTGCCGGACATAATTCTTCTTGGGTCAGAGGTGTAGGGATAGAACCGGTGTAGTTTGATTTATTTCTCTCTTTTACTTTTACGTGTAAAAGTGCCCTTGTGGCCTACTTACTGAATAAATGTTTGAGTTTGAGTTTGCAGAAGTAACCTAGCGCGCTACGTGGTCAAACCAATATTCACGCTCTTGTCCTCTTAACAAAGTCAAATCCTTCCTCCTTTTGCTGTATCACTAACTCGAATCATAGAAACCAGTGGTACGGGCTTACTGTGGTCGCCCGGGGCGGTCTCGGCCCGCTCCGAGCTCCCATGCCTTTCCCACAACAAGGAAATGGCTGCACCTAAATCGAGAATGGATCCGTTACTATTCGATCCAAGTTTTGACATTCGAAACTTCCATATAAACAAACGTGAACAGCTAACAGCGTTAGTACCGTGGATATGTAACTTCGACCTTGCGGTATGGCGTTAGTTTTAGGTTAAGATATGTGCGTTGGGAAATTAGGATGGATGGAAATTAGGTCCATTGAAACTGAGTATAGCCGCATCTCGGTCGAGAAAGCATGTTTCGATTCCATCCAGGTTTTGACATATGAATATTTTATACCTAGTTTTTGTTTACGTAGCGTGAATAACATTAAACAGCGTTGGTACAGTCACCGGCAATAGTACCTTTCTAATACATGAAGGCCGCAAAAATATGTGACACGCTCTTATTTATAGGGCCATATGAGCGTGTCACATATATTTGCGACCTTCGTGTAGGAAGATACTATTGCCGGTGACAGTACCGTAGATATGCATCATTCGAACTTGCGGTATGGCATCAGTTTTTGGAGAAATTATTTTTGCCATAGATGCATATAGACAAGGGCAATGTAGAGTAATTGACTTATTTCATATGACTTGTCATATAATGTTAAAAATAATGCGTACAATAATTGACGGTTATACTTAGGTTGACTATGACATCAGACGTTGTGTTGGCTTCGTTGCGTGGACTAGGCAATTCAAAATATATGACCCATTAGGAATGTCTAAGCTTGTATATAGTTTAAATTATGTGAAGGTAAGGTACATTGGCTTTGGATCCTAAACCTTATTGAACGGTAATAAGGTCGACTATTGGGACCAAAATTAGAGATTACTCATAAATTTAGATGACCGTCATAAACTTAACCAAATTGATGGATGTGTATGCAATAAAAAGTGTTAATGGTGTATTAATAAAACCTTTTTTATGCGTAGTTGTCAAGTTTCGAGCATTACGTTAACAGTGTCAATTATAGGGTGAATGGTGAAACCAATAGCAGGTGAATTTTCATTTAAATTCTAACATTCCTCGTTTCGTTGGCTTTCAGGTCAGCTCCGTTGATTAAATAAATAAAGAGATCGATCAGCGATCGATCTTACCACTAATACATACATCATTAGTATCATTACTTACACAATTTTTTCAGCGTTCAATATTTGTCCTTAAATTTATTTATATTAATTAATTTTACTTTTTCAGGGAATTAATTTCGGGATATAAAAGTATCGGGTTTCGCCTTCCAGTTTAACTCTTCGCCAAATTTCAACCATTCTTGAGTAATGATGAAACCAACATCTCAACATCCGAAGAATTAAAAATACAAACTTTTGTGTTTATTAATATTAGTAGGAAGAAATACATATAAATCAAGGATAATATAGACATGGATAGACAATGCCTATACAAAATCGCGTTCTCGAACCTTCAGGTTATACGTCTGTTTTCGGTACTAAGTGCCACAGCGCCATCTGTTGAGTCTGGAGTCGAGTTATTCTGTCAGCGGAACAAAATATTACAAACACGAATTTAGTGTTTGTGGTGACCGATAGATGACGCTAGTGCTCTAACCTGAAATAAGGGAACGCGATTTTGTATGGATATTGTCAATCCATGTCTTAATCATCCTTGATATAAATGTACAGGGTTTTGTACGGTAACGCGCAGGTAGCACCCCTAAAATTGCAGGCGTCAATATGCTACGGTGGTACGCATATATGTTTGCCGCTAAATGACGGCACAGCTTCATGCCGACGTGATGTGACGGCCGGTCAAAGGGTTAAGCGTGTTCTACTGTCTGCTAGCTCTAGTGTTACACATACGCTGCGCTTGCGTCTGCGTCATAGACAACCTGCTATAGACTCCGCGTTCTGGAGGTTCGCGATAACACACGCAGTGTTTTACATGCTAATAATAGTCACATTTGAGTTCTTAAAACTTTTCAGCAGCTAAAAAATGGTGTTATAACTATAAAAATAGTTTTGTCCCCGTGTTTATTGGGGCTCTCACTTTCTCCTGTCCTTCCTACAGTCACACCCCAAATTCGTAACTGGCCCTGCCACACGTAATAGTCAAGCGTGAAAAAAAAAGCGAAGTGCTAATGGCGTGCATATTAAGCTGCCAAATTAGTCCAGTGGATGGCAGAAATGTATGCGTGCGTGAACTTTAGCGGGCAGCTGCTATTCGCGTGACGTGAGGTAGCTTAAGTTATCGATACAAGGTGGCAGACCCTTCGATTCCTTCTACACGCACGCTCTATATGTCAGATTCGTATCTAATTTTGAGCTTTTATGTGCTCTGACCCAATGAGGATAAAGAACGCAAATTAACGCATAGGTGGCGTTGCAATCGTAAACCAAAACACTTCATTCTCCAAACACGTGTCAAATTCATACACTCCATGGCAAAATATTTTTGTCTACACCCACATCATAAATCTTCTATTCTGCGTTCGGAAACCGTATGTTATTAACTTATTACCAATTAGTGCAACCAGTAATTTAACATTAGTGTATTATATGTGCCAGTGTTGTAAAAATGTATGAAAATTCATAACCACTTCGATTTTGGTAACTTAATGAAAATGCAGCCCTTTTTATCGACCGCGGTTGTCCTCCTCCCCGACCGCCGGGACAATCGAGTTGGTCATGGCGGTGCAATGGCGGCCATTCTAATGGTTTCCGAACACGTCATTTAGGATTTATAATATGTGTGTAGATAAAGCAGTGTATGGAATAGAACTGTACGTAATTAGGCATTAAAACAGAGGACTCTTATTACGAGTACGTAACAGTTACATAAACTGCGATTAAACGTATGTTATAAACAAAAGACAGTAGGGCCTAGGGACCTACTCGTTTCTGTGGGTTTGCATCCTCATTCTCATACACTCCGTCTAGTTAACAAGTGACCTGCGCATGCGACTCCCTCCTCCGGCCACGCCCCCTAGCGTCGCCCAATCGCCGCAGATCCGGATCTATGATCTAGAACAGTTTTTTGTTTACGAAACAGCGAGCGAGCTTATGCAAGCTGCGTCGTTGCCCTGTTATCTTTTGACTACTAACTAAAACCTTATATGTATATATGTATAGGGTATATATGTATAGGATGGATGACATGTTATTATAACATTTACATTACAAAAATACATTTAAAAATAACGTTTAAACACATTATAAAATAAAACTTAAATTAGGGTGCAACGGGGCAAGGCCCAGGTTAGGTTAGGGCCGCGGTAAGAAAAACCAACACCTTTTGAATCTGACCCTTGATTTAATTATTGCACAACTGCTATTAGAAACAGGATATTCACTCCATATGTACAGTGTGGAAAAATAAGTCGGGCCCTGGAGGGAAACTACCTTAAAACGTTGAGATAGCTCAATTCACTGAAAGGAAACATTATTTTATTTTTCCTAAAAACTAAAACTACATTCACAACTTTTTTAATTTTTACTTTTTTGCATACTAATTGTATGGAAAATATCCTATTTATTTATTTATGGATTCTCTTGTGTCTTAAACTTGGTTGGTATTAAGAAGTTTTTATCTTTGTTGGAAATAGGATCGATTGGCATCAATTGTCATAATAGTAGATTGTGTAACAAGGGAGCAAAATGAAATATTTACGGCGAGGGCGTATATTGATTCCCAAACGAAGCGATGGAGTCTATAATAGAATCCCCAGCGTAGCGAGGGATTCTAAAGTAGACTCCTGAGCGTAGTGAGGGATTCAAGTGTTAACGCCCAAGTTGAAAATAGTTTTGCTCCTATGTGACACATACTGCTTTTCACACCACCTTAGGGGAAAATATTTTTTTAATTGTTGAATCATATTTATTTTAACTTTATATGTGCTTAGTGTGCTTCTTGATTATAATGAATCTATTAATTTAATAAGAAATTTGATTGTGATGACGGACTGGCTGAAAAAAAAACCGAATGTCCTAGAATAGAAAAGTGCCACTTTGTTCCCTCCTAGCAGGGAAGAAAAAGCCCGTATACGACTAGGTGGTGTGAAAAAATATTTAAAGCTAAAATTACTAAATAAGTAGTTTTTTACTGAACTGTACTCTTTTCCAAAAAATTGTAAATGCAGTTATGTCCCTTTAAAAAAAAATGCTTCCTTTCAGTACATTTACTGAAAGGAAATTTTTTTTTGAGCTATCTCAACGTTTTAAGGTAGTTTCCCTCCAGGGCCCGTCTTATTTTTCCACACTGTATATTTGTATCCGCTATTTTAGAGAATGTTAGGAATCACTATTGCACATGTTTTGGAGACTCTGTTTCTGCTGGTGTTTCATGTTTCTGTGAACTCTTAGTACTTGAGAATGGAGACCTGGGCTCTCCGAAACATGTCGCGCGTAGTGACTAAACACAAGTGTGTACAGCCGCGTGAAGTGATAATAGTGTTACATGTTTCACGAAAGCTTAAATTCAATAATGTTAGGAAGATTGCAGGATAGATTGGCTCGCAAGGTTCCATATGCCTAAACAACAAACCAAGGATGATATAGACATGGATGGACAATATCCATACAAAATCGCGTTCCCTTATTTCAGGTTAAAGCACTAGCGTCATCTATTGGTCACACCAGACACTAAATCCTAGTTTCTAATACTTTATTCGTCGCTTAACGCTGACAGAATAACTCGACTCCAGACTCGACAGATGGCGCTGTGGCATTTCGTACCGAAAACAGACGTATACCCTGAAGGTTCGAGGAACGCGATTTTGTATAGGCATCAAGGATGATTAAGACATGGATTGACTCGTTCGTTGGAAAATCGCGTTCAGGCTACGTCTGTTTTCGGTACTAAGTGCCACAACGCCATCTGTCGAGTCTGGAGTCGACCTTCATTGCCGACTGTACCCAGTAGATAGCATTGTCATGCAAATAAGGCGGCGTTCACACTGCTGCGGTTTCCGCATGCGGCGCCGGTGCGCGAGCGAGATAGGTATAGCGCTGTCACGCTTACACACCGTCGTCGCATGCAGTTAAGGCGCCAGCACAATCAGACACCGGGAAGTGGTATTTTTTTTTATCATCAACATAAATATACGGGGTTAAGCTAAATAAGTGTGCAAAAATGATTTAATGTACGCTAAATCCCGAGACCATCATTTTCTATCATCAGCAGTTCCCATAACATTTCTTGCTTATCTTGGGACATTCTTTTTCCAAGTTTATATCTTTTATAACGTCAATTACTGGCTTATCGGCGCACGCGCACCGGGATCCGGCTCGAAGGACCATCCGGTTTAGGGTTAGCGGAATAGGACTATTACCCTTAGAGTTCTTTTTAGGACTTCTTTGCAAATTCAAGATTTGTGTTACGGGTCGACCATGTATTTATACATATAGGCCTGACCTATGCCAAATGAAAACGCCCAAATAAAAGTACCTTGTATATGCGATACCTACAGAAAGTGATGGCCATCTCAACATGAAGTCATTAAATATCCACATTTCGCACTTCAGATTAACCTTTTATATGCAGACTCCATTTTAGTTAAGAGGCTGACAACAGCCAAATTGTCTCCCTATCTTTTTCAGCGCGAGTGTTACGATTAGTATGAGAGCTTATTGCAAATTTAGCAAAATAATGAATTAAAAAAAAACTACGCATTAATTGAGAAATATAAAACAACGAAGTTTTTAGTATTAGTACGGTGGAATTTTGTCCTTAGTTACAGACGTATAAGTCAAGAAACTAAAGATATACGACTGTTTAAAGCAAATTTTAAGATGTAACTTTGGAATTATTTTCTATCGAGGCGATTTCGTCTAATCGTGTATCGGAATCAACGAAGTTCTTCCAAATATAACGAATAATAACTTTTTTTTTTAATTTCTCAAAACAAGTAGTTATAGCTAAAAAACTGTTTGAGTAAAGTCAATTTGAAGGCCATCGGGTGTTGTCAGCGTCTTAACATCTTCGTCTGTATATCTATATCCACCATATCCTTTTTATATCCAGAACCGGTTAAACAAAAATAAAGCGCCACAGAAGCTACATAATAAATCAAATATAAATTTGCATACAAAAGGCTTGAATAGTAGTGGCAGTGTAGTGGAGATATTTATTGTGCAAGCGATGCGCGGGAGTTGATTCCGAAACGTCGCAAGGGACGGGAGATTTTGTGGAACAACGACCGTTTTGATAATGAGGGGATATTTTTATGGAATGTGTACATAAAATAAGTTTTGTTTTGCGGTTCTATAGGATGGGTATTGAATGATGCGAAGTTACGATTTTGTATTTTTTCTTACCCTTGAGTAAAATGGCTTAAAATATCGGGATCTCACTATAGGGATGTAGAGGAATGTTGTTTTTTTTTAAACCATATCTGACCGCACTTTGTAAATTTAGAATTAGCACTTCCATAGTAAATTTCTTTCCCCTTTTCACCCCATTAAGGGATGATTTTCGTGACAAAATCTGAAATAAGTCCAGGTCTCAAACTATCTACATATACCTACGTACTTTATATTATGTAAATCGGTTCAGCTGTTTAAGGTTACTGAAAAAAGGAGTGTCAAGTATAATCTATGTGGTAACGAACACAAGTTCGAGTTACTATACTAGTAATTCTTATTAAAACTATCTTCACATCATTCACATACTATTAGATGAACTTACTAGTACTAGACTTATAAAAAGACAGACGGACAGGCCGAAGGAAGAGAGGATTAAGACGAAATTTCATCATTTCTGGTGTAGAGCCTTAAACGAATCTGCTACATATGAAAATGCAACTGAAATTGTATGTAGTTACATATTACAAGAGCTTATATCAACAGAGGCTGATCTTATAAGCATTTACACTCAAAAACACATCTAATCGCTACTACTATTAAGTTGACAATAAAATACGACGATTACCCGTTTAAGTCCTTCTTATCCGCTTTATAAATAACTGCAAAGGTAACAGGAAGCGAGATATAGCGGGCACGAGATATCCATCAATCTTCTTATTGGAAAATAAACCTTTTATCTTTAACAATAAAGTTCCAATTCAACTGAGCTGCGTCTAATCATCCTCAAAGTCTGATTAGTTGAAACAGCTTATAAGTCTTCTACGTATCTAGGAGTTGTGACTTTATTGAATTGCCTTGATTTTTCTTGATACAAGCCTTGTCCATAGTGGTAATCTAACTGTACAGGACAAAAACTAGGACTAATAGGCTGTTTAGAGAGCTAATGGGTGCTATGTAGGATAGGATATCTATTGAGCCATTGTAAGGGACATCAGTGATGATCCCTTACAATGGCTCAATATGGGCGGGATAATCATACACAAATAAGAGGTTAAAAACTAGAAAGGGAATAAGATGTTACTGAATGAGTAAGCTATGTAGCTTATATGACATCACATACGACAACATGTGTACTGTATAGTACTTACATACCACCAGCCCGCGGTTTCGTCTGCGTCAAAGTTGTTTAAACTTGAAACTTTCTACCTCTTTTTCTGATCTTCAGATAAAGAGTTTGTTTAATATATTTAGATATATATGAAACAATTCGCCACTTTAAATTGAGAAATTATTATATGTGACACTTTTTTTAAAGGTACAGTCGCCATCAAATATATCGGAGCGGCCAAGGTAGTCAAAAATATCAACAGAGGTGATGTTCAGATATCTGTGACCACCTTGGCCGCTCCAATATATCTGATGGCGACTGTACTATTTGATGCAGCACTGACGTTGTACAAATTCAATATTGTAATCAGTGTCCGAAAGGATAAATATCAATGATAGTTATCTTGATACTTATCGTGATTTTTATGTCTGATAGTGATAATCGATTTGATAATAACCCAAAAGGAGATCGTCAATTTTTGTTAGGAGATCTGGCCTAGATTATTTAGGACCGTTTAGGAATGGTTCTTACTTTTTAAGAATCGTCATAATTTCTAGATCAGGATGGTGGTAAAGATATTGCGAAATCATTAGATTTTCCCATTAGGGAAAATTGAAAAATCATGCATTTAAAACTTGAATCTGACAAGGACAATATTTGAAAGCGTGCTTGCCTATGATTTCTATATTAATGTAAAAAAAGTACCGATTTTTTAAAAATAATGTACAAAAGCGGACTTGAAAACAAAACGGGAATCATGATGAAATAATAAAAAGTCATATTTTGATCGTATTTATAGTTCCTGTATTTCGGTAAACAAAGACTGCTGTCAAACCATCGTTGATACTATTAACTGAACATTCCTAACACCTATTGCGAAGGGATAATGTTTACCACCGTTAAGTGCGATAGCACTAGTATCTGACATTACAAAATTGAAAAAAAGATGCGTTTCGTTATCGAAGGAGCATGATATTATGCCATTATGAAACCCACTTTTAATATTCAAACTCCGATCAAAAAATGCAAAAATCCGCATTTTCAATCTTTAAGCGTACAGTCGATTCCTAATTTAAACTTCCGTATTCGTAGGAATACTATTTTAATATTACAATGTTCTAACTTACCGAACAGTATCAAAACGCAGATTATGTAACGGTATACATTGACAGTGTCAAACCAAAAAACAATCCCGTTTCAGGCCAGGGTGAAGTTAAACTTTATGTCAATGCCATAAGGACGTTAACAACTTGTCTTGCTGTATTTTAATCGCGGAAAAATCAACATAATGTTTATTTATTTAGTATTTCTAATTCCCGTTTCATTTATTTTTCAATATTTTGTCTACTTTAGCAATAAAATGAGTATTTATTTTACATTGCAGCACAAACTGTATACGGTTTATATCAGGTGGCCCAGAATTGACGATCTCCTTTGTAAAGGCGGAAGGCACAGAAAATATCGCTCGGTGGATTTCAACAATAGTAGTTGAACTATAATAAAAAAATATACCAGGGATAATTATCCGATAGTTATTCTCTTAATTATCGCGATAAATATCAAGAGATCATTATTATCTTGAAATTTGGAACCTTGATTGTCATCGAGTAAGCGCTTGCCACCAAATAGCTTTTCGAGAGCATATTATCCTGTATTGACATTGCCTTAATTCATTATTTCGGAACGATTACCTTTTTATTGCACTTTACGATTCCAATCTCTGCCCCGCTAGCATGACTTACATTATCGCGCGACTCTTCCATACTTCAGGAGCGACTCGAAGTGTGAAGTCGCGCGCGACAATTTAACGCATAAGCCTAATATGGTCGGATTTTTATCGCTTGTCACCATAGCTGTCACGTTCTAACAAGTATGTAAGTGCGCAAGTGATGCATGACGTGATAGGCGATACTATGACAACCATGATACGCGTTCTGGTATACATTTCTTCGGGTGGTACATTTCGCGCACTCTATTACTTAGCACATAGAAACCCGCCAAAATCCTAAGCCTTTATCTTTCCATTAATCGCTCAAAAGTCCGAGACAATTCCATTGTCATCAAAAACCTTTTCGGCCCAAAAATAAAGCAAACAAAACTGAAATCTTCACTAATTGCTATAAAAAAACCAGCCGACTACCTGCGCCGGAGTTATGAGCGAAATTCTTTTTTTATACAGGCATTGGCCCTAACAGGCTATCTTGACTCTTATACAGGCTGATGATCTGTGGTGATCCGTTTAAGGGCGTACTTGGTATCATATTGCTAGTAAGAAGACGTAGGAGAAAAAATATATTTTTGTATGGGACACGTCCCAAACGCCAACCCTCCATACAAAACCAATTTTGTTTTTTGCGCGAAATAATGATTTCTTAGTTTTTTATAACTTAAATTAGAATACGATATTAATTATGTCCTTAAACGGATCATCAGAATTTTTGTTACCTTGTAGAAAAGGGAAGAAGACACCAAATCCTTTCTTACCTTATTTCTGCCTAAATCCAACTAAGAAACGGTTAATATCAAGTCAAAAATGCATATTTAATTATTCAGCTTCAGTTTTACAGTTAATTGCAATAATATCACGACGAAGTGCGCAAAAAAATCAGACACAATCTTATTTGTAGACGTAGACACTGAGACGTAAGACGCGACACATGTTTTCGCGTTTGTCTTGGTGTCAGTCTGTACTTGTATTTTTGCCGATATGATTGATATAAATGTTTCGCGTCTTTGACAAATGTATCTTGATATCAACTTTCTGACAGGTCACGTTACAGAGACAGAAATAGTCGCGTGACATCGCCGCCAGTTAGCTTTTCAACTTCTCAGTTTCAACTAAATCACTATTAAATTTATTCGTGTGAAAACTTAAGGGTGCTCGATTCGCAATGGTTTATTGCGAGGCCAAAAAAACAATGCCCGACACGACGCATTTAAAGCTTTTGTAAAAAGGTTTAAATTGCTAAAACATGGTTTATCAGATTCGTGTGACAGCGTGCGTGCGACGCCCTCGCCGTACAAGGCGTATATCTTCTCTCTGTATCTCTTTCACCAGTTCTAAAAAGGCACATGCCCTTCGTATTTCGATGGTTTTACGACGTTCTGCTTGAAAAGAGCCTTAAGGGTGTGAATTTGAATAGAATTATAGTCTTGAGTTAGTGAGCTTTGTCCGAATTTCCAATTTCTAAAGACTTACACGGCTAAGGTTAGCTTAGAAAGGAGTGTCAGAAGTAAAATATTTCAACGCACTTAATTAAATTTCAAAAAATTGCAATTAATATTTAGTATTCTACACCGACTACGAATTCGTGGTCTGCATCATTCTTGGGATCATGCCAAGGAAAACGGTCTCTTTTATACCTTGCATTTTTTTTAAATCGTGTAACTGTTGTAAGCAAAACCAAGTCTATATCCTGGAAATCGACACGAAAAGCATTGGACTTCTCGGTAGACTTCCAACTTGCGTTGATTCTTGGGATCAGGCGCCAAACGAACCCCTGGCTCCTTTAGGGTGCAAACGGGAACTAGAATCAGACAGGAAGAGTCACTATTCATGTCCGTCAGAACTGTAGATTGGCCACTTACGCACTTTTGCATTGATTGAGGGCAATTTGAAGCTGCGTCTCGCTTCGGCATCCCGTGGCGTATTCATAAACGGCAAGCAGGGTGAGCACCGGAGTGGGTTTTAGTGGGTAGACTTCTCCCTCCCCTCTCGATTGAAGAGGGGTGGTGACTAGAGGGAGCCACACATCCCCTCCATATGGCTTACCTGGCCAGGGGTAATGCGTAACGCATTTCCCGCTCCGTCAACAAAAAAAAGGTCTAGTAAGGTGGTGGTCTAGTAACTGCTTCTAACTGGTTCCAATAATACCCTACCACGCATAATAAGCATTGAAAATCCAGTTGGAATTTCGATTTAGTTGCACGGAAACTAGGTAAAATATTGAATGGGATTTTCTCAAGACACAAGGTATTAATTCATAACGTAGGTACAGATTTTAAAGACGTATTTGTGTAAACGGAACCTGCTCAGCAAAATTCTAGCTTGGAGGCGCTGATCTTCCGTAGGGTGTATTTGGTGACGACAGATAACACAAAAACCGAACTCAACAATAAATTAAAAACAGGCCTGGAGCTCAGTGTAGGGTTCGCTCCGCTCAAAAGGACGTTTTCTATAAGATATTTTTGCGGCACTTACGTCTTTTTACTATGAAATTACTTTTTGCGATAACTCAAAAACAGCAGAACAGAATTTATCGAACGAGCGAAGTGAGTTCTTACAAACAACTTCGGCTACTGGGACGGCTCGGCATTTCGATGGCTTTTTGATTTTGAGAGTTTGTTCCGCGATAACTTTAGTAACGTTTTTCTGATCTTTATGAAATTTGTTGGGGTTGTAGCAGAGATGCATAAAATTTGTGAGTTCGTATATGAGCAGGATCGTTCAAGGGCTTGTGGAGCTAGAAGGCGGAAAAAATCTTCAGAAAGGTCTTGTTATATTGGTCATCTCGTTTGCAAGGAAATCGCGAGTTCTGAGTTCGAGGCGGACTACTAGTTAAATATAGTTTTCATAAAGTAGGTACTTATGATATATACTTACTTTCATAAATTTTTCAAACAACTTCGGCTACCTAGACGTCTGTGCATTTCGATGGCTTTTTGATTTTGACAAGTTGTCGCGCGATAACTTTAGCAACGTTTTCCTGATTTATATGAAATTTGTTGGGGTTGTAGTAGAACTAAATACAATTTGAGAGTTCGTTCATGAGCATGATCGATCAAGGGGTTATGGAGTAGAAGGCTCGAAAAAAATCATATTTAGGGTCTTGTTATATTAGTCACTCGTTAGCAAGGTAATCGCGAGTTCTCAGTTCGAGGCGAACTACTAGTATGTATTTAGATTGAGAGACTCTTTGTAAGTTTGTCTGTTTTTGCATACTCGTAAGTCTTGAATTTAATTCTTGTGAAGAAAACAAGACCATTTATACACTGAGCTTACTCATTTCTGCTGCCAACTGCTAGCCTAATATGGTCGGATTTTTATCGACTGTCACCATAGCTGTCACGTTCTAAGAAGTATGTAGGTGCGAAAGTGATGCATGACGTGATTGATAAGCGATAAAATGACAACCATGATACGCGTTCTGGATTTCGACAAACAAACGACAATCATACAAAATTGAGTGCAGCTACTAGTAGCTATAGGTAGTTATAAACATACACATCGTACATACAAATCACCGGTGCTATCGCTCCATGTTGCGCCCGGACCCCGGGGTCCCCGTATCCCTACATATTTGCAAGCGTGGGTGGACCACTCGCCCACACCGACCGGTCCTGCTACCCTGCCAATCAGGTACTGCTAACACCAACATTTACTCGACGGACGACCTTATTCCGTTGGACATAAGGCACACAAATGAACTGCTAAATGTTTACCGTGGAGATTGGAACCGAGTATGCATCGGTTAAAGAAGTGGCTTCTTTCAAGAATTGTAACTAGCGTAAACATTGAATTCGATTGATGGCAGTTGAGCTTGGAATAAGCTTGGAGTGGTGAGGCAATCAACGTCATGAAATGGCCGCATTTCACGCATCACATTTCTAAATCCCTTGTGACGAACCCTCATCGGGTATACCTTACTTAGTTGAGGTTCGTGTGCCATACATACCCCGGTTGGCGCTGCAAGGCGCATTCGGTGTAGGGATGTCACGAATGTTTTTCTCACATTCGCGAACTGCGCGCGGAATGCGAATGTCACGGGTTAACTTTAGAAAACACAATCACTACATAGTATAAAACAAGTCGCTTTCCGCTGTCTGCTTAGATCTTTAAAACTACACAACGGATTTTGATGCGGTTTTTTTAATACATAGAGTGATTCAAGAGGAAGGTTTATATATATTTAATACATGCATAATATAGTAGCGAAACACTGATAATTATAGAGGTTTCTAATGTGATATCGTAAATAAACACATTTTTTTGCGCTTACAATGCAAATGCTGGCTGAACCCTACGAGATAGATCAAAATAATGTACTACAGTATTGTACACCTTAAAAAGAACCCTACGAGATAGATCAAAATAATGTACTACAGTATTGTACACCTTAAAAAGGTCTACAATAAAGTCCGCGATGGTACATATCTATCTCTCAGGGATAACCCACAATAAGCATTTTTTATCCCGCGCGATGTCGGTGCGGGTCACAGTTGATCAAAATGAGCCAAGCAACACAGTCATTTTCTCGTCCTAAACACCTCGCGTTATACAAACATTTGCAACTGCAAAGCATTCGTTTCATTTGATACGAATGTATGTGACCTTTTCAATTACCATGAAGTTCAATAACCGAAGTGTTAATGTACTTTAATAAACGGCCTCCTTTGCTGGCTTACCTTAAATCATGTCTGCGGTAGTGAGTGACACTAGTGACCCTGCCTTGGAAGATTGAGATCCGGGGTTCGCCTTTATTTATCACTTATCAATTATCACGAATATTCGATCCTGAGTTAGATAAAAATGTTCTATATTTATTCAAGTAGGTATGACCCGTTATAAATTTATTTCAAGACAATTATGTTGTTTTTCCGTACCAAAAAGGTAAAAAGGAACCCGTATGTCCCGTATGGCCTGTGTGTCTGTCTGTCTGTTTTTATACTGATACTCCTGTCAAATAGGCTCTATGTTCTTTCATAACTAATGTTAACTTTCAAGTAAAACCACATAATTAAGTATTGCACTGTATCAGAAACTGATAAATGATATTGACTTTATTTACGTCAGCATTAACATAAAACGTGGGTTGTTGGGTTTTCATTAGTGGCGGAGGCGTGATTACGGGATATTATGACTTATTACAATTTGGTTAGCGGCCTACACTGTTTGTATAGGCTTAAAGTTGGACAAAAATCGTTGATAGTTGAAAAGTTTTTTGACTAATCGTACATTCATACTAAGGATCATAGGTAAGATAAATACTATCAATTCTACTCGCTACGCCGAATCTTACTTATGTATTTGGCCACAGAATAATATTTATACTACTATTTCATACAGAAGGTTATGTTCCCTACAAAATCAGTGTTTGACAGAACTTTGACAGATGAACGGTGACGTCTTCATACAATTTTGCCTTTCGACTTTCTAGGGTTTACAATTACGCGATTAGTTTGATTGCTGGACCTGCCCTAATCTGCCTCAATCTACCTTTTTTTGTCGCCAGAAAATGCTTGAATCATACCACCCAGTTCTATCCTTTAGTAATTTTAATACAAAACTAGATAAGTGTCCGATAAGTTCCAAGGCCGTAGCTGTCATTTCGTGGAGTTCGAAACCCTGGATTTGGATGTGGTTATAAGCTAGGATGATCGCTTACCAAACTTAATAGTACCTAATGCGGTTTTTCTAAAGTAACAACTCCGTTCAAAACACCAAATTAAAGCTTTTTATCTTATAGAGCCTATTCTTATTTTAGCTTATCATCTCTAGCATTTAAATAGGTTTCCCTCATTAAATAAATCTCTATGTAGCATTCTCCTTTGCCTCACCAACAAAACAGCGTTTATTTTAAAATTGTCGCAAAAAACCGCTGTCAATTAGGCTCGCCTGGTCATATTTCAATAACGCGACGCGCCTGCGCCCGCGCCGTGTCGCTGCTATCTGCTTTATTTATGTGTGCGCGCGCACGACCAAGCCACCGTGCAAACCTGTATGACCTGAGCTATTGTGCCGGATCTTACTAGCTTCTGACCAACTGTGCAAACCAAAACTACACAGCAGTGGTTAATTTTCCATACAAAACGAAGTTTCTCGACTGATGCCTCCGTGTTTTTTGACCTGAGCAATGATTTTTTTGACACAGATTGATAAAATCTGAGAGTCCGTGTGTGCAACTGGCAAAGGGTGATATTTACAAGTGTTTCAACCGCCGGTTCAATTGTGTTACGAATGTATGACATAAAAGCTGTACACACAATTTTGGAATATTTTATTTTTTATAAACTATTAGTAGCTTTTATGTAATTCGCAACACAATGGGACCGGCGCTAGAAACGTTTGTAAAATGTACCCCAAAATATCTTGAACGATGAGGGTAAATGATAACAAAATATGGACAATTCATCAAATACACCTTTAATTTTAGTTTTGATTCTACTGGCCAATAATTGATAATAGTCATCCCCTCGCTTCCAGCCTGGTCTGCGTTTACAGTTTCCACTACACTACTTAAGTACTTATCAGCACTGGCTGTCACATTGCCTTCCTTACTAATCTATTGCCTTGTTTCAGCTGCACATCCCGCTACGCTGGGGAGTTCTGCCAACACCTCAACCCGTGCCACAGCGAGTCCAGCCCCCGCTGTCAAAATGGCGGTAGCTGCAGAGTCCGGCCAGGTGCTGGTGGCGGCCCTCCATCGTTCGCCTGTGACTGCCCACTAGGCTTCAGCGCATCCCTCTGTGAGATCAGGGTGCCGGCGGCCTGCGATTCTGCCCCGTGTCTAAATGGTGCCACATGCAGGCTGACGTCGCTGCATTCTTATGAGTGCGATTGTCCGCCTGGTTATACTGGTGAGTGCAAATTTCATACGCAAAATGTTTTAAGCGAATTGTAATGAACGCACGCTTGATGTGACAAATAAAGCCTACGTAGCCTCAAACTCAAACTCAAAGCCTTTACTCATTAGCTAACAGTTGTTTACTTCAACACCCAACATCACATGGCGACCCTGCCAGGATCGCCATGTAATGTAGGGCGTAGAGATAAACCACTTAGACTGGAGTATAAAAAATAAAAATAAATGTTTATTCACGAAACGGCTTACAATTTTTTTACAAATTCTATAGTAAGCTATATATATATTACATTATATTTCCACCACCACCAACAAAACAGTAACACCTGACTGACCATTGATAGACCCTATCCCAGTGTAATAAGGTCCAGAAACGGTCACACATAAAATACTATTTCTTTATAATATGTAAATTTAATGTTAATGTTAATACAGATGCAGTAAAATGAAGGTTTGGTTACCCTTTTTTAAATATTTTTAATATGTTAGTCTCACGAGAGTTTTATAGATCAAACGTGTATACTAATAAATCTAATAATAATAATGATTAGGTACTTCTATGAATTTTGAACGCGTTCATTCACTGCATCTATATTAAATCTTAATCTACTTAGGACATTCGAGTATCACATGAGAAGTGCAATATGTATTTATACTTATAATGGTATAGGTTTATTATGTCTGTTAGTACACACACTATATATCACTACTCTTTGAACACTCTTGATTATCCTAAAAGCCGATCTGATTTCGATATTACGGCTGAACTCAGGTTTTTTAATCGCTATAAGTGTTACATGTTTCTTGTGAAACCGTGAGATTAACCGTAATATATTATATCAAATTCAGTATCATTAACGATAGTTTAAAAATTATTTGATCGGCTTATATTCTGGTTTAGCTTAAAAAAATACGGGGATTCGGCCAAATTTGGTTCATTCGAGAATTTGCGTACACTCATATTTCTCTATGACTTTATATTTCTTGTTTCTTAACGTGTAATGATGTTTTAGGTTCTCTAATTATCTATAAAATTTGCTACATAATATACAAGTCATGTAACTGCAGTAGATACACTGGATTAGAATACTCATTTGTTTTATAAAAGTTGCTCCTTATACTTCTCGATCTTTTTTACGGCTTTCTACCGCATATTCACAATTTAAAGCCGAAGTCCAGGCAATTAACTCAACAGGTTTCAATTAAAAACAGCTTTCATTGTGCCCATGTAATTGCGTACAGTTTTGGAGAAACCTGTCGTGTTAGAGGTTTATTGTGAGCGGAACTGGTAAGAAATAAAATGGCGTTGATTATCACACGTCGGATTTTTTGGTAATTTTTTAAATATAAAATGACATTACGAGTAGGTATATTCATATTTAACGTATTTGAAGAATGTTTGCTCTTCTGACAAATAAGAAGACTAGTGTTCTACCAAGCTTACTTTTTCACGCCAAGTTAACTTTAAGTACGGAACTTACAAACATTGTCGTTGGTAAGTCGATGAAAACTTAGTATGGACGGACACTATTTTGATTCTTAAACTTATTCCGGCTTTCAGTGTATATGTTACGGATGAGTTGTCTTGACCAGAGGTCAGAGGTCCGATTAAAATTGATGGAACTGAGACCTTCTGTACATGGAGAGCAATTATTACCTATGGAGAAACGCGATTTTGTATATACATTGTCAGTTTTGTATTCTTTTTGTTAAATTCAATATTAGATTTTTCGTGATATATATTTATTGAGTAAGGTTTATAAAGGTAAAGAAATCTCAAAGCCCGGCGATGTATTCCATAGAATGTGTAGAAAAAGCAACGCCGGCTTCTTTATATGGCCATTCCAATTATACACCAAGGCTCGACCGCTCGAAAACTCAAATATCTGAACCTCTAGTTTATTTCTTAACTTGAATATCGGGCTTTTCGTTTATTTGTAAATAAATATTGACTGATTTAGCTTTATTATTAATATTAATTATTTGAAAACCACTAGATTACTAAAATTTCGTCAATCTGGCTAGAAAAGATTGATAAAAATCGACATGCTAAAAATCCGACTCATAAATAATTCTATCGATCGCTAACAGAAAAATTTAACAACTTTAACAAGATACGGATTTTTTTTACTACTTTTACGCAAATAAACGCCTGGTAATCATATTATAGTTATTGATATTATTAGTTTTTAAGTAACATGTAGACAGCTTACTTTAGACGCCATAGTTTTACGAAAAAGGAATTCTTTACATAGTTGTATTTTTTAAGACGTCTGAATGCTCTTGAAAAAGTTTCTGACATCTTAAAAACCTAAAAATCGGACTAACAATACATACAAACTGCTTCTTGGACAACAAAAAATTATGATACATATATTAGTACTCGTAGATTTATGGATAATATTGTGGACAGTTATTAAACTTAATCCCACTATCGGAAGTGAAAGTGAGTGCAAAGTACGAACCATTATTTCCCATTATCTTTAACAATTTTAAGCGTAGTCATTGTAATTGACGCTATTTATATATCACATACTATAGAAGAGAATAATGGACACAGTTTGTACAAAATTGTCTACAAACAGTCTCAGGTTTTATGGTTTTTGATATTTAAACTAATGAATGATAAATAAAAAAGACAAACAATACTAGAAGTTAATAAATATTTAATTGTGTGTGGCATTATTGCCAAATGGAAATTGCTAACGAGATTTTTTTGTGAAGAATCTAGATACGAATCTAGACACGTATGTCTAAGATTTATCAACTATTATTATTATGTTTCATCTTCATCATCAACATCATCACCACATCAATGTCTTGTTGTTTGATTTTGTCATCTTAAAGTATTGTACTTATGTATAGTATATCCCTATTAGTTTTGTTCTAACAAGTCTACCAACAATTTCTATTTTCAAATTAGAATATGCCTGCCATGCGAATTGTTGATTCTGCTGCAGCAAGCGAATTATTTTGCGTTGCTTTTATAAACAGATGTAATTCAGATTGTCACAAGTATCTATGTTGTCTGTGTACAGACGAATTTTTAATTGATTTCAAAAACAAGTGTCTAATTTACTAGTATAGTGTAATTGGAATGGAAGCAAGTTGGACCGGCAACTAGGGTTTGCAATTATCCGTATAAATCCAGATAATGCCATACAGATTATTCGAATTATCCGGATAATATTGCTACTATCCAGATAACGCCATACAAATTATCCGGATAATATTGCTACTATCCAGATAACGCCATACAAATTATTCGAAATATCCTGATAATATTGCTACTATCCGAATAACGCCATACAAATTATTCGAATTATTCGGATATTATGGCTACTATCCGGATAACGCCATACAAATTAATATTCGAATTGCAAGCCCTACCGGCAACCCAGAGGACGCAGGTTCGAATCCTGCGGTTTTCCGGAATCCTTCACAGTTAATTTTTTTATTCGTAATGGACTTTGCTATTGATTTGAAATTATATTACAGACGAGCATACCAAATTGACATAGGCAACAGACGGTCTTAGTCTGGTCTCTTCCAGACAACTTTATCCAATATTTTTGTGCTTAAGTGTGTGACATACGTCTTTTCAACACCAGAGCGTGGCCAGTGAACGCTCGCGCCGAGGAAACGGAGCTCTAATTTCAAACAGGTTTCGGAGATTTCTGATTTAACGTCCGCCCTCAGCCACGGAGACTTTCGTCAATAATATGTGTACTATCATGGACCTTTTGCCATTGGAATTAGGGTGACGGTTTAGCTGTTAAAAATACATTAACAATGCGGTCTGGAGAAAAGATACTTTTGTGATACAGTTCAGAGCTACTGCGATTATCAAAATTCGAATGTTGACTTTCTGTCTTTATCACTTGCATATTCCAGCGATGGAGAGGCGAATAGACGATTCGAAAGGGGTTCGCGGTACCGGGCCTTCATCATAATATTCATAGTTAACGGCCTCCTAGCCTAGTCGGTAGTGACCCTGCCTACGAAGCAGGAGGTCCCGGGTTCGAATCCTGGTTAGGGCATTTATTTGTGTGTTTATCACAGATATTTGTTCCTGAGTTATGGATGTTTTCTATGTATTTAAGTAGCCCTATCTATTATATATATCGTCGTCTAGTACCCTAACACAAGGCTTATTGAGCTTACCGTGGTCCTAGGTCGATTTATGTAAGATTGTACTATAATATTAAAAAAAAAAAAAAAAAAAATACGTCCCACTGCTGAAGTCTAATTACTAAGTACGCCACTAGTAATTAGACTTCACTTCACACACACCTTTCTTGGCAGCTTTGTGCAAGTTTCCTCACGATGTGTTCGACTTAAAAGTAATTTTATTACGTTTAAAACACCAAAAGCTTTGAATAAGCCAGATACAATGTTTATATCACTTTTGCGTGTGTTTTTGTTGCTAACCAAATATGTTTACAATAACATACTTGTGTTTGATGTCGCTTTTATTTATTACTTAGATCAGAGATACGACGAATAAGCCGTCTTATCATTAAAACTCGGAGTTCTTAATTCGGTTTTAAAAATGCCATTAAAAGCTACTTAGTATGCAAAGGATATTAAAATAATGTCACACGGTTTTGGAATGATCGAACTTTTGTAAATATTACGGGAGCGTTTCGGTAGCGTTTAGATATTTTACATATTTATGGTGAGAAATTATTAGTCTCCAAAAATCGCAAAAAGTTAAGGTACACGTGTACAAATCTTTTGATATTAAATTTAGTAGGTAGGGTACTAATTTGATTTAAAAAAAAGATTATTAAACTCTGCGTTTAAGTTTAAGATAACCTATTTGATATGATGAGAGAGAGTCATGTTTTTTGAATGCATACATTTGTGAAGAGGCCCATTTCATTGTCATCATCATCATCATCATCATCCTAGCGTTTTTCCCGGCTTGGGGTCCGCTTGACAACCTAATCCCCTGAATTGGCGCAGGCACTAGTTTTTGCGACAGTGACTGCCATCTGACCTTCCAACCCAGAGCGGAAACTAGGCCCTGTCGGGATTAAGTCCAGTTTCCTTACGATGTTTTCCTTCACCGAAAAGCGACTGGTAAATATCAAATGATATACACAAGTTCCGAAAAAGTCAGTGGTACGAGCCGGGGTTTGAACCCGAGACCTCCGGATTGAAAGTAGGACGTTTTAGCGCCAGGCTACCAGCGCTCTACGGGGCCCATTTCATTGTGAGTGACAAATGATAGTACTATGTATCAGGTATTTCTACTTAGTAGTTGTACTCGTAGGTATAGTCAAGGAATATAATGACCAAGTTTACAGTATAATAATAAAGTAAATTGCAAAACTAACCGTTGTTGAACGTCATTATTGACCTCATACATCTCGGCCGTCGGCTTACCAATGCAACTCCATTTCCATAATATTATAATAATTCTAGAGTAGCGCACAATACTCGTATAATATTGTAATAATACTCATTGTGCAATTTAGATTGCACATGCTAGGATTAAGTATGATATACTTTAAGGATGTTTCACGTCCTACACTTCCGACACTTTATTTTGTATAGAAAGTGTCACGTTATTCTCGGATGTGACGTGATCTTTTCTATACAAATTGAAGCGTCGAAGTGTCGTGTAGGATTAGTAACGATACAGCATGAGCCATCCTTTAAGTTACAAGCTTAAAACTACATACAAATTGACGGCACTTTTCGAAGAGAACCGATTTTTCTTCTACATCAAAGCTGAAAGCTCAAATAATTACTAATCAAGCCTTCGGAAGCGTGCGCTACGCAAAGCGTCAGTTTTAATAAAATATATGACAACATAGGGCTTCAGATACTGTGTTATCTCCTCCAACCAATCAACTAATCACTCATCCTATCCAGGTGCCGAATGCTCTCACGAAGACCACTGCGCATCGCAACCCTGCCGCAATGGCGGGCGCTGCGTACCAGACAACACCACCGCCGCCGGCTACTCATGTTCCTGTCCACCCGGCTTCACCGGCCCCCGCTGCACGGACGACGTCATCGAGTGCTCCACCGGCCCCGGTCCGTGCCACCACGGCCGGTGCTTCAACACGCACGGCTCGTACACGTGTGTGTGCGAGCCCGGGTACACGGGCCGGGACTGCGACGCGGAGTACGTGCCGTGCGAGCCCTCGCCGTGCTTGCATGGCGGGAGCTGCGCGCCGCTGGATCAGCTGAGATACGAATGTGACTGTGTTCGAGGTGAGTTGCATAGAGATAGAAGGACCAGGGTGCTTAAAACTAATCGAAACGCTATCATGCAGTCTCTCTATCGCAGTAATGAAGAGTGAGCGAGTGCGCGTAGCGTTTTGGTTTCGTTTTCTGCAAACGAGTGTCATCTTGGCTACAAGGCCAGGATGCTTAGCCAACGTGCCGAACAAAGCTACCATAGCCTATGCACTGCAACTCCAGAGATTTCACACTAAGGAGTGGTCCTGAAATAAAGTAGCAGTGTACAATCTTCTGTATTTTTTAATTTAGTGCTAATTTTGAAGCAGTATATTTATGTTATTAATCCGTAGATACAATACTAATAAATAAAAATACAATCATAATAGAATATGTGAGCATATTTAAGTTTTCGCGTTTTTAATTCAACATACTTTGTAACCTTTTGACAATCTTCAATCGACAACATAATTTGACAATCTTCAATCGACATCCGCTACAATGCCACAATTGTATTTCCATTTTCACAACCCGTTTTATGCTTTTCAGAATTTCATCTTACCAAGAAGCTACATTAATTAACTGTATTTTAGCTAGGATAGTCAGGAAGACTCTCTAATCTAACCTCTGACAAAGATTTTTCTATGGGAGATAATTTTCTATGAAAAAAGGCAAATACATTTAATTAAAAATTACTGTAACTACCTTAAAATGAAGCCAGATAAAAAAGTTTACTATTGAAGAAAGACAATTTATTAAGGTATAAAATAGCTCATCAAATCAAACTATAAGAAAAAACCTGTTTTTGAGAAACACCTCAAAAATTCTGTCAGAAGACGCTGTTCAAAAAACTATGTGTATGATGGAATACAAAAGGCGAAAACTTCCAAACGCTGTTTTATTTAAGTATGATTGTATTTATGTTTTGTATGATTGTATCTAGAGATTATTTAAATATAAACACTGCTTCTAAATCGGCACAAAATAAAAAGATAAATCAAAAAAGGCACGGCTACTTTTTTTCCGGACCACTCCTTAATTGAGGCCAGAGAGGTTTATGAATAAGGGGGTAAGTGTTTAACTTATACACTGATTTTCACGTCACTTGTGTAACTTGTCCTGGGTGCGTCGCCAACGTGCCGAACGTTAACGCTCCGTTGCGTATCGTAGGCATCTCTCTCTATCACTCTTCCATATTAGTGCGACAGTGACAATTGCGTTGTAATGTGTGCTACGCCTTACCCACACATGCTTAGCCACATAGTATATAAGGTACAACACACACAACGGCCATAAAGGACCACACCAAACATAAACACCAACAAGAGTGGGGTAGTTTGACAGGTCTAAGGCATTCAAAGCTCTTCATGCATAGAGTTGACTCAAGCTGGAGCAAAAAGCTTTGGAAACTTAGTAGAAAAAGGCTCCAAATCATAACAGGAGTTTTTACAGGCCATTACGCCGTGAAAGGAGTACTGGCTAAAATGGGACTGTCAGACAATACTGATTGTAGATTGTGTGGCGAAGAGGAAGAAACAATGAAACACTTAATGTGTGAATGTCACGCTCTTGCCAGACTAAGAATGAGGGACTTTGGAATCGGCTATCCAGATCCAGAGGACCTCAAAGCACTGCCCTTGAGCTCCATCACCCAACACATGGAGATGGTTGAAAAAGCTCTTGAGTAAGTGTACTAGGGGGCAATTACACAAAAGATCCCTTTGGGTCGAAGTGTATCCATATGGGCCCCCGAGCCAAATAAGATATGATAAGATAAGGCGTAGCACACACTACAGCGTTTCGTTCGCTACGGAGCTTTAACGTTCGGCACGTTGGCGACGCACCTAGGACAGAAGTGACACAAGCGACGTGAAAATCAGTGTATAAGTTAAACACTTACCCCCTTATTCATAAACCTCTCTGGCCTCAATTAGTGTGAAATCTCTGGAGTTGCAGTGCATAGGCTTAGGCATCAGGCGGACCGTATGCTTGTTTGCCACCGCAGTAGTATAAAAAAGCGTAAGACTAAGAAAGAGCACGACTAATGCTTGACTTAACCAATACGTACATAAGGAATGTATGAATCAGATGACATGTATACTCATATAGGAAGTGCCTCTTCTATTAATCATATTTAATAATTAATAGCATTTGTTCTGTCATCTGCACTTTAAAAAAGAACAGGCCTGTTCTCTCATTCCTTTAGGTGACACTTAAAAATTTTACACGTGCATTTAAACGTTTAAGTGTTCCGTTTACTTTCTGACTAACCTTCTTTAAAAAAAACTTGTTTACTTATATATGAAAATTATGTTCTTCATACAAAACAGGCAGCAACGACCACTAAGATATGTATTCGATTTATGAATATTTATACGAGTAAGTACGGTTGCTATCTTGGTAAATCTATCTTAAATTATATTAAGCCTCTTCATAATCAGACTAGACGTGTGCGCTGCGCCGGCGTGGCGTAGCCGCGCCGTGGGACCCACGCCGCCGCCGCCGCCGCGGATTTCAAAATCCACGCCGTTGGCCAAAATTTCGGAATTCGGCAAAAAATAGCCAATGACAATAATTACCGATGAAGGAAAGTCAGTTGAAAATTTGACAACGTATATTGACGAATTAAACCATGAAAACGTCTACACATTGAAATATTTAGGGTTTGGTCAATTCCTTCTCTTTCAGGAGATTAATAAATGAGTATGATTAACCGCTCACCTAACAAATATGAACTCGATGGCCTAATTAATAAGACTGGTAATGAAAATAATAAATCTGCAATCAAAATTGTACCACCAACTAAATTATCATGAGAAAAGAAGTGTTTTCGGTGGCAGGATTGATCCTTAATACTGAACGGTATGTTTGGACCTACTGCGAGTCAAAAAAGGATCTTAATCATCACGAGTCGTTCCCTCAGAGCTGAGGGACTCACGATCATGTCCTTCTGTTGAAGACCAGGTTCCTTCATAGGCTTCTATCCCTGGCTATGCGCATAGCTTCTTGCAGTTTTAATTGCTTGGGTGCAGTGATTTGGCCACACGATCTTGCATGGGGAGGGCCTCTTAGTCTTGTGCCTTGAGTATATGAGTATGTGGTCCTGGCACGTCGTAGACAACCGGCGTAAAACCACGCCGTTAGCCAAAATTTCAGAATTCGGCAAAAATTTGCCAATACCAATTAACGATGAAGGAAAGTCAGTTGTAAATTTGACAACGTATATTGACGAATTTAACCATAAAAACATCTACACATTGAACTAGTCAGTTCCTTCTCTAGCAGAGCTTGAAAACGAAAAAAATGTGCGCATCGAGAAAAAATTGTGAATTTTTGAACATGCTAGCAACACGATTAGTATTTTTAGTTTTGGAGGTGCGTAAAATTTTTGGACCTTCACGGCTAAAGCAGGGGTCTCATGCAATACAGTACTCTCTGGTTAAGGCTACTAGGGGTTGTGTGGTATCATTTTCGTATAAAACAGACATGCAGAATAAATTTTTGATATTATAAATCTAAAATTCCATATTAAAAACAGTTCTGCGGAGAGGAAAATCACTCAGAATATTATTTTTTTTACAACGTTATATAACTAATAATTCTCATTCGTTTCAAATATAAAAAAAATATCATAAGAAAGCATATTTAATGCAGTTTTTAAATATATACAATTTTAAGGCCTTTACTCAACAAAAACTACATGAAAAAAAACTTTCGAGTCGTGATGTATATGTTTTCTCCATAGTAAGTATCTAAAATCAATGTGAACGTGAACGTAGATGTATTGGCCTTAAAATGTATGTATGGTTTATTATTAACAATTTTGCTCATAATATTTGTTCAAAATGCAGAAATGGAAAAATAATCGTTTTATGTTTAAGTTAGTAAGGAAAAATGTTTTTTTTTCCTTTTTGGATTTTGTAGAAGTTGTTATGAACAAAATTGACTAATTATAAACCATACATACATTTTAAGGTCAATACACTGCGGAAGTTCACGTTCATACTAATTTTGATACTTAGGTACTATGGAATTTAACACTTTTAATCTGATCAGAAATGAGTTCTGCATGTCTGTTTTAGTCGGAAATGATACCACACATCCCTTAGCAACCTTAACCAGAGAGTACTAATATATTTCACGGGACTCCTGATTTAGACGTCCGACCAGGGGGATTTTACTACGCAGTTTAGGTACATTTGGCCGGCGCACCTCCCGTGGAGGCGTATGGCAGTGGGCTGCCGCTCGGCTCGCATGATAGTCGTGTCACGTGGCGCTCGCGCAAAATTGAAAACACACAATGGCTTCGAGACCTAAACTTCGATCTAATCCGTATAAAAGATATAATATTGGTTGCCCAGAAATAATATTACGAACTGACCGATATAGGATTTTCAAAGGAATACGGCTGCGGCATACCTACTTCCGTGAGAATCAGACATATTATTTCCGGATAAAAATTTTATGTTTACAGAATCAACGTTTGTAATTCCTACATATTCATCTTAAAAATAATAAATCAGTAGGTATATGTAGCCGTGCCGACACTCACAGCTCGGTCATCGCGCAAAGAAGATTCACGGTTCGTGCGCGGTTATAAGTTTCAATTTTGCTTGCAGGCGGCGAGTATCGGTATAAATTTATACCTAAATTTGACTTTTGTGAAGGAGTGAATTTTCTGTACGGTAGTACTATTAGTTATTCTGTGGTCCGACTCTATATCTATGTTCAAAAATTCACAACTTTTTCTCGATGCGCACAATTTCACTTTTGTTTTTGTACCGAGTGATAACCATACTATTCTTTCGGGAGATTAATAAATCAGTATGATTTAACCGCTCACCAAATAAAAATGAAGTCCATATATACGTAGTATCTCTTATTAGTCTGTGATGAAGTCTAAGAACTAATCAATAAGATTGAAAGGAAAACATTCGGTCGCAGGATTGATCCTTAATACTGAACGGTATGTTTGGACCTACTGCGAGCCAAAAAAGGATCTTAATTTATCACAATTATGAGAAACATCAACTTAAACGCGATTTCCGAAAAATAGGCAATACTGAAGTGTACTAGAAAAACACCCTTAAATAAGCAAACAGCATTATATATTGTTTTACGTTTCTTGTTCCTAAAAAGTTTTTGAAATTTAACATATTTTTAATGCGAAACGTAACGTAGCCAAAAGTGGCGCAGCCACGCCGCCAAAAATTCCCGGCACGCCGCCGCCGCGGATTTTTATGGCGGCGCACACGTCTAAATCAGACTGAAGCTACTTAAAGCAACGGGAAAATATCAAAAGATAAAAGATATTTATTCTTAAATTTAGGCACATTACAATGCACTTATGAACATCAGAAAGTATTATTATGACAAAAACGGAACTTAATCGCGTACACTTACTCCCTCTGCCTGCGACCACGAGCGTTACGGCACGCTCAAACGTCAGGAAAATAATAAAAGTAAGTTACCCGTTTTTGTCATAATAATGAGTGAAAATCGTGTAAGTTTAAATCAGTACATCAGAAAGTATTATGACCGGCAAGAAACTCGGCGGGACTTATTTTTTTAAAACAGTAGGCCTTGAAAAAATAAATGAAAAATTATTTATTTCCTTATTAAGCTTATTCTACAAATTGCCATCAGTGGTTGGGACTTGGTGGTGGTGAATGAACCTGTATCGGGATGCCCCGCTCCTCTAAAACTAACAGTCTTCTTATTTACTTATTTTCAGTTACTTATTTATAACCTTATTATAATATTAACTATTATAATATTTATAACCTTATTATAATATTACTATATGTATGTATGTGTGTGTGCGTGTGGTCTTAAAGATACACATTATACTTCCTTGTCTAAAGCGTCTAAATTAAAAAAGATGAACTAGTAGAATGACCCAAGCATCTACGAAATTTGGAAAACGTTCAATAAGTGCCCAAGAAAAACTCGCCAAGAAAATACACATTCCGTGAAGGAACCAAAGACGCAGGTTTTCTAAACATAGTCATACGACATAGCTGGGCCGTTTCATAAGTCGAGTCCTATTCTCATTGGCTGCCTAAAATATGTGTGATTGGTTTAACCAGTGTAACGAGAACTCGAGATCTGTAACAGGTATGATGTATTGTATCACAATTTACTGCGTACATCAATTAAATTAAGTATGTAACAAATAAAACTTAAAAATATAACAAATGTAACTAAAACTAAAATAAACCTAAATAATTAACCCTAAGTATAAAATTAAACTAAAACTAAAATATATCTTAAAGAGGCCCCTGCGGCATGGTAGCGAAGATGCTGGCAGCATTTCCTCTCTGAATTAGAACAGGTATGATTAATTCATGGGTTAGGTAAAATTAAATACAAGTAGTCCATTAATGCTTAATTTAAGTGATCATTCGTTTATACAACGACAATTCGAGACCATCTGGTGCATGATTGTGGCGCCATCTCTTGAGCAGCAGGTTGAACTATTTCTTTTTTATGAATTTCTTGGTCTACTGCTAAAATATTATTATAGACCCTGTCCTCTATTAATGAGGCAACTTCGGTAGCTTTCACCTATTTTGGTATTACTTTTTTCAATTGAAACACTCTGCAGATCTGTCACTCTGATTTCCACCCGTGAAAAGCAGCCAGATGCCCGCGATGCGGATCTTGCAATAGGAATGCGAATAGTGTAGCAAACTAATTAGACGGTTTTCGTTGCTCTCATTATTGTGTCATATCTGACGTGACCAGCTCTGGTCTATTGTTTCACTGGTCCCGAGCGAATAGCTCGCGCTAGAAAACCATTCGGAATGAGGCTCAGCCTTTTTAGTAAAACCGCCATTCCGTCCTCATGCTTAGCTTTATTCGGTTAAATGTATTCTATTAGTGTTCTTGGAAGTTTGATAATAACAATAACGCGCTATATTGTGCACTGTGCTTAAAGTTTTGCTCGGCAATTCTCGGCTATATTCGTATGATATTCGTATTAACGAAAGGGATGCGACTTGAATGTTTGCAAATCAGTTTAATTGTTGTACAGGCGCTAGTAAATAACACCCAATTTCTGCATAAATACGTATAAATGCACGCTGAGGACTTACTAACAATATAAGCCAGTTCTCTTTGTGACGTACGTAGTTCTAGTGGCATTATGGTTTCATTTCATGACCCTTTAATCTCAAATAGGTTTATTTTTGGAAAATGTTAGGTAGTATTTACCCTAACGTAGTCCTTAGCTTTTACGCAGCCCATACATTTTTGCCTAATGTTTTAGAAAACTTAACGTTAAATGCAGGACACAAAAAAAATTGACAACGACCCATTGCAACTCAAAACCGATATTTAAATAAAAAATGTCTTGAGAACAACAGTGTAAAGAACCCAACCTTTTAAAAATAGAATTTTAAATACACATAGTAAATCAAGCCGCGGCGAGTCGAAAGTCGACCATGGCCCGCGGCCATCACGGCAGGTAACCATAATCGTGTAGAGCTGGCTCGTTTCGAGTTATCCGTGTAACGAAACGTAACGGTTTTTTAAAAATTACAAAACTGTTTGAATAGTTTCCCAGATAACGAAGTTTCTACCGAGGGCATAGAAAATCTAAATTCTGTTATTGAGACTATCGCTCGAATACGCGAGCGATAAAGGTACAAGACAGTTAAATTTCGAATCTCGTTGTTTGCGGTAGGCTCTTTGGTTTCCAGTAGGCATATTCTCCAAATAAAACGAATAAAACAGTTTTCTAGTTGTGGTTGTCTTGCTTCAGTTTGTAAACATTATTTTTCAACGTTATTTTGTTTGGCCTCCTCCGTGTATCCTTATTTTAATAATTATTAAAAATAGTTTGTTGTTCTAACAACAGTTTTTCCGTTCCTCGAAAACATACGTTTTTTGAGACGGTTACGCTCAACTCTAGTATATTTGGTATACATTATATGGTATGATTGTTAGTTATATAGTGATGATAAACAAATGAACAGGCTGGTTAATATATCTTTTTAACAAGGAATTGTGAGAGGCACACTTTGTTATCTGAATATTTAAATAGTCTCGTTACTTACAGACAAACGGACAGCTTAAATTGGTGACAATTCATGTAACACATATTTAGGTAGATATAAGGTACCTAAAACTAGAAATAATTCTAGTCGGCCCTAGTTTGTTATGGACTAAGAGCTGGTGGTGGCTCAGATATGACACAATAATGAGAGCAATTAATTGAACCTGTCTAGCTACATTGCTTTACCATCCTTATTGCTAGATCCGGGCACCTGGCAGCTTTAAAGATGTCAGAGTTACAGACCAACAAAATTTGTTTAGAAAGTTATGTATATTACAATAAATGTATATAGCGTATATACTAGAAATTTAACCCAGGATTACTAGCTTTACAGAGCCACAGTGTAGCTAGTGGAGTTCAGAATAACTGTACCCATGTATCAAATCCTTTATCAATTTTGTTTGTTTTTTTTTGTTATTAGGGTAAAAACAAAACAGGTCCATTTTAGCCTCTAGAGGGCTAAATAAGTAGATATCGGTAGACTGTGAACGCACCAGGGAAGTCGAACTTAGTTTGGGGCTATCACGATGCGAAAGTACTTGTAAATAACGCTTGCTTAGAGTCCGACCACTCAAAGTTTACACGTCAAATGCTACGAATATGCCTCATAAATCCTCATTGTCAAGTCGGTGCAATCTAAGGGGCTAGACGGATAGCTATGTCAGCGACGCAACCCCTCTCGTTAGTTTGCTATACTATGCTTATTTCTAGATCCGGACATCTGGCAGCTGTTCATTGGTGGAAGTCAAAGAATGCAAACCACTTTAAAAATACAAAACGTAGAGTTCTGGTTTTGTCGCAGTATTATGCAAAATTACATAAATAATTAGATATCATTGCCAAAAGTTTCTGTTGGGCCAAAACGACATATAATGTAACTAGCTTTTGCCCGCGGCTTCGCTCGCGTTAAATTCGGGGTAACACGGTTCCCCTTTCCTTATTTAAAACACAGAAGAGAACTCGGAACAGAATATTATTTTAATACGCTACTGTAGACGATATTATTTGTCTTTATAGCTTATGCACGATTTTTTTGTTAGTCACAAATAGTCCGCATACCAATTTTTAGCTTTCTACCTTGAAAATTGCGGAATGCTCCATACAAACTTCCACGCTCTATTTTAAGGAAGTGGGGGGTTAGAAAGAGACTAAAAGTAGCCTATGTCACTTGTCATGTCACTTTAAAAAATTACGTCAATTCGTCGCCCCGTTTTGCCGTGAAAGACGGACAAACAAACAAACACACACATACACTTTCCCATTTATAATTTTAGTATGGATTTATAGTTTGTCGCCTACAGTTTGTTTCCGAAATAATACCCAATACCTTAACTTCTGTATCCCTAACTGAATCTAAAAATGTTTCTCCCAAATCAAAAGAACCAGAGCGCTATTTTTTTTTCAATCTGTCTAAACATGTGCTTATTCCATCATGACTTAATACAAACAATAAAAAAAGTAAACGTCACATCTGCCTTTAGCGCTGATGGCGTTTACGACTTTTTGCTCGTAAGCTACTTGTGTAACAACACATGGAACGTGGGAACAGGCTGGTGCTAATTACTCCATGTAGCGTTATAGGAAAAATGTATTAACTGTCTATGGGATACTAGGGTGTTTAAAGTCGAGTTTCCTTTGGTACTGTAATTAAGTGAGCTAATCAAAACTAAGTATACGTACGGTGCTTGACGCTTGGCGAGACAAGGTGTCATCTTAGTATGACGGACGTAGTTCGAAAAGTCCTTGTGCATGTCAGCGTGAATATGGTTTACAAGCACAGATTTATTTATTTTAAAAGATATAAACCGATAAAAAAAAATATGCTTGGATTTTGACATAAGAGCCATCTAAGTAACCTGTCAAAGTCGTGGCTCAATTATTTCTTAGACGCCTCCATGACTCAATTACCTTTCCTTACAGTCGCCATCAGGTATATCGGAGCGGCCAAGGTGGTCATAAATATCTGAACAACGCCTCTATTGTCAAGGTGATAAAGTGCATGTTCAGATGTTTTTCAGTACCCTGGCCGCTCCGATATATTGTACAAGTAAAATATTTAAAAAGCGTAGATGCAGTTGCAATCATTAAAAAAACAATACATTCTCTTAAGAGATGAAAAATCTATGGTAAAAAAGTTCTAGTGTTCCAAAAAATACAATAAGTACCATAAAACCATTTATAACGTTTTAAACTCAATCAGAGTCTCTGCTTTTAAAGTCAGTTAATGGGGAAGGCAAGTGTCAATTTGCTCGTCTATGGTATATGTCAAATCTCATATCAAAAAAGGACCATCGTACATAGCGCCATCTAGAATTAATTTAACCAGCTGTCAAATTACATATAAAAAAGGAACATCGAACGCAGCGCCATCTATGATGACTTCACCGATCTTCCCCATTTAAAAATGGATTCTGTATGCGTTTATTTGTCAAATATCAATCAAAAGACCCACTGAATTCCATTCTCACATGCTGGTTTTTTTCTTGTACGTACAGATGTTTGTCATGAATAATTAAAACAGTATTCAAATTGATTTCTCGTTTGTTGATTTTAGCAGCTAATTGTGTGCCTAATGTATTTTATGACATCCCTAAGAAATTTGTTGTCCCAAAAGTTGTAGTGAAAATCACTACAAGTCTATACTAGACTTTGATTCAGTCATAACTGTCAACCGCCAAACATGGCGCACAAAATTTGTTCTAGATGTCACATCTAGTAGAATACATAATAATTAATAAATAAATGAATAACGTAAGTTTGCGGCCTCTGGTAGCGCCTAGCGTTGCGAGCTTCCAAGGGATAGTAGTAGAGTGCGCTGGCTACTTTCATAGGTTTGCATTGGTTTGAAATAGACGCGGCACCGGACGCACCGCTAGTTACGAGTCCGGTAAAGTTTTTTTTCGATTTCGCTCAACTTTTCGATACAATTTTACAGTAACTAATAAGACTACTATTAGTATTTATACATATTTTGAAAGATAGTTTCTTTTTAAACGGAATAAGTAGAACACTTTTTAGATTTTCTGTTTTATTTATAAGTAATTTACCTTAATCTAACAGTTGTTTCGCGATTTTTGCTTGGAGAGGTGAAAAAAGTAAGATTTTTATTGGTTAAAGTGATGTTAAACTAACATGTGAAATATACAAATACGTGGGAAAATGAGTCGTTTAAGGAATAAGTCGAACAGTTTTCATTTTCATACATATTTTGTAAGCAAGAGTATGTTTACCTAGAGCAATTTTAAGAACAAATGCCGAAGTTTAGGTGGTATTTTTGATAATGTATTAAAGTATTTCATAAAATAAATAATGTAAGAAATAAACTTGTCTTTGTCTTTTAATCAGATATTAGAAAATATATTGAAGGGCATAACAAATAATAATAATAAATCAATCGACAAGTTTGCACGAATCTACGTCCTCACTAAACAAGCTATGCAAGAATTGAGCTTTCGGGTATTAAATAATAATAAATGTGTACCAAAAGTATTTTTTTGCAATACGATGACTTCAAACTATCTTATCAAATGCAATTCACGTGCGTTATTTCATTATTAGTGATTTTCGTTTTCAAATCGTTACCGGACTCTTACGCCGCTCGGGCGTCCACTCAGTTTGTCCCACTGTTTGTACCTTATGTGCACTCGATGGACGCTGTCTAACTCCCTTGGGAGTTCGACGCAACGCTGAAGCTGATCTTGTCGCGTCTCTCGCCACTCAGGCCGTTCATTAATATACTTTTCAGAAGCTTTATTAATGTGTTGATTAAATGTAGTGTGATACTGATAATAATACTCCTCTATCTATTTAAGTCCCATAAGTGAGGCCATATGTTTTTAATATCCTTAAATTCGATTAACATCTGTTAGATACTTAATTACTTTTTTAACCGTCAACGGCAGTCAGACGAGTTATGATTTTAGCAGACGTAGCGGGCATATTTTTTGCTTTTAGCCCTCCAATCACGTAGCCAATAGCTAAGAGTTATTGCTTCTATGCGATGTTTACAGACAGTGTAAGAAAAAAACGTTGTAATTTGACAGTTTGTAGTATGGATGGTACAAGAAGGATATAAATCTCTGTTACAAAAGTGTCCGTCAAAAGGCGGTAAACTGATGGCGCCACAATGATATTAAATTTGATTAAATTAATTTTGGAATAAAAAATTTTTTTATCCAAAATAATTATTTGCGGAGATGAAAAACACTCTGAATATTAATTTTATTTAGAAAGTCATATAAGTATTAAATATCGGTAATTCATTTCAAATGCTGAACTATACCTAGCGCCACCCGGAGATATTTGGAACTATTGTTTAGTACTTACCGCTGGACACTTTTTCGACCGTTTTCCTAGAAGAGAGTTCCATCCTTCCTATACCACCCATAGTTTGTAGGTGGCATTATACGAACCAGCACTAACACATCGGTTTTCAGAAGTTAACGTTTGACATCAGAAAAAACATACAACCGCCACGGTTAAAATGTCAAACTCAGGTCGCTTTATTTTTCATAGTTGACGCTTATATTATTCCTTTCTTTTTGCCAATAGTCAAATATAGAATTTTATACAAACGTGATATAATGAAGAGCTTTTCAGTCGAGTACCCTAAGTAAGGTACGAGCTTGAAGAGCTTAATTAAGTCATTTAAAACCAAAATTGAGAAACTTGAAAATATAACAGTTTCTTGGCACCGGTGATGGGATTTTATATTGAGTCATTATTGTATAAAATACTTTTTCTACGAGTACTCAAAGAATTAAGTTCGGCGAATGCCTTACAACTTCGTTATTTAGTAACTCCGATCTCCCGGTGGATGGCACCGGCGGTCGGGGAGGAGGACGGTGCTCCTCCCCGACGATTGTATAATATTGTATGAAAATCCCATTCAGCATAGTCGACAATATTAAAATTTGCGACCATAAAAGCTCAATCGAAAAGTATGCAGTAGTAGTTCGGTCTACAAAGTCTCAATTCAACCATTACAGTTATAGTCGACGAGTATAAAATAGTAGTTTTCGATACAAGTGCGATACGTATGTCATGTTGCACGAGCACCGAGGTTACTTGACCCGAGCCGAGAGGCGAGGGTCAAGACTCGGGACGAGTGAAAATGACACTTCCGCGCGTGTGTCGAACAACGTTTTTTAATACAATTGCGAAAAAACTACAATGAAATAAATTTACATTTATATTCTGTCAGTGTACGAAAGACAGCTTCATTCAATCGCGCGTTGTTCAAGTAATACTATTGGGTCTCGCATAATACTCCTTTATGCCCAATCGCGCGTAGTTCAGGTAGGTCATTTATAAGCGGGTCTCGCATAATACTCATTTATTTAAAACTAGCTTTTGCCCGCGGCTTCGCTCGCGTTAAATTCGGGTTAACACGGTTCCCCTTTGCCCGCCGTAATGCTCCATACAAACTTCCACCCCCCATTTTAGGGAAGTGGGGGGTTAGAAAGAGACAAAAAGTAGCCTATGTCACTCTCCATCCCTTCAACTATCTCCACTTAAAAAATCACGTCAATTCGTCGCCCCGTTTTGCCGTGAAAGACGGACAAACAAACAAACAAACACACACACTTTCACATTTATAATATTAGTATGGAAGTATCAATTAGATTACTTTTTAGCACTAGTGCATAAAATCAAACTTTACGCACGATTTGCAGATCAGATTACTTTTTAGCACTAGTGCATAAAATCAAAGTTTACGCACGATTTGCAGCTACATAAACTAAACTTTTTGAGCAATTGTATTAAAAACATCTTTTCACACAAAACTGTTCAAAAACACGTCTCTGATCAACATTACACTTTCACAGTAGGTAGCAAAAAACGCAGAGGAAACAACTCATCTCACCTACATTTGAAATTGCCGTATTTTGCGTAATGAAGCTAATGAAAGGTTACAAAACGTCGCTTACGTTGCGCGCGCTTCCTCGGGTTTCGTGAGGTCGGTGAACTTTCTATTTTTTAATTTTGAAAATTGCTTAACAAATTAGTAATGTACAGCCATGCAATAATATCTCCCTCAACGGAGCTCGCAAAAATCTTTTTTTGCGGACAGTCTTATCTGACACATTCTTATTTGAAGACCTAATAAGAGAGTCTTCTTATTTTTGCCAAACTATACCTACGCATTAAAAAAATGGACTGATTGGCTTGAAATTATGACCTACGGTAAATAATGCTTGTGTTTTGGGTTTGAAAAACTTATTTCGCTAAAATGTCGCAGAGCATTTAAATTCGCAAAGCTTCGACGAATTAAAAAAATTTGGCGGTATGACTATATTAATGACAGTCACCCCGTGACGAAATACTGTGGGAACCACCATGACTAGAGCACATGTGCGGGAATCTTAAGTCCTCACATGTGGATGGATTTAATGGCTATTTCGGCTCCATTTCCTTTACGGTTTATTTTTAAAGTGTGAAGTAACGGCTTATTTCTGTCAACGTTGCTTGTTAAGTCAAAGGCTCGCATGGCTGTACGTTTTGACTGTTACGTATGACACTTACGTGACGCAGTCAGGTGATTTGTTTAGTACAGAAGCACATACTTAAACCCAGACAGATTTAGATTCCTTACAAGAAAGACTGGAACAACCAATTTCACGTCGTTACTGTTTTCGCTAGATTTTTTCTGCAATTAAATATTTACGTGTAGCGATTTTATCATTGCATCAATTTGTCCCGTCAGACAAAGTAATATCTTGCAGAATCAATATTTTATTTTCCTTCTTTTCTCCCCAGGTTACCGAGGGCAAAACTGCGAGATTGACATCGACGACTGTCCAGGACATCTCTGCCAGAACGGAGCGACATGTGTCGACACGTTGAATAACTACACCTGCGAGTGTCCTCCGACCTTCAGCGGGAGATACTGCGAGACTGATGTCGATGAGTGCGCTTTGAGGTAAGTTATAACCCTTCCGTAGCAAGTGTTTTAAGTGTTACAAGTTAGGCCACATCAGTTTCAAGACTAAGAATTTAGCTTTGGTGCTAACTACAAAAGTTACTGCTACAACGTTGAGTAAATGTCGTTGAACACCTACGAGTGTACGCTACGTCATAAGTACAAAACGTGATATCCTAACATTTATTAAAGGGCAAACGTTGGGTGACAAGCGTTACAGAATTACGATCCTCGCCCGTAATAACAGATGGAAAATAAAATACACGAATGAATGAATCTAATTACTGGATGGCATATGCATAACTGCGTAGCTTAATAAACATTAGTAAGACAAGCATCTGGTCAGTTTTTTGTCAGGACTCGAACCTTGATCGGGGCAGGATAAATCAATCTGCAGTACTAACAGAATTGCAGCCGTCCAAAACAATTACGGCCAGTCTTTATTGAACGCCAATAAAACTCTCCATGCTCCAAGCACAGTTACTTGCCAATTACTTCATATCCTACCTAATTGACGCATCATCCTTAAGGAAATCTGGATAAAATGAACCTTCCTCCGTTGAGATAAGATTCAACGTTTTCAATTATTTCATTGAGCGAAATTGTCCCAATTAAACGGTCCCGAAACGGATTGCAGCTAAAAATGACGCACAAATCTGAGACATAACACAAAAGCCTAGGGTTTATTGTTGTATGCGTGAATCGGAAAGTTTTTGAAATTTGATATCGGACGCCATCTTGGAGGATACACGAGTGACCGCTTTTTAATCTTAGCTTATATCGAGTAACATTAAGTTCTCGTCTTCTGTGTAAGCAGTAAGGGTTTCAGAGCGGTTTAACCGCTAAAGTAAAGTCATCAGGGTCTTCGTAAATATTGTAACAAGATGATCAGTTTCTATTTATATTTATTTTTAAAGGAAAACACTTTCAAGGGTAGGGGTTCCTAACATTTTTCATTTAATAATCTTACGATAATTTTATCACAAAGGCAAAAACCGAAAACACATTTATCTTGGTTATTTAGTGTATTTAATTTTATGAGTGCTGTGATACAAATGTCTTTAAAAACAACCCCAAAATAGTTATAAATGAATTTGACCGTCAATCATCATCCCTATTTACACATAAATTATATATTAAGCTTCATTATATCTCTCATCAACGTCATCTGTATTCGACATGTGAGACATCACTATTAAGTCTAGCCCAGTGATCAGCAAAAAACTACCTCAACGAGTTCGCACGGTACATCTTTTCCACCCCATTCAAGACACTTTAAACCTTAAGTATATTCTTATGGAGTTTGCTATCTGTTTAGCAAGTTTAGACTTCCTAGGAATTACTTGAAGACAATGGTAAAAGGTGCTAAGTACATGGGCGTTAGTTTTAATTTGGACTTTATTTGCGACGCGTTATATCCATATTAGAAAGACCTCTGACTAAGGAGAGTTTTTATTTCGAGATTTATTAGTTGTAATTAGTATCGTATTTTACTATTTAAGTTGTACGTGGCCGTTAGATTATAATTGCAGTAGCAGTGGACAAAGAAATATAAAATTATTATTGTTTTAAAGTTTTCGTAGACTGAAGTCTTTTGGTATATTACAAAAGCCATAGAACATCTCAAATCAATTAAAATTAGCACAAATACGGTTTCATAGCGTAGTCCGGTAATTTTATTGTCTTCATGATTTTTACCACTTGTACCTTTTTCATGTATTACTACGAGGTTGCTACTTATATATCCGGAAACAAAAAAACAAACAAACGTACACGGCTGAAAATGGTTTTATTGTTTTTCAAAGTATTCCCCTTGATGATCTATGCACTTTTGCATTCGCGTGAACCAATTTTTAAAGCACTTCTGCCACTCCGCCTGAGGTACCTCCATAACGTGTTGTTTGAATGCGTCGACAGCATCTTCAGCGCTCGAAAATCGTTGACCGCGTAATTTATTCTTTATATTTGGAAATAAATAAAAATCGTTGGGTGCCAAGGTCAGGGCTGTACGGCGGATGACCCATTAATTCCACATTTTGACCCTCCAAAAATAGAGTTGTTTCGCGTGACGTATGACAGCTGGCATTGTCATGATGAAGAATGATTCTTCGTCGCTGGTTAGTTTTACGAATTTGTTCAAATACTTCCGGTAAGCAAATGGTCGTGTACCACTCTGAATTAACCGTTCTACGGTTTTCTAGTGGCACTGTAGCTACATGGCCATTAATACCGAAGAAGCAGGCCACCATTTGTTTCAATGTACTTTTTGCACGAGTAACTTTCGTAGGGTTCGGCTCATTTTGAAACACCCATACCGTTGATTGTTGCTTCGTTTCGGGATCGTATGCATAGATCCAGGATTCGTCACCTGTATAGAATGTTATAAACGGCTTTGGAGTCACCACGGTTATATTTTTTTAACATTTTATTGCACCATTCGACGCGAGCATCTTTTTGCTCTTTTGTTAAGTTGTGGGGTATCCAACGCGAACAAATTTTTTTTACAGCCAAATAATTATGTAATATGCTATTAATGCTGGTCATAGAAATACCCAGAGTCGCCTCTATCTCGCGGTACGTAACATGTCGGTCGTCCATTATAAGTTTTCGCACAGCCTCGATATTTTGTTGTACAACGACCGATTTCGGGCGACCTGCCTTAACTTCGTCCGTAAGCATACTACGTCCACGATTGAACTCACTAAACCAGTGATACACAGTAGTTTTAGATGGGGCTTCATCACCAAAAGTTGAAGTTAGTTGATCTATGCACTGTTGTTGCGTTAAACCACGCCGAAAATCATAATAAATCATAGCACGAATATTTTCACGAGTGAGTTCCATTCTTGCTGCGAGATGACATTTAAAACCCGTCAAAAACAAAACACGAGCGTTAATAAGAAAGAAAAAATATACCGGCCAGTACTTAAAAAAGTTCAAATTTTACCATGGAGGTCAAATATGCTATTTAAGAAGATTGTAATCCCGGTTTCCGGATATATAAATAGCAGCCTATGTATCAACGTATACAAACTAAAATAATATTTGAAACACAATCTTATACAACAGACTATTTTGTGCATAAAATATAAAAGTGATTACAAAATTTACTTAAAATCTTTAGAACTCAGGAAATGAGTTTTAATTCTGAAATGAGTCTATATTACACGCTCTTTACACTCACTGCTATTTGGCTTTACAAGTAATACCTTTTTAGATGGATATTGTATGATTGTATATTCTAAGGCACTTGCAATAACGGTCATTTTAGGGTGTAAAATCAGGAGTGACATCCAATACTCGATAGTTCTTTAGCGCAACAGCTTATGCCTGGCCAGTATCAAATATCTTTGATGTTCACTTTTTTCTTCCCATCCTATGGAAGGCAGTTCTTTTTTTAAACCGGACAAATGTGCATTTGTGGCTTTTCAAACATTAGCCTAGTACGCCTTATATTATGTGACTTTGGTGGGCGCATTGATAGATTTGTAAGTATTCGGACACACTATATTTCTATAACATTTAAAATTTAACAACAGTCATCAACTACATTTATAATTTTGTTTAGGTTTAGAAACAATAGTTTCGTCAATCGTCATTATCATTACACTTCTCTAACTGAAGACCGATCGATTACCCTTTTGAGATTAATGACCATTCGATAATCTTTGAGAAACATTAACATACAAATGTCACTAGTTTGGACTATTGCATCATAATAAAAATAAAGCACACAAACAATAATAGTTTTAGTTAGTAAAAACAATAAAGAAACCTATTGGATATTTATGTAAAAAATAAATATGAAACGTCAACTTTGGTAGTGTACAAAAATATAGCAATTAAATTTTGTGTAGGTACAGTCAAGTGTAAAAATACGTATCGAAAAAATCGTCTCATAAATATGGTACTACGCACTTATTACAACGGAATAAGATACTATGGGACATATTTTTGAGTAAGATGAGTACATCCATATTTTTGCACTTGACTGTACCTACACAAAATTTAATTGCTATATTTTTGTACACTACCGAAGTTGACGTTTCATATTTATTTTTTACATAAATATCCAATAGGTTTCTTTATTGTAAACACCATATACAGCTACATTAGCTACTGTAAGTATATGGCCTCTCAAGTTAAGAAAAGAAAATATCAAATCAAATGTTGTGTCATAATTTTCAATAAGCTTATTCGTCGCGTATCAGTGTGTCCATAAGAATAAATTTTAATGTATAATTAATGCAAACTCCCTGTGTTACGGTCATAAGGTTTAAATGCACGGATATTACTCTAACGATTTATCGTTTGTCATTGACGTTTCATTTGATAACTCGAAGTTGTGTCATTTAAACCATAGGTCATTCCTTTTTAGGATTTGAACTGAATAAAATTTGTATAACCTCAGTGTATAACTGTTATACTTTGCAATTAGAAATTGTGATAGTTGTGTATTTGCATTTTTAAAGATTCAAATATTTTTCACGCCAAAACGAACGCGATCCTGCCCGTAACGGAACATTTAAAAGTAGCGAACGCTTGATTGGTCACAGTTTAGAAACGTTTGGATTTAGATGCATTCAGTTTAATTGCGATAGTATTGATATATACATAAATGATAACTGTTGTACTATTATTATAGTCATTGATGTACATAAAAGTACGAGTAACAAGTTTTTTGAAATGTTATATTTTATGTCTATTAAACTCACATATTCGGCACATCCCCTTGAATGTAGGCATAGCTGGCAAGGTGCAAAAAGGTTGTGTACCTCTGAACTGTATAGTATAGTTCTAAGTTTGAATCTTAACAAAATGGCGTCGCGGGGTCATGGACCTGCCATAATTCGGGTAAATTATGCGTGCTAATGCATCTGGCTCGTAAACGCCTGTCGGTTGGATAATTAAGACGCTTTCGTGTCGTATCGGATATCGGTGGAATATTGTTTTAATTCGCTTCGATGGCGTCCGTCGGATGGACTGTAGTTTGGCCAGGGACGGTCTCACTTCAAGTATAGACAGAGAAAATCATACTATTCTTTTCATGCTCTAGTATCTTCACCATTCAAATAGGGATGAGTTTAGGTTATTACTTCGCCTGTTACTGCTCGTTTTAGTTAACCAGACTATATTTTTTATACTTTGCAACAAGTTTGGGTTGTAAACAAGTATACGACCCGCTTGAAGATCGGGAACGAACAAAAAGGAAATAGTCAATTGACACTCTTTTAAGATGATGCTAAACAAAAAGTAGTTAAAATCCTTAAAATATAAAGTATAACATAATAATGCTTACAATAGTAACATAAAGATTTAAAAATTGTTAAGATTGTGCTTCCATTTTTAAAGTCGGTTGAAAACTGCAATGCTACATTTTACGGTCATCTGCCTTCTCCGAACTCCGCGAATACCACACTAAATCACGAACAATTTAAATATCACAAACATGCTAAATACTTATTAAAATGACCGTTGCGAAAGCCGAAAGCGTTTCAAGTTCATGAAAATGCCTTGAAAATTCTTAAAAACATTCAAACCTCCAAATTACCGTCACTAATGGGGTATGTTAACATTAAAAAAGTGCAATCATGTTGTCACAACACAACGTTGTATGTACACACTTGGTAAAAAAAAAGTGTATTTCGTGTCATTGGCGTGGCGACAAAGAGATGTTTAATAGTAGTTTATGTAACTGTTACGTAATAAGGTATAATTACGTACAGTTGCATACATTGCTTTGTCTACACATACTCGTATATTATAAATCCTAATCCTATATGAGGTGTTCGGAAACCATTAGAATGCCATGGCCAACTGGATTGTGCCGGCGGTCGGGGAGTAGGGCACCCGCGGTTGGGGAGGAGGGCTGGATTTTCATTACGTTACCAAAATCGATGTTCCAAATTTGTAACTCATAACTTAACAATATTTGAGCATGTAATGTTCAAATTACGTTACTGCTATAGATAAAAAACTTATCATAATAAAATCGGTTGTTGTAATGCTGGCCATTGCCTACCGTTTTTGAACACGTTTTAGAGGACTTACAATGTGAGTGTAGATAAAGAGTTTTTCCGAGTTTAAATACTATCGCGTACAACCGTTGCAGGTCTTGCTGGTTTACAAATGCTATATGGAGTGTCAGTGTGAAACAATACACGCAACAATAAGTCGTACATTGTGTGCGAGCCATAAACAATTGTTAAAAGGCAAATAAACAAGACTATACGACTAAATTAAAAGTAAAAGCGAATTGGGGAAGGCCGATGAAAACTTTTTGTAAAAGAGACACATACAATGAGAGAAAGAGACGGAAGATGAATTGTCCTTAAACTATTAGTATGCAGTCAGAAAACTTTTCTTAGGCAAAAATCTTCTATGGCGATAATCTACAGCATTTTAATTTTAGTGTATTTCAGAAACTGGTGGATTTCAATTTTGGAGCAATTCGAGACAAAACATTGACTCATTTTCGCGATAATAAATAAAAACTACTTCGCGCCATACAAATTTAGCTTTTGTAAGGACCAATGTTGGAGATGTCACTGACAGTCGCCTGCCCCATTGTTGGTAGATATTCATACAACAATATTTTTAAGGGAAGTCTCTGACGCACAAAATCTCAGACATTTAGGTTGCACCTCTTAGATATTGCTCAAACTTTAACCATCCTCTTCTGCCCCACAGACCGCTGGTATGCCAGAACGGCGCAACATGCACCAACTCCGTAGGTGGCTACTCCTGTATCTGCGTGAACGGCTGGACCGGCCCCGACTGCTCCGTCAACATAGACGACTGTGCCGGAGCGGCCTGCTTCAACGGAGCCACGTGTATCGATAGAGTGGGCGCGTTTTACTGCCGATGTACTCCTGGGAAGACTGGTGAGTTGACTGTAGATCTGTTGACAGACCGCTCGGTCGACATAGACGACTGTAGGCGTGGCCTGCTTTAATGGAGCCACGTGTATCGATAGAGTGGGCGCGTTTTACTGCCGATGTACTCCTGGGAAGACTGGTGAGTTGACTGTAGATCTGTTGGTAGAGGTAGACTGCTCGGTCGACATAGACGACTGTAGGCCCGGCCTGCTTTAATGGAGCCACGTGTATCGATAGAGTGGGCGCGTTTTACTGCCGATGTACTCCTGGGAAGACTGGTGAGTTGACTGTAGATCTGTTGGTAGAGGTAGACTGCTCGGTCGACATAGACGACTGTAGGCGCGGCCTGCTTTAATGGAGCCACGTGTATCGATAGAGTGGGCGCGTTTTACTGCCGATGTACTCCTGGGAAGACTGGTGAGTTGACTGTAGATCTGTTGGTAGAGGTAGACTGCTCGGTCGACATAGACGACTGTAGGCGCGGCCTGCTTTAATGGAGCCACGTGTATCGATAGAGTGGGCGCGTTTTACTGCCGATGTACTCCTGGGAAGACTGGTGAGTTGACTGTAGATCTGTTGGTAGAGGTAGACTGCTCGGTCGACATAGACGACTGTAGGCGCGGCCTGCTTTAATGGAGCCACGTGTATCGATAGAGTGGGCGCGTTTTACTGCCGATGTACTCCTGGGAAGACTGGTAAGTTGACTGTAGATCTGTTGGTAGACTGCTCGGTCGACGTAGACGACTGTTGGCGGCCTGCTTCAACGGAACCACGCGTGTGTCGACAGAGTAGGTGCGTTTTACTGCACCTGTACTCCTGGGAAGACCAGGTAGATATTTTGTGGATCTGTTAGTACGGTTGGACCGACGCCGACTGCTCAGTGATCTGATGACAAAGTGAAGCATTTGGCTAAGCTAAGTTCGCTTTCTACAAAAGCCATATAAATTGTAATTATAGCTTAAGCGATATGCTAGAGTCCCTCAATGTATCTGAATGCCTCTCTCATCTAGACGACTGCCATAGACAACACAACCTAGAAGTTCCTGTAGGTACGGTCTTAGTTAAACAGGCCTGGCTCTAAAGATAGTTAAACTAAGTTAAACAGATTTGGCTCTTAAGATAGTAGCCAGTGTGGCCACTTAAGCGCTTCTCTTAATCAGTTTTCTTCTTCCAAGTGTTTCCTTCTGAATAATGTAGACTTTTCAGACCATGCCTTAGCCGAGAGACTTCATTATCAACATATTTTCTTTCATCAGGTCTCCTCTGCCACCTGGACGACGCCTGCACCTCGAACCCCTGCCACGCGGACGCCATCTGCGACACGAGCCCAATCAACGGCTCCTACACCTGCTCGTGCGCGTCCGGGTATAAGGGGCTGGATTGCTCCGAGGACATTAACGAGTGCGAACAGGGTAAGTTGACTGGTTGGCCTACCTCCAGGTCTCTGCCAACGACGACTCGTACACCTGCGCATCCGGGTACAAGGGGCTGGATTGCTCCGAGGATATTAATGAATGTGAAAAGGGTGAGTTGACCATGGCCTACCTCCAGGTCTCTGCCACCTGGACTGGGCACTGGAAGCAGTAAACAGCTTTCAGTAGTTATTTAGCTGACGATGCAGCAATTAGGATAAGCAATGTATCTCAAAACCTTATATTGTAGATTTTCAACATTTTACTTTGTGCGGCAATGTCAGTTAGACTAGTTGACTACGGAACCCTAAAAAGGGTTCTTGATGAATGATGACTTTGCCTAATTAAGCCTTAGAATTTTACAGTTTTCAACATAATACCTGCGTGTTTACCTTCACTGTTTCCTATGTCCAACCATTTTGAATTGGCAGGATCGCCATGCGAGCACGACGGCCTCTGCGTGAACACGCCAGGGTCGTTCGCCTGCAACTGTTCCGTGGGTTTCACGGGCCCCCGCTGCGAGACCAACGTGAACGAGTGTGAGAGCCACCCCTGCCGGAACGAAGGCTCGTGCCTTGACGATCCCGGGACATTTAGATGCGTTTGCATGCCTGGTAAGTGATCTGGAATTTTATTTAGCTTTTAGATGTTTAAGTCCTCCTAGTAGTTCTTATGAATGGCTGCGCGATTTGCTAATAGAAGTTGACATCACCGACAACGATGGATAGAGGGTTGCTGTTTGCCTACATCTCGGCTCTCTTACATAGGGAGAATGTGTTTTAACATCTTTAAGATTTTATAATTGAAACAAAAATGGAAATATTAACCGCGTCGAACAAGATCCGAACTTGCGTCTCTGTGTCTTGCGTGTTCCGACACCGGTCCGATCGCGCTGAACTGAGCTAACGACGCTTACTCGCTTTTTAAAATTGAAATTTCGGTTAGTAGACGTTTCTGCTTAATAAATAATAATCTTTAACAGGTCCACGAATAAATCGCCCGAACTTTATTGTAGTGCGACATCCGTCTACTGTTTATTTACCAAAATTACTTTCAATGTAATTCAGTTAATGGCAATTTTTAGCATTTCCCTTCGCATTGGTTTACCTTTTCTAATGCCTCACTTATCGAAACTGAACTAGTGCAAACCTGATTTGAAACACCACTAACGATGACAACACGTCCGAGTAGATATACAACTAGCAACACCGATAATTGGTCACAAGTTTACGACTGTATAAATCCTTCAGAGGACCACTGCACATTTCCTGAACGGTGTTAGACTGATTATATCTAGTCAAAGATTACTAGTTTTAGTAACAACGAATATCTCGTTAGTCTTTATTATGTGGCCTATTTTAAAAGAAATACTTGCATGTGTTAATATCAAAATGTGTTTGAAACGAATAAAATCTTTTTTCATTTAATAAACAAAGTATTGGATTTAAAATAAGACAACCGGCGATCTTATGTATGACTAAAGAGCGATCTTTATTTTTACCAGTATCATTAGCATCGTTTATCAATAACTATGATCTGGAATCTCTTATATTCAATATCGTAAATAATAATTTCTTGATACTCATCTGCCTAAGTAATATTAGCGTCATATTCCCATATAACCACTCAACTGCAGCGTAGGGGTCGAAGTCAACGTCTCATAACATTCTAGAAAAAAAAACAAGAGAGCAAAGTCCTTCGCGACATTTATTTACCGCATAAAAAATAATGCATGCCCGTAGCTGTCCTACCGGACAGGTCTGAGTTATTCAGAACACCCACTCGCTTGTAAAACCACTGTAAGTATCATCTTGGTTTGTTACAGTTCCAAGACATAGTTATAATGGTTTGTTTTGATGTAGCGCTTAGTTAGCGATGCAAATAATTGAACGCATTCGACCGAAGCGAATATCCGACTAGCATACAAGCAATCCTAGCCTGAGTTTGTTTTAAGAAACTTTCTGCCGTTTTAAATTTGATAGGGTTACACCGCTACGCTACGCGGCCGAATGGGATAGTAATAACCTTCTGACGTTTTACGTAATAACTATGTACTTTTACATTTCTCCGTATTTTAATGCAGGTATTATGCGGAGGAATTGAAGAGTAAATTTGATCGTGTTGCAATTGTTTGTTTATAATTTGGCCGGGTAGCATTGTTGTTTCCGTGCTTTGGAGACATCCTTTGTATTTGCCTTGTTAAACACGTCGAACATTGCATTGATGATTATTAAACAAGGGATTTACGATCATGACAGACATTTAGCTGAAAAAATTAAAATAGTTTTTATATACTGTTTAAATTATGTCGTGATTTGCTTAAAATTCCGTTTTTACTCATAGACATAAACAAAAAGGAAGATGAGTGACGTTCATAGTAAACAAAACTGAAATGTGGTCCAGCACCTACACACTTGTAAAATGCTACACACTGCTATAATGTATGTGCATCATGGGCAAAAGAGATAAACCTATATAGTTAACACGGGTATGCAAGGGAGACCTCCATATTTTGCGCATGTCACAAAGTGTGACTGAGAGACTCTGCCACACGACTAATTCAATATAGGTGCCGGAACCTATATTTGATGGCACAGAATCGAGCGCCTGGTACCATATCTCCCTTTTTGTATAAATCAATGTTTTTAGTCGATAGTTCGAAGCCGTTCGTACCAGTGAACTGACGATATATCATGAAAGATATCAAAGTTGTGAAACCAGACTAATCCCAGTAAGATCTAGCTTATTCTCTGAGTTGGAAGTTTGAAATCAGATGGCAGTCCCTTAGGCTTACACATTTAAGTTCTTACAAAGACGAAGGATCGAGCTAGTTAGATCAAGAATGAAGTTATTGTTCGGGACTGAGCTAGATGTCTACTCTAGCGAGGTATTCTAAAGTTATAAACACTTACGTTAAACTTAAAAAGAAAGTTAACCACGTAATATAAAATATTGTTACCACTAAAAACAAACCGTCGGTAAATGCGAACCATTCGTTGATAGCAACATAATGACTGTCATTGCAAAATCTACAAGATTTTACTTTGAGCCAATATTGTGTTAATCGAAAGACAACCCTAATCCTAAGACCAAAGGCTCGTTGAAGTCTCGGGATTGCCATTCGATTTTGAACTCTGTTTCGTTGAGTTAAGATGTCGGTTTGGTGAGAACGTTTCCGTATACGAGACAATGGTCGGGCGTTCACATCGCTATGGGAACTAGGTCTCTATTAGGGGTGGTGCTAACCGGTTTTTACGTGGTTATGCTCTAACTAGCTTAGAACTAGCAGTGAGCGAGTTTATGATGATATAGTGCATGGTACTGTACCTATCTGTATCTATGAACTAATAGGCATGATGAATTTTTCTCATGTGTGGTATCAATCGATTCGTTTTGTTGTGAGGATCAAATATCTATATTAGTGGAGTACGGGAACGCCTTTTTAACCTATAACAATGACATAAATCACAAGTCCGATTTTATTTTGTGACCTGTTAGAATACGTTAACTACTAATAATAAAAAAATATTTTCTAACAATTGTTAGCATTGCGCTACGTATAATACATGTATTTGTTTGCTACACATAGAAAAGATTATGTAAGTTTTATTTTTCTCCACCAGCCTATCGGTTTTTACCATTGCAACATAACTTCACAGTTTATAACGGTTTTGTCAAGAGCATATGTCGTCTTAGCCATTTATAATTCGTTTAGAATTCAAGGTCATTTATATTTTGACAAATTGTCTTCGATTATGCTCACATAATCTATTGACCAAGCTGTTATAAAATGACAGATGATGTTGAAATAGTTGAATGCAATAGTATGGTAAAGGAAAATATATCTTGTATAATCTTTTCTTGTTGTTATAAACAAATAGCTATATAATACCTAGCGCGACGTCAAAAACTGTTAGAAAATATTTTTTACTATTAGTAATCATATCATATTCTATAACTAAAAAAGAAAATCGCACTTGTGAGTTATCGAAGCTCAAAACTGTTCGCGTACTGTACTATATGGGGCCAATTGCGTTAAAGCAACAAAAAAGTCAGAAATGAGACTTAAAGTCAGAGATTGGCATTTGTATCTCAGAATGCTCCTAACAAAATGACGTGCAAAAAGTGACGTCACGGTTTAATAGTCACCCTGTTGAAAGTATGGAAAAATTATGAGATTGCTATTTTTACAGTGAAATGTTGCTTTTATGTATATGGTTGCCATACAACTTATTTTACAATTAAATGTTAAAAATCGAATGGTAACATTGTTTTTTTTTTAATTCGTATTTTTTAAAATCGTAAATTTTGAAGCCTGATATATCTTTGAATCATTTCAATAGATTTTTTATTTATACTTTATATGGATATTTTGACCATTTTGCATCCTATCAACTAAATTTTATTGCATAATTCAACATGTGTCATCATCCCTATCGGTATAAGTTTAAGAGATATAATTGGTCAGGCATTGAATACATACTCAACTTGTTAGTAAAATGTGTTAAATTAATCTCAAAAAACATGCTACTCTTGTCTCCCGGTTGATACTACGAAATAGCAACAAAAAATAGATCAAGTCAAGTCAAAATACTGCTGGCTGGTGGTGTCACATGACATTTGCTTGAGTAGGTGTAAGCGCCTTCGAATAGTCAGTTACAAATATTATCTCAAACTATTACAGAATGGCCATCCAGATCAGACGGTACACCACATTTGTCTTTGAATGTTCCATCACGGTTTAGCGGGAAACCGGCGGATCTTAAGAGGCTGACAGCACCCGATGACCTTCAAATTGAATTTACTCAAACAGTTTTTTAGCTATATTTACTTGTTATGAGAAACTAAAAAATATATGTTATTATTCGTTATAATTGGAAGAACTTCGTAAATTCCGATACACGATTGGACGAAATCGGCTCGATAGAAAATAATTCCGAAGTTACATCTTAAAATTTGCTTTAAACAGTCGTATGTCTTTAGTTGCTTGACTTATACGTTTGTAACTAAGGACAAAGTTCCACCGCACTAATACTAAAAACTTCGTTGTTTTATATTTGTCAATTAAAGCGTAGTTTTTTTTATTCATAATTATGCAAAATTTGCAATGAGCTCCCATACTAATCGTAACACAGTGTTTCTCTTTCACTCGCGCTGCAAACGATAGGGAGGGAATTTAGCTGCTGTAATGCAATTGCAAACCTAGGTTTTTTTTAAATTTATTAGATAACAGGTTTTATGCCATGCGATATAAGATACATAAATAACTTATTATTTGGGCCTAGGCATTATTATTAGGAGTGTGTCCCACTGCTGGGCAAAAAGGCCTCCCCCGGTTTTTCCAATCCTCCCGAGTCTGTGCAGCATCCGGCCATTCCTTTAAAAAGGAGTCTAACTCATCTCACTAATAAAATACAAAGACGAAATATCTGTATCTTCTGGCAACCCTACTCTTGCGCAGTTAATGACAATCATCAGGCGGTCAGGCAAATTGCCGACGTCAACCAGGAATGGTTGCAGTGCGCTCTAGGCAACCGTCAACCGTCCACCGGTAACCACACCCAGCTATTGGCACGTCAGGCCGATCTGTCGTCTGGGGACCCCGCCAACCATTGAACATCTATGAACAACTTAATTGATTATGAGATTATGACTTTTTTGAGATGCCTAGGTACAGTCAGCTACAAAAGTGGATACTAAACATATTTTTAGGGAGTTACTTGTTTAACTGAGAACATTCTCAGTCATATCGTACCCATACTAACACATTCAAAAACATCTCTCAAATCCATACAGATTAGCTAAATTATAATTTGATGGCGTGAGTCGCGTGACCCGTATACAGTTTAGGTTAGGATCGGGAGTATCTCGAACAGACGATCTAGATTCTAGACAATCTACTCATAAAACAACCAATAATATTGACAAGACACAATGATAGAGATTGTAATAATATAAGTCTACCTATGTGTGTGTGTAAACACGGGCACGCGCATTATCATGCGGCAGACATGCGCACTGTGGCCTGTGATCAAATCGTGACAATTCGACTCCGGCGCAAGTTACCAATGGTGGCGTTTGAATCATGTTGTTAGCGTCTTTAATTTGAGCATTAAACGATCATTCTTAAAGCCGCTTTCGTAAAGGTCTCTGTTTTACCCCATAGTTGACAGGTAGGTCTCTGTTTTACCCCATAGTTGACAGGTAGGTCTCTGTTTTACCCCATAGTTGACAGGTAGGTCTCTGTTTTACCCCATAGTTTACAGGTAGAGAATACAATTTGACACTGTCCGCCATTTGTTCGTAGTTTTGTTGTTTTGTGCAACAAAGTTTCATTAAATAATATAATGCAAATATTACCAAGTATGAATGTTAGTCTCAATTTCTTCTTACTTGAGTCGCATACGCAGGCGTGGTCTCACTCCCCACTCCAATAAGCCTTGTCGGTTATAGAAATAAATAGCGTAATAACAATTATTGTTTCTCCACCGTGGCATTTACAATTAATTGAGGTTTTATCAACACGCGCGCAAATTCAATAAACTAGACACAGTCTAACATGTAACATTCTATGTTATTATTACGATGAAATTGAATGAAAAGGGTATAAATTTTAGATCCTTTTTCTACTCCAGCACTTCAATATGCCAATGAAATGACGAGTGGTATCTAAAACTAAGCCTGACCAGAAATATATGATCATGCGCCATGTTGCGGAATTTCATTGGAACTAATTTCTTGCACTGGCATAGGAAGAGTTGCACAAAATACAATTTTAAAACGAATAAAAATTATATATTTGTAATCGGTGGTATATAGTAAAGAAGGTAATGAATTATATGAACCCTTATTTTGAACTTGGTTACTAAGAAAGACCCAAACACCAATGAAATTTCAATATAAATTAAGTTTTTCGTCCAGAACTTGCATTTCTTTTTTACAAACCAACTTTGTTTTTGCCGTTCACCGCTGCGCTGCTAACGACCACCGCTTGCAATTTAATACGTGGAAATCTTAGTTGATTTTTTCCCCGCCGGCATAAATAACTTTGTCTTCCGAGACCACATTCCAAATTTGGAGTTTCCGATAAAAGTGGCCAGTTTTAAAATATTGATCGCGAGCGCTTAAAAATTAGCATCTTTCTCTTAACAGCTTTTGAAACTTAAACTTAATCTTTAAGGTCGTAAGGTCGCTTTTTAAATATGTAAGTTGATGATATAAGACGTTTGAGAAATTCCGTGCCACAGCGCTCTGTTGCCTTGGATAAAATACAAGTTTTGCGAAAAGGTAACATGGTATCTTTATAAGGGCTCGTTCCAACACTGGTTTTGACGCGTTCTCCCAAAACGTACTCTGTTTCTCACACGATTGGGTAGATTTTCGCGTGCATTGTGACACTGAAGGGCGTATTAGGTGAATGTTATTGGGATTTGAGTGTTAAAACTTAGTGGTTAGGGTTAAAATTGGTTTGTACTTGAGTGGAATGTTTAGATGAGTCCGGTCTCAATTAGAGCTGGGTAGCTTGGTCATACAGGACGAGTCTGTTTTTCTAACTTTCTATAAAGTTGATAGTTCAACTTCCATAGTAAATATCGTCGCGTCGCCATATTGGTTTATATTTATAACATACTAGCTTTTGCCCGCTGCTTCGCTCGCGTTAAATTCGGGGTAACACGGTTCCCCTTTGCCCTCCGTAATGCTTCATACAAACTTCCACCCCCCCATTTTAGGGAAGTGGGGGGTTAGAAAGAGACAAAAAGTAGCCTATGTCACTCTCTATCCCTTCAACTATCTCCACTTAAAAAATCACGTCAATTCGTCGCCCCGTTTTGCCGTGAAAGACGGACAAACAAACAAACACACACACTTTCCCATTTATAATATTAGTATGGATAAAATAGCAATTTCATCGAGCAGTGGAAATACATAAAGATTGTCAAGCATTTGTTTAACATTCGTAAATGGAAGTGTGAAAAAAAACCATATTTAGGGTTCCGTACCTAAAGGGTAAAAACGGGACCCTATTACTAACTCCGCTGTCCGTCTGCCTATCTGTCCATCTGCCACCAGGCTGTATAGTGATAGTTAGATAGTTGCCGCTATAACAACATGTACTAAAAACAGAATAAAATAAATATTTAAGGGGGCTCCCATACAACAAACATGTTTTTTTTTGCCGTTTTTACAGATAATGGTACGGCACGCTTTGTGCGCGAGTCTGACTCGCACTGGGCTTGTTTTGTTACTACCTGTTTATCCCCCTGAGGTGGTTACATTTTGTAATTGCTATTACTACTGCTTACCATCAGGTGGACCGTATGCTTGTTTGCCACCGTCGTAGTATAAAAAAAAAAAAAATACTACCTTAACGAATACATCCGACAGAGAACCAAAGTTATCGACATAGCTCAAACAATTAGCAAGCTGAAGTGGCAGTGGGCCGACCATATCTCGCGAAGAACCGACAACCGCTGGGGTAAACGTGTTCTTGAGTGGAGACCGCGTCTCGGCAAACGTAGTGTAGGACGCCCTCTGGCCAGGTGGGATGACGATCTGCGAAAGACTGCAGGCAGATGCTGGATGCGGCAAGCTGAAGACAGGGCGCTATGGCGCTCATTAGGGGAGGCCTATGTCCAGCAGTGGACTAATATAGGCTGATGATGATGATGATGATGATTACTACCTTATTAATTTCTAATAATATATTTATATGATGCAAACAGGCGCTACCACCTCAGCCTATGGGCACTTGCAACTCCAGTGTCACATGCGCGTTACCAACCCATTTAGTATATGTACTAGGATTCACTGTGTTGACAAGTACAGTCGCCATCAAATTAGAGCGAAGTACTCAAAATATTATAACAAGCACTATATATCCTTGATAATATTTAGAGGCGTTGTACCGACATTTGTGACCAGCTCCGCTCCGATATATCTGATGGCGAAGTCCCTTTCCGATTCGTTTGATTAAAAAGTGACTCCCGTTAATATTATTGTTTACAAATTGTCATGTAATTGGCCCCAGTTTGTTCATAATGAGTATAAGGTCACGTGCCCGCTATATAGGTATATTTGAGTTCGAAGCCAGGCGATGCACAGAGCTCGAGGCTAAGCGCGACGAGCTAAAGGCCAGACCAACTATGGCCGTAAATTATTGCAATGTCGTAGGGGTGCTGACTTGCAGCGAGTGTGGCCGCACATTTGCGATGAAAAATTGGCTAAATCAGTCACCTAAGAGCGCACCAGCGTCGCTCTTAGCACTAGAACGCGGAGAAGATAGGCTAGGATAGGATATATCGCTCCGCTCACCGGGATGTCAATGTGTGAATTAAAAAATAAAGGCACAAATACACTAATACATACCATGTTTTCTTTACAGGCTTCACGGGAACGCAGTGCGAAGTAGAAATAGATGAATGCGCCAACAATCCCTGTTTGAACGGCGGTGTTTGCCACGACATGATCAACGCCTTCCGCTGCAACTGCGTAATTGGGTAAGTAACTGTACAGACTTAAATCTTATTTGTAAGGGGACAAGGACTACTTTGGTAATGTTGGGATTAGTATAGGACACAAGGGTACACGGGTTTACCCGTTTAACAAGTGGGTTACACCTAACTCTTGCGAATTGTGACCAAGAGTCTTACACATTAATTTCGAGTCACTTACATAATGGTTACATTCTGGAGAATTATAAGATTTGATTCTACCATCACCGTTCTATCTCCAAACGGTAAAACATTTTCTAGTGTTTTAAGAAAGAGTTTGAGCCCCTTTAATTACATATTGATGCCAAGTATGTAAACTCATTCTCTACTTGTTCGATCTATCCAAGGAATAAACTACATTCATAAGCTTAGATATAGTATTTAATTGTTATTCTCTTCCAGTTTTACTGGCGCCCGTTGTCAAGTGAACATCGACGATTGCGCTTCGAGCCCGTGCCGCAACGGAGGCACGTGCCATGACTCCATCGCTGCGTACACGTGCGAATGTCCGCCAGGTTACACGGGTAAGCGAGCAATGTATTGCTTACAATGTGTTTAGACGGCTAGATAACTGGTACACGGATACGGACACGGGTCAGCGCACAATGCATTTGTTCCTGTGAACTAGGATGGTTTTTAAACATCCACATTAACCAGCTAATTAATTATCAAACTGGAGCAGCGATCCAAAAACGGGTCTTGAGAACAGGACATATGACTATTCAACATTGCTCGGTTCGAAACTTACACCTATATTTAATATTTACCTATACCATTGTATTTTACTTTGCATACATTTCGGAAATGAGCACGGTTTAGCATATTAAATGTTATACTGACAAGTTTTTCTTGCAGGCATGTCATGCGAGACGAACATCAACGACTGCCTTTCAGCGCCGTGTCACCGCGGCGAGTGCATCGACGGCGATAACAGTTTCACGTGTAACTGCCACCCCGGGTACACGGGTCGCGTGTGCCAGACGCAGATCAACGAGTGCGAGAGCAACCCTTGTCAGTTTGGAGGTGAGACATGACACCTAAAGTTCTGGTATCACCTCTTTACTATGGAGTACCATTAGGGGTTGTCATCCAAAGACAGCTTTGGCTCATTACCAGTTCTCAATTAATCTACCTGTGCCGTGGTCCTCTACTACCTTAGTTTTTGTCTATATAAGATCTTAAATGTTTTACAATGTTACCTCAGCTTTATGATCCTTTCTCAAAAAACCCGTGTTACCCAGGCCACTGCGAAGACCTAATCGACGGTTACCAGTGCCGCTGCAAGCCCGGCACATCGGGCCGCAACTGCGAAATCAACGTCAACGAGTGCTACTCGAATCCATGCAGGAATGGGGCCACCTGCATCGATGGAATTAACAGGTCAGTGTCCTCATGTATTAAAGTAAACCGAAATAGATGTCATATACAAAAGAAAATGACAATGACCTCCAGTGCTAACGGCTGGAATCGAATCGGCGTTCTCTGCATTCGCAGTAGACGCCTTATTCTTCGGGGTACCCGGGTCACAGTGGCACCCATCTCTTGCATTAAATTACCGATAGTTTTTGAAGCCGAGGAGTTTACCCTGCATATTTGTCTTATTAAATAATGCATGCATGTTTAAGGGGTAATGGTTTAAATTATGCTTAACTTCTATCTTCACTAGAGCAAAATATTTTTACAGCGAATTTAACACCTCTGTCGCTTTGTATTTATTTGTATTCCTTTTTAACGTTTCTAATACACTCTTTCTTTTCTTTACACGCAGCAATTATTTCGAGTAAGTTCTTTCAAAATTAGCAGCATGTTTTATTTAAATATATCATTACATTTCTAAGCCGCATGACATAATATATTGCAGATGTTTCTACTATACATTGTGCTTTATACGTAGAGAAAAAGAAACTGTATTTCTATTAATTGTTTTGTTTGAGTACTTTAAATAGTAACGGCACTAATATCAATAGTATTAAAAGTATTTTTGTACGAAATATCGCACTATTAAATTAAGCACTCCTCCGTTTGCATATGAACTTCTATAATATTAATATCGATTTCCATTGTCCTTGGATGATCTAAAATATTGCTACGACTTCAAACAATAGAAGAAGTGGTTATTAGACGCAACCGCGGGCATGTTTTCTTAAAACGACAGCCCGATATCAATACATTGCACCAATTTTAAATATTTTATTGAAACGGTATTATTATTAAAACACTCTTTCCGTACACTACAATTCAATACAAATCAATCATCAATCAAAAAACATTTTACGACTATTGACTGTCACACCCTAAACCTGTCAAGAACCCGTGTACCAACCCGTGTACTCCACAGGTACACGTGCGAGTGCATCCCCGGTTTCACGGGCCAGCACTGCGAGACGAACATCAACGAGTGCCTGTCGAACCCGTGTGCCAACGGGGGCAAGTGTATCGACCGCATCAACGGATTCCGCTGCGAGTGTCCTAGAGGGTATTATGATGCCAGGTAAATTTGAATATAAATTAAATTAAAAAAGTTTAATGGCTGGCAGGATATACTAGCTGTCCGAGAACTCGCTATTTCCTTGCAAACGACTTGACTAATACAAGACCCTTAGGATTATTCTTCCGCGCCTTCTAGCTCCATAACGCCTTGATCGGTCCTGCTCATATACGAACTCTCAAATTATATAGGCTTCAACCAAATTTCACGAAGATCAGAAAAAAGTTACTGAAGTTATCGCGGAACAAACTCTCAAAATCAAAAAGCCATCTAAATGCCGAGACGTCCCACTAAGCCAGAAGTTGTTTGTAAGAACTTGCTTCGCTTACGCTTCGTTCGAAAATTATACTAATATGTATAATCTTCGGGATTTTAGGACCAACGTTTACTTTAGTTACATTTTAACCACTATATTCGCATACTGTGTATGTATTCCGGTGTGTTGCACCGTACAATCCGATCACTGGTGACGACCTCTTCTCTCTTCTTGGTCGTTGCAAAAGTTCTTCAGCGTCTGTCTCTACGCCGCCTCCCTTGACTATGCTAACGCTATGGCTGTTTCCAGGTGTCTATCGGACGTCGACGAGTGCGCTTCCAACCCGTGCATAAACGGTGGATCCTGCGAGGATGGGGTCAACCAGTTCATCTGCCACTGTCTGCCTGGTTATGGAGGTATGTAATTAACAAAAGCCTTGAGTCTGCCTGGTGAGCCTTGGTGCTTGGTGAGCCTTAGGGTAGGATAGGCAACGCGCATGTAAATCTTCTGGGGTTGCAGGCGTCCATAGGCTACGGCAACTGCCATCAGGCGGGCCGTATGCTTGTTTGCCACCGAGTTTCCTCTCTGGGTTGAAAGGTCAGATTAGTGCCACTTTGGTAAAATTTAGCGCTTACACTAATTCTTGGGGTTAGGTTGCCAACTGATTCCAGGCACTATTGAGCCTTGGCAAGCTGAACAAGTGCTAGAAGGATCCACATAACGCGAACTGCAGTAATGTGAAAGTTACCCAAAAATGTAGCATTAAAAACAACGGATCTTTCTAACTTTATTTTTCAGTAGAATAGATTTTAGTATTCACATTTAAGCCAGTTCAAATCTACTGTGAAACACGGACCAAGAGAGAAACAGGACTCTTACTCTATTTCCCTAACCACAGTTGAACCTTATTACCGAGCAATAAGGTTAATAGTCGTTCATAGGTGACTAGTAAAAAGTAGTAAAATCGGTCCGATAGAGAGAATAATGTAGGGGGCGGTGTCTCACTCGCCCTCGTTACAAAATTGTTACATTTGACACATATTGACATTTTGATTGTCTGATGACGTCATTACCTCGTCATCAAAACGAGACACAGTCCCCTAGATAACCCTCTCTTTCGGCCTCATTTTATGACCGAAGAGTATACGTCAGTTTAAAATGATAACTTAATCTTTTGAAGTCATTGCGACAAGACAGTCTGTGAAGTGAGAGAGCATTGACAGGCCTCAACCGAGTATTCAATGCCTTTTTCACGCTACTGTTCGGAAATGTGACAAAAGATGGTCAAAATCCAAACTGGAAAGTAAGCATTTGCTGTAGCACCTGAACCACCACTACAGCAATGTTATTGTAGCGATGAAATGTCATTAGTTGGAAAGTAAATTGTCCAGTTATGTCATTGCATGCATTAAAAACATTAAAAGGTCTTTTTTTGGCACAACTTTATGTTTCAAAAATAAAATAAGGTTGTTTATCGGGCCAACTACCTGTTTAAAAAAAAAAGAAACGTCAAAACCATTTATTCACCCTTAAGACGTTTTTACTTTTTTAGCCGTTTGTGGGTTTCTACCAAAAACGCCTCTAAGTAATGAGTCGGTTTGAAGCAACCAACAGAAAAACGCTTCTTGAAAGTGAAAAAAAAAGTAAAATGGCGGGAATGGATTGGATATTCTACAAGAGCATTTATATTATTATGACAAATGTTTTTTTTATTTCCTCACAGTAGTCGTGAAAAGCACTATGTAATATCTCGGCCGAAAGCGCTATAGGTGGACTCGTATCTTCAAGGGCCGACCCGCCAGGGGAGGCTCGAACTAACTCGATCCACCTATAGCTTACTTTCAAGCCTCTACAACAATGTACTATAGAAATGAATGGTCTCAGAACACCATAGTTGGGCCAAAAGCAACGTTCCGATTGAGTCGTAACTCCTAAAGATAGACGTCTCGCTCACTCTCACTGTCAGCAGTCGCTACGCGTTGCAGCGTTCTTCCTTTATTTTAATGCCGTACCGGCACTATGCTTTTGACTAGTAGTCACTGAATAGGAATGCTAACTATGTTCACTTACAGGCCAACGCTGTGAACGTGATGTGGACGAGTGCAGTTCGAATCCTTGTCAACATGGCGGGACATGTCACGACCGGCTCAACGCTTACAAGTGCGATTGCATACTAGGCTTCAATGGTACGTTTACTACGTTTTCAATCATTTTTCTGTTTTGATCCCCTTTAGTGAGTTGCCATGTCCATGCAAGAACGTGTGATGCCGTTCGCTGTAACGTTTACATTTATGTACAAGTTAAGACGCAATCAAATCTATCAATCAAGAAAAAAAACTATTATTTTTCGCCGATTTATTACTCTGCTTGGCTTAATGGTAGACGGGGTGGAATATACCATATTACAATGGAACATTTTACTTTTTTGTGCTACGAGTAAAATAATAGTAGTTTATGTAACTGTTACGTAATAAGGGTCCTTAAAACATGAGTGTGGTTTTATGAAATGAGCCGCAGGCGAATTTCATAATAAGATCACACGAGTGTTTTAAGGCCTAATTACGTACAGTTGCATACACTGCTTTATCTACACTCATATTATTTATTATAAATGCCGTATTCGAAAACCATAGAATGGCCGCCATTGTACCGCCGCGGCCATCTCGATTGTGTCGGCGCGGCCAACTCGATTGTGCCGGCGGACGCGCGGGCGGGTGTCGCCGGCCGCGGGCGCGTGCAGGTGTACATTATGTTATCAAAACTCAGAGTACATCAATAATTGAACATGAAACGTTAACATTGCGGTACTGCCACAGATAAGAAACTTATCATAGTGAAATCGTTTGTTGTAATGCTGGTCATAGCCTACGGTTTTTGAACGCATTTTAGAGGACTTACAATATGAGTGTAGATAAATGTATTATAGTCTGTCAAACCATTTCATTTCTTAAATTCACATTGAATTTGTTTCTAGTGCATTTCAGTCTCTCATCTTAAGCGCGAGTGAGATAGAACTCCTGCAACGTTCCCAATTAAATTTAAATTCACTTTTAAGGCATATGTCAATTGCCTCAACCAGATTATCTGTTGCAGTTGATGACAGATCAGACAAAATATATCCGTCTCCTTTTTACACACCGTAAATGCCACAAATGAAAGGGGCGGAAATAGCAACTAAAATTAAAAACATAAAATTTGATGATCATTGCTGCTTTTTTCACTGATTCTTAGTGTTGTCATACTTTTGTTCGCTGTACATTGCTACTGCCTTCGTTGGCTGGCCAGACTATAAATTACATAGGCTGCTATTTATATATCCGGAAACCGGGATTACAATCTTCTTAAATAGCATATTTGACCTCCATGGTAAAATTTGAACTTTTTTAAGTACTGGCCGGTATATTTTTTCTTTCTTATTAACGCTCGTGTTTTGTTTTTGACGGGTTTTAAATGTCATCTCGCAGCAAGAATGGAACTCACTCGTGAAAATATTCGTGCTATGATTTATTATGATTTTCGGCGTGGTTTAACGCAACAACAGTGCATAGATCAACTAATTTCAACTTTTGGTGATGAAGCCCCATCTAAAACTACTGTGTATCACTGGTTTAGTGAGTTCAATCGTGGACGTAGTATGCTTACGGACGAAGTTAAGGCAGGTCGCCCGAAATCGGTCATTGTACAACAAAATATCGAGGCTGTGCGAAAACTTATAATGGACGACCGACATGTTACGTACTGCGAGATAGAGGCGACTCTGGGTATTTCTATGACCAGCATTAATAGCATATTACATAATTATTTGGCTGTAAAAAAAATTTGTTCGCGTTGGATACCCCACAACTTAACAAAAGAGCAAAAAGATGCTCGCGTCGAATGGTGCAATAAAATGTTAAAAAAATATAACCGTGGTGACTCAAAAGCCGTTTATAACATCTATACAGGTGACGAATCCTGAATCTATGCATACGATCCCGAAACGAAGCAACAATCAACGGTATGGGTGTTTCAAAATGAGCCGAACCCTACGAAAGTTACTCGTGCAAAAAGTACATTGAAACAAATGGTGGCCTGCTTCTTCGGTATTAATGGCCATGTAGCTACAGTGCCACTAGAAAACCGTAGAACGGTTAATTCAGAGTGGTACACGACCATTTGCTTACCGGAAGTATTTGAACAAATTCGTAAAACTAACCAGCGACGAAGAATCATTCTTCATCATGACAATGCTAGCTGTCATACGTCACGCGAAACAACTCTATTTTTGGAGGGTCAAAATGTGGAATTAACGGGTCATCCGCCGTACAGCCCTGACTTGGCACCCAACGATTTTTATTTATTTCCAAATATAAAGAATAAATTACGCGGTCAACGATTTTCGACCGCTGAAGATGCTGTCGACGCATTCAAACAACACGTTATGGAGGTACCTCAGGCGGAGTGGCAGAAGTGCTTTAAAAATTGGTTCACGCGAATGCAAAAGTGCATAGATCATCAAGGGGAATACTTTGAAAAACAATAAAACCATTTTCAGCCGTGTACGTTTGTTTGTGTTTTTGTTTCCGGATATATAAGTAGCAACCCTCGTATATGTATCTACACTCATATTGTAAGTTCTCTAAGACGTGTTCGAAAACGGTAGGCAATGGCTAGCATTACCACGACCAATTTTACTATGATAAGCTTTTTATCTGTGGCAGTAACGTAATTTTAACTTTACATGCTCAACTATTGATGTGTTATGAGTTTTGATAACATAATGCACACCTGCACCCTCCCGCGCATCCGCCGACAGCCCGACACGCGCCTCCCCGACCGCCGGCACAATCGTGTTGGCCATGGCGGTGCAATGGCGGCCATTCTATGGTTTCCGAATACGGCATTTTGGATAAATAATATGAGTGTAGATAAAGCAGTGTATGCAACTGTACGTAATTAGGCCTTAAAACACTCGTGTGATCTTATTATGAAACTCGAAAGGACCCTTATTACGTAACAGTTACATAAACTACTATTTTGTCCGCAACGTTAAACTTTAAAATTCTCGAAATTGCATACACATCGGAAGGGCCAAGGCAAAAAGACATTCAGCCAAGCAAAACATTAATTTGAACAACCGTGTGTAGAGGGCTTAAAACAGTGTGCGCGTACTGTGTCCGGTCACTACCTTGTCTATGGTTTGTTAAAAATAAAAATGAACTTAAAAGGCGGAAAAGTTAGTTGGTTACGGAAAATTACTTCGTTTCGTTGTTTTATTTACTTAATAGTATAAAATAAACTTAGATCTTGAGTTCGGGCGATGAAAGTAGTGCGGAAATTGATGGCACTCCACCTAATTTAAAAGATGAAGCAAACTGAACACTGGATTACTTGCTTTCTGCGAAGTCAAGAGACAAATATAACAGGCTGTTTGACCTGTGTATGAATTGGAAGGCGAGCAAAAATGCAATCATCTTTTCTAAAAATGTGTTTTTAGCTTATTTCAGTAATCAATCAATAAAGAAAAAGCCAACTACGGCATGGTCTGTTCATTCTGTACCTATAAGATTAAATATAACATCAAAACTTATCCAGAATAAATGACTTTTCTTAATTTTTATTTGTTATTTTCTCACATATTTGAAAAAAGCACACACCTCAGCGGAAACCGGAATTTTCTGACTCGGAACTAGTGCCAGGCCTTGGCAGGCCTCGCCCTAGCACCCAAGTACCTCGTCAGAAAATTCCTTTCTTTCCGCACCTCCATAATGGCACCGGCCATAATTTACTTTTTTTTTAAGTATTTACCGGCACTAAAACTTCTTACCGTTAGACAATATCGGTACAACTTTTCTTACATTAACATTTGCTAGGTTTGAAATTAATGAACCGTTTTCCTCCAGGTGTGAACTGCGAGACGAACATCGACGATTGCGCCGGCAACCCGTGCCTGCACGGCGGCTCGTGCATCGACCTGGTCAACGGCTACAGGTGTGTGTGCGCACCGCCACACTCCGGACGCAACTGCGAGGACACGCTGGACCCCTGCACTCCTAACCAGTGAGTTTTCCATCTAAAGTTTCGTTTAACATGCCAAGAACCCGCCTTGTGGGCGCTCGTAAACTTTGCTCAGATGCCGGACGCTAGGCGGGTTGTTTTGTACGTAGTTATGGACGCCCGGTTTCTGAAGTAGGACGTCATTTTTCGTCTGGCAGTTAATGTGTTAAGAGGAATTTCACCGACAAGTTAGAGAGTACCATCGACTCCGGTAACCCGTAACTTTGATCGAACTCCCGAACATCACCCATAAAGTCTGTTGCTTTCTTCTGAGGCATTTTAATTGATTTCAGCTTGCTTGTCAATTTAACTGTCAGAATATTGTGTAAGCTTTTGCGTCAACTGTTTATATTGGGCTAATAATATATTTCTCCACAGATGCCGCCACGGCGGACGTTGCGTCGCCGAAGCGTCATACGCCGAATTCAACTGCCAATGTCCAGCTGGCTGGACCGGAGCTCTCTGCGAGCGTGACGTCGACGAATGCTCAGTCACAGCCCCGTGTCACAACGAAGCGACTTGTCTGAACACCGGCGGGTCCTACACTTGCGTCTGTGCGAGAGGCTACGAGGGCAAGGACTGCGCGATTAACACCGACGATTGTGCATCTTGTAAGTTAAATAACTGCTTGGCTTCAGTAGACGAAGGCTCAGTCACAGCCCCGTGTCACAACGAAGCTTCTTGTCTGAACACTGGCGGGTCCTACACTTGCGTCTGTGCGAGAGGCTACGAGGGCAAGGACTGCGCGATTAACACCGACGATTGTGCATCTTGTAAGTTAAATAACTGCTTGGCTTCAGTAGACGAAGGCTCAGTCACAGCCCCGTGTCACAACGAAGCTTCTTGTCTGAACACTGGCGGGTCCTACACTTGCGTCTGTGCGAGAGGCTACGAGGGCAAGGACTGCGCGATTAACACCGACGATTGTGCATCTTGTAAGTTAAATAACTGCTTGGCTTCAGTAGACGAAGGCTCAGTCACAGCCCCGTGTCACAACGATGCTTGAACACTAATGTGTAAAAATTTCTCACTCGTTGATTTTATTAAGCCTGGCTTTCAACCGAAACATTTGGGACGCCAAATATCAATAACAAAGTTATCGAACGAGCTATGGATGGTACAGTCGAGGACAAAGAGATGTATACACTTTTGGACCTTATTACAACGCAATAAGGTCCAAAAGTGTGATATAAATCTCTATGTTACAAAAATGTCCGTCAAAAGGCGATAAACTGATGGCGCCACAGTGATATTAAATTTGATTAAATTAATTTTGATATTAAAAAATCAAATCCATACATATTTACAAAATAATTATTTGCAGAGAAGAAAAACGCTCTGAATATTAATTTTATTTAGAATGCCATATAAGTATTAAATATCGACCATTCATTTCAAATGCTGAACTACACCTAGCGCCACCCGGAGATATTTGGAACTATTGTTTAGTGCTTACCGCTGGACACTTTTTCGACCGTTTTCCTATAAGAGAGATCGATCCTCCTTGTACCATCCATAGAACGAGCGGAGCGTAAGCGAAGTGAAGTTCTTACAGATAACTTCGGACATAACGGAACTGTCAGCTGGCTGCCTAGTCGTCTGTGCATTTAGATGGCTTTTTGATTTTTATTAGTTGTTCCGTGATAACTTTACTAACGTTTTTCTGATCTATATGAAATTTGTTGGGGTTGTAGCAGAGCTCAATACAATTTGAGCATGATCGATCAAGGGGTTATGAAGCTAGAAGGCTCGAAATCACCATTAGGGTCTTGTTATATTAGTCAACTCGTTTGCAAGAAAAACGCGAGTTCTCAGTTCGAGGCGAACGACTAGTTAATTCAACAACAAATCTTTAGTCCACACCTCACCTGACATTGGCTAACTTGTTGTCTCTCTCTACAGTCCCATGCCAGAACGGCGCGAAATGCCTCGACAGCATCGGGGACTACAACTGCGTCTGCGCACTCGGGTTCGCGGGCAAACTGTGCGAGGTGGACATCGACGAGTGCCAGTCCAGACCGTGCATGAACGGCGCTACTTGCAACCAGGTTATTATTTATTTGTTTATTTAGAATAAAACGGTAGCATGTTTACATTCTGTACGTATTCAGCGATCTATCACCAGTTCGGCACATTATTTTGTGTCAAATTACAACAAAAACACGCGTTTTTTAGCTCTTATTTTATAATATAATTTACACTATTGTAGGTACTATTGTATTAGGACAACCTGTAAAGATAGTCGCTATTATTTAATAAAAAAAAAATATATATATATAAGGCACAGCGCATGGTAGAATTAACATTAGTATAAGATTACAACTTACTGTATACTGCCCCAACTTGCATTAGGTATATGTAGAAAATAATAACAATATTTCCGTTTAATATGTGACTTAAGCGAATATTAATTCTGACTCCGTCGAAGTGACGTCTCCAACACTCCTTAGAAAAGCTAAATTTGTATGGCGCGAAGTAGTTTTTATTTATTTTGGCGAAAATGAGTAGATGCGTAACGAATTGCTCCGAAATTGAGATCCACCGGTTTCTGAAATACGCTAAAATTAAAATGCTGTAGATTAACGTCATAGGGAAGGTTTTTGTCTATGAAAAGGTTTTTGACTGCATACTAGTTAAGGACCATTCATCTTCTGTCTCTTTCTCTCATTGTATGTAATCTGAAACAGCAAATTCCTAGGAATGGTGATGGAACATGTCAAAAAAAACAGAACTGGTCGTTTCTCCAACGTTTGCTTTGCCACCTCATCTTGTAATTCTAATGTTTACCCGTTTTCAACCGACTTCAAGATTTCGAAGGAGGAGGTTATTAATTAGTCGGGATCTTTGTTTTTGCTTGCTTTTTTTTTATGTACACTCGCGATCAAAAAAATCGACTCAAACTAATTTTTAATTTCATCGTTTAATATCTCAGGAACCAATCATGAGATCAAAAAAGCAACGGTACCATTTTAGAGCTAACAGTGTCAGCTTTCAATACGAGCATGTTTTTCAGGCGAAAAATTTCAGTTCATGAAAAACAAGCTAGCATACCAAGGAGGTGTAAAATTTGGGTGCAAAAATGACCTTAACAACGAAAGAAAAAACATTTTCATGAACGAATAACAATTTATTTTTATCTTTAATACCTGGTGTTACCACCAAAAACCTTTTTCACACATGCCATGCGTCTCTTCATTGACCTTATCAGCTTCCTGATGGTATCCTGGGGGCATGCTTCCCACTCTTCGACCAAAGCTTCTTTCAGGGCCAAAATTGTCTCCGGAGCAGGATTGCGAGCTCGAACCTTGCGTTTCAGGTAATCCCATAAGTGCTCGATAGGATTTAAATCAGGACTCAGAGGTGGCCACTTCAGAGTCGGGATGCCAACTGCGTCAAGGTACTCCTTTGTGACGCGGGCGGTATGACAAGGGGCGTTGTCTTGCATGAAATGGAACCCCTCGTCAAAGAACCCGGCGTAGGGGACGACATGGTCTTGCAGGATGTCGGTGATGTACCTGTCTGCATTCAAACCACCGCCTCGACCCCCGCCATCAACAAAAACCAGCTCGGTCCGCCCCTCCATGGAAATCCCCGCCCACATCATGACGGAACCTCCACCGTAGGCGACTGTTTCAGCGAAGCAACACAGGGCGAACCTCTCTCCTGGTCTTCGGTACACCCGTCCTCTTCTGTCGCTGCCATGGAGACACACTCTGCACTCGTCGCTGAAGAGTACGCGGCTCCATTGGTCGTAGGTCCAATTTTCGTAGGTCGCCACGAATTCCTTCCGAGCGTCCCGATGCCTCTGAGTCAGTTTGGGCCCAGTAGCAGGTCTTCTTGGGGTAAGGTTGGCTTCCTTGAGTCTCCGCCGAACTGTTGAGGTGCTAACAGGCACAACCCGGTTCCGCATCAGGTCTTGCTGGATGGCAACAGCGGTACGGTGGCGATTACGAAGACTGGAGGTGGCGATGAAGCGGTCATCCCTCTCCGATGTGCACCGCTGACGGCCAGATCCTTGTTTCCGTTTCAAGGTTCCAAACCGACAAAACCGACGATAAACTCTGGAGACAGCAGACTGGCTTAAATTCAGCTGCTCAGCAACAGAACGCTGCGAGAATCCTCGATTCACCAAGGTGACGACTTCGGTGGCTTCAGCTTCGGTGGTATCCATTTTTCGAAGGTGATTCCGGTGTAAGATTGCGAGGAGATGTGCACTGGTTAACTTCTGATAAGCGAATGATAAGAAATAACCGGTTACACCGGTTTTTATTGGTCTCAAGAGGGCACAACTCGTGCATATCATAACCATGTAAAATGCCATTTTGTACAAAAACTGCGATAACCTAAAAACTACGCAACTGAGATCGATGTCTTTTACTGTTTTTTGTAGCTGAATAAATTCGTAATAAAATTGCATTCAAAGTTTTATTAAAATATTTCCCGCTTTCCGGAAATACGACCAAAAGTAAAAAATGTTGCTTGAGTCGATTTTTTTGATCGCGAGTGTATGTTCACCGATTATTCGAAGACGGCTGGGCCGATTTGGAAAATTATTTTTTTGTTTGAGTATTCACACTTCACAGTTGGTCCCATTGTAACCAGGTCAGGATCTGATGATGGGATCCTGGAGAAATCGAGGGAACTCTTCAACTATTATAGGCACACCTATAGTGATTTGAGTATTTTTCACAGCAGCTTGAGCATATCCTTTTCGAAAGATGGAGGCTAAGTGAAGTCGGTTCTTTTTTAGGGTTCCGTAGTCAACTAGGAACCCTTATAGTTTCGCCATGTCTGCCCGTCCGTCCGTCCGTCCGTCCGCGGATAATCTCAGTGACCGTTAGCACTAGAAAGCTGAAATTTGGTACTAATATGTATATCAATCACGCCGACAAAGTGGTAAAATAAAAAGTGATTTTTTTTTTATTAGGGTACCTCCCCTATACGTAAAGTGGGGAGTGATTTTTTTTTCATTTCAACCCTAACGTGTGATATATTATTGGATAGGTATTTTAAAATGAATTGGGGTTTCCTAAAATCATTTTTCGATAATGTAAATATTTTCGGAAATAATCGCTCCAGAAGTAAAAAAATATGCGTCCCCCCCCCTCTAACTTTTGAACCATAAGTTTTAAAAATATGAAAAAAATCTCAAAAGTAGAACTTTATAAAAACTTTCTTGGAAAATTATTTTGAACTTGGTAGGATGAATAGTTTTTGAAAAAAAAATACAAAATAATTTCTGAACTAAGTTTGTAATTTAACCGTATAAGCAGGTGTTTATTGTATCTGTAATTTCTACAAAATCACAATGAAATGACGTGCTTTCAAATAAAGTAAAAACGGTGAAAATCGGTTCACGCAATAAGGAATTATCCCATAAAAATCATCTTCCATACTTAATGCTCGCGCGCAATAGTTTACTTAATTTGCCGATAGATGTCGCTGTACGTGGAACTCTCATATCATATCCTACATGGCGGTGTTATTAACTCTTAAGTGGGGACACTTACTGTGACGGACGGAAAACTACGGAACCCTACAGTGAGCGTGGCCCGACACGCTCTTGGCCGGTTTTTGTTTAAAATTTGGTCCCATTGTAACCAGATCAGAATCTGATGATGGGATCCTGGAGAAATCGAGGGAACTCTTCAACTATTATAGGCACACCTATAGTGATTTGAGTATTTTTCACAGCAGCTCGAGCATATCCTTTTGGAAAGATGGAGGCTAAGTGAAGTCGGTTCTTTTTTTGTTTAAAATTATATTGTACAACATGTCAATCCCTGAACCTTATCCCTGCAGTATGTGGCATCCTACACCTGCACCTGTCCGCTCGGCTTCTCCGGCATCAACTGTCAGACGAACGACGAGGACTGCACCGAGTCCAGCTGTATGAACGGCGGGACCTGCATCGACGGCATCAACTCTTACAACTGCAGCTGCACGCCTGGGTAACAACATTATATTCATATATAAATATAATGGGACAATCTTACACATATCGACCTAGTCCCACAGTAAGCTCAATTGGGTACTATCCAATATATGATCTTAATTGTTTTGTTGCATTCATATTTTAAAAATACACGGTGAAATCCAGGTGCAACATGTGTTTGCTCTTTAAATGATTTTATAATTGTTTAAACTTGTATAAAGGAGATGGATTTATCATATTTATAGTATTGTAACGTCACAATATTAGAGTCCCATATAAACTCCATAGTTACAAATCGTTTTGAAGTTTCCTAACGAGTAGCTGATTTGACTTCATAGTAAAGTAGCCTGTTAAAACTTGTGTTGTGGGTACTAGACGACGGCGATATATATAATAGATAGATATAGATAAATACTTAAATACATAGAAAACATCCGTAACTCAGGAAGAAATAGCTGCGATAAACACACAAATAAATGCCCTGACCAGGATTCGTACCCGGGACCTCCTACTCACAGGTCGGTAGTGACCCTGCGGTCACTACCGACTAGGCTAGGAAGCCGTTATTTATTATAATTTTTTTTTTTAAATATTATGTACGTACAAACATACGTTTACAGTCAACACATATGTTTACAGATCAGTTTAATTATATGAACAAATCGATTACTGACATGTAATTTTATTTACAGCTACACTGGTTCCAACTGTCAGTTCCGCATCAACATGTGCGACAGCTCGCCGTGCGACAACGGAGCCGTCTGTCACGACCATGTCACCTACTACGCCTGCCACTGCCCTTACGGTTTCACCGGCAAGCATTGCGAGTCTTTCGTTGATTGGTAAGTAACTACGGTAACATATGTCACGACCATGTCACATACTACGCCTGTTATGACCATGTGACCTACTAAGCCTGCCACTGCCCTTACGGTTTCACCGGAAAGCATTGTGAGTCTTTCGTTGATTGGTAAGTAACTGCGGTAACGTATGTCACGACCATGTCACATACTACGCCTGTCGTCCTTACGACTACACCGAGAAGCTTTGCGAGTCCTTCGTGGACTGGCATGTATACATGTAAATTAAAACGGTCACAACCATGTTACCAATAGATAACACGTTTGACACTGCCCATATTTGTATCATATCTGACGTGGCCAGCTCTTAGTCTATACGAGTTATTTTTAAAACATTTTAGCTACTCAAGACCTTAAGACTTTCTTATGGATAAGTCTTTCACCCCTTCGACCCTACTAAGACTTCTTTACGCTCCATGGAAAAGGGCATTCCATACATTTTTAGTTTCCAAAGGCTAAAAGTTTACCTTAATCAGCGTTCTGTGGTGGTTAGTCTAAACGTCAACATCCATACTAATATTATAAATGGGAAAGTGTATGTGTGTGTTTGTTTGTTTGTTTGTCCGTCTTTCACGGCAAAACGGGGCGACGAATTGACGTGATTTTTTAAGTGGAGATAGTTGAAGGGATGGAGAGTGACATAGGCTACTTTTTGTCTCTTTCTAACCCCCCACTTCCCTAAAATGGGGGGTGGAAGTTTGTATGGTTTGTTACCCCGAATTTTACGCGAGCGAAGCCGCGAGCAAAAGCTAGTTATACTGTAAAATTGAACCCTTTTTTAACCCAAGCCTTATTTCCAGGTGCCAAGGCAACCCGTGCGAGAACGGCGCTACGTGCTCGCAGAAGGGCCCGCAGTACACTTGCTCGTGCGCACCCGGCTGGTCCGGCAAGCTGTGCGACGTCGAGATGGTGTCGTGCAAGGACGCTTCCTTCAGAAAAAGTAAACACTGATATATAATACAGATGGTCATACATGTCCCAAAAGTGAAGCATTTTATAGTATTTTATACAACAGTGAGTACCGTGTTTAGACCACGAAGCTTGCTGAGTTTGTTGTTGAAAATCTTAATTATGTCACTATTGTATACAATAGTTTTTCTACGAGTGCTCAAAATAGGCAAGCCGGTAAGAATTGAGTTCGACGAACGCCTTATAACCCGTTAATTCTATGCAATTCAGTAACCTCGACCTCCCGGTGCATTGTGCCGGCGGTCGGGGAGGAGGACAACAGTGTTATAATATTGTATGAAAATCCATAAGAACATCCTTTAGCAATCATCTTATGGAATACTATAGACAACGTTTATAAAGTATACGTTTTGAATATACCTGTCAGTCCTCTTATTGACAAATTATAATACAGGAGTTAAAAAAATGTGTGACTTCACACTCACCGCGCACCAGCAAGGGGCAGACGTGCTAATGAGCTCCCATCACCCGCGTGAGAAAGACAGAAACTGCAATTTTCTAACGAGACACAAATATGTAATGATTATCAATATAGATAGTTAGTAATATCATTGTGTACACCACACTATGAGGTTCACCATGCTTTGAGGTTCGAAGCGTTACTTTAAAAACATTAAATGATAATTCTAATCTCAGCAAACAGTGAACTGACTTGACGGTGTTATTAAAATGTGCTTGTGAGTTTATTATAACTAAGTTCGCGTTATATTCTTTTGCTAATACAACTATACTTTCTACAGAAGTGCCGCTAAAGCAGCTCTGCAACAACGGCACCTGTGAGGACATCGGCAACTCCCACCGCTGCCACTGCCTCGACGGCTACACCGGCTCCTACTGCCAGAAGGAGATCAACGAGTGCGAGTCCGCGCCCTGCCAGAACGGTGCCGTCTGCCGCGATCTCGTCGGCACCTACCAGTGCCAGTGCGCCAAGGGATTCCAGGGACAGAACTGCGAACTGAACGTCAACGATTGCCTGCCCAACCCGTGCCAAAACGGAGGGACCTGCCACGATCTAATCGACAACTTCTCCTGCTCATGCCCCTTCGGGACGCTCGGCAAAATATGCGAGATCAACGTCAATGATTGCAAGCAAGACGCCTGTCATAATAACGGAACGTGTATTGATAGAGTCGGAGGTTTTGAGTGCAAATGCCCACCAGGCTTCGTCGGACCGAGATGCGAAGGCGATATAAACGAGTGCCTTTCTGATCCATGCGCAAATCCTGGTACTCAAGATTGCGTGCAGTTAATCAACGACTATCACTGCAACTGCAAGCCTGGATACATGGGCAGGCACTGCGCTGACAAAGTGAACTTCTGCGCGAACTCGCCATGTCAGAATGGAGGCGTCTGCACAGCCATACAAGGACGCCACGAGTGCTTATGCAAAGACGGCTTCTACGGCAAAGACTGTGAGTATTCCGGCTACGCTTGCGACTCCAATCCTTGTCAAAATGGCGGTTATTGTCGCACTTCAGAAATAGGCGGCTATATCTGCGACTGTCCGAGAGGTCTATCCGGCGTTAACTGCGAAATAGACTCCATGAACGAATGCCTCAGCAATCCATGCAAGCATCCAGAAGCAAGATGCATCGACAAACCTGGAGACTACGTCTGCTACTGTCCGAGACAACGCACTGGCAAGAACTGCGATATTTACGACCCGGATTCAACAGGCGGGTACGGCGGACTCGACTGGTCCATTCAGAAAGAACAGTGCGTAAAAATGGGGTGCAAGGAAAAACAAGGCGATCACAACTGCGATGAAGAATGCAATACATACGCTTGCGAATTCGATGGCAACGACTGCTCACTAGGAATAAATCCATGGGCGAACTGCACTGCTTCTAGCGTCGGAATTAGATGTTGGGAGGTATTCATGAATGGCGAATGCAACGAGGCCTGCAACACTCAGGAATGTCTCTTCGACGGACGCGACTGCGAGAAGTCCCTAAACCGATGCAACCCGATTTACGACGCGTATTGTCAGAAGCACTACGCCAATGGCCATTGCGACTACGGCTGCAATAATGCCGAATGTAACTGGGACGGACTGGATTGCGAGAACGAGCTACCTCCACACATCGCCGACGGAGTCATGTCTGTCATACTGCTGATGGACATTCACGAGTTCAAGGAAAACTCCGTCGCTTTCCTGCGAGACCTCGGCCATCAGTTGCGGACGACAGTCAGGATTAAGAAGGACCATTTGGGGAACGACATGGTTCGTCCCTGGTCCGGAACTAAAGACGTCGGCTTGCAGGATTCCGAAGTTGCTAAGAACCATCAGATCATATTCATTGAGAGAGTACAGAGCGGCGTGCAAGTCTTCTTAGAGATTGATAACAGGAAATGCACTGGTTCTGAATGTTTCTTCTCGGCTCAGGAAGCCGCTGAGTTTTTAGCGGCAACAGCGTCCAAGCATTCTCTATCCCGCGGCTTCCCAATCTTCAAAGTTAAAGGGGTACCGACCGGGCCAGATCCGGAGCCTCCGACGAACTCCAAATACGTATTTATCGGAGTCATACTGGTCTTGCTAGCTGGGTTGCTCATCGGTGTGCTTGTGACGGCTCAGCGGAAGCGCGCGGCTGGTATAACATGGTTCCCAGAAGGATTTATACGGAACAACTCTTCATCTAGGCGTCGCTCGCGTCGCCGCGGTCCAGACGGTCAAGAAATGCGAAATCTCAACAAAGGCTCCATGGGTTGTATTGACGTGGACATCAATGGTGGGCATATGGGACCTCCTCATTGGTCAGACGATGATGATGACGGGTTAGCTCCACCCAGGGCTAAACGTTCACGAGGTCCCGGAGACTCGAACGGCGCGCCTGGAGGGTACGCGTCAGACCACACGGTGATCACGGACTACGAAGAAGCTGGTCACGACTCCAGGGTATGGACGCAGCAACATCTCGACGCGGCGGACATCAGAGTGCCTCCTAGCATGATGACGCCTCCAGCAATCGTAAGTGCATATTTATTGTTATTTATGTTTTGTCTGTTTCTAACAGATAAGGACAAACGATAATTTAGTTAAATGAAGTTTTAAATAGGTTCGTTCTTCTAAACTTTGGTACAGTAAATATTCACTATGTTCATGGTACATGGTTCTCAATTAATCGAACTAAATTTAGATTTATCCTAAAATCAGTTTTACAATAAGATCAAATTGAATAGTCTTTAGCGACTCCCTTATATCTTTTGTCTTAATAAGTTACATAAAAGTTGTGATTGAATGGCAAGAATTCTATGTCAAAGGAGCTTAAGTGCATCACACATTAGAGCGGAATTCAGCGCGGAGAACAGTTTTATTCTAATGGATTAAAGTCCATCGAAAAGAGAGAGAGTATTGCCCGTAGCCAACGTCAACTATTACGGAAAACAGTTATCATAGACAAAAATTAGCCAAAAGTCGGTTTGTCTATGGTAGCTGAATTTTTGTATGGACAGACAATTTTCAGCTTCCATCTTCCAGCTGATTTTCATCGATGGTAGCTGAGTTCCGACAATTTAAATGTAGGCGCCGGTTCCCGTGACGTCACTCATGTGTGTCACTCGCCATATTTGTTCGTCCACAGTGTTAAATTCTTGTTTTGTTTTTACCTGGATGCTAGCCCTTTAAGCCAAATCCCATAGACAGTTGCCAACCCCCTTAGGTTGTCATAACATGAGTGACGTCACCAGACAAAACACGTTCCGTTTCACATTACTTCAAATCGAAATTATTATTTATAATTAGTATAAACCAAATGAATAACGTTTCAATAGCTATTATTTTATGTTTTTTCAACATTTTGATCACAAAATAATAGCTGCATCTTCCCTATTGCAGCACGATGGTCACATGGACGTAGACGCCCGGGGTCCGCTCGGCATGACCCCGCTAATGGTGGCAGCCGTCCGGGGAGGCGGACTCGACACCGGATCCGATGCGGAGGACGAACAGACGGCCCACATCATATCGGAGCTAGTCGCGCAAGGCGCGCAATTGAACGCGGCCATGGACAAAACGGGAGAGACCAGCTTGCATTTGGCTGCTAGGTGAGACAATATGATGTTCTTTCTTTGATTATATAAATCTGTTCTGTTTGTGAATGGGGAAAAATTTTGTAGAGGGCGCTGTTCCAGATTCCATACAATGAGAGAAAGAGACAGAAGATGAATGGTCGTTAACTAGTATGCAGTGAAAAAGCTTTTTTGCAGCAGTGAAAAGGCATTATTTCACAAACCGGTGGATTTCAAGTTCGGAGCAATTCGAGACAAAACATTGAGTCATTCGCGAAAATAAATAAATACTACTTCGCGCCATACAAATTTAGCTTTTATAAGGACCAATGTTGGGGATGTTACTTTGACAGTTGCCTTCCCCATTGTCTATGTTAATGTCCTATTTAAATGTTTGTCTGGATGTGTATAATCGATTTCTAAAATAGACATGCGATTTATTAATCGAATCGATATTTAAGAACTCGATTGTATAGTTATCGCCAGGAAAGTTGAGGTAAATGATTACGCACACAGCTACATTATGAATTGATAGCAAAAAAGTGAATGAATGAATGGAATGAATAAGTAAAATGAATGTAATTAAAAACACGATATGTTTTCAAAAATAAGGCAGAACAAACAATATATCATATTATATAATATAGACATATTATCGTATTTCCTCGATTTCTCATTAAACATTGATCCCAGCAAAAAAGTGCAAAGAATCTTTTTTATAGAAAATTATATGTGAATGAATTAAGCAATAGAACATTTTTTCGTATGAGCCACCATCGTATGAGCCACCATGAAAAACCAAAATAAGGGACCTTTACACCCCCCCTCCCTGCTAGCAGCGCCCCCATCCACCGGTACTTTTAGTATGTTGTGTAAGATACCTTTGCCTCCAACTACACCAAAATTCAGCTATAGAATAACTTCCCCTATCAGGCAGTTAAGCGTCTTCGTTTGGTGAGCTACTATATCATTACGAAAGTTTCATTTTAGTAATGTGAGGACGAGTATTAAGTGTCTTCGAAGAATAGTAGATTGTGTAACAAGGGAGCAAAATGAAATATTTACGGCGAGGGCGTATATTGATTCCCAAACGAAGCGATGGAGTCTATAATAGAATCCAGAGCGTAGCGAGGGATTCTAAAGTAGACTCCTGAGCGTAGTGAGGGATTCAAGTGTTAACGCCCAAGTTGAAAATAGTTTTGCTCCTATGTGACACATACTGCTTTTCACATCACCTTAGAGGAAAATATTTTTTTTTATTGTTGAATCATATTTATTTTAACTTTATATGTGCTTAGTGTGCTTCTTGATTATAATGAATCTATTAATTTAATAAGAAATTTGATTGTGATGACGGACTGGCTGAAAAAAATACGAATGTCCTAGAACAGAAAAGTGCCACTTTGTTCCCTCCTAGCAGGGAAGAAAAAGCCCGTATACGACTAGGTGGTGTGAAAACAATATTTAATACACTCGCCTTCGTCTTGATAGTTCACGATTGGTAATCGGTAACCCCTTCACAGATACGCCCGCTCGGACGCCGCCAAGCGCCTCCTAGACGCCGGCGCCGACGCCAACTCGCAGGACAACACCGGCCGGACGCCACTCCACGCAGCCGTGGCGGCCGACGCCATGGGCGTGTTCCAGATACTTCTGCGCAACAGGGCGACCAATCTCAACGCGAGGATGCACGACGGGACCACACCGCTGATACTGGCTGCTAGGTAAGTTGCTTAGACGCTAAGTTGCAGACGCCAATTAACGTCCGTTTTTTCCCAACACGGGGGTAAACAAACATACGGCCTGCCTGATGGTAAGCAGCTACCGTAGCCTATGGACGCCTGCAACTACGGAGGTTTCATATGCGCGTTGCCGACCCTGTACAGGGAGGATTCACTGTGTTGGCGGCTAAAGGAACAAGAGGGTCCCTCATCGTCAACACACTGGATCCTCTTTGAGCTCTTTGGCAACCTTACTCACCAGCAGGAGCGCAACACTATGAGTAGGGTCTAGTGCTATTTGGCTGTGGTTTTCTGTAAGGTGGAGGTACTTCCCCAGTCGGGCTCTGCTCCAGATTTGAGCGAGATGACATTCGCTGTGCTGTGCCTACCACACATAGCGAGATGACATTCGCAGAACTCTCTTTTGGACGTAGTTTAAGGACATACCCGTGTCCAGAAGTAGTTTAAGGACATACCCGGGTCTTTTGACGGACACTTTTGCATGCACAGAGATTTTCATCCTTGACTGTATTATCCATGATGCCGTCTTTTAACGGCATTCTAGCCTACTCGGTAGTGACCCTGCCTTTGAAGCAGCAGGTCCCGGGTTCGAATCCTGGTCAGGGCATTTATTTATGTATTCATCACGAATATTTGTTCCTGAGTTATGGATGTTTTCTATGTATTTAAGGATTTATCTATATGTGTCTATTATATATATCGTCTTCTAGTACCCACAACGCAGGCCTTATTGTAAGTTCAATAAGTGGGACTAGGTTGATTTGTGTAAGATTGTCCCATAATATTGATTTATATATTTTTTTAATAAAATAAAAAATCGTAGCTACTCGTACGATTTGTAAGATGAAGGCGTTGTCTCTATCTGTTACAAATTGTAAGAGCCGTAGAGAGCCGCACTTGTCATACGGTTAGGCCTCTCCAAATGCCTTCTTATTCTTAGTAATTGTACTCTTTGCAGAGTATCAGGTCCACATGTTGCTAGTTACATAATTTCTCGCCATTTTTACCCTTTGGAGGCTAATGCCAAATGCGTTAGCAAATTTTTTGTGACACATTTTAAATATGACTATAATTCTCACGTTTTTCCCCCAGGTTGGCTATCGAAGGCATGGTAGAGGACCTGATCAACGCAGACGCGGATATAAACGCGGCAGACAACAGCGGCAAGACAGCGCTGCACTGGGCCGCCGCGGTGAACAATGTGGACGCTGTCAATGTTCTGCTGATGCACGGCGCGAACAGGGACGCGCAGGATGACAAGGTATTTTATAATACATCAAAAAACTAACCATAACCTAACTGAAATACTGACATGTAAATAATACCTAAAACCCAATACTTTAAGCCTAAGAGCGTATTTTTGACGAGGTACAAACTTTTAAAGTTCATCATTATTCTCTCCTCGCCGTATCCGGCGACAGCGACTCCGTCAATCATACTAAAATAAAGGCAAAGGTCCTAAACTATCGAAACACAACATCGGTATTTATTATTTACAATGTTGGTACCGCGACTTTTTAGTTATCTCGAATAGCTTGCGTTAATTTCAAAAGAAAAATACACTTCAAGCTTTTTAATAAGAAAATATATAAAGGCGACAAAGCTGAGCGTGTACCGCGAATAAAGAAGATTGTAGTTTCGACTATATCTGGCTCTGTCACTTAAAATGATAAGCTAATGGAGATATAAATATATGATCCGAATTTCGGTAGCGGTCATCCTGTTAACAATATTATTTGTTGTTAACCAACGTGCTGGTATTTGGTTGTTTTGCGTCATTTTTTAAAGCACTATATTAGATTCGGCACGAAGGGCCATTGCTGGCAACGTATTAAATTAAACACTCCTAAAGTCGTTATTTTAAACACAATACTCAAATTAAAATCAAATCATATTTCTTTATTTCTTTAACAACAAGTACATATCCTATATTGACCGGTGTCTCCTTGTGAGTTATTTACAAAATAATCTGTGCTAGGAGGCACCGCTCTTCCATATCTACAGTTTGTAATTCATTTTTGTTTTACAGTTTATAATAATATACTTATATATAGAATCTCACGAAAGTTTTATAGTTTTACTCAGCCATCAATGTTCTACTTCGCCTCCTCGACTATAATGTACTATTACGTCACACCTGACCATAATGCGAGTTTTACCGTACGCGTAGCGTGCGGCAGGTGGAGACGTAAAATTGTGTACTGACCACGGGCAGTAAAAAAGAAAGCCCTCTATCGCATATTTACCCCCATAATACCCGCGATTTCGGGATTTCTTTCTTTTACAGTCCTTGGTAAGTAATGTACTATTCTATCACAACTCTTTGTATAATCTTGCATCGGACACTATCCAGTTCTATAATCAACATGCATTTATCCGTATTTTCTCCGAAGGACGAAACACCCCTCTTTCTCGGCGCTCGCGAGGGTTCATACGGCGCGTGCCGCGCGCTCCTCGACGCCATGTCCAACCGCGAGATAACAGATCACATGGACCGGCTGCCGCGTGACGTGGCCCAAGAACGGATGCACGACGACATAGTGAGGCTGTTGGATGAACACTGCCCGAGGCCACAGCCGCAACATCATCATGTCATGCGTGAGTATACGACTATACACACATTTTGTGCTACTCTTCAACATGAAGGAGGAAAATCCTGCATCAGTGTATTCTTTCAACGATACCATTTAGTTCTGGATGCGTCTTACAACTTGCGGACTAAAAGCTAATCCTTTAAAGTAGCGCTAGACGTATGCCCGACTGTATTAAGAAAACACTTCGCTGTGTGTTTTGCACAAATATTGCCCCATCATTTTCATTTGTTTAGAGTAGCGATTTTTTTTTTATACCACGACGGTGGCAAACAAGCATACGGCCCGCCTGATGGTAAGCAGCTACCGTAACCTATGGACGCCTGCAATTCCAAATGAGTCACATGCGCGTTGCCGACCCTATACAAAAAGGAGGATTCACTGTGTTGACGGCTAGAGGAACAAACCTCATCGTCAACACACTGGGTCCTCTTTGAGCTCTTTGGCAACCCTACTCACCAGCAGGAACACAACACTATGAGTAGGGTCTAGTGCTATAAGCCTCTCTGTCTCCAAGAGCCAGCATTGTTTTGAATAATTTAGTTGTTTCTTAAAATTATCACTGCCAAGCTCCTCGATCCTTTACAATATGAACCCAACGGTTTTCTAGCAGCTCAAGTTAATTTAATCTACGTGCTTTCCCCACAGAATCACCGAACCCACACCCGCAGCTGATAAGCCAGCCGACGGTCATCAGCTCGGCCAAGGGCAAGCCGAAGAAGCCGCGTGCCAAGGCCGGCCCCGAGAGCCCGCAGGAGTACGACAATAACAATCTGCAACACTCGCAGATCCGACGGTCAGTTGATAAATATTATCCACTTACAAATGCCAACCACTTAAAATCTAGAAATTACTATAGGTCACTTTATATGGCACGATTTGTGCAAAAAAATAGTAAGTCGTAATTTTTAGACACTTATTGCTGACTGTAACTGGTAGACAGCAATGTCATGTTAATTACGGTAGTGTATCAAATTTGACCTCAATAGGGAAGATGCAGCTATAATATTTACTATATTATTTTGTGATCAAAATGTTGAAAAAACATAAAATAATAGCTATTGAAACGTTTTTACTTTAGTTTATACTAATTTAAAATAATAATTACGATTTGAAGTCATGTCAAACGGAACGTGTTTTAATCCACCAATCAGCGTCTGGTGACGTCACTCCTGATATGACAACTAATGGGGTTAGAAACTTTCTATGGGATTTGGCTTAAAAGGCTAGCAACAAAATCAAAAAATTAAAAAAAAAACAACAAGAATTTGACACTGAACGAACAAATATGGCGAGTGACACACATGAGTGACGTCACAAAAACTGTAGCTCCGTTTAGGCGCGAAAATTTAAATTGTCAGTAGTAACAGCAATTTTTGACTATAAATCATAGTATTTTAATTTTTTTATACACTCGTGGTCTATTCTACGTGCCATTCTTTCAAATGAAATCGTAAATGAAAATATTGCATCTTGCCTATCAGACACCGGGAAGTGGTTGAAATTCCACTTACAAGATTTGAAGAACGTAAATATACGGGGTCAAACTAAATAAATGTGTACGTAAATAACATTCAATAGTGTCGTGGAAATGGAATCCTAGAATACGATAAGACCAATTTAAGGTAATGATAGACGTGGAGAGGTGAAGAATTCTAAATTAATAATAAGGCAAGGAACAAGACAAGATGTTCTCAGACTTGACAACCTTTCTAACACCAAGAACAGTTAACTCGGCCGTCCTGACTTGTATGACCCTTAAGAGGCCTTACTCCCAAAACGCACGAATTTCACGAAATGCTTCATTTTCTTCGAAGGCTATGGCGAAAAATCTTAGTTTTTTTAAATCAACTATTGATGCATATAATAGTTCATTTCTTTATCTAGACGGCCATCGGAGCAAAAATTACATTTTAAAAATAAAAATATGAAAACAATTGGTTGTCTTTGAAGACCTTTCCGGATTTTCCAGTTAGATGTAACGTTTATTTCCAAACTACGCAAAAAAGGGTAACAAGAATATTCAATTTGAATAAAATTCAATTGAGTATATCATGTCTGAGACGGCCATCGAAATAAAAATCGAAGATTCATCTTGGATATTAGACAAAATACCTTCTGATTATATGCCAGTTTTTTGATGAAAACACGGTTACATTTAATTTTTTCCACGAAAACCCTATAAATATTTAGCCCTAAAAATGTTACCATAACAAAGTTAGACTATATTTCTATCACGATAAAAAATATCATTACTATAGTGGTCAATTTAAATAGTATGAATTTTTAAAAATGACCTATAAATCACACTTCACAGGACACTTTTTGTAAGAATCGTATTTTTGGGTACTTAATAATAATAAATATGGTTCTAAAGTATTTTTTCGTATTACTAATACTTCAAACTATCTTATAAATAGCATTATATGCGGCTTTTTCCATTAATACAGTTTTTCGACCTTTTAGGGAATAAGGAGCCTTAACGTTTTGCACTCGTACTACGCAGGCCATGTCACAGGACGTTTAAAGTAGGTTTACTTTAATATTAATAGAACATCTTTTTTGTAACCACAGAAAGCCCAGTGTGAAGAAAAACAACAAGAAAGTTGCGCAGGAGGTGCCACAGAGCGTTGAGAGCCTCGGCTCCAGCCTCAGCCCAGTAGAGTCGCCGCTTCAAAATTTACAGGTAAATTTAACACTTATTAAGGATTAAATGTCAAGGATAATTAAGACATGGATTGACAATGCCTATACAAAATCGCGTTCCCTTATTTCAGGCTAAAGCATTAGCGTCATCTATCGGTCACCACAAACTCTAAATTTCTACTTAACCTTTCTGTTAAGCCATTGGTTGACTGGTAGAGAATGCCTTATGGCATTAAGTCCGCCATTTGTACCATCTTATTTTGTGCATTTAAGTTTAATAAAAAAATTCTAGTTTCTAATATTTTGTTGGCAGAATAACTCGACTCCAGACTCAACAGATGGCGCTGTGGCATTTAGTACGGAAAACATACGTATAGCCTGAAGGTTCCATGTCTTAATCATCCTTGTTAAATGTAAATGTTATGTTACTCATCTGTTTGCCCGTATGCTGAGGACACTTTTTGTTTCGTTTTTACAACTTACTATTATTATGATATCAAGCTTCATCGTTCACATGTAGTAGCTGGCTGTAGTATGTAGCTGGTACTTATAGCACAGGTTTATCCTATTTTAATTATCAGCGAAAAATATTTGGACAGTGCATCCTATGTATTATAGTTAAGAAATTATGTATTATTAGTACATAGTTGTAATTATTTTGGTCTTCATAAACTTAATTACTTACATGCAGGGCAGTTTCACAATACCTTTAAGGCTTGAAGTATAAGTGTACAAACCCGTAACATAAAATCATAGATTAATAACCCAAGACCCCGCATAGCCGGGCGACCTCCGCTGCCACGCTCGTGTAATTTCACCCTATAGTGAGACACTAATTTATTGTAAGTGACAGTAAACTTAGTACGTCTCCATGGCAACCATTAATATCTGACTCTATCGCACGCCCCACGGAAGAATCGCGCGTTCCCTGTCTAGCATTGCGTGTTCCCTTCCCGCACCCCATCTTTTGCAGCCTTTGGCAGCTTAGGTTTCAAAGAAATAACGCTCTAAGCGGAGTATAGAGATATCTTGTATATTGATAAAAGAGACTATAGTATCCGAGGCGAGGTGCAAGCACGTACTGCGCATGCCCTTAGAGTATGGTCAACGGCGCCTAGCCGTTTCAAATTCAGAGATTGCATATACATGAGAAAATTTGTCAAGTTCCGCCGTGACCGGGTGGTCTAGAGACTATAGTAATTTGTATTTTTATGCTAAAACTAGCTAGGATTGAATGATATAATGGCAAGTTTTGTTCTCAATATAAGACATTTTATCAACCGACTTCAAGATTCGAAGGAGGAGGTTATCAATTCGTCGGGATCTTTGTTTTTGCTACTTTTTTTTTTTTTTTTTTTATGTATGTTCACCGATTATTTGAAGACGGCTGGACCGATTTCGAAAATTCTTTTTTTGTTTGAAAGAGTATACTTCACAGTTGGTCCCATTGTAACCAGGTCAGGATCTGATGATGGGATCCTGGAGAAATCGAGGGAACTCTTCAACTATTATAGGCACACCTATAGTAATTTGAGTACTTTTTACAGCATCTCGAGCATTTGCTTTTGGAAAGGTGGATGCTAAGTGAAGTCGGTTCTTTTTTGTTTTTTAAAATTATTCTCAATATCACTTTGGTCAGAGTTTAACTGTTAAATGTTGCTCCAGGATTTGCCGTCACCGTACGACGCGACGTCTCTGTACTCGAACGCGATGGCGCAGTTCGCAGGCATAGAGCAGCTGATGACGCACAAGCAGCCGCCAAGCTACGAGGACTGCGTTAAGGTATGTAGCCTACATTTAAGCCAAGGATGATTAAGATATGGATGGACAATGCCTATACAAAATCGCGTTCCTCGAATCTTCAGGCTATACGTCTGTTTTCGGTACTGAGTGCCACAGCGCCATCTGTTGAGTCTGGAGTCGAGTTATTCTGTCAGCGTTAATCGCCGAACAAAATATTAGAAACTAGAATTTATTTATTTAATCTTAATTGCACAAAATAAGATGGTACAAATGGCGGACTTAATGCCATATGGCATTCTCTACCAGTCAACCAATGGGCTTAACAGACAGGTTAAGTAGGAATTTAGTGTTTGTGGTGACCGATAGATGACGCTAGTGCTTTAGCCTGAAATAAGGGAACGCGATTTTGTATAGGCATTGCCAATCCATGTCGTAATCATCCTTGATTTAAGCGCACGGTTCGCACTTGGCGAGTAAGTCATCAAGTCTGTGCGGGAAGCGCGGGGGTTGGAAAATCGGCCTAGTAAACAGTAGTAAAAAAGTAGTAGTAGGTTGGGATCGAGTGACTATCTCGGTCATTTTTTCGGCCAAGCACTCTCGAGCACTCGGTCGACGGCACTGACTCGCCAGTGTACTCGTTAGGAGTAGTCAGGGTTAGACTTGCGTGTTTGCACTCGCGTCAGTGCTTGTCGAAACGTTCAACGAATCATTCGCCACTCGTACGCAAGTTTAAGTGCGACTTTAAAATTACATAATTTCAAATTATTATGCTTGCAGTTAGACTCTCGTGTATTTAATCTCTTTATCCGACTTGCTCCTAGAGCTTGGGTCTCCACCGTGAAGCACAGAAACCCATGGGTTAACAGCGCGACACGGACGTAATAATGTCATATATCAATAGCCTAATTGGTTACGATATTTACTGAGTTTCACCTCTAGCGATTGTTAAAACGCGCGTATAAACTCGTGATCTGCGAGTATCCTACGGACCGCCATAGGAGTGACATGTTCAAATCAGACAACTGCGGTTTTGACTTCTATGGAAGAAAATGACTACATCCAGTCACACGTAGAAATATTTTAGGTTCCGTTCAGAAGGAGTAAGGGTAGTTAAGGGGCTGACAACAGCTAAATTCCCTCCCTATCTTTTTCAGCGCGAGTGAAAGAGAAACACTGTGTTACGATTAGTATGGGAGCTCATTGAAAATTTTACATAATGATGTGATGAATTAAAAAAAAACTACGCATTACTTGAGAAATATAAAACAACGAAGTTTTTAGTATTAGTGCGGTGGAATTTTGTCCTTAGTTACAGACGTATAAGTCAAGAAAGTAAAGACATACGACTGTTTAAAGTAAATTTCAAGATATAACTTTGGTATTATTTTCTATCGAGCCGATTTCGTCCAATCGTGTATCGGAATCAACGAAGTTCTTCCAAATATAACAAATAATAACATATATTTTTATTCGTCTCTCAAAATAAGTAGTTATAGCTAAAAAACTGTTCGAGTAAAGTCAATTTGAAGGTCATCGGGTGTTGTCAGCCTCTTAATGAAGGATAAAGATAAAAAAAAAGATAAAAGATATTTATTCTTCAATTTAGGCACATTACAATGCACTTATGAACGTCAGAGAGAAAAAGAAAACCGGCCAAGAGCGTGTCGGGCCACGCTCAGTGTAGGGTTCCGTAGTTTTCCGTCCGTCACAGAAAGTGTCCCCACTTAAGAGTTAAAATAACACCGCCATGTAGGATATGATATGAGCGTTCCACCTACAGCGACATCTATCGGCAAATTAAGTAAACTATTGCGCGCGAGCTTAAAGTATGGAAGATGATTTTTATGGGATAATTCTTTATTGCGTAAACCGATTTTCACCGTTTTTACTTTATTTGAAAGCACGTCATTTCATTGTGATTTTGTAGAAATCACAAGTACAATAAACACCTGCTTATACGGTTAAATTACAAACTTAGTTTAGAAATTATTTTGTATTTTTTTTTCAAAAACTATTAAACCTATCAAGTTCAAAATAATTTTCCTAGAAAGTTTTTATAAAGTTCTACTTTTGAGATTTTTTTCATATTTTTAAAACTTATGGTTCAAAAGTTAGAGGGGGGGGACACATTTTTTTTTACTTCTGGAGCGATTATTTCCGAAAATATTTACATTACCAAAAAATGATATTAGTAAACCCCTATTCATTTTTAAATACCTATCCAACAATATATCACACATATAGGGTTGAAAACAAAAAAAAAATCACTCCCCACTTTACGTATAGGGAAGGTACCCCAATAAAATATTTTTTTTCACTGTTTATTTTACCACTTTGTCGGCGTGATTGATATACATATTAGTACCAAATTTCAGCTTTCTAGTGCTAACGGTCACTGAGATTATCCGCGGACGGACGGACGGACGGACGGGCAGACATGGCGAAACTATAAGGGTTCCTAGTTGACTACGGAACCCTAAAAACTACCACCGGTTCTAACCCTACACCTCTGACCCGAGAAGTATTATTTATGAAGGAGGTCCTTGCGGTACTCCTCAGCTCAGAACCTAGTCTCTAATCCACGTATTTGCCCGCAGACGGGTCAGTCGCTACAGCAGTCGTACGGCGGCGGCGCGCCCACCCTGTCGCCTCCATACTCGAACCACTCGCCGACCCACAGCAACCACACCACCTCGCCGCACGCCTACATTGGTAAGCTTTAAACTTTTTTATTTAATTCGCTATTCGTCTTTGGAATGCCCTCCCCCTTAAGATACGCCAAGCTCAGCCCAAATCTTCTTTTAAGAGCAAGTTGCGCAAACATCTTCTAGAAAAATCTCGTAGCTAGAACTCATGACAGTCCCTACTGGACTGTCATGAGTTCTAGCTACGAGATTTTTAGGTATATATATATGGAGTATATTATGATATGTGTATGTATGTGTGTATTATTTATTTATGTATGTATTCATTTATGTATATTATTTATATATATAATACGGTTATTCATTAATTAGTAATATTTAGTTTAAAATTTCCCATGGTTGTAATAATTTCCTGCACCTATTACCTTTTATTAATCTCTGTTTGGCCCAACGGTTAACTGGTAGAGAATGCCTTTTGGCATTAAGTTCGCCTTTTGTACTTTTTTTTCATTGTGCAATAAAGTTTAAATAAATAAATAAATTTATTAGCTTGTGCCTCACTGTTGGGCAATGTTGTCCCCTCTCCTCCATTCGGTCCTGTTTATTTTGTTCCCACTACTCCACAGATAAAGCGTCCAATTAGTCCCGTCAGCTCCTTATCGGTCTGCCTTTAAACATTGTCACGCGGGATTCCGCAATCTAGATTTTCACTGTCTAAGTCCACCAATAAAAAAAAGATTAAACATGTTTGGTGGATTATGAGAGCTAGACCTCTTGCCACGGATAATGATTTTCAATAGAAGGACAAGCCACAATATATTCTATCAAACTAGACGGCGTCTCCTAAATACTTAAGATACTTAACCTTTTGACCGCCGTCGTCTGATATATAAGACAAAGTGACAATGTAAATGACATCTTCGTAAATTACGACAGAGATCAAAATTGAAAGTTCAATGTTTGACGTATGGCGGTCAAAAGGTTAATACATATTTATTATATTTATATGTTTGTTGCAGGTTCGCCATCGCCCGGCAAATCGCGGCCATCTTTGCCCACGTCGCCCGCGCACATGGCAGCCTTGCGCCACTCGCACCAGCACCAGCTGGACGCGGCAGCTTATTCTGCCCTCGCGCATCTAAGTAAGTAGCTTATATCGTGGCGGGTAAATTTGCCCACATCGCCCGCCCACCTGACAATTTTGCGCCACTCGCACCAGCTGGACGCGGCAGCTTAATCTGCCATCACGCATCTAAGTAAGTAGCTTATATCGTCGCGGGTAAATTTGCCCACATCGCCCGCCCACATGGCAATTTTGCGCCTCTCGCACCAGCTGGACGCGGCAGCTTAATCTGCCATCACGCATCTAAGCAAGCAGCGTAGGCAAAGTTACCAAATACGCGATATTTGGTAACTTTGCCCACAACGCCTTCAGCTTTGGCACCACTCCCTTTTTAAAGTAATGGTCGCATATCAACGTAGATTGTTTATTTATTATTATTTCTATCGTTCCAGGCGCCACATCACAGCACAACGCGCAGCTGCAAGCCGTGATGACCCACGCCGCCGCGCTGGGACAGGTGCAGGGCGCGCAACACCCTGCCATTACTAACATTATGTCAGGTAACTATCTCCGTTCTGTAGTTTGTCGGCTGAGCGAAGTGAGATCTAGGGTCAACTAGGGGTCCACTTTTCATATTTATGTGTTCCGTCTTTGTTAGATGAGTATTGTTAAATGCAGGAACGTAATTCTAAAGAAATACAATGGTTCAACTACGGGAGATTAGCCCGAAGGTTCAGGACTTGCTGGGATCAAAATGTATGTAACGACGGTGGCAAACAAGCATACGGCCCGCCTGATGCTAAGCAGCTACCGTAACCTATGGACGCCTGCAACTCCAAAGGAGTCACATGCGCGTTGCCGACCCTTTACAAAAAAGGAGAATTCACTGTGTTGATGGCTAAAGGAACAAGAAGGTCATCTTCAATCAAACAAGAAGGAAGCTCATCGTCAACACACTCGGTTCTTTGGCAACCTTACTCACCAGCAGGAACACAACACTATGAGTAGGGTCTAGTGCTATTTGGCTGTGGTTTTCTGTAAGGTGGAGGTACTCCCCCAGTCGGGCTCTGCTCCAGATTTGAGCGAGAGACATTCGCTGAACGTGCCCTACCACACTTAGCGAGATGCCATTCGCAATGCCCATATCTCTCTTTTTGGCGTAGTTTAAGGATATACCCAAGTCCGGACGTAGTTTAAGGACATACCCCGGGTCCTATGAAGAATAACTATACATTTAGATTCAAGAATTCTTAGTATATATGTAGTATTCTTAGTAGTTCTAAGAGAGCACGAACCATATTTCTCCCATTCGTATAACCTCTGCATTATTTTACTGTGCAGCGTTCATTGAGCAATATTTGTACCATTTAAGTTATGCCCAAACTAAAGATCTTCTCTTCTCCTAATCCAGGACTATACGGTGGCTGGGGCATAGGCGACACATTCCCGACGCCGTCACCCGAGTCGCCCGACCATTGGTCGACGCCGTCGCCGCAGACGCCACTCACCCAATCCCCGCACTCCGATTGGTCAGATCGCGCCGCGCTCTCGCCCAATGACATGCAGCAGGCCAACAAGGGCGCCACTGAAGCGATCTACATCTAAAAGATACTGTTGTAGGTAAATCTTTGGAAGCTGATTTCAAAAGATAAATATTTGATTTTCACCGAAGTGTATTTCCTTTGTACGATTGTTGAAAAGAACAAAACATAAACTCCAGATACTTTTAACACATGTGTTTTTGCGGAATGGTAGGTATACCGATTTACAATACGTATGTGTGGATTTTTTTACTTATATCAATGCAGTAAAAAGTTCTGGTTTCCTATTCATCAATGTAAAGTGTAATCAATCTTATTGGATAAGATTTATCTACAATAATGACTGAATGTTATGTTATAGATTTAACAGATATATTAAAAACATATATTTAAGAATCGATTGTAAGACTGTAGTGTTGATGGACATCTTTCGGACCAAAAAGAATTAAATTAAAAAAATACTGTCATCTTAAAGTCGCTTTAAGCATATTTTAGTTTAAATACTAAAATACAGCTTTATTTTGGGTTCAAAACTAAATGTAATCTCTTTTTATACTTCTACTTTTAAAATAAACATCATTATATTTAAAAAAATACACTATCTGTGTATACGTCTACTTCTTCTATTTCTTTTCTTGGTAAAAAAAAATGTTTTAAAATTACTTACTAAAAGCGACTTTATGTTGGCAGCTACGCCACAAACTTATTTTCAATAGTAAAAAAATATAAATAATAAGGCTATAACTGTTTTTTTTTCATATTTCCTTTACATTTACAGTTTATTCTAATTTAACAAAAACAATTTAAAAAATGTTTCAATCATAACTGATTTTTTAGATGCAACTAGAAGTTTGTGGTAATTTTAGTCAACAGTGTTGAAATCTCACGGTGTATACCTCTAGTAGGTTGATCTGTTTAGCCATGACTCGGTGTAGAATGAAATTGCTAATGCGAAATGTTTGACTCGACGATTTTTCGATGTATTTTTGCTTCAAATAGGCATGTATGGGTGCGTTTAAACATTTTGGGGCTCTTAAAAGCTTCATTTTTTGTATATCAATGGTGCCTACTGCATATAGATTATTCATATTTTAAGATTTTTATCATTACTTATTGTATGATGTGAAGTTTAGAAAACAAATCTGAATATAATTTTAAAGTTGTAATGCATTTTTATAACGTGTCGCAAAAATACATCGTAGGTCATGACTAAATCATGTTTCATACAATTGTTGTGTTATTAAATGTTTTAATGTAATTGTTTTAAATAAACCGTGTTTTCATTCATTCATCGAAATGATAAATGAACAAAAAAAAGTGTATTTTTCGCTTATGAGGATTATGCATGGCGAAGTGGACGGAAATTATTTATGTGTGATTCCTTAGTATAAACACTGTAGTAGTTTAAATGTATGTAGTGCGTATGTTTTTAATTCGTTTTTAAGATATGTTAAGTGAAAATTGTAAGGTGAGTCGAGATCGCCGTTTTCTGATTTTTATTTAATGGGATTTTATTGGTTATTGTGAAAATCCAAGCTTCTCTGAGCTGGGGTACGCGGGCTCGTATTTCTCTCAAGCTTTGTCAGGATGGCCGTGTCGACAAGTTTTTATTTTAACTTTGCCCATGTCGGGTCTATAGGCTCTCCGATCCATTAAACGGCCGATCTCGACCTCGCGATATAATTTAATAAAACACGTTTACACAGTTCGGAACCATTCCATTTTTGCTTCCATTTTCTCCGCCATATTGTAGAGGTGGCAACTGGCATCATTCATACATCGGGTTCGAGTTACATGCATTTTACGCAATGAGATTATTATTTATTATTTTAATTTATTTTCTAAAACGCAACGTGAGAGTGTTGTACTCACTACACTGCCAGTTTCTTGTTTCCGACCACCTCTTGTCTATGGTGTTTCCAACGTAGTCGACTACGGTTAGATCTCATCATTCCATTTTGCTTTAAAAAGAAATAAATTTTGTTTTACACGGGACCACTATATGCTCAATTTTGTTAGAAAATAAACATCCGCGTTATTTTGTAATATATTTTACTGTATTAATAAGTTTATAAAACTTCCGACACAGTTGATGTAAATAAACAATTTATAAACGATTGAGAAAATGATCTTCGTAATTTACTTAGGTTATAATTAGTTGTTAATTTTGATATTCTGTGTCATCTTCAGTGCCAACGTGCAGGACTTGGGAATGTCAAGCCTGCGATCCGGCTAATATTGGAAGTTTAGTGATAAATGTGTATTACTAATTACAGTAATAAGTACATAATGCGTGCTTCCTTTTGCATTCTCTATTAATTAGATAAATAGATGCCTAGCTTCGATTAAGTACAAAATTCTGTAGATATTTTCGATTTCAACCAATGCGGACATGTTCTCAATATGAAAGTTGGTACTTTAAAAGGTGCTTGCGTTGCTATACGTTTACAAATACCTATTTTCTTTTTTTGGCCTATACATTTTTATCCTACAATAAAAAGCTTAATAATATGTTTACTCTCTTACTTGTATTTTCCTAGGAAATGTTTGTATTAAGCTCCGCTTCAATTTTTATTTACATTATTGTAATTTTTTTATTTAAAATTGTACTGCGTGGATTCGGGCACGATACTTGTATAACATTCAATCCCGTGCCTTTGTTAGTATAATTATATTAAGCAATGTAATTTAAATGAAACTTAGACTAAGAACACTTTAGTTTTAGTTTTGTAAATACATTCTATCATTATTTTTATGAAATGCATTTCTTTGTAAGAATTTGAAGTTTTCTATGATTCAAATTTCAAATGTTTTCTCCCTTACTGACAATAAAGGAATAAATTTTATAATGTTTACTTTATTTTCCGACGAAACCATTTTCCTCCTTAACCTTTTGATCACCTTATGTCATAATTTTAACTTTCGATTTTGAACTCTGTCATAATTTATAAAGGTGTCACTCACGCTGTCACTCATTTTGTTACTTTGTCTCATACAGCCTTGGCCAGAAGTGTTGAGCATAGCAGGTTTTTGTTTACAGTTTTGATGTTAAGTATTATTTTGCAATAATAACAATGTACGGTGACGGATTTTATTTATATATTTAGAAAACTTCACTTATTAACAATTTCAAGGTACCTATAAAACATGAAAACTTAAGGCCACAAAAATGCGACTAGGTCGGTGCGACAAATTGCAAATATTCTATGCAGTTACTACTAACTTCAACAAAACATGCCTGTTCAGTTTGAATTAATTGATAAAATAACTTCAAAAAAGATAGAAACGCTGGACAGTTTCGAGTTTTGTATGAAAATCGCATGGGTGCTCAACACTTCTGGCCAAGGCTGTATATCAGACGACGGCGGTCAAAGGTTTGAGGTTAAAAAATTGGCTATGTGTAAACAGGCTCTAATTTGTATAACATTTGAGATAGTCACAGCCACCAGGCGAGCATTTCTCGTTCATATAGCCAATACAACATATTGAAGGTTACAGTAAAAAATATTCTAATTATAGTCTGGCAAACTATTTCCGTCAGTAGAAAAGCGCGGCAAATTCAAAATACATACATGTGGCAACCCTTTGTGATGAGACACCTTATTTCATGACTAACATTTCAATTTACATTTCTTTTACATTGAATTTGTTTCTAGTGCCTTTCACTCTCTCATTTTAAGCGCGAGTGAGGTAGAACTCGTGCAACGTTCTACATTGAATTTAAGTTCGTTTTTATGTCATTTGCCTCAAGCAGATTATCTGTTGCAGTTGATGACAGATCCGAAGAAATATATCCGTCTCCTTTTAACACACAGTAAATGTCACCTAATGAACGATGCGGAAATACCGACTAAAATTAAAAACATAGAATTTGATGATCATTGCTGCTTTTAGTGTTGTCATACTTTTGTTCGCTGTACATTGCTACTGCGTTCGTTGGCTGGCCAGTCTGCCACGTCTGTTTCGTTTCGTATTTAGAATTATAGATCAAGAGTAGGCCGTAGGCAACCCTTCGCGGCCCCTAGGCGGAATTCGGCATAGGTACCGCAAGATTCTATCTTATTAAAAAGGGATTAAGCAATGATATTTACTATGGATGGGTTATACTCTAACAAAATAAGCACAAAAAATACTTCCAGAGTTATTTCATAACAATCATAACCTACCAACGATGTTGTTATGTTATTTCTATTTTGACAATCATTAGTACATCTTTGTCACACTCATTGTTAGAAAAATTACAGTTTGTCTCTTTCTCACGCGGGAGACGGGAGCTCATTGGCACGTCCGCATCTCTCAATTGTTTGAATTCACTCATTTTAAGTGCTTCACTTTTGGAGCGTGCATAATCTGTCATTTAATATATCATAGGGATTAAAGGGCAATGCCCAAAGTACGAATGCCCTACCTATAAAACTACCATCGGGTAGAAACACTATACCTTAAAATTGGTCAGAACCTACCTTAAATTAGCACTGTTAGGCTACGGCCCTGGAACTAACTACATGACATTATATTGAGAAAATAATAACTTTGAGTTATATCCCTATTAATGTTATCCAACACAAAGTATACTCGTTAAATTCCAATTAGTTCTATCCAATATTGGAATAGAATTCTAATATTATGGAATTCTATAATGGAATATTTAATGTTTCATGACTAAAGTAAATGTTAAAAAAAGGTAAAATAGACAGTTAAATTTTTAAAGAGTGGAGAATAACTGCCCCTATCCGTCACCGCCGTAACTCTCACATACTTTCTTTACTCTTTTCTATACTTTTTAACCCTGCAACTCCCCGCTACCTCAAAGAGCGTTTCTCTTATCTTAATTCTATTAGATCCTCTCAAAAATTGCTCCTAAAAGTGCCATCTTCATCTTCCAAATTTTATAATTGCTCATTTACGTTCCAGGCCGTTCGTTTGTGGAATTCTCTCCCTCTCAACATTAAACGCGCGCAATCTATTGGTAGCTTTAAATCGCAACTTAAGGAATACTATTTATCTCTTCCTTAGGTTTTTAAGTTGACACTGTTGTTTCTTATTGTGTGTATTATATACGTATATATGTACGTATATGTATGTTTATTTTGTATTTATTTAAGTATGTATATTCATATGAATGTGCTGTGTTATCTATTTCGTCTCTTTTGTTTCTATGCACCACCTACTGCTTATTGTTTTTCTCTAGTCTCCACTACCCAAAGGTTGTCTGGAAGAAATCGCTCATTAGCGATAAGACCGCCTGTTGTTACCTCTACCTAAATTTATCTAATTGTAAAATTTGTGCTTGTAACTGTATGAGGTGTGCAATAAAGAGTATTTATTATTTATTATTATTATTATTAATAACTGTAATGTTTAACATGTCCAAAATCACTCGCTAGAAAACCTCCTTTCAAATATACATAGGTATCACTATTAATGTTAAGGCGGCTACTCACACACCTGCCGCAGGGGCAATACTCGTAGCGGGTGCACGGCGGTCGGGCCAATATTGGGGTTTCTCTACACACACGCCTGCCGTTCAGTTTATGAGTGAACGTCTTGCTGAACGCACGTCTCTAAAATGGCGCCAGAGTTAGCTGTGAGTGAGGAATAGGATACTTTTTATCCCAGAAAAAATAATAGTTCCAGAAGGCACACGAATTCTATGCGGACGAAGATGTGGGCAGAAAGCTAGTAAGTGTACGAGTACCTACGCAAATTTCAATTTTTTGACATTGGAAATTTCTTTTCGTTCGTTCCAGTATAGGCCCCGATTTCACGAAAAAGTGCGATCCCCTTATAACTCGGAAAGTTGTAAAGATATGATATTCAAAAAAGACTCATATTTACGAGAGCTGTAAGATGAAAAAATATTTTTTAGAGAAAATCAAAAAAGAAAAAAGTTATGGCCGGAATAGTAAAAAAATAAATCAATTTTTTCCAAATTTTTGATTTTGGCGTTCGATATTTTGGAAACGAAGAATGATATCAAAAATTTGAGAAGAACTCCTCTGGACAATTTAGTCAGCTACAATTTAAGCCTAAAAAAACGACGATCGGGTTAAGGGTCTACCCTGTAGCCTAACCTTTTTGAAAAAGTCGGAACGACATTTTTCACATAATTTTTTTTTAACTGACTTCAAGATTTCAAAAGAGGAGGTTCTCAATTCGGCGTGTATGTTTTTTTATTTTGTTTTTTTTTAGTTTTATTTTTTTGTTTTTTTTAGTTTTTTTTTAGTTTTTTTTTTTATGTTTGTTACTCCATAACTCCGTCATGGGGAATCGAAGGAACTCCTCAAATGTTAATGGCACACATGTAGTGATTTTTATATCATATAACAAATCAATCATTTTCATTCAAAACAGTGACATTTGATTAAGCGGAACAGCTGATGATGATCAGAAGGGAACTCTTCAACGACGCATAGTTCACGTTTGGCGATTCCTCCTCTTATCGAACACACATCGGTGTTTGTTAAGCAAGTAAGATTGTCAGGACAAATTTTCGTCAAGCTCAAGTTCTGATGATGGAATCCACGAGGAATCGAGGGAACTCCTCAAATCTTAAAGGCATACATACACATAGTGATTTTTGTATTTTTATCAACAAATCAAGCATTTTCATTCAAAAGAGTGACATTTGATGAAGTGGAACTGCTGATGATAATCAGAACGGAACTCTTAAACGGCGCATAATTCACGTTTGGCGATTTCTCCTCTACGATGTGTTTGCTAAGCAAGTTAGATTGTCAGGACAAATTTTCGCCAAGCTCAAGTTCTGATGATGGGATACATGAGGAATCGAGGGAACTCCTCAAATCTTAAAGGCATACACATAGTGATTTTTGTATTTTTATCAACAAATCAGCATTTTCATTCAAAAGAGTGACATTTTATGAAGTGGAACTGCTGATGATGATCAGAGCGGAACTCTTCAATGACGCATAGTTCACGTTTGGCGATTTGTCCTCTTCGCTATGTTTGTTAAGCAAGTTAGATTCTCAGGACAAATTTTCGTCAAGCTAAGTTCTGATGATGGGATCCAGGAGGAATCGAGGAAACTTCTCAAAACTTAAAGGCATACATAAAGTGATTTTTGTATTTAAATCAACAAATCAAGCATTTTTATTGAAAACAGTGACATATTGATGAAGTGGAACTGCGGCTGATGCCATAAACATGTGAAATGTAAAATGAGAAAGGAATTCTTCAACGACGTATAGTTCACGTTTGACGATTTGTCCTCTTCGCTGTGTTTGTTAAGCAAGTTATTTCATTGTATAGAGTGTACCATCTACAATAATCCTTCACCGGCTTCCCCCATTGAAGAAGTCGGTTTTTTTTTGCTTAAAAATGATTTGGCTATGTGGCTACCATTTCTCGAGTTGACTACGGATTTGTAATGTCATAATTTTCTTGTACTTTGAACATTATTATATCCTGCTTATTAATCTAAAAATGAAATATGTATACTTAGGCGCCACGGCGACAATTATTCAAACTTCGATATGCGTGTGGAAATTTTTCAATTTGTTTGTTCACAGCAGAGTTGGGTACATTTGATTAAAATCGGTGATCGATTACTAATCATCGCTGATTGAATAATCGCTGATTAAATCATAACACAAAACAATCAAGTAATTACGCCATGAGTAAATCATTAACGACGGGCGCTGATTGAAACTAAATTAACGCTAATCAACTAACTTGTTCAATCTGATTGACAAATGTATGATTAGAGTGTTCTTAAGCTGATTTATATTATTACTTGAATAAGGCGTTTGTTCTGAATTTCACATATTGAACCAGATACATATGTAGAAATTTTCATTATTCTAAATGGAAATGAGAATGAGAATGAGAACGAGAATGAGAATGAGAATGAGAATGCGAATGAGAATGCGAATGAGGATGAGAATGAGAATGATAATGAGAATGAAAATGAACAGCGCATGTGGAAACCAGCTGTGTGATAGCTGCCTTAACTGTAGCCTAAAACCGCAATAAAACTGAACAGGCCGTTTCAAAGTTAAATGGGAGCATTCATTAGTACACTCATACCAAAAACTAACAAAAAAATTGTCGATATTATGGTAAAGGTAACATTTGCCACTGGCATACGCTTTTATTGCTCAATATTGAATGTGCACTATACAACTTAAGACGTAAGCGCCAACCGCCAAATGATACCTTTAGAAATATTGTCACAAATAGCCATTTATCCTAAATGTATATTACACTCACCTAGGTACCGCCTCTGTTTCGTCAGGGAAAAAAGTGAAGGAGCTAGTAGCTACGCAAAATCTAATCATCTAATCAACTAAATCGTTAGTTTAACTAAGCATACTGTCTTACTAATGTAATCACTTCAGCTAATCATGAGTGAAACTAAAAATCGACATGATTTACTCATGTCAATCAGATTAGAAAGCTCATGATTGAATTCGTAATCATGTTCATATGATTATGAGTAACGTTCTCATTTTTAACTTTAGTTTCAATCACGTTAAGTTTTGCCCAACTCTGGTTCACAGGCGTTATGTCGAGCATACTTATGTTAATCTAAGAATAAAAAAAATATCATTGAACGTCGTAGTTTTATTTTATAACATTTTCCTTACCCCGACTTTTTCGTCGCTCAGCGACAATATTTTTTCGAATTCCGTAGATTCATTTCCAATGTGCTCGATAGTCGTGTGAGGCACGAAATCTGTGAATTTTTTATAGACATGCTTTGTGGGATCGCGATTTATTTCAAACATTAATTCGTAAGTTTGGTGTTTCATATCTTGTTATAAGTAAATGGTATTTGTTTTTTGTCCGATATGTGGGGTCGACTTTTGTACACGTCAATCACCATTATCCATAATTCACGCTCTTTATTATCCATTGTAAACGACACATGTGCACTCCACTCCGCGCGGTTGTCGCCAACAAAATAATAGAGAAATTGCCCCAATCGCGCTACACATGCCGCAACCTCGCAGGGCTGCAGATGCGATCTAGGGAGCTAGGAAGGTTTTGTGCTCCTGCCGCCCTGCCGCAGGCCCAATCTTAAAATTGCCCCCTGATTGCCTATACACAACAATTAAAGAGGCAATTACGGCCCATCTCCAATATTGCCCCTGCAGCAGATGTGTGAGTACCGCCTTTATCCAACACGAAGTATACTCGGTGAATTCCAATTAGTTATATCCAATATTGAAATAGAATTCTAATTAGTTTTATTATTATAATAAATCTCCCAAAAGTAAACCATGGCAGTTACAACATTCATTTTTCTAGAATTGCTCAGAATGCTCGGTTTAGCTAGGAAGGAGCTAGGAAGGTTTTGTGCTTCTGCCGCCCTGCCGCAGGCCCAATCTTAAAATTGCCCCCTGATTGCCTATACACAACAATTAAAGAGGCAATTACGGCCCATCTCCAATATTGCCCCTGCAGCAGGTGTGTGAGTATCCGCCTTTATCCAACACGAAGTATACTCGGTGAATTCCAATTAGTTATATCCAATATTGAAATAGAATTCTAATTAGTTTTATTATTATAATAAATCTCCCAAAAGTAAACCATGGTAGTTACAACATTCATTTTTCTAGAATCGCTCAGAATGCTCTTAAATCTGAACCTTAACCCATAGGTGGTAACGCCCAAATTTAAATGTAGGGTGCATTAAAAAATAACAGCATTTAAAAAATAAGAGGGTAGATCGTTTTTGATACTTGCGGTTTGAAGTTTCGATAAAAAAGGTCGAGATGTGTTAAAATTTGCCAGGATTTCAATAAACTGTGTGTAAATCTGTCAAATTTCGCCAGTAAATTTTAACGAGTTTCTTTATACCGCAAAGTTAAGATTTAGTGTGATACATTAAAAGTGTAATATCAGGATATAATGAAATGTTACTTGAAATGTGTTAAAATTAACATTGATGTGTTAAACATTTAAAACAATTTAAGTTGTTCGTGGTGAAATTCTCCAGGATTTGGTCCGGAAAGTGAGTACCTACTTTGTAATTGTGTTAATGTTACAACATAAAATGGGGTCATGGCTTTAATTTAGTACACTGCTAAGCCACAAAGCGCCATATTACAATTAAATGACTTTGAAAAAGGAATTTTGAATTAAAACATTTAGGGTATATATTTGCGATTTTTTTTCTGAGATAGCGCCGCGGCCATACGGCTTAGGAGGGCAGTACAGTCAGCAGAAGTGGCTAAGCGGGTGAGGTGTTCAAAATAACCTTCACACGCTCTTATTGTCCTAACAATAAAGTCGTGCCAAAAATCATTTAGCACACGTCACCCGCTTAGGTACTTCTGCTTCTGACTGTACGTACTCGTCAACTATCAAGTTTGTTTAGGGAATGCTCCAGCACGGTTAGCACATGAGTGACGCGACAGTATCTCGCGCGCGAGATAATCTAACCGTCCTTTTCTGACTGTATCGATTAAAAAGATACGTGTAGTATAACGAGTACCGGAAGCATAGACAAATTATTATTTACTGACAAAATTAATATCTGAACACATCCTTGAAACCGTAGAATAAGATTTTTAAACTCAGGGCTAGTGTCTATTCAGGTATAGGTATAATTAACGTGCGTTTCTAGACCAATCCAAAAAAAAAAACGTCGTAACGTATATCTGAATGAATGAATGAAAAAAAGTACAAATAATCCAGCACATTATCGAGGACTGTCCCATAACCCGCTATGCTGATGGACCTCCTGAAGACCTGATCACCCTTAGCGCCGAGGCCATTAAGTGGCTGACTGGTCTTAATCTGTACTTATAGTTGCTTTTGTTTCTCATGTATATGCCATACGATTAAATAAATAAATGAAAAAAAAAATCAAGAACTAAAAGAATAGGCATGACGATTGTTTTCATGAATGGTATCTATTTTTTTTTTAATATTTTAGGACAATCTTACACAAATTGACATAAGCCCACAGTAAGCTCAATAAGGTTTGTGTTATGGGTTGCCATATTGTTGATTGCCATACAATTTATTTTACAGTAAAATGTTAAAAATCGAACGATACCTATTAAATCTTGAAGCAAATCAAATTAATTTGTTCAATATTTTTTGATTTGCAATTTTTAAGTATTTACACTACTACCTATATACATATAAACTGAAAATAGATGTCATTATACTTCAGAAAAAACCTGAAAGCTGAAGACGCCAGTTCAAATCTGGCCTCGGACACCGGAGGGTTTGGTCACTTTTTCTGAAGTATATGACATCTATTTTCAGATACCTATTAAAGTTTTTTTTAATTTCGTACTTTAAAAAAATTAAAAAAATTAAAATTTTGAAGTTTGCACCGATATGTACGAATAGGTAAATAAAGAACGGGATACACAATCAGCCCAAAAAATAGCTCCACAATAGTGCTGTAAGAACGACGTCGTACAGCAGTTTCTCTGGCAGTCTTATTACGGTATGACACTGCCCAGTTACAAATTTTCACGAGCCATATTTTCGGTAAATCTTTGAGACTGTACCTCTTCTATACAAATTGTAACAAAAATGCTGACGATCCGTTTAAGAGCATAATTTTTATCGTATTATAATTGTGAAAAACAAAAAAAAAAAACTCGTGAAAAAAAAATGGTCTTGTATCTATGGAGGGTCTGCTGGCTGGGAAGACGTGTCCCATACAAAAAAAAAATGGTCTTGTATCTATGGAGGGTCTGCTGGCTGGGAAGAAGTGTCCCATACAAAAAAAAATGGTCTTGTATCTATGGAGGGTCTGCTGGCTGGGAAGACGTGTCCCATACAAAAAAAAAATGGTCTTGTATCTATGGAGGGTCTGCTGGCTGGAAAGACGTGTCCCATACAAAAAAAATGGTCTTGTATCTATGGAGGGTCTGCTGGCTGGGAAGACGTGTCCCATACAAAAAAAAATGGTCTTGTATCTATGGAGGGTCTGCTGGCTGGGAAGACGTGTCCCATACAAAAAAAAATGGTCTTGTATCTATGGAGGGTCTGCTGGCTGGGAAGACGTGTCCCATACAAAAAAAAATTTCGCGTCCAAAAAATTTTTCTCCTACTTTTTCTTAGCCACAATAGAATAACAATTATGCCCTTAAATGTATCACCACTGTTTTTGTTACAACCTGTATATCCTCTGAATGTAGGTTGGTAATTTATTTTATCTACACTCATATTGTAAGTTCTCTAAAACGTGTTCGAAAACGGTAGGCAATGGCTAGCATTACCACGACCGATTTTACTATGATAAGCTTTTTATCTGTGGCAGTAACGTAATTTTAACTTTACATGCTCAAATATTGATATGCTATGAGTTTTGATAACATAATGTACACCTGCACCCTCCCGCGCATCCGCCGACAGCCCGACACGCGCCTCCCCGACCTCATGGCGGTGCAATGGCGGCCATTCTATGGTTTCCGAATACGGCATTTTGGATAAATAATATGAGTGTAGATAAAGCAGTGTATGCAACTGTACGTAATTAGGCCTTAAAACCCTTATTACGTAACAGTTACATAAACTACTATTGTCCTTAAGTCGTGACTACAATTATTCTGAAATTTTGTTTCAATCCTACTTAGATTAAGAACTATTATGTAAGCAATAGCTTCTTTTTTATGTGCATGCCGTGTTTGCCTGTAATTGGGTGGATACTCAAGCAAGCTAATTTTTTGCCTAGTTTTAAAAAGTATATTGTATACCACCTGTTGGCAAACCTTAAATAAATAAAATAAAATACACGCGATACTATTTTGGCGGAGTTACAGCTCATGTGCTTTTTTGGGGAATAGAGTATAGATTTTTCTTTGACCATATTATCTATGTTATTATATATTTAGGTGATGGCGAATGTATAAATCACAGATAAAAGTACAGGAGTAGAAAAAAATAAATTATGAACCTAACTAGTACATATTTATGCACCATGGTACACCTAAATGTTGTTCTGTATCCCCTACTATTACTGAAAGAAAAAAAAAAGACTTAATTAGAGTGTAAACCTCTCCAACTCTAATTAAGTATTTTTTCTTTCAGTAATCATTTGCACTTATAAGGAACCCTTTTACAGTACGATAAAATATATATTACAGCGTACCAATCCTCGGCACTTCATCACATATTTAATTGTTTACCTACGTACGTCATCCTCTAATTACTAATCAATTGCATTTTATTTAGGGTTCCGCTTTACTGAAGGCATTTACATTTATATTTAATCACTCATAGTTTTTCTTTATTCACTAACTGTGAAGTGTTTATTATTTATAAAAAAATTACCTTGCCTATTGGTAATGGTAACTGGTAAGTATAAGGGTGTGGCCACAAACTAGCAGCAGCGTAGCAGCGTCAGAGGCTAGCGGCAGCCACAAGTGAGTACCTACGAGATACCGCGCTCTGACGTTTCGTAACCTCAAAAGTATAACTAGAGTTGTGACATGCGTGCGCCCAAGAGGGTCATCTTGGTATTACCATTATCTTGACCGGTCTATACAGCATGTAACAAAAATACTGGTGATCCGTTTAAAGGCATAATTGGTATCGTATTAAGACTAAGAAAATGTAGAAAAAAAATTTTTCGACGCGAAAAAAACATTTTTTTTTCGCGCATAATTTTTTTTACTTTTCCATAAGTAATAAGAAAACGATACCAATTATGCCCTTAAACGGATCACCAGTATTTTTGTTACACCTTGGATGTAGTATCCTAAGTCTGGTTTGGTTGGTTTTATGGATGACTGTTATTGGCCTTCTGGCTGTTGTTATCTTTATCACAAATAAATAAATAAATACACCTATTGCCGCTGCTCCCCACTGCCGCGTCGCAGTTGATAGCCGGCTTAAATTTGATGTGAGAGGTATTTCAGTTTTAATTTGCGAATAACAGATGAATTTTATACAATTGAATTTCTACCTTGTGGTCATATTAATAAAGTTGACGTAGCCAGCATCACACCATTTGGTGCTGTGTTTTAAATACTGACTTTATTTTGTTTGCTTTGAGGCCTTTGAGGTAGAAATATGAAATGGACAAAACCAACAAGTTCAGAGCGGCTTGAAATACCTGTAAGTACTAAGCTCCGCTGCTTGAACAGAAGCATTTTATAAGTAAATTAAATTGCACCTTTTTGCGATGACCTCGCACTTTTTATAAAAGCTTTATAACTGACTTTGTGGTCTATAATATGTAACATTGACTTAATGAGACTCGTGTACAGAACCCTACGAACAAATCTTCCTTTCCGCTCTGCCGAAGTTTTTAATAAATATGCAGGTAATATTTCTCACGTGCAGTGACATTGAAATAAGTAATATTATAGTCGAGCCATCTGTACAACAGTGCAGAACAACATACCATGTCTATGGTCTTACATAAATACAAATTGATAACAATGGATTCGAGGTATATTTCAAAAGTTAGAAGAAATAATCTTGTATGCTTATATTTTAAATTAGAACTTTCAAATAGCCTTGGAGGATTTAGGGCGTGTTCCTTAATAGCTCATTAAAATGGTCACTAGTAAAATAAATGAAATTATTGGTAAAACAGATTAACATTCATATTTACCGAATACTTAAAGCTGGTAACGGAGTGGAGACTGCAGCGTAACGGGGCGTCCTTTGAGTCCTTTCATATCAAGTAAATGCAATTCTATGCGAGCGGCCTAAGTGCACACTGCACGCCCTTTTCCGCTAAACGCTACGCTGCCCGCTACGCTGCCCGCCCTGCTCTATTTTCTCGCCACCCTCCGCTTAGTGTCTCTGATATTTCAGTATGTCGACAGACATATTCGACGTTCTATACATGAGAATGATTCGCTTCTCCCTCAACTCGATCGCACAATGGCCGTATGAGTCCTTCGGGCCGCGGACTCTGCGCACGCGCCTGCTCTCTGTATATCACTACATAATGATCACACTCAGCACTTATCTCGAGATATCCTGTGTGTTTTACGTTAGGAGGAATACGGATAAGGAATTTATTGTGTTGGGGCACGATTACTTTAATATTTTAATGGGTGTTGTGATTATTGTAAGTATTATTTTTTGGTAAGTATTCTTCTTTTTCGTTTGCACCTCCGTGATGGTAATAATGTATGCGACGTTAACTTTTTTTTATAACACTAGTGAATTATTGCATACATTTTAGTGGTACAGATATTGCTCGCCTGTCTTTACACGTGTTTAAATTTCCCAGCAAAGAATGACGCTATCATTCCAGAAGAACTATTGTCGGCTTGTGGAAACCTTCGTTAATACATTTCATTTGAAGAACCATCAGCATAAATCAGAATTTGCCGCGAAGGTAAGAAAAACTGCACTGCGAGAAATGCCGAGGCAAAATATATTGAGTGTATTGTATACATATATCGTACTTTCTACTTTATTTTATAAATTATACATATTAATTTTAAATAGTTAGGACTTGCCTCAGATATATCGTATATCATAGGTAAGTCCTAACTATTTAAAACAATTTCATTAATTTGAAAGATAAAGGATCCAGTCATAGTGCGAACTCTGTACGAAGCAGTATTCAAAAGAACAGAATAAAACCTTAACCTTCTCTGTGGTGATGTTTTGTCTTTCGTACCTAGGTACGCTAGGTAAGCTAGCTTTATTTTATTTTATTTGGGGCATCAACAGAAATACAACAAATAATTGAAATAATACAAAACTTAAATAACCGAGAAAAAGCCAATAATAGATGGCCACAAAAATATAACTAACATGCAATAACAAGTGGTAATAATAAGTGGAACGAAGGAAAGATTTAACTTTTTACACAAAATATAAAACTAGCTTATCTGTGCGGGACTGGGTTAAGTTTACATAATACTAATTGTAGAACATTTTAATTTCAAATATGCCTTCTGAAATCCATTATGTCTTTGATCATGACCCCTATTTTTAGGAGCTACATCGTATCAACAAAATCTGCAACATCGCCGCCATTATCATGCACGTTCAAATATTCTTCTCAATGATGTTTTTCAACATGGTCCCCTTCTGGAAAAACATAAAAGCGGGCATGTTCAGCAAACACAGGCCAGAAAACGGAACTTTCGTGCACTCCGGGAACTACCTATCCTTCGTAAACCAATACACAGACACCACGGGTTATTTTGTTGTGTTCTTTTTAAATTTCTACCCTTCATACAACGCGGCAACTACTTTTCTTTGCATGGATCTTTTGATTTTCATAATGGTATTTCACATTGCGGGACATTTGAATATTTTGGTGCATGACTTGAGATATTTTCCACGGCCTGCTGTGGAACAGGAGGGGACTGAGGCCAGGAAATATAATGAAGAAGTGTTTGGACTTTTGAAGGATTTAATAGATCGGGACCAAGCAATTAAGGAGTAAGTAGATAACTGCCATATAAAGGAAAATAAAAACAGTAAGTCACACAAAAGTAAGCAACAAAATTAAACGTTTCTTCGACATGAGTTAGAAATGAACAACGACATTCGTGACATTTGACTGTTAAACATCGGTGTTGTTAGAAAGTGAGATTTCTGTACGTAAAGTCTGTACTAGTAAGAGAGCCCATGACACTGAACCTAGTTCGATAAGTCTCCTGCAATGCAAAAAAAGTGGTGGCGTATTTTAATTTTATTTTTTTTGAAAAAAGATAAAAAACCGGTTTCTAGTACGATAAGTCTCCTAGATTTCCGTTGTTCCTCGAAGCAGGGGAGGGGTAGGGCTACACGATAATGCGGTGCTGCAAGCCCCCGTGCGTGGCCTTGTCAGTGGCAGCAGCATCAAAAGATTGAAGATGTATGAAAAAACAAAGCGCCCTCTACAAAAAGTTTTCACCGTTATTTTGCAACAACTGTTATCAAATCAACTGACTTCAAGATTTCGAAGGAGGAGGTTATCAATTCGTCGGGATCTTTGTTTTTGCAATTTTTTTTATGTATGTTCACCGATTATTCGAAGACGACTGGACTGATTTTGAAAATTCTTGTTTTGTTCGAAAGAGTATACTTCACCGTTGGTCCCATTGTCATCAGGTCAGGATCTGATGATGGGAACCTGGAGAAATCGAGGGAACTCTTCAAATATTATAGGCACACCTATAGTGATTCAAATATTTTTTTACAGTAGCTCGGGAATTTACTTTTGGAAAGGTGGAGGCTAAATGAAGTCGGTTCTTTTTTGTCTAAAATTGTTAGCGGTTTGTGCTGCTTTTACATAATCACTTTGTACATTTACTTTTCCAGATTCATGAGCGACACATCCGAATCGTTTGGCATCAGTTTGTGTATTTACCTCGCCTTCCATCAGGTCACTGGATGCGTGTTGCTTCTAGAATGTTCTCCAATGGTAACATTTTCCTCATTGCGGCTTTTTGGAATATTTGAAGTTGGAACGATGAAATGGGATGGCTGTCAAAGGTTTTGCCAAATAGCGCTGGCATAGGTTGTACCTTATTTAATACTACCTATAACGGTGGTAAAGAAGCATACGGCCCGCCTGATGATTACGCAACTACCGTAACCTATGGACGTCTATAACTCCAGAAGTGACACATGCTTGTTGCCGACCGTTTAGAAATGAGCATTTATTGCGTTGAAGGTTAAAGAGACAAGAGGGTACCCCGTCGTCAACACACTGTATCCTTTGCAGCTTGCAGCTAAGCTCTGTCACTAATTTTGTTCTATGCGATTTGGCTTAAAGGGCTAGAATCCACGCCAGAAAAAAAAGGATTTGACACTATTGCGGGGTCTGAAGGTGGGTACACACCGGGCCAACGAAAGGCTATCTATCTCATTCTAACAAATAGCTGCCGCATAAGTGATTTGCATTCGTTGGCCCTTCGTTGGCCCGGTGTATGCCCACCTTTACAGGCACAATCTATGCTGGCACCATCTGTAACAAAACCTTCAATCAGCCCATTTCCAGTGAATATTGATACATGAGCCTTACTTTTTGCAGACGCCTGAGGCTCTGGGAAATTATGGATTTCTGACCCTCATGATGTTGCAGCAGCTTATTCAAACATCAGTGATTTTTGAATTTATCAGCACAAAGGTCTGGTTTCTCTAAAAATATAATATTATTTATGTTGTCTGTGCCCGTGTGTATCATAAACAGTGTTGCTGTATCATGTATGGGACCTTCATTAATCCTTCTTGGGTTTATTGTAACCCCAACCTGACTAAGTACCTGATCAAGGTCAGATTAACGTAAAATGTTTGTTAGCATTTAATAAATATTTACGCCAATTAAATGTTGCAGATAGACTAACGTATCCAGGTAAAAATAGCGATCGTATGATTGGTGTTTTTAATGAGCCTTTTATTTATCTAATTAAACTTTATTGCACAAAGAAAACCTTATCGTGCAAGTATTAGTAGTAGTAATAGTACATTACTTACCTAGGGCTGTAAAAAAAAGAAAGCCCGAAATCGCAGGTATTTGGGACCCGAGCCGCAGGCGAGGGTTGTAAATATGCGATAGAGGGCTTTCTTTTTTACTGCCCGTGGTGAGTACACAATTTTACGTCCCCACCTGGCCATAATGCGAGTTTTACCGTAAGCGTAGCGAGCGGTAAAACTCACATTATGGCCAGGTGTGACGTAAAAGGAATTATATACCAGTCAACCTTAAAGCAAAGCAGAAAGATTGAGGGCGGTGCTACAGACGGGCAAGTAAAAAGAAAAAGACATGTTCGAATACAAATAGTTAACTTAAAGCTTTTTTAGCTTTAAAAATAGGGATGCACAGGTACGAAAAGTTTTGGGGGATGGGCAACCCAAAACCTCATGAATCACCATGGACAAAACGTATGACATACTTCATATATTGTATGGACTGACGTTTATCGGAAATGTTTTCCTCCCCCGCAAAAATCGGCAGACTTTTTTTTATAGAAAATGATAGACATGGCCACTCCGGGTTGAATGCTCTAAGACTTCGTGGGAAGATATTGTATTTATTGGAAAAACGGTAGTATTTCTAAAGAACGGTACTGTAATGGCTATAGTCTAAGAGCCAAATAAGTTGATGGACTATAACCCTTTATTCATAAACATCTCTCAGGCCTCAATTAGTAAATTTATGTTTTGTCTGTTTGTATCAAACACAACTGTCAAAGTGAGTGACTGAAGTGAGGACTAATTGAGCCCTGACAGACGCTTCTGAATAAGAGGGTAGGACTGATAACCATTTGCAGAGCGACACTCTCGCCGACGAGGTGTACTCCTTGCCCTGGGAACTGATGGATACCAGGAACAGGAAGGTTGTGCTGCTGTTCCTCATGAACGTGCAGCCACCCAGGGCCCTGAAGGCGGGCGGCGTGGTGTCTGTCGGCGTGCTCACCATGTCAACGGTACCTTTTTATCTTCGAAACGCCATACCCCAGGGATGATGACACATGTTGAATTTTGTAATTAAATATAGTTAAATGGATGCAAAATGAGCAAAATATCTTAATAAAGTGAAAATTAAAACAAAATCTATTGAATTGGTTCAAAGATACCATTTCCAAAATTAATTTAATCAAATTTAATACCACAGTGATATTAAATTTGATTAAATTAATTTTGATATTAAAAACTCAAATCCATACATATTTACAAAATAATTATTGGCGGAGAAGAAAAACACTCTGAATATTAATTTTATTTAGAATGTCGTATAAGTATTAAATATCGGTAATTCATTTCAAATGCTGAAATTATACCTAGTGCCACCCGAAGATATTTGGAACTATTGTTTAGTGCTTACCGCTGGACACTTTTTCGACCGTTTTCCTATAAGAAAGATCGATCCTCCTTGTACCATCCATAATCATTTTGTTAGGAGCGTTTCGAGAAACAAGTGCGAATCTCAGACTTTGACTCTCATTTCTGACTTTTGTGTTTAACGCAATTGGCCCCATATAGACATTTTATCCTCACAACAAAACAAATCGATTGATACCATACATTAAAAAAATACGTCATGCCTATTACCACACACTACGCGATTATTCCTCCCGGATCAACCATCCATAACTCAGGAACAAATATCCGTGATAAACACACAAATAAATGCCCTGCCCAGGATTCGATCCCGGGACCTCCTGCTTCATAGGCAGGGTCACTACCGACTAGGCTAGGAGGCCTATGTATATGTTTAGACTTCAAAAATCTGTGCACTCATATATTGAGGAAACCTAAACCAAATCCTTTGGAGAAAAGTCGAAATGGGAGGTTATTCACAAAGCGTTTACTGGAGATGATTCTTCTGAAACAGTACAAACTGCATGCAGCAAAGCTGAAACGTAGACATCGTAGACGCTTCGCTCGCTTCAACTCACGCGGTCAATTATAAGCAAATATATAATAACTATTTATATGAAATAAAATTAAAAATCCATTTGTCTACCATAATTTTACAGTATTATTTGCATGCATTATAATTCACTACGAGTTAATTATGGAAGTCGCCTCTTTGGCGTAGGCCTCCCCTAATGTTTTCCAATTTGTTCTGTGTTTTGCTATATTCACCCACATATTTTTTTATATCACAGATATTGTCTATTTGTATTACAGATCCTTAAAACGTCGTGTTCCTACTTCCTCATGTTGAAAACATTGACAGTAAATGAGTAATGGAACGGTGTAACACAGTTTGGTGAAAGTTTTTTTTCTTCAAGCGGTTTGGTATATTTAGTATGAGCAGCTTTTTATATTTACACTAGGTTGAGCATTAGGTACACTTAGTAGATTTCCATAGCCGCACAGCAAAATCTCTGCAAACATATATTGCATTATAGTTCACTGAATCGTTGTTATATAATAATAATTGGATCTCCAAGACTAAAAATAAGCCATATCAAAGCTTGAAATACGAGTAGACGAGTAAAATGTATTTAAGTATATGATACTTACTGTATTCAAGTTTATTAAATAAATTGTTATTCACATTACGAATCTGTTTTATTTATAGGTTGTACAGTGGACGACAAAGATATGTTTACAATTTTGGACCTTATTACAAAGAATTAAGGTCATGGGGGGTTTCACTATATCTCTCTCCATTGCACCCGCTTTTCCCTTTGAGGATTCAACCAACCGGAGTCGCTATTGACAGGCGTTCCCCTCTGCCGAAAACATATGCCCAGTGGTCATACATATGTATAGACTGACGTTTATCTGACGTAGCTATTTGTACGTTACGTACGAATAGCCATACATTTGACTTTCCCCTCCCCCGGAAAAATTGGAAGACTTTTTTTGTATCGGAAATGACAGACATGGTATTCCATCCGGGTCGAATTCTCTAAGGTTTTACCCGGTGCGCTTACCGCACCGCGAGGGCTAATGAGGGAAGGTTTAGCACATAGCTTATCAGTTTATGACATGTCTCAAACCTACATGGATATATGAAGCACGTTGAAAACCCTATTTTATTTTTTTAAGAGCGCATGACAGCTAACGTTTTCATCTTTGTAGCTAAATGTCAAATTAAGGAAGGAGAATCTTCTGTACTAGTACTATTACTTATTCTGTGGTAAGGTGGAAAATTGGTAACAAACCTTTGACGTCGACTCTCCTTGTATTAACTCACTAGCCTTTTCCCGCGGCTTCGCCCGCGTACTATAAGTACTCAAAAAGGATACGATACCCATGTTGATTTTCAGACTTTGTGACCACATTTGCTCCTTTTAGGGCTTGAATTTTCAAAAAACCAGAAACACGTGTTTATTCATTTATTGTTAGGAATACTCCTGTGAAGTTTAGAATAAAATAATATAACAAATCTTGATTCACCATACAAACTTTGGACCCCCATTTTACCCCCTTAGGGGGTGAATTTTGAAAAATCCTTTCTTAGTGCACTCCTAGACCTTATAAGGAACCTACGTGCCAACGTTTTGGCTGTGCGTTGATATGTCAGTCAGTCAGTCAGTCAGTCAGTCAGTTTCTTCTTTTATATATTTGGATAACTTGTAACCCTTAAAACACCACTTCTTAAGTTGAGGCATCTTATCACATCCTGCTGGAACTTATGTTGCGAATAATTAGTATAAAGATGACATGTAGTATCTAATTTTATTGGCAATGAATTACAACAATACATGTAAAGCCTGACCAGAAATATATGATCATGCACATGCTTTATGTGCAAATGTCATGCACCATGTTGCGGAATTTCATGGGAACTAATTTCTTGCACTGGCAACAATTTTAATGACAGGAAGATATGCATGTGTGAGGGCAGGCATAGGCTGTCACTTTGGACAGTGTCATTGTCGCGGTTTATTTGAATAGTAGTAAAGTGTTCAATATTAAATAATAAACTACAAAAAAAACCCAAAATTATTCATAGTTAAGAGCGAAACATTGTAAATAGTGTATGTAATAAACAGCTGTAAATAATACGCTTTGGAAATGAAACTATTTCGCAGTGAAACATTTTCAAATTAACATCAGAGCTGACAGGTAAACAAATCAAGATGTTACCATACCATAGTGCTCTATGACTATACTGAACTGTTGCCATATAAATGAGAATAATAGCGCCCTCTTGACAATAATCATATATTTCTGGTCAGGCTTTATAATAAATTGAGTTTATTTTACCTACTGGGGCAGTGACAAAGTCTCGGACGGTTACCTTATCGATGCCTAAATATTTATGAATGCGTTGTAGTTTACTGTCACCATACTGTCACCGGCAATCATTGAGTTATTATTACTACGTAGTACAATACGTAGTATCTACTAAGTAGTCTGTGGTAGTACATTATACTTCAATGCCGGCAATAGTATCTTCCTATTTTTTGTATTTTTTACACGAAGGCTGCAAAAATATGTGACACGCTTTTATTACTTGGGCCATAAGAGGTGTCACACATTTTTGCGGTCTTCGTGTAGGAAGATACTATTGCCGGTGACAGTACAACGATCTTGGCTTTGGCCAATAATTATCTATAAAAAATACGTGGGAAATACCACATGGTAGTTTCATAAATGTGAAGTTATTGACACTTACGATGACTTGTCAACACCACAGTAAAAGCACTAGAGAAAGTAAGTATTCTATCTCATTTAGGAATTTACGTTCGACGTCCAAATCACAGTAAAGAATGCTCTTTCGTACTATACCTTTTTTTATACCACGTTGGTGGCAAACAAACATACGGCCCACCTGATGGTAAGCAGCTACCGTAGCCTATGGACGCCTGCAACCCCAGAGGATTCACATGCGCGTTGCCTACCCTTTAAGAACCTACCTATATACACTCGTTTTTTGAAGAACCCTACCCTGTTTTAGCATTAGAAAAATAACGGTCTATTTCGCCTAAGGCGTCTTTCACACTGATGCGGTTTACGCACGCGGCGCCGGTGGGCGAGCGAGATAGCGCTCTGCGTGTGTATAGCGCTGTCACGCTTGCACACCGTTGCCGCATGCAGTTGCGGCGCCAGTGTGATAAACACCAAGTTTTTTTTCAGGCATATCAGGGATTTTTTTTAAAATGAGAATACTTGTTGCAATTATTAGTGATACGCTTAAACCTTTAACCGGCGCTGATATATGACACAAAGTAACAACATAAATGACACCTTCGTAAATTATGACAGAGTTCAAAATTGAGGGTTCAATTCTTGATGTATGGCAGTTAAAAGGTTAAGAGGCCTTATTCCCAAAACACGCGAATTTCACGAAATGCTTCATTTTCTTCGAAGGCTATGGCGAAAATACTAAGTATTTTTAAATCAACTATTGATGCACATAATAGTTTATTTCTTTATCTAGACGGCCATCGGAGCAAATATTACATTTTAACGAGTGAAATATGAAAAAAATTGGTTGTCTTGGAAGGCGTTTCCGGATTTTCCAGTTATGTGTACCGTTCATTTTCAGATTACGCAAAAAAGGGTAAAAATTCTTATTCAATTTGAATTAAATTCAATTGCGTATATCATGTATGAGACGGCCATGGAAATAAAAATCGAAGATTCATCTTGGATAATCGACAAAATACCTTCTGATTATTTGCCACGAAAACCCTATGAATATTTTGCCCTAAAAATATTACCATTGCAAAGTTAAACTATATTTCTATCACGATAAAAAAAAAAAACATTACTATAGCAGTAAATTTCAAATTACTATGAATTTTAAAAAATGACACTTAAATCACACTTCACAGGACACTTTTTGTAAGAATCGTATTTTTGGGTACTTAATAATAATAAACATGGTTCAAAATTATTTTTTTGTATTACTAATACTTCAAACTATCTTATAAATAGCATTTTATGCGGCTTTTTTCATTAATAGAGTTTTTCGACCTTTTAGGGAATAAGGAGCCTTAAGTTTAAAAACGGAGTAACAGGTTGTAATACAATTTTTTCGCATGATATGACCATATTAATAAGGGGCCCGAACACCAAAATAGAACGACAAATATTACGGCGTAGGAAAGTAGGATTGGCAAATACAGGGTGTCACAAAAATACTGGTAATCCGTTTAAGGACATAATTGGTATCATTTACGACTAAGAACAAATAAGAGAAAAAATTACAACGGGATTTTTTTTTTGTATGGGAATACGTCGTGTTCGCCGGCCAACCTTCCAAAAACTAAACAAAATTTTTTTTTTCGCGTAAATATTCTTTTTTTACTTTTTAATTACGGTACCAATTTATGCCCTTAAACGGATCATCATTATTTTTTTTACACCTTGTATACATAGTTTTATTTCCCATTCCCCCTACGTTGGAAGATGGACTACTCTATTTTACTCTGACAATAACTGCAAATTACAAATGTGTGAAAATAATTCTGACAAAGCCATATTGAAATACAGTATCAAATCAACACGTTGTAACATGTCATTATAAAAATGGCGATACATCATATTAAGGTTGAAGCACTTACGACAGACCAATAATTATTGTTGATTTACTGCAAAAAAAAAGCTTGTCAATTCCAACATGCATGCAAGATGCATGTACCATATACCTAGAGAAACGGTCTGTCGAGTGTAGGTGTGCATGAAGCATATGACCCCAGGAAAACTACCTTAAAACGTTGAGATAGCTCAATTCACTGAAAGGAAACATTTTTAAATTTCTTTAAAGGGACATAACTGCATTTACAAATTTTTGGAAAAGAGTAAGGTTGCTACTTATATATCCGGAAACAAAAAAACAAACAAACGTACACGGCTGAAAATGGTTTTATTGTTTTTCAAAGTATTCCCCTTGATGATCTATGCACTTTTGCATTCGCGTGAACCAATTTTTAAAGCACTTCTGCCACTCCGCCTGAGGTACCTCCATAACGTGTTGTTTGAATGCGTCGACAGCATCTTCAGCGGTCGAAAATCGTTGACCGCGTAATTTATTCTTTATATTTGGAAATAAATAAAAATCGTTGGGTGCCAAGTCAGGGCTGTACGGCGGATGACCCGTTAATTCCACATTTTGACCCTCCAAAAATAGAGTTGTTTCGCGTGACGTATGACAGCTGGCATTGTCATGATGAAGAATGATTCTTCGTCGCTGGTTAGTTTTACGAATTTGTTCAAATACTTCCGGTAAGCAAATGGTCGTGTACCACTCTGAATTAACCGTTCTACGGTTTTCTAGTGGCACTGTAGCTACATGGCCATTAATACCGAAGAAGCAGGCCACCATTTGTTTCCATGTACTTTTTGCACGAGTAACTTTCGTAGGGTTCGGCTCATTTTGAAACACCCATACCGTTGATTGTTGCTTCGTTTCGGGATCGTATGCATAGATCCAGGATTCGTCACCTGTATAGATGTTATAAACGGCTTTTGAGTCACCACGGTTATATTTTTTTAACATTTTATTGCACCATTCGACGCGAGCATCTTTTTGCTCTTTTGTTAAGTTGTGGGGTATCCAACGCGAACAAATTTTTTTTACAGCCAAATAATTATGTAATATGCTATTAATGCTGGTCATAGAAATACCCAGAGTCGCCTCTATCTCGCAGTACGTAACATGTCGTTCGTCCATTATAAGTTTTCGCACAGCCTCGATATTTTGTTGTACAACGACCGATTTCGGGCGACCTGCCTTAACTTCGTCCGTAAGCATACTACGTCCACGATTGAACTCACTAAACCAGTGATACACAGTAGTTTTAGATGGGGCTTCATCACCAAAAGTTGAAGTTAGTTGATCTATGCACTGTTGTTGCGTTAAACCACGCCGAAAATCATAATAAATCATAGCACGAATATTTTCACGAGTGAGTTCCATTCTTGCTGCGAGATGACATTTAAAACCCGTCAAAAACAAAACACGAGCGTTAATAAGAAAGAAAAAATATACCGGCCAGTACTTAAAAAAGTTCAAATTTTACCATGGAGGTCAAATATGCTATTTAAGAAGATTGTAATCCCGGTTTCCGGATATATAAATAGCAGCCTTTGTACAGTTTTAAAAAAAAGTATTTATTTTGTAATTTTTGCCAACTTTATAAATAAAATAAGCAATATACATATTTATGCAAATTTTTCATTTTATATGGTGTCTAGCAAATCTATACAAATTATGTCAATGATGTGATGTATCAATATTACATACCTAGGTAATACAGATTTTTGTTTTTTTTTTCATTCTATTTTTCGTTTTTTTTTGTAGGTATAAATTTGATGAAACCATAAATAAATTATTAAATAGCCTAAAATAAGATGTAAAAAAATACATAAGCCAAAAAATCATTAGTACTCGCCCGGGTTCGAACCTGCAACGTCCGGTTTGGATAACACTTAGTTCCCTTAGCAGGACTGCGTAAGTACGAGTGCGTGCCAGATATTAGGTACTATCTATCTCGCTCGCTCTAAGTATATCACACTGGCGCCGCAACCGCATGGGGCGACGGTGTGCAAGCGTGATATCGCTATACACACGCAGAACGCTATCTCGCTCGCGCACCAGCGCCGCATGCGGAAACCGCAGCAGTGTGGAGGACGCCTAATGTTCGCTTGCGTTAGGTAGGTATTAGAATGATGATATGGATGCGAGTGTAGGTAATTGATTACTTACCTACATCAATAAAACATGTATGAACATAAAATAAAATAATTTTGATGTTATTAAAAATAATAATAACCCGTCAGTGTGGAAACATAAATGCCTATCTACTAGGTATGTACGAGTAGTAACTTTATATCAGGTACCTATAACATAACAAGTGATTTCTTCGTGTCGCAGGATAAATGCCTACTAGGTCTTGGTATATACAGGGTGGAAAGATAAATCGGGCCCTGGAGGAAAACTACCTTAAAACGTTGAGATAGCTCAATTCACTGAAAGGAAACATTTTTAAATTTCTTTAAAGGGACATAACTGCATTTACAAAATTTTGGAAAAGAGTACAGTTTTCAAAATAAGTATTTATTTTGTATTTTTTGCCATAAATAATTTTTATGACAATTGATGCCAATCGATCCTGTTTCCAACGAGGATAAAAACTTCTAAATACCAACCAAGTTTAGGGCACAAGAGAACACATAAATAATAATAATAATATATTTCATACAATTAGTATGGAATAAGGTGAAAATTAAGAAAAAAACTGTGAATGCAGTTTTAGTTTTTAGGAAAAATAAAATAATGTTTCCTTTGAGCGAATTGAGCTATCTCAAGGTTTTAAGGTAGTTTCCCTCCAGGGCCCGACTTATCTTTCCACCCTGTATATGTACTCGTAACTGTCTAGGTAGTAGTACTGGTAGGTTCTGAAGCTATGGATAGAAGAATCAATCATTTAGCCTTCCTTTTTTTCCCGACTACAGCGAAGCTAAAAGGAAGGGTTATGATTTTATTTAGCAGTCTATCAATGTAGGTACTCGTAAGGAAGTTACTTGTATAATCGTTTAGCAAAAATTTTACCAAAAAAGGAAGTACCTAAGCAATAATTTACGATTATTTATTTTTGCAATAACAATTATTTATTTTATGTAAGAGAACTTTTGCCACTTTTTGACCCCCTACGTTATTATTATTATTGATTATTATTGATACCTAGGACGTCGTCCGCTTGGATCCGTTATTAAACGATACAGGTATGTACTACTAAATTATCGTTTTAGCTTTAGTTAAATTTTTTTACTAAATTTTGTGTTGTTTTTTTATTTTATACTTTTTAGTGACTGCAACTTCGTTTATTTTACAACAATATATACTTAAAACACATAAAATTTATATGCTATTTATGATCGAGTTAAACTAATATGTCATATCATGTCAAAACGACTGACCCATATGTTTGTATGTATGTACATATGTCTGTATGTATGTAAGTATGCTAAACCGGTTTTGATGCAGTTTTCAGAAAAGTATTTGTTACATTCTGGACAAGATTTTGGTATAAGGTCAGGTGGTCGACAGTGTAACACTTTTTTTTAGTAGTCCGAAACCAATGATCAATATGATCATACATTAGGTGGTTGCTATTAAAAAGGATAGCATATTAATTTTATGTGTTTTAACTAGTTTTAAGTATATAATAATTGTTGTAAAATAAACGAAGTACTTACCTAATGTACATATCACAAAAAATTATGAAATAAAAAAATAAAAAGTTTAAATAAATACACAACACAAAAACTTGTAAAAAAAAACAAAACAAAAACTGAAACTAAAATGATAGTTTAATTTAATTTCTTTTTTAAAATGGGAACCGTCTTCTAAAAAGTAATGATCTGAAGAGCACAAAATATTTTTTATATAAGTATCTCACCCCTATCTTTATCCAGTCCCTATCCCGTCTCTATTCTTACCCTGTAAAGCAAATTTCTGCCAGAAAGTAATTAATACATAATAGTAAGAAAATTTATAATTTATTTTTTGAAGTCGGTGCCACCGCCAAACCACTTCACTGTCTCTTTGGAGCGGGAAATTAGTGAAAGAACTTAATTAATCGGCAGCTTTTTATCACCGCACCGCTCGCCGCCGGCAGGGTGTTCATCCTCACACCCCGGAGGCTAATAGGTCGCGCACTGTATGGTTTAAGAGGAATTTCCTCCCACGAACGCTGCGACTGTGGAATGAACTCCCTGCCGAGGTTTTCTCAGCGGGCTACAGTATGAGGTTCTTCATAAAAGGAGTGTATAGGTTCTTAAAGGGTAGGCAACGCACATGTGAATCCTCGGGGGTTGCAGGCGTCCATAGGCTACGGTAACTGCTTACCATCAGGCGGGCCGTATGCGTGTTTGCCACCGTCGTGGTATTAAAAAAATAAAAAATAAAATAATGAGTAAACCATGTATTTGCAACTGCAGTGTTCTTCGTTGTCCTAAAATTTTAGTTTGGCACCGATAATAAAGTAAATACACAGACAAATTTAATTTTCCGTCTCTTTATTTATTTTAAATCTGGATAAGGATAGGGGTGGAACTTATGTATAAAAATCGTGCTTTTCAGTGGGTGGGTTGTTTGAAGGCCCTTTTTTTAAAAAGATATAATATAGTCTTTTTTGTTTTGATTTTTTTACTTAATTTTGTTTCGTATTTTATTTAAACAATTTACTTTTTCTAGTATACCAAAATCAAACTTCATTGAATGTACTGTATAGACTCAACAGAAACCAAACCTGAAATTGCATGTCATGCATCAAATGCAATGTAATATACTTCCTTCCTTCCTTGAGTTTAAATAAAACGATCCGATTTCCGATTAACATGAACTTCCCCACTATATATTTTCCTATTAGAGGCCTATGCTCAGCAGTGGGCGATAAATAGCTGATGATGATGACGATGAGTACCTATTTTCAAACGCCACTTTTATCTATTTCATTATGTCTTTTATGTTCTCGCTTCTTCTATTGGTTTCTTTCTTCATATTGTAGTCCATATCCAACTGGCTCGTTAAAATTTGTATTTTCTGTTGAAATGAAAGTATTTCGGTATTCAACGCTCCTGCACATCGGGCCTAATAAGATGATGATAATCAATAATACTAATAGAACTAATGTTTTCATACTTTTATATTAGAATTAGTATGTTATCGAATTTTCTCTTCTTGTTCACATGTGTGTATGCGTTAGTAGCCTAGCATTAGTTTAATTTAGACTATATTGTTATTACTTGTGAGTTCCTTTAATTGGCTTTCTGTGTATATTTAATTGTATAACTGTGACTTAAAAGCTGTTGGTTCTCCTTAACATAAATAAATTAATAGTCTAATAAGTCATCAAGTCATCAGCTCACAATCGATAACGGATTTAAAACATCAAGCTCGGTCCTAAATAAAGCCTTGTCCTTGTGAGACCCTATTGTGAATTTTATTGATGACATTGATGTAAAGTTCATTCATATTGGCATGATTTTGACAAAAACGTGACTTAATCACGTACACTTTACTTTTATTATTTTCCTGACGTTTCGAGCGTGTCGATTCTGAAAAAACCGTCTAAGTGCGAGTCGGACCACGCATAGTGGAGAGTTCTGTACCGGCTATCGAAAAAAATAATATTGTATCTGCCTATGTACGTAGCTTTTTTGGAGATATTTCAAAAACGTCTGAACCGATAATGTTCAAAATAATTTTCGTGGTAAAATATTCAAAGATCTTGATATAATAATATGTAATAATATATATTATGGTGATCAGTTACAAAGTCATAAAAAGTGGTTCAGGATCACGACCCAGATTTCACCTTTTATAAACTCATATTTTTATATTTTTATGGAAGTAGAAAATTCCATCAGGGTAGAAATAGTGGGTAAGTAAGGTTGAAAAATCTTATCTCTTTGGCTTTATTATTATATAAAGTTTACATTTATTTTGTTCTCGTTAAGTTTATGACGGGCATTGAAAATATTATTAATGTAAGTACTATAGTTGTTACTTATAACGTATAAAGATCGATAATAATGGCATTTTAGTTGTATTGTGGTTACATCATTATTTTTTTAATATTGATTATTGAAGAGAAATAACGTATAAATATTTCTTGTTTCTTGTCTTTTTTTACATGTTATTATATATAATATCTACTTGTTATTAGTAAAAAATAATCAGAAACAAATTTTACCTGTGACTTCACCCGCGTGAGTTTGTGTTTTAACTGCTTGATATCTGTATACGGTTCGTATTGTTTCGATTTTAATCTTACTATATCTGTCAGAAAAATAACCCAACGGCCTGGCTAAGTAGTGGGGGATGGAGGTGGAAAGGTAAATGATGTTTCTTGTATGATGTTAGTGGGATTTGTCGCGACTGACAAATATGATTCAATAAAAACTGAAAAGAATCAAAACCAAACAAAAACTACATTAAATTAAGTATGCTATCCTTCTTGATATAACCTCTTATGGTCATTGGTTATGGCCACAAAAAAAAAGTGTCCCACTGACGACTATCTGACCCTATACTAAAAACATTTTCCAGACTATAACAAATACTTTTCTGAAAACCGCATCAGAATCAGTTTAGCCATTTCGAATATAATAAAAAATTATTTTAAACAAAAAAGAACAGACTTCACTTATTCTCCACCTTTCCAAAAGCAAATTCCCGGGCTACTGTAAAAGACACTAAAATCATCATATAATATTTGAAGATTTCCCTCGATTTGTCCAGGATCCCATAATCAGAACCTGACCTGGTGACAATGGGACCAATCGTAGAGTATACTCTTTAAAACACAACAACAATTTCCTAAATCGGTTGAGCCGTCTTCGAATGATCGGTGAGCATAAAAAAAAATCAAAAAAAAAACCCGATGAATTGATAATCTCCTCCTTCAAAATCTAGAAACTATCTTGCTAAACTTGTTCTTAAGTTATTTTTAAGGTTTTTATTATGTTTTATCGGTACTTATCAAAACAATACTTAGAAATATGGGGTTAAGAAGAAAATTCCTTTTTTACATCATTATGCAGCTAATTTCTTCCGAAAAACTAAAATAAGGATAAGCACGTAGTCCTATAGATTTTTATGACAACCGGAACTATATTATTATTCCATTTAAATAATACTTAAATAGGACAGAACAATAAACATTTTAAGAACAGCGCCATCTGACGGTGCTTGGTTCATATTAACTTTGTGGCCGATTGAATCCAGTGGTAGTTAACAAGTATTACGCTAGATGGAGCTTTATTTTTCCAAGCGCGGCGGACCTTTTTATGTGTGCGTGTTAATTTGAAGGGTGGGGCCCCGTAGGCGTGGTTTAGGAATAGGTATTTTGCAGTCAAAGTAGGGCCTTAAGGTAGTTTCCCTCCAGGGCCTGACTTATCTTTCCACCCTGTAAAGACGTGTAGTGCTATAATAATAATAAATAAATACAACTTTAAAGCAGACAAATTATAGTCTTAGTAGATCTTGTTAGTTACAGTTTTGCTTATAATCTAATAACTAAGCTAAGCTAATGAGACTACACTAACACGTTATAAAATTATCCTCCTTATACGCTATCTTTAAGAACGTGTATCGACGTCCACCGGGCTGGCATAGGGCTGTGACTGCGCCGAGCGTCCAGTGGCGCCCTCATTGGGGGGGATTGTATTTCCTAATAAACGAATAAATTTCTGTATAATCCCTCATGTAAGTTGTAGTCCTACTAATTTCGCAACTTTAAGTCTTTGTCACATAGTTTCATTTTGCGTATTTTTTGCTTCATTACCTAAACGGCAAATGGTGGCCACTTTTTCCGTTTAGGTGATGAAGCCAAAAGTAAGTAATATAAAACTGTATCACATAGATCGTAAGTTGCAGAATTAGTAGGACTACACAATAAGAGGGATTATACAGAAATTTATTCGTTTACACAATCCCCCTAATGAGGGCGCCACTGGACGGTCGACGCAGTCCTAACAAACACGCTAACTATGGGACTACCGCGAAGCCGAGACAGGATCCCAGCACTTCTTTTTCTCATGTGGGCAGCAAAGCCATCAGTCCGTGCCTCAGCATAATATCACGCATAAGTTGTCAAATTAATCCAATAGACAACAGACCCTACAATGCGCAAGGATGCGTGCTTTATTAAGTGCGTTGTGCCTAATGTAACTACATAAGTGAAACAGACGGGATAAATACAGACGGGATAGAACCCGGGGTATGTCCTTAAACTACGTCCGGACTGGGTATGTCCTTAAACTACGCCATAAAGAGAGGTATGGGCACTGCGAATGGCATCTCGCTAAGTGTGGTAGGGCACGTTCAGCGAATGTCATCGCTCAAATCTGGAGCAGAGCCCGACTGGGGAAGTACCTCCACCTTACAGAAAACCACAGCCAAATAGCACTAGACCCTACTCATAGTGTTGTGTTCCTGCTGGTGAGTAAGGTTGCCAAAGAGCTCAAAGAGGACCCAGTGTGTTGACGATGAGGGACCTTCTTGTTCCTTTAGTCGTCAACACAGTGAATCCTCCTTTTTGTAAAGGGTCGGCAACGCGCATGTGACTCCTTTGGAGTTGCAGGCGTCCATAGGCTACGGTAGCTGCTTACCATCAGGCGGGCCGTATGCTTGTTTGCCACCGTCGCGTATAAAAAAAAAAAAAAAAAAAAACACGAGAATAAACTCTTTTTTTAATACAGTTGCTCAAAAAATTTGCTTTTCTAGTAGTGGTTTAGCGTGCGGAAAATTCGAGTTCTCACTCTAGTGCTTTTTACTTTTCTAGCCAATCACGGCTCAGAATCATATCGTAACAAAATAAACAACAAAAAAAAATAGACTAAATACAAGTGAGTACCTACAGTCGTTTTAGTTTATATACAGTGTTAGTATGCCTCACCAAAGTTTAAATTCAATAAATTCAGTACTAACGACGGTGGCAAATTCGCCTTATGGTAATCTAAGCAGCATCATGGTCTTATTTGTACTCATGTTGTATTAAGCATTTAGTTGGGTTAAGTATGAACCAATTTACATTACAAATAGAAAGGACCATGGGCAAAATGTCCCCACCCACCAACAGAAACGAAACATGTCTCATTTAGTAGATCGTGTCAACCGGATGATTTTTTACTATGACGAGGATCACCATATGTATGGGGTTTTCTTGGAAAACCGTATTTTGTTTTCATATATATTTTGTTAAATTCTTTGAAAGTTACAGGTTACAGAAACATTATATTACTAGCAATAATAAACAACAACAAAAAAAATACAGATGATTTGAGAACGTCCTCTTATTTTTGAAGTTGGTTAAAAAAAAGGAAAACAAAAATTCGCTTATAGAGCTATATATTATTAGATCTACAATACTACTTAACATATGATACATATTATCAGTGTTAACTTAAAATTATTAATATTTATAGCCAAAACTCTTAAAGAAAATTGAAGATGTCTGTCCTAAATATATGTATGTGACGTATATATATATAAACAAAATACGGTTTTCCAAGAAAACCCCATACAAAGGGCAATCCTCATCATAATAACAAATCATCAGGTTGCCAAGATCTATTAAATGAGACATGTTTCGTTTCTGTTGGTGGGTGGGGACAGTGCCCATACAAATTTGCCCATTGTCCTTTGGTCATAAACCTTTTTTGTCTGTGTCGAAGTAAGGTAAATATGTAGGTATAGTTTGGCAAGATTATAGAGTCTGTCTCACTTCAAGCATAGACAGAGAGAATTATACTGTATTTTTCTTACGCTAGTACCCTTACCACGAAAAACCGGCCAGCAGCATGTCGGGCCCTGCTCAGTGTAGGGTTCCATAATTCTAGACCCGTCATAATACACCCACTTCAAAAGGATGTCATTTATGAAATAAATAACAGATTTGTGCAATAACTCAAATACGGCTAAACCGATTTTATTCAATGTAGTTGTTTCATTGAAAGTAACTACTTTTTAAGCTTTTTTTTTCCGTAGCCTATATTGTATCCTACTGCTGGGCAAAGGCCTCCCCTCGCTTCCGCCACTCGTCACGGCCTAGTGCATGCTCAGGCCAGTCGCTACAAAATGCGTCCAGATCGTCCCGCCATCTCCTTTTTGGTCTGCCTCTGCCCCGGCCGATTCGTTCGGTCCATTCAGTAGTTAATTTGGCCCATCGTTCCGGGTGCATGCGGCAGACATGTCCAGCCCTATCCCACTTGAGCTTGGCGGTCTTGACACCCACATGCGAGATACCTGTCCTGGAGCGCAGTTCCGTGTTCCTAATCCGATCGGTTCTACGAACTCCTAGTACGCTGCGTTCCATGGCTCGCTGGCAAATTTTGAGTCGGGACTTTTGAGCCTCCGTTAATGATCATGTTTGTGCACTACGGTGCACCTACCGTAACCTACGGGTTAGGATGGGCAGGATACACATGTCGACGAGTTTGCGCTTATTATAGCTTATTAATCTAGCCTTTAGAAATAAGATAAAAACGTTTATGTTAGAAAATTAAATATTTAAATTTAAAAAAATACGTTTTCTTATGAGCGTAAATACGAGTTTTTGTAGTATATTCTTGTAGTTAGTTATAGAATTAGGTTATAATACTTATGATATTAAGTTTCATAAGATACTTTTGTAATTGTTACACAGCAGATAAGGAAGTGTGCTGAGTGCTGCTGTTCGCCAACAAACTGTTGTGCAGTTTGGCGAATATTTATGTTGTTTTGTTTAATAAATTAATTAAAAAAAAAACCTCGCGTCCAAATGTTAGAGGGAGGTATACACATATTTTTGAATTTTGGGAGTCATTATAAAAAGGGATTAGTAATAATAGCTTACCTACTTCTGCTGTTACTGCGCTATTTGGTTAGCCAGACTATATGATATTTCTATTTCATTATTTCAATTTGTAGTAAATTCCATAAACGTTATCTAAACAATTACCTACCTAAATAAGTTTAGACAAGAGGCACCTGTAAAATTTTCTAAATCATATGTGGTCTATGAATTTTGGTAGTAGATATCTGATAGGCACCTAACTACCTATAATACCTACGTATAGGCACCTATCCATCAATATTCATAGGCCCTGGGGTCTTGTGTTGGTGGTAACTGGTCACTTTTTAATAATCTTTTTTATCTTATAATTACTGCTAGTGTAAAGTTGCCCGTTGTAGGTACTTGTATTGGATATTTAATTTCCTTTAATTGCTTCCTAAATATTTTATACGATCCTGAGTTTTAAAGTAATAGATGATCGTTTTATATTTAAAAAAGGCTTCTTAAAATACTTTCCAGTTATTGATTCAGTTGTCAATATAAGTATTTGATACCTGTGAAGCCCATATTTAAATAATTAGTTGCCTCGAATTAGGCGCCAACCTATTAATTTTAATACCAATTTCTATTTTTTTAAGTAGCCCAAATACAATTATTTAGCCGCCTGGTTAAATACATGCCTTTATTAAGTAATCTTTCCCGTACACGGAAAAATGGGGCTTTGGACATTTGGGAGTACGTTACGTGTGTGAAACCTTTCAGCAAATTAGATAGTTAAGATTAATAAGTAATTAGTATTTATTAAATCATGTAATACGTGTACAGGTTGCCCGAACCCCGCTCCGCCGCCGACGCCCAATGGTGGCTGGCGGCGGCGGCGATGGCGGCGCTAACTGTCGCTACAATCGCCGGCAACGCCGGGGTGGTGTCGTGGCTGTGGCGCGCGCGCCGGTCGCCGCAGCACTACCCGCTTGCCAGTCTCGCCGCCGCCGATCTATTGGTCGGCGTGAGCGTGCTGCCACTAGCAGCTGCGAGAGAGCTGTTCACGTTTAGACTCAGTAAGTTAATGACAAAAAAATACGTAAGTATATAAAAGTCAAATTTATGACAAAAAATTACGACATGAAAGGATATTAAAATATTTGAAATATTTCTATAACTATAGCTAGCGCAATGATAGGACGTGTACTTCGTCTACAGCGTCCTTAGAGAATTCAACCAACCGGAGCGGCCATGTCTGTCATTTTCTATACAAAAAAAGTCGATTTTTGCGGGGAGGGGAACGTCAAATGTATGGCTATTCGTACGTAACGTACAAATAGGCACGTCAAATAAACGTCAGTTCATAAAATAAACATGACCACTGGTCATATGTTTTCGGCAGAGGGAACGCCTGTCAATGGCCGCTCCGGTTGGTTGAATAGTAAGACAGCGTCAATCTGAGATCAACGTTACCACACAACACAATGTTACCAATTTAGTTCACTCAGAGAGTTCTAAACCAGGAGAGGCCTTAGGTATAATGTCCCCTCTGTCAAATGTATTGGCAGGAAAATCTAGTACATCTATAAAAACTATTTCAATAATCGATGTCACGCATTTTCGTCATCGCTGTCAATGGATAACAAGCTCCGTGAAAATGCCCTTATGCGCTGTTTTTGGATGTAAAAAATGTTATATTTCGTCTAGTTTACAAAAAGATGAAATAGCATTTCAGATGTAAGTACAGTTTTACTTTATTTATCATTACTTCCGTAATAAAAGATTTAACCTAAATCGAAAATCAAGCTTCGTTTACAGAATCGATTCAAACACAATCGTTTTCTTTCTGACGGGCAGTAGCTATTTGACGTTTGACACTTCTCCATATTTAACGCGCTTAAGGATTGCTGTCTCCTATATGTTGTTTGAAAATACAATCAAAAATGATCCTTGGCTTTTTTGTTTGACATTTGCAAAGACTGCATCCAATAATGAACCATATGTTGACATTCGTACAGTCGACTATCTATTGCTCATTTTAGTGTTATGAAGTTTAAAAAGAATGTCAAATATGTTTGGTGTTTTCAAGTCAAAGGTACATCTTTGTCGGTTGTCAATAAAGCGTTGCTGCCATAAAAAATCATTTGGAAATAAACTGTATTAACTACCGACAACGATGTACCTTTGACTTGAAAATATCACATGCGTGCTACCTCGCCCCCCTCGGATTTTGGCAGACTTTTTTGTTTGGAAAGATGAGGCGAAGCGTACTCCATTTATAGAGCTTTATGAGTTCACGCGATTAGCCCGCAAACACACGGTCAAAAGAATCATTATCATCAATTAATAATTACAGGCTTCATCATATGCGCATGCTGGAGCACGCTGGACGTGCTCTGCTGTACGGCGTCCATTCTCTCCCTCTGCGCGCTGGGCTGGGAGCGATACCGCGGCATCACCGCGCCGTTGTTGCGCGCCGACCGCGCCAAAAACGCCAGACTGCTGGCCGCCCTAGTGTGGCCGGTGGCGGCGGCGGTGGCGCTCCCGACGGCGTTCGTGAAAAGCAATACCGTGTCCCAGAATGAGCTGGATAAGGCGTGCACGGTCAATACTAATCCTAGGTATGGTATAGCATAAAGAGAATATGTATAGCCCGACAATTTACTATTTGGCCTTCGCCATGTTGCGGAATTGCAGTGGTACTAATTTATTTTACTGGCAAGATGCTGGCAAGTATCTGGCAAGGAGTGCTGTTTTGACAAATTTGACAACAGACGTCGAAAGTCATCGAGTGTCACAAATGTAAACGAGAAGAAAATATTTCGCAATCATAAACGATTTTACCACAAAAATGACAAAAAAGATACCTAAAGATGCAGGAAAAATTATTGTGTTTAATATAAAATATTTACGTATATTCCAATAAATAATATTTGGAGGCGTTGATGTGACCGGTATTGACATATTATAGTGTTTATTTTCTGTTTTTTTTCTCTGAGAATATCTATTTTATAGACACTCAGTCTAAGAACTTTTTGAGGCTCCAAGTATGTAGCGCCATCTGAACGAGACCAACCCAAAGTTACCGAAAATGTAAGGAGACGCTACTCGCTACTACTCGTTACTACTCGTTACTAGATGGCGCTGCACGGTTCCCTTACATTATTTGGTAACTTTGTGTTGCTCTCGTTCAGATGGTGCTTTAAACTTGGAGTTTCAAAAATTCTTAGACTGTGCGCCTCTATAAAGTAGTTACTCTCTGGTATGTTAGGTCTTAAGCAGTAAATGTTACTAAGAAACATGATGTCTAAAATGCATTGTTTTCATATCCTTTATTGTAGTACTAGTGACCCGCCCCGCCTTAGCACGGGATAAAAAATGGTTATTGTGGGTTATCCCTAAAAGATCTTCATCTTATCTATCTTTTAGGGATAACCCACAATAACCATTTTTTATCCCGTGTTAAGGCGGGGGGGGGTCGCTAGTACTACAATAAAGGATATGAAAACAATTCATTTTAGACATCATGTTTCTTAGTAACATTTACTGCTTAAGACCTAAACCTAATATACTGAAAATAGATGTCATATACTTCAGAAAAAGTGACCAAACCCTCCGGTGTCCGAGGCCACTTTTTCACTGGTCACTTCTGAAGTATATGACATCCATTTTCAGTTTATATATAGTAGTGTAACTACTTAAAAATTGCAAATCAAAAAATATTGAACAAAATAATTTGATTTGCTTCAAGATTCATAGATGGCAGCACCATCTCTCTCGCTATACCAGAATCACGTAAGCGATTCGGATAGGAGGTGCAAGCACGTACTGCGCATGCCCTTAGAGTATGGTCAACGGCGCCTAGCCGTTTCAAATTCAGAGATTGCATATACATGACAAAATTTGTCAAGTCCCGCCGTGACCGGGTGGTCTAGTGGTCAGGACGTCAGCCGCGAAACCTGAAGACGCCAGTTCAAATCTGGCCTCGGACACTGGAGGGTTTGGTCACTTTCTTTTTTCTGAAGTATATGACATCTATTTTCAGTTTATATATAGTAGTGTAACTACTTAAAAATTGCAAATCAAGAAATATTGAACAAAATAATTTGTTTTTTATTTCAAGATTCTGATTTTGTGATAATTTAACGACACACTAACTACAGTCATATATTTCTTTCTTGGATAACACCCAAGCCTTCGCAAATCCATAAAATGTACTTTCAGCTACGTGTTCTTCAGCGTGACTCTCTCATTCTACGTGCCAACTTGCATCATGCTCGTTCAGTACGGTCTCATTGTCCGTGCGCTGGCGACACGGCCGCCGATCCGCTCACACAGGGGCCACGACCCGACTGAGGAGGATCAACAAAAGTGTGCTGACGAGTAAGTGTTTGGCCACCATTACGGGCGGCGACAGCAACCAGGTGTTAGCGACTGATCAATAAAGCCTGACCAGAAATATATGATCACGCGCCATGTTGCGGAATTTCATTGGAACTAATTTCTTGTACTGGCAATAATTTTAATGACAGAATGATATGCATGTGATAGGTTGATACTGTTATCAGTGTCATTGTGGCGGTTTACTTGAATAATAGTAAACTGTTGAATGTTAATGTACAGTGAGAAATGGCTATAACTAATATATACATAGTCAAGAGCAAAACATTGCAAATAATGCTCTTGACTAATCAACTGCTGGAAATAAAACGCTCGGGAAATGAAATTATTTCGCTACGAAACATTTACAAATCTGACAGATAAACAAATCAAGATATCACCATACCATAGAGAATAATATACTTTTTGACTACACTGAACTGTTGCCATATAATGAGAGTAATAGCGCCCTCTTGACAATGATCATATATTTCTGGTCAGGCTTTACATATTATTTCATTTATAAGATATCCTAATTCTATGTTTAACACTTAAGATAATTCACGTATCCGAACAGTTTCAAATGTCACGTCCGTCACTGTCATGTTTGACAGCTGTCAGTAAAAAACGCGCGAGTTGAGGGGGACGGATGTTGGTGGCCGCAAAAAGTATTGTCATCGATCTATGGCTTGTTAATTAAGTCAAATAGGGTGATTGTTCTAGTTTCACATCCAGGTCCAGTTTACCGTCCACTTGATTAAATTGCTGCAAATAAATGGGAAATAGTAGTTTATGTAACTGTTACGTAATAAGGGTCCTTAAAATACGAGTGTGGTTTTATGAAACGAGCCGCAGGTGAGTTTCATAATAAGATCACACGAGTGTTCTAAGGCCTAATTACGTACAGTTGCATACACTGCTTTATCTACACTCATATTATTTATACTAATTGCCGTGTTCGGAAACCATAGAATGGCCGCCATGGCACCGCCATGGCCAACTCGATTGTGCCGGCGGTCGGGGGGGGGGGGGGGGGGGGGGAGCGTGTCGGCGGCCGCGCGGGCGCGTGCAGGTGTACCATCATCGGGTTCATAATTGCAGACCCAGTTTATCAATGAATTCATTCATAAATTGGGTATGCAATTATGAACCCGATAGTACATTATGTTATCAAAACTCATAACACATCAATGATTGAGCATGTAAAGTTACAATTACGTTACTGTCACAGATAGAAAGCTTATCATAGTAAAATCGGTTGTGGTAATGCTAGGCATTGCCTACCGTTTTTGAACACATTTTAGAGGACTTACAATGCGAGTGTAGATAAAACTTTTTAAGATTGACAAATTTTATATTTATAGCTTATTCTTTAGTTAATTTTTTAATTTAAAGCTTTTTTTTGGAATAACTTGAATATAAACATATAAATAAGTATGGACGGAAAACTGACAAGAGTGGACGAAAACTAGTACAATTACCCTACATAGTGTTCTATTAACCTGGTGCGTTTTAACTTTACTAATAAGTTGTTATTTAACATGTAAAAGAGCCATTACTTAACGTATTCAAATGCCCTGCGTTATATTATAACCTTATAACTTAGACTCACAAAGAGACAACTTACAGAAAATACTTAGTGCAAGCAGATAATACGAGTATACATATAATAAAATAGGCAGCCACAGTCTTAAAACTTTTTGAGGGAAGTCTGAAGCGCATTCTGAACGAGACCAACCCAAAGATACCCAAAATGTAGGAGGAAGTGACAACAGGTGGAACTTCACACTTTTGGAGCCTCAAAGTTCTTGGACAGTGGCTGTCTATTATATGTATAGTCTCTGGTGCAAGTGTACACGGAATAGGCATGGTGAATTTTTTCCATGTATGGTATCAATCGATTCGTTTTGTTGTGAGGATCAAATGTCTATATGCGGCCAATTGCGTTAAAGCAACACAAAAGTCAGAAATTGGACTTAAAGTCTGAGATTTGCTTTTGTTACTCGAAACGCTCCCAACAAAATGACGTGCAAAGGTGACGTCACGATCATATAGTCGCCCTGCTTAAAGTATGGAAAAATTATGAAATTGCTATTTTTACAGTGAAATGTTGCGTTTATGTATATGGTTACCATTAAATTTATTTAACAGTAAAATGTTAAAAATCAAATGGTATCATTGTTTTTTTTTTAATTTCATACTTTAAAAAATTTAAACATTTTGAAATTTTGAAGCATTATATCTTTGAACCATTTCAATAGACTTTTTTTAATTTTTACTTTATTTGGATATATTTGTAATTCCGCATCCTATCAACTAAAGGAGAATGGGCATTTAGTACCATGAGTGTATACGATTGAGACATATCTCATTTGAAAGGCCTTAACTAGTGCATTATTTAATTGTGACGCCATCATTGGATAGCGTGCAGGGTCCGAGCTATTTAAAAAAAAAAGGTTGCGCATATAAACGGTTAATTTATAAAATATCCGGTCTATAACCGGTTATAGCGTATTTTATATGAAAGAATATAAGAAATGCTTCACGCTTATTTACCACCACCATTGGAAAAATACGTACAGGGCTGCAATTAGTAGATGAAACATTTGCTAATATGTAAAAACACCTGTAGCATAGCGAAGCTAACGTGTATACAAAAGTCGTATGTAACAGCTAAAAGGTATTTTTATAAGTTATTTTTCGTAAATGATACTTGCACTGTAACGTATGCAGAGACCAAAATAAAACGGTTTTATGCGTTAATTAACTGTAATTAACGACGGCCTAATTCTTCTATTGAACACTAGATGGAGCTTTGGCAGCAAAATGGACAACTTTTGCCACTGGCGTATACAATTCAACCTTATCTCAAATGAAAGGTCTGAATCATAGCATTAATTAGTTATACGTCGCCGAAGGCCGTAAGGGTGCACGGAAGCCGGTATTCATTATTTTGTGTCTGCGCTCTGGCCTAGCTGTGGCGAAAACTGGAACTAATTAACCTATACAAAAAAGGTTAACTTTTATACACATTTTAGTAGTTTATGTAACTGTTACGTAATAAGGGTCCTTAAAACATGAGTGTGATTTTCACACGAGTGTTTTAAGGCCTAATTACGTACAGTTGCATACACTGCTTTATCTACACTCATATTATTTATTCTAAATGCCTTATTTGGAAACCATAGAATGGCCGCCATTGCACCGCCACCATGGCCAACTCTCGTGTGCCGGCGGTCGCGCGGGCGCGTGTCGGGCTGTCGGCTCGACGTCGGGAGGGTGCAGGTGTACATTATGTTATCAAAACTCATAGCACATCAATAATTGAGCATGAAAAGTTAAAATTACGTTACTGCCACGGATAAAAAGCTTATAATAGTAAAATCGGTCGTGGTAATGCTAGCCATTGCCTACCGTTTTCGAACACGTTTTAGAGAACTTACAATATGAGTGTAGATAAACATAGTTTATTCGCCTGAAATTAATTGTAAAAATAAGTCATTAATTTTTTGTGACTAATTGATGTTAAATGACCGCAATTAACTACTTAAATAATTGAAATCAGTTACTGGCGACATCTTGTATGCAATAGAAGAACCGACTAAGAGTCGAGTAGTTAAACTACATAAATATTAATAATGCTGTCTCCATATCATTGCTTTTTAACGCTCAAAAATCTGTGGTCTAAGGCTTCACGTCGCGTAATTATATATAAGTTAGTTTCTGAACGTTGACTATAAACTAGCTGTTCTAGGGGGTTACCTCAAACAACAGAATTTGAATTTGAAGATTCGTCTATTTGCCTTTCTCTTGTGCTTTCGCAAATTCGAGCGATAAAGAGGGAGATAGACTAAACTTCCTTTTTCGACTTAGCCCTGTCAAAAAATAATACTGTTTTTTTTTATCACGACGGTGATAAACAAGCATACAGCCCATATGATGGTAAGCAGATATATAATATAAGCAGATATACGTTGTCATGAGTCATGATGGAGTTAGACCGACGTACCGGCACGTCGTTTTTCTTAATGTTCATTTTAATAATGTCATTTAGAATTTTGGGAGCTAGCTCCATCTAGTGACGAGTAGAAAACTTAGAACTTCATTAAGCACAATTAATTACCATACAAAGTTAGATATATTTTAGTTCCTGCATGCATTGGAGCTAAAGTATATATTACGAAAAATAGTTTATAAAAATACCTTTGACATGTAATATACGCCTCCCGTATACACATTAGCTTGGCTCTAAACCGAGCGATATTCATATCAAGCTTAATTTAAATTAATTAATTCTAGCCCTGTAAGTATTCAAACATGGGGTGTTTTGCTGCATATGCTTTCAGATAAACCAATGCTATAACCGATTACATATCGTATCTATAAAAAAAATTTTTTTAATATCTCGGTCCCTGCACGATATCCAACAATGGTGCCATATAATAAAATAATCCGGTGATCACGAGCTTTAAAACGAGATACGTCTCAACAGTATACATCCATGGTACACTCCCCATACAAAAATGCCTATTCTCCTTTTATTGCATAATTCAACATGTGTCATCATGGCTAGTCCGCCTCGAACTCAGAACTCGCGATTTCCTTGCACACGAATGACCAATATAACAAGACCCTTATGATGATTTTTTCGCACCTTCTAGCTCCATGACCCCTTGGTCGACCCTTCTCATATACCAACTCTCAAATTATATTATGTATCTGTGAGACAACCCTAACCATCAGAAAAACGTTACTAAAGTTATCGCAGAACAAACTTTCAAAATCTATAAGCCATCGAAATGCCGAGCCGTCCCACTAGCCAGAAGTTGTTTGTAAGAACTTGCTTCGCTTACGCTCCGCTCGTTCGATAAGATTATAATTATTAATTTTCAGGGCACAAGCCTCCGAGCGACAGAGACGGGCTACCATCACCATAATTCGTCTCATGAGCATGTTCCTAATATGCTGGACTCCTTTCTTCATCATGTTGCCAATGGGTAAGCAGTGTTTTCTGACAAGTGGCGCCATCTGTTGTTGAGTAGTAGAACTATATTAATGCAAGACGGCGTTGTTTTGCGTAAATAATTTGTAAAAAATATTTTTAAGCCCGATGGAACGCAGATGGTACATAATGCAATCAGTCTGAACTGTCTGGCTGTTTGTTTGTAATGTGTGCTATTTGTCTCCAAAATATGCATGCATGACCGCACGATGATCTGTTCACAGTGTTAAAACTTGATTTATTTATTATTTATTGCCTCAAAGAAATGTACTAAGAGCTGGTCACATCTGATATGACACAACAATGAGTAGATTGCTATACTATCCTTATGGCTAGATCTGGGTATATGGCAACTTTTAAAGGGTGGAGGTCAGAGTGACAGACTAGCAAAATTTTTGAATTGGAAAATAATAATACCAAAATAGGTAACAACTGACGAAGTTACACAGGACAGGTTAAGTAGGACAGGGCGTATATTTTAACATTAGAACAAAAAAACATTTCGTATTAGGAAGTTTTTATTTTAACTTGTCTTTAAAGCACGACTTAAGTCGTGTTTCAGTAACGTCTAACCGTCACATTCCTGACAAAATGTATGGGATTTGACATTGACCGTCAGAAAATGCCCATTTATTACGGAAACAAAAAAAGCAGTAGGCGAAAACCTATGAATTACATTATATATCGTTTGGCACTACTCACCCTTAACATAAACTTTTGGCAATGGTATAATCTAAGTATAATCTAGGGGGCGATTTTTGAGATTCGAGCGCTCGAATATGATATTTAAAACCTTGAATAAAACGAAGAAATGATATTTTAAAAATAACAGCGATTGTAATTTAATATCATAATTATTTATACTATTAATTTCATGCCTAAATAATGACGACAAACTTTTGTGTGCGATTATATTCCAGGTTAAATTCTTTGAATTCGAGCGCTCGATTGTCAAAAATCGCCCCCCTAATCTAATTATTTATATAATTTCTCATAATATTGCATCAAACCCAAACTGATCAAACTCTAGGATTTGTTTTATTGAAGTGGTTTGCGTTCTTTGACCTCCACCACTTTACAGCTGCCACATGTAAGTACACTAGAAATAAGCATAAGTATAGCAATCTGAGTAGAGGAGTTTCGTTGCTCGCATTATTGTGTCATATCTGACGTAGCTAGCTCTCCGTCTAAAAATGTTGTACAATAGGCGGTCATAATGCTATATGGCATTCTCTACCAGTCAACCTTATTAGTGGTTTAAAAAAATATATATTAGAATTTCACTTTTTATATAAATGATGCGCATTTTTAATATTTTTATCAAGGGCACAGACCTCATCTTACGTAATTTTATATCTAGAAAGCACTCTTTATAGGGTTCCGTAGCCAAAATGGCCAAAACGGAACCCTTATAGTTTCGTCATGTCCGTCTGTCCGTCCGTCCGTCCGTATGTCACAGCCATTTTACTCGAAAATTACAAGACGTATCTTAATAAAATTTAGACATGAGGTGTATTGTATGCCGCTATTTAGTTATACTTATAGTTAAATTGCAGAAAAAATATTTTTAGAGGGGTGCTCCATACATGTAATTTAATTAAAAAAAAACCGGCCAAGAACGTGTCGGGCCACGCTCAGTGTAGGGTTCCGTAGTTTTCTGTCCGTCACAGTAAGTGTCCCCACTTAAGAGTTTTTGAAAGCACGTCATTTCATTGTAATTTTGTAGAAATTACAGGTACAATAAACACCTGCTTATACGGTTAAAAAAAACATAGTTCAGAAATTTTTATGTAATTTTTTTTCAAAAGCATGTCAACCTATCAAGTTCAAAATAATTTTCCTAGAAAGTTTTTATAAAGTTCTACTTGTGAGATTTTTTTCATATTTTTAAAACTTATGGTTCAAAAGTTAGAGGGGGGACACACACACACACATTTTTTTTTACTTCTGGTGCGGTTATTTCCGAAAATATTTACATTATCAAAAAATGATTATAGTAAACCCATATTCATTTTTAAATACCTATCCAACAATATATCACACGTTAGGGTTGAGATGAAAAAAAAATCACTCCCCACTTTACGTATAGGGGAGGTACCGTAATAAAACATTTTTTTCCACTTTTTATTTTACCACTTTGTCGGCGTGATTGATATACATATTAGTACCAAATTTCAGCTTTCTAGTGCTAACGGTCACTAAGATTATCCGCGGACGGACGGACGGACGGGCAGACGGTACATGGCGAAACTGGGTTAACAACAACACAGCAGGTCGCGAATTGAGATGCGCATGAGTTTCGAAAGTTTTATCTTTATTGTTTAAATGATGGGTTGATTGTTGCCGGATTCTTTTGCTCGATTACTCATTCTTTGTTTGGAGTTATCTTAATTTTTTCCATACCAATATGCCAAATGACGTCTTCTTTTGTTGTATTTCGAGATATCTGACTAGAACGTAAAGATAAACTATGACAAGGATGATTATGATTGACAATGCCTATACAAAATTGCGTTCCCTTATTTCAGGCTAAAGCACTAGCGTCATCTATCGGTCACCACAAACACTAAATTCCTACTTAACCTTTCTGTTAAGCCCATTGGTTGACTGGTAGAGAATGCCTTATGGCATTAAGTCCGCCATTTGTACCATCTTATTTTGTGCAATTAAGATTAAATAAATAAATTCTGGTTTCTAATATTTTGTTCGGCGATTAACGCTGACAGAATAACTACTCCAGACTCAACAGATGGCGCTGTGGCACTCATTACCGAAAACGGACATATAGCCTGAAGGTTCGAGGAACGCGATTTTGTATAGGCATTGTCCATCCATGCCTTAGTCATCCTTGAACTATGATAACAAAATTCAAAACGCTTCAATGTATTTGTGAAAGTATTTATAAGCACCACCATTACTCCCAACGCATGTGTGCGTGCTGAGACAGCCGTCAAACAAAAAACACTCTTTCGTAAGGACTGATTTCCGCTAATTAAAAGTAAATGATATCACAGAAACACGAGATTTTAAAACGAGAATACCGCTTCGGCTCCAGTAAAACCTATACAATCTTATTCTACATTTAGAGGGTAGATACTACTAGTGCTACCTATTATTTACATTCACGAAACTTAACCTCTTGATTTTTGCCTCTTTCATTTGAAACAAACACAAATGTTGTCATCTCTGCGCTTATAATCCTGCACCAATCATTAGTTTCTGTTTGGCCCAATGGTTGACTGGTATAGAATGCCTTAAGGCATTAAGTCCGCCGTTTGTACTTTCTTTGTATTGTTCAACAAAGATTAAATAAATAAATGTCAGAAGAACAGTTATTTATGAATGCAAGTGTTTATTTTAATATTTTTATTAAAATAATTCATTTTGATCACTGTCACTTATCAGTGACATAATCATATCTGATTACGTGTATGTGTCGTTCTTACTGCTATTAAGAACCACCTCAAAAATAAAGCAAAATAAGCAAATATCCTCATAAAAATCAACGGTGAAGAAAATGCAATTACCTTATGTAATGTAGTACCAATACATAACGATAGCGCCATGTAACTGCCGCGCAGAGACATCTAGCGACGAATGTTGTAACTAAACTGGATACTGACATTGAGTAACAGGAGATGACGTTTCTGACATTCTTTGCGCCAAAAGTTATAATATTTTTAGGGTTCCGTACCTCGAAAGGAAAAAACGGAACCCTTATAGGATCACTTTGTTGTCCGTCCGTCCGTCTGTCAAGACCCTTTTTCTCAGGAACGCGTGGACGTAACAAGCTGAAATTTATATCAAATACTCAAGTCTACTGTCCCTTGAAGCTGTGAAAAAATCAAACTTCTAAGCCAACGCAATCAAAAGATACAGCCGTTTATGCCGCAATTTTCCGCAAATTTTCGAAACTCGCAAGGGAATCAAAACCTACAGGGTACTTCCCTTGAACTCAGAATCTTGAAATTTGGTACGAAGCAACGTCTTATAGCGCAAATAAAGGAAACATTGCGAAAACCATAAATTTTTAGTTACATCATATAATAAAAATATTTTTAATAATTTTAAAGTTACTACCCCTATATACCTACAGGTTTGTACGGATCCCTCGGTGGTATCTGATGCCTATGGAAGAAGTTTTTTGGAGATAACTCAAAAATGGCTGAACCGATAATGTTCAAAGTAATTTTCGTAGAAAGTATATGATAAGGCACATCGCCTCAATTTTTTTCATATTTTTTGGACTTACGGTTCAAAAGTTACAGGGGGGGGGACGACACAATTTTTCTGACTTTCGAAGCGATTATTTCAGAAAATATTCACTTAATCACAAAATGGTCAAAGAAACCTCAATGTTATTTTTAAAGACCTATCGATGACCCCCCCTGTAACTTTGAACCGTAAGTCAAAAAATATGAAATCTTTTAAGGAGATGCGCCTTGTCACACCTTGTCTTGAACATTATCGGTTCAGCCATTTTTGAGTTATCTCCAAGAAACTTCTTCCATAGGCATACGATAGGACCTTTTGGTATTAGTTTGATTCTTATTCCATTGAAGGTATGGAACCCTCCCTTATGTTCGCCGACACGCACTTGGCCGGTATTTTTTTAATTATTATGGGACTGACCAGCGATTGATTGATTGTTTTTTTTTACCTCAACGGACGCAATTGCCCTGGTTGAACTTACCGTATAAAATTGATTAGATTCGCTGTGCGGCTGCATCCGCGAGTTCACCTGGCAGTGGTGCACGTGGCTCGGCTACACCAACTCGGCCCTGAATCCTATGGTCTACGCCGCGGCCGCCACCAGGGTCCGGCAGCTCCAAGCGCTGCTCAAGAGTAAGTACACTCCTGGCGGTGCTCATGGCTACATCAGAGACTATAATAATTTTAAACAAAAAATAACCGACTTCACTTAGCATCCACCTTTCCAAAAGCAAATGCTCGAGATGCTGTAAAAATAACTCAAATCACTATAGGTGTGCCGATAATAGTTGAAGAGTTCCCTCGATTTCTCCAGGATCCCATCATCAGATCCTGACCTGGTTACAATGGGACCAACTGTTAAGTATACTCTTTCAAACAATAAAAGAATTTTCCAAATCGGTCCAGCCGTCTTCGAGTAATCGGTGAACATACATAAAAAAAAATAGCAAAAACAAAGATCCCGACGAATTGATAACCTCCTCCTTCGAAATCTTGAAGTCGGTTGAAAAATATACAGCGTGAAACATAATGCTAGTGATCTGTTTAAGGGCATAATTGGTACTGTGTTCTAATTACGAAAAAGTAAGAAATAGTTTTTTTACGCGAAAAAAATAAACTGATTTTGTTTGGAGGGTTGACCGGCTGAGACGACAGGTCCCATAATAAAAATTTTTTGCGGCCATAAAATTTTATGTTCTATTTTTTCTTAGTTGCAACCGCAACACGACACCAATTGGCTACTTTCCTAAAAAAATATATTTAGTCCGTCAGTTAGATTATCAAAAAATATTGGACACGTATTTTTTATTTTGTCAATCAAACAAAAACTGATGAAGATATAGCCCGTTAAAGTTCCGCGTCACGTCACATTTCAGTACAATTTTTAGTATAATGTGACGTCACGCGGAACTTTAACGGGCTATATCTTCACCAATTTTTGTTTGATTAACAAAATAAAAAATACGTGTCCAATATTTTTTGATAATCTAACTGACGGACTAAATAGATTTATATTTTTTTTACCCAGGAAAGTACCCCATTTAAACCCTTAAACGGATCACCGATATTTTTGTTACACCCTGTAGACAGCCACAGTCTAAGAACCTTTTGAGGGCCAAGTCTGAAGCGCTATCTGGACGAGACCAACACATAAATAGTATAATACAAAAATAGTAGGGGGAAATAACATTGTGCAGCAGCGCCATCTCGTAACGAGTAGCGTACCGTAGTAACGCTAGATGGCGCTGCAGCGCAATGTCATTTCCCTTTACTATTTTTGTATCTGTGTGTTGCTCTCGTCCAGATAGCGCTTCAGACTTGGGCCTTAGCCTGAGCCCTTTTCCCCTGTAGTGACACAAATATATATACCATACTGTTAAAGACCGCGTCGACCGTCCAGTGGCGCCCTCATTAGGGCATTGTATTTCCTAATAAACTAATCAATTTTTGTATAATCCATCATGTGAAGTTGTAGTCCTACTAATTCCGCAACTTATGATCTATGTGATACAGTTTTATACGAGTATTACTTACTCTTGGCTTCATCAGTTTCATCACCTAAACGGAAATAATTGGCTACCATTTACCGTTTAGGTAATGAAACAAAAAACACGCAAAATGAAACTATGTGAAAAAGATCAAAATTTGCGTAATCAGTAGGACTACAACTTAACACTGAGGGATTATACATAAATTGATTCGTTTATTAGGAAATACAGCCCCCCCAATGAGGGCGCCACTGGACGGTCGACACAGTCTTAATGAAAGTAATGAAATTAGTACTGTTTTAAAGTTTATTTTTGTTACAGTGACACGTCTCAGTTAATACGGAAGGAATGAAGTTTCAATGGGCGTTGAACGAGATTTGAGCTTTAGAACCTCGTGGGGCATTTCCACTTAACTTAATGGCCGTTAATGGTACATACCATTAACGGCCGGTTAGCAATCTTCACAAAACTGTCTGTCAATGTGAAATCCCATACATTTTGTCACGAATGACGGTTAGACGTTACTGATACACGACTTAAGTCGTCTTGACTTACTTGACTTATGTTATGATCCTATGTCCCACATCCCGTTCGGTCTTGAGCTTCGCGCTTCATTTCGCTCCACGTCCTGCCAATGGTCGCCGCCTCTGCGATGATCGTCCGCCGCCAGGATTGCTTAGGGCGGCCACGTTTCCGCTTTCCTTGGGGATTCTAGTCTAGGGCTTGCCTCGGGATGTGATCGGGGTCCCTTCGGAGCGTGTGGCCGATCCAGTTCCACTTGCGGCCTTTGATCTGCTGGTCGATCGGAGTCTCACCGCAGCGTTCCCACAGATCTACGTTGGAGATTCTCTCGGGCCAGTATACACCGAGGATACTGGCCCCACCGCTGTCTTCGCCGTATCATCGACTTAAGTCGTGCTTTCAAGTAAAAGTTAGAATAAAAGTGCCCGATAGATAAACGTAATTAAGTGTAGATATTTACTTACTTAAATTGTACCTGAAAAAAACTTGTAATACAGCAACATATTTTAAGGTGTTAATTAAATCATAACTCGTAATGGTTTAACCCAAAATGATTGCACATTACTCTCATTATGCATCTCATTGCTTCACCCGTGCTTTGTGCTTTCTGTCCTGCTAGCATGACTTATATTGTCGCGCGACTCCATACTTCAGGCGCGACTCGAAGTATTAAGTCGTGCGCGACAACGCATGTTATGCTAAGCCGCCTGTTTATTTTAAAGAGAATCTATTGAAGTTTTAAGTTTCAGCCCTATATATCACATACATACCATGTAAATGCCTTTCCATGTAAAAAATAAATTATCTCAATGAATAATGATCATGACTCAATCTGGGTTTTTTATTGCGTACCTTGTAGACACGAAAATGTTTTGTATATTTGATTTAATATCGTTGAACAAACACAACACAAAAACGAAACCGATCGCATTTGACTTGTATTATCAAGTAAATTATTATTATCCATGTACACCAGCGTAAATCAAGGATCAAAATAGTTTTTTATGCCTCGAGCAATTGGTTGACACTGGTCAATAACTAGAAACCATCAATTATTTATCGTATGGCTACATGTCACTGAATATAGATAGGCATTTCTTCCCTGGGGTAGTAGTAGTGGGAAAGCAGATGATAAAGAAAATCCAGTGAGTGCTGCGAGGTGAAGACGGGACAGTGCAGCTGCCAAGTTTGTTACTCCTTTAGCACCACCCAGGGATCACGTGAGGTGTTTCCTACGGACGTAGAGCAACATTGATCCCAAATAAATTATCTACGTTGACTCCTATCTGAATAACTGGTGCGCATACTGCCTTTTACCTCTAAAATCCTTGCAGCTCGCGCTCAGACTTTCGACTTACTTGAAAACTCCAGAATTTCGTCGACTGAGTCCGATCACGTTAACTCTGCAACAACTTTGCAAGCGCAATGCCACGAGCAGCCAGTGGATTTTTATTGCACAAAGAAAGTTATTGTTTTCAGGTGTGAACTTAACAATTAAACTTTAGTAACAGAATTTGCTGATAGATGGCTCTGCGTGTACTTTAAATGGCGGTATCGATGTGTTCACGGAGTTTCTTTAAATTTTCCGTTGCTGTAAAACTAGTATATCGCCTTAACGCGGTGCTGGTGCGCGGTTGTTACTTATATTATGAATAATATCTAATGCCAACGGCTTACTCCTCAGATTTTTGGAAGCTGTCTTACATATTTTTGTAAGATAGCTCAAAAACAACTTGTGGTGTTTTAGGAAACAGAGACTATATAATTATCGAACGAGCGAAGTGAGTTCTTACAAACAACTTCTGGCTAGTGGGACGTCTTAGCATTTCGATGGCTTTTTGATTTTGAGAGTTTGTTCCGCGATAACTTTAGTAACGCTTTTCTGATCTTCATGAAATTTGTTGGGGTTATAGCAGAGCTACATATAATTTGAGAGTTCGTATATGAGCAGGATCGACCAAGGGGTCATGTAGCTAGAAGACGCGAAAAAATCATCATATGGGTCTTGTTATATTGGTCATTTCGTTTGCAAGGAAATCGCGAGTTCTGAGTTCGAGGCGGACTACTAGTATAGACAGCCACAGTCTAAGAACTTCTGAGGTCCAAGTCTGAAGCGCCATCTGGACGAGAGCAACACAAAGATACAAAAATAGGGGAAATATTGCGCAGCAGCGCCCTCTCGTAACGAGTAGCGTACCATAGTAGCGCTAAATGGTGCTTCAGCGCAATGTCATCTCCCCTGCTATTTTTGTAAATATACTAGTAGTCCGCCTCGAACTGATATAAATATACTAGTAGTCCGCCTCGAACTGAGAACTCGCGATTCTTGCAAACGAATGACTATAACAAGGAATATAACAAGACCCTAAAATTTTTTTTTTTTTTAATGATGATTTTTTCGAGCCTTGATCGATCATGCTCATGAATGAACTCTCAAATTGTATTGATATCTACAACAACCCCAACAAATGTAATATAAATCAGAAAAACGTTACTAAAGTTATTGCGCGACAACTATTCAAAATCAAAAAGCCTTCGATATGCACAGACTTTTAGGTAGCCGAAGTTGTTTGAAATAACTTCGCTTACGCTCCGCTCGTTCGACAAGCTGGCACGTTGTCACTGTCCTGGTCTTCCTGGAGTATACCTATATTTATTTGCATAATAAAGATAACAATACAATAATCATCGACATAATAATATAATAATCAAAATATTCGAGGGTGCGCACGCATAATCAATTGTAACAAAAATCATACTCTCTGGTAGCAGTTGAGGTGCGTTAGAAATATTTTCAAGGAAATCAAGCCAAATAGCACTAGACCCTACTCATAGTGTTGTGTTCCTGCTGGTGAGTAAGGTTGCCAAAGAGCTCAAAGAGGACCCAATGTGTTGACGATGAGGGACCTTCTTGTTCCTTTAGCCATCAACAGACAGATACTCGGCAAAACTATCTCAATAGTTTGACTCCAGGAGTGCGATTTTTGAATCTCACCAAGTGACTAATCTAACATTTTGATATTTAGTGGAGCATGTCGAAAAATTGTCAAGGCGCTGGTAGCCTGGCGGTAAATAAGACTTTCAATCCAGAGGTCTCGGGTTCAAACCCCGGCTCGTACCACTGAGTTTTTCGGAACTTATGTACGGAATATCATTTGATATTTAACAGTCGCTTTTCGGTGAAAGAAAACATCGTAAGGAAACCGGAGCTAATCCTGATAAAGCCTAGTTTCCACTCTGGGTTGGAAGGTCAGATGGCAGTCGTTTCGTAAAATCTACTGCCTACGCCAATTCCTAGGATTAGGTTGTCAAGCGGACCCCAACCCGGGACAAACGCGAGGAAGAAGAAGATATCAAAAAATGGCCCTTTTCTAAAAGTTGATTCAGGCTTTTGCGTCGGTGTTTCGGAAGGCCCTCAAAATCACGTTGTACAGAATTTAATCGCCCAAGATGAACAGGAAGTGTTTTCCGAGTGCGTAAATTCAATTCTTCTGGATAAAACTTATTTTACAAGATACCGTCGGCTCTAGGGAATGCTCCCGGTTCTGATTTTGTATGGCGAGAACCGGGAATTCCCGGTTCCGGTACTGGATTTGCATAGAAAACGAGTACCGGGGCAAACCCTAGTCGGCTCCTCGGGAACCACAAACGTCCAATGGTCTGGACAGTGGACATCAAAACGTGACCTCCACATTCAAAGTTTCACAACTGTTCTTAAGATCTCGTCCCGTGTTCTATTTCGATTATACTAATTTGAAATTCAATTGGATACACCATATTGGATGGAAATCTATTAAGATTGATTACAATTCTGTCTACATGCTTGTTAATTCAGGCAACCAAGTCAACACTTCAGTGTATAAGTTCATGAAAATATATATTTTTCAATGATTTATGTATGGTACCGTAGGAGAGCACGTTGTCCCCGGGTTTTGTATGAAAAATGTACATTTTCTCCTGCGTTACCGATTTTATTTAAGAATGTATGAACATTTGATGTGCTTAATATTTGCGATCGGTAAATTTGGATGTCTAAATAACGCTTCGTAATTAGTATCGTCCTAAAGACGTCTCCTAAGTTTTATATCGTAAAAGTTGATTCACCCGATTAAAATCACAATTTTATGACTTAGACGAATATTTTCCAACAATGTTACAAATAATAATACCTAATCATAATTAAATAAACAAGTACATATTATATACCTACAATTGTAATATGTTATATTGATATGTCCAACTATGACGTGTAACCTTATGTTATTAATACATTTTAATTTAATTTTATTTTATTTTATTTTATTTCATTTCATTTCAATTCATTTCACCCAAAAAGAGGGGTGTTACGAGTACAATATAAGTATGCCTGCTATTTATGTCTGTATGTGAGTACGAGTATGTATATCTGTTTGTGGCACGGTAGCTTTAAACGGTTAAACTGATTTAAATGCGGTATTTTTTAAAAGCAGGTTTTATAGCGCCCGGTCTTAATAAACATGTTTTATCAACATTGGTTCAGCCGTTTTGTGTTTGTCAGTATACAAATCCTATACAACAGTTTATCGGCCTCCTAGCCCAATCGGTAGTCTGCCTACGAAGCAGAAGCTCCCGGGTTCGAATCCTGGTCAAGTAATTTATTTGTGTGTTTATCACGGATATTTGTTCCTGAGTTATGGATGTTTTCTATGTATTAAAGTATATATCTATCTATTATATATATCGTCGTCTAGAACCCACATCACAAGCCTTATTAAGCTTAGTGTTCTGTGAGAATTCAACCAACCGGAGTCGCCATTGACAGGCGTTCCCCTCTGCCGAAAACATATGACCGGTGGTCATACATATGTATGGACTGACGTTTATCTGACGTAGCTATTTGTACGTTACGTACGAATAGCCATACATTTAACGTTCCCCTCCCCCGCAAAAATCGGCAGACTTTTTTTATATCGGAAATGACAGACATGGCTACTCCACCCGGGTTGAATTCTCTAAGTTAGTGTGGGACTAGGTTGAAATACGAAATACGGTACCCTTTATACTTCAGGCTAGGTTAGGTATTACAAACATTGGCCGCGATTGGAAAAATAAACACACACACTGGGCAGACACAGCTCCAACTCAGCTCAGACTCAACATTGGTCTCACATTGGTCACACATTGGTCTCACATTGGTACAATGTGTGACCAATGTGTGACCAATGTGAGACCAATGTTGAATGAAAATCTGTTTGAATAGCAAATGTCAATGTCGTTATAGCGTTAAGTTGAGTTGGGTTGGAGCTGTGTCTGTCCAGTGTGTGTGTTTATTTTTCGAATCGTGGCCATTGACTGTCCCCGCCGCTCCTGTGCTTTGCGCCCAAGCCGATCGATCGATACGAAGCTTTAAAATAGTCGAGGGCCGCGTAATTTAATTTAATGTCGAGGTTGATAGAAAAGCTTCACTGCTTTGCAATCACGTACTTTTAAAGAACAACCATTGTTTCATTGTAAATATATATATGTAAACTTGTTACTTATCACAGATTACCTATTATATATTCATGAATAAGTACTTACTCAAAGTTTTGGACAACCCTTCCTCTCCAATTTATTTTCACGCCTTGTCATTGTTACGGCAGAACTACACGGTGTCACGCGAGAAACCCGAATAATTTTAACAGTGTATTCTGAGGTCATAAGGAGTATAATAAATGTTATATAATTTTGGGTCAATTTCGCCGCAAAGATTTTTTTTTTGCATTTTTTTTACATCAAAAGTAAATGTTATTGGCAAAACTGTCGCTTAAAATAAATTAGAAGATTTTGATTAATAAAAAGTAGTTTATGCAAAGTATTATTCCTTATCACTTTCATATCTATCTGTCAATAAGGATCTCTAGACTAAACCCCATAAAGGGAGACATCGCTATCAAAAAGGCGTTTTGCACTGAGTCCCAATAAAAAAATTATTTTTATTTAATTGGTATTAACTCTGAAACTAGGCGAATTCCAGAAAGGTTTATAAGACATTTTAGTCTCCAATTAGAATCAGTGTACGCAGAACTAGCCCAGTCGCCGCGGTAGGCAGGTTTAGTACATCTCATACTTCTCTGGTAGCAGTCGAGTCGCTCCGGCACGATGCAGAAGAGGGTTCCTTGGGCCACCACCGTCCCTTTCGTTGACGGATACGCCGCCACTCCTGCTGTGGTAATGGCGGATGGGTTGTCCGAAGAGAAACAACGGGCACTCTTTACACGTATATTTCGCTCGACTTAACCTAAATTACAACAGCTTTGACACTTAAGAAAATGTTCGCGCACAGCGAATTAGATTCACCGCTCGCGACGCGGATTAAACCTCGATAGGCCTTCGAGGGTCGGCGACGACCTCGGCAAAAGAAAACTAGCCGCTAGGTGTTAGTTGCGGCACGTCCTTCCGAGACGACGGCCAGATGAACAGAGGGAGATGACTCGAAGGGAACGAAATAAGAGCGACCCGTTCATTGGTTCGTTCATTGATTCGTTCATTGATTACATTTGAATGCATTTCAACTAGATGTCGCTAATTTGCGTGAACAATCAGGAAGTCACTGTTAAAAATTATTCACGTTCCTCACGTGACAACGTGTATATAGTTTGAGCCCGGGGGAGGATATAGGCAGTTTATATCACAAAAATAGCCCCTTTAAAGAGTGAAATGGGTGGAGAAATTTCTCCGAAGTACTATTTAATTAGTACCTATTTATTTACTAAAAGGCACAAGTAAGTCTTAAATGTAATCGTAATCACAGAATAAGTAATTGTATAAGTAGAGAAGACTCTCCTTCCTGAATTTGACATTTAGCTAGAGGGATGAATAAGATAGCTGTCATGCGCTCTTAAATAAAATAAAATAGGGTTTTCAACGTGCTTCATAATATCCGTGCAGGTTTGTGACATGTCATAAAGCTACAGCTAGTGAGCTGAAATGGTAATATGTGAAGTTTTCAATCAAAGGTACACTACATATCATTGTCGGTTGTCAATAAGACGTTAACTGCTATAAAAATAATTCAAAAATAAACTCTAATGATGTACAGTCAGCATCAAAAGTAACTACGCAAACGAAGACATCAAAAGTCCTTTTTAAAAGGGAATAAGAGCTTTTGACGTCTTCGATTGCGTAGTTACTTTTGATTTTGACGGTACCTGCGACATGAAAACGTTACATATTCGAACGCACCCATAAGGTGATAAGCTATGTGCCAACCTTTCCATCATTAGCCCTAATATGCGGTTAGCGCAACGGAAAAAACGGGTAGGTACAATGGTGAGTACACAGTGAAACCCCCCTGGTGTAATAAAAACTCTACCTTCCTTGTCGAGGCTCCTTGTAGCTAATCTTTCAATGAGATTAATTTACATATCCTTTGCATCCTACATCTTAGATCATGAATCTAATTAGTAGCGGAGCAAGCGTAATCCAGGATCGATTCCCTCTTGGGTCCATATTCTAACTTAAAAATACTTTAAGACACAATCGTACAGTCACCGGCAATAGTATCTAAAGTATCTTCCTACACGAAAGCCGCAAAAACTAAGTGACACGCACTTATTCGTAGGGTCATAAGAGCGTTTCACATATTTTTGCGGCCTTCGTGTAGGAAGATACTATTGCCGGTAACTGTACTACAACACAGGTCCACTGCATGTCGTATTATAATTTTAAAGTACATAAACAATACATTATTTAAAAACACAAACATAACTCCAACACACAACAAATAATCAACCAATATTGAAGTTGTATTGGAGTTGCATCGGAATAATTTTAAAGCAAATTCTGACATTTCTGATTCAGACGTTTAGACGCTAGGTGTATTGCGTAGCTCGTAGTTAATGCATTGGAGTTGTATTGATGTCTCAACGTATTTTAAAGTTAGAATACGGCCCAATGCAATACTCGTACAGTCGGCATCAAAAGTAACTACGCAAACGAAGACATCAAAAGTCCTTTTTAAAAGGAGTAAGAGCTTTTGACGTGGTCGATTGCGTAGTTACTTTTAATGCTGACTGTGCAACCAACGCCTGAACGTCTGAAACAGTAATATGAGAATGTGCTTGATTCCGATGCAAAATGATTCAGTTTCTTTTCATTTCTTAATTAAATAAATAATAAATAAATATTATAGGACAATTCTCTGCCGTCTTAGAGATGGTATTAAGACGGCTAAATTGCGACCAGTTCGGTCTTGGCATAGATGGTCGCCATCTAACGCATCTAAGATTTGCAGATGACATTGTTCTGTTTTCTAAAGATTCCGAAGAACTAAGCAAAATGATGAATGACATAGAAATCAACAGCAAAGAAGTAGGACTATCAATGAACTTGGATAAAACAAAAGTGATGAATGGCAAGAAAAACATCATTAAAATAGGAGAACAAATTGTGGAATATGTGGATGAATATATTTATCTCGGGCAGATAATATCACCTGACGACACGATGGAGAAGGAACTAGAGAGAAGGATAGTTAATGGAAGGAAGAGATACTGGTCCCTGAAGGAAGTTTTTAAAGATAAAGAGCTTCATTCTAGGACAAAAGGTAAACTGTTCAACACATGCATTCTCCCTGTACTAATGTATGGTAGCCAATCCTGGGCCCTGACAAAAAGTTATCTGTCTAAACTAGCATGCTGCCAGCGCGCCATGGAAAGGAGCATGATAGGTGTCCGTAAAACCGATCGAGTGCGATACTCCCTAATTAGAAAAATAACTAAAGGATAAGACATCACATTGAAAATAAAAAGGCTCAAATGGAAGTGGTCGGGACATATCATCCGAGGCGCAGACAAGTGGAGCAAGCGAGTCACCCAATGGTACCCAAGAGAGGGAGTAACGAAGGCGCAGAAACCCCTTATAAGATGGGATGATGATATCGCGCAGGTGGCAGGTCGCACCTGGAGCAGAGTGACAGGAATCAGACCCGGGGTATGTCCTTAAACTACGTCCGGACCTGGGTATGTCCTTAAACTACGCCAAAAAGAGAGGTATGGGCACTGCGAATGGCATCTCGCTAAGTGTGGTAGGGCACGTTCAGCGAATGTCATCGCTCAAATCTGGAGCAGAGCCCGACTGGGGAAGTACCTCCACCTTACAGAAAACCACAGCCAAATAGCACTAGACCCTACTCATAGTGTTGTGTTCCTGCTGGTGAGTAAGGTTGCCAAAGAGCTCAAAGAGGACCCAGTGTGTTGACCATGAGGGACCTTCTTGTTCCTTTAGTCGTCAACACAGTGAATCCTCCTTTTTGTAAAGGGTCGGCAACGCGCATGTGACTCCTTTAGAGTTGCAGGCGTCCATAGGTTACGGTAGCTGCTTACCACCAGGCGGGCCGTATGCTTGTTTGCCACCGTCGTGGTATAAAAAAAAAAAAAAAAAGAGTGGCATTGGACCGAAGAGAATGGAGAAGGTTGGAGGAGGCCTTTGCCGAAGGGCAAGCAGACAAGGAATATAAAAGATGTGAAATAATAGAAAGATAAAAAGAAGAAATAATAATAATAATATATATAAAGAAGAGAAATGTTATAATCTTGTTAATCTTGAGTCTGTAAATAAAGGCTATTTAATTTAATTTATTTATTTACATATATATTATAGGAAAATCTTACTCAAATCAACCTAGTCCCACAGTAACCTCAATAAGCCTTGTGCTGTGGGTATTAGGCGACGATATATATAATAGATATTAGATAGATATAAATAAATACATAAAAAAACATAGACCGATATAAATAAATACATAAATAAATACAACAACAACTCAGGAACAAATATCCGTGATAAACACACCAATAAATGCCCTGACCAGGATTCGAAGCCGGGACCTCCTGCTTCACAGTCATACCGACTGGGCTATTTAGGAGGCCCTTAAACGGAAAGTTATACAACTATATAGTGCGCATATTTTTTCATTTCGTCATTTTAATGATTTTGCAACGAGCTACCTGACCACATTGTTCCACAGTGTTTCTCTTTCACACTGAAAAAAAAAGGACCAACGCACTATTTCGGCTATTTTATTAATAACCAAAGTTCGGTAAGGAGTTTATTAAAGTTTATTTGCTTACGAGTATAACACAAAGTTTACGTATAAAGAACAGAACATAAGAAGAAAGTAATAAGAATAAGCCTTAGTTTTTAAGTCCCAATACTTAGTAGACGTAGTTTGGTTGATGGCAAAAAAAAATTTTTCCAGTTCACTCGCTTTCAAAAACGGAATTTATTAGCGGTTCACTAGTTAAATACCTCTTGATGAGGGATTCATAAAGTCAACATTTTCTCACGTCGGTTTGTAGTTTTAGAGCGTGATGAAATAAATTTATTTAATACGCCATTTTATAGACTTAAGCTATTAAAACGCCATTTCAAGGAATACCGTGAAATCTAATAGCTATAGTCTCAAAGAACCATTAATAGTACGGGCGGGGCCCGCAGTTCTACTACGTTATAGAAAGATAAGCCCCATGGCACATTCATAAAAGTGATGCTGAGTTCCGAAAAAATTGAAAAAAGAAAATTGAATTGGCCGAAAGCAGGAAAAATGTACCACATCCGGTGTAAAAAATGGATGGTATTTACCTACGTCATGTGATTACCTACAAAGATGACACTTATGGCAACAAATAGCAATTTGTATGTAGATACAGAAACACCCAGTCTGCCAGTTCCTGCATGGCCGGAAGTGCCCGGCAGACTGGTTTAAAAGTGACGTACATGTCGGGCCTAACTCCATCAACCCGCCGCATACTGACTGTACTATCACCGACAGTACATCTTCGACCAGTCATGGATTACTTTCGAATGCACCGCAGATACGGTCCCTGGGGGGCGATTTTTGAGATTCGAGCGCTCGAATATGACATTTAAAACTCTGAATAAAACGGAGAAATTATGTTTTAAAAATAACAGCGATAGTAATTTAAAATCCTGATTATTTATACTATTAATTTCATGCGTAAATAATGTCGACAAACTTTTGTGTGCGATTATATTCGAGGTTAAATTCTATGAATTCGAGCGCTCGATTGTCAAAAATAGGCTCCCTGTCCACCAATGGAAACGGTGGGCGATTTTTTAACCAGTAACTATCACTATCACGGGAAAACGACGTAAGGGCAAACCTAATAGCCGCTGGTCAGATGACATCAAGAAAATCGCCGGAATGAACTGGATATCTACATTATCTTTAAGTAGGGAAACTTGGAAGTCCTTGGAGGAGGCCTTCACCCGATGAGGGGTTCTGGTCCGTCACGAAGAAAGATAAATAATTGACAATTGTAAATAAAATGTAAGCTATATTTTCGACATACTGAGCTATAATAATTTTGACATAGAAACAATACAAAAATGACATAGTACGAAATATATAATACGAGTAGATAAGATTGTAAAAATTTGATGTACTTACCTACTTACACTTTCATTTCTATAAGGACTGGAAATAAAGGCTTTTTTTTTTTTTTTTTTTTTATATCATTATTATTCTTAATTGGGCTATCGATGTACCGCGTCGACCAGATTTGATTTATTGTGGCAGCCCTTTATAGCTCATTACTGATTCCCGTTGCATCTAGAAATTTCCAGATTATTTGGGCTGTAATGTGTTGTACCTCATCGGGTTGCAGTACATGTCGCCCTAGGTGGGTACTTCTTTTATGCATTAGTGGTCCGCAGGAGCAGAGGATGTGCAAGGCTGTTTCCTCTTCTTCCTGGCAGAACCTGCATACTGAGTCCTGTTTCTTACCCATACGAAACATGCGTTTGTTCAACTTATAGTGGCCTGTCAGTATTCTAGTCACTGCACAGGTTTTGTGTCTTTTCAGCCCTAACAGCTCTTTAGAGATTTTGTTGTCGAACCCTTTGATTAGAGCTTTCGAGTGTGCTTGTCCTTTGACGAGCTTCCACCATGCGTTTGCTCTCGTTTTTTCCAAGTTATTAAACAGAGAATATGCCTCCCGTTTGGTGATTCCACAGAACGGTTCTGGGCCGACCAGGGAGTCTATTCGACATGGCATAACTGACAGTCGCATGCGAGACAACTATGATATCACACTTTTGTGACAGTTGATTCACCTAACCACCTACGTCAAAATCAACAGGTCTCACTAGAGGAATTTCTTTATTGGCATGGGCGCCATCTTATTGTTTTGACGTTGACGTCAGTAAATTATGGGAATCCCACGTAAGGCATTTGATTACCTCTAGTAGGTAAAGAGAGCCTTGAAGCATTTTATGAAAACTCATTTGAAAGCGACATCTCTGAATGTCTTCTGAAACCAAATACGTGTATGAGTATGTGTGTAAATCATACGTGTATTTTCGTGCTACAATACTAGGCTAGAATTAGGGTAGTCTATATAGACGGCTTACAAGCAATTTTTTAGATTTGACGATGCATTTTTGGGTGTAGCAACGATGACGAAACCTGTGCTTTGGGTAAAAGATATGTGACAAATATTACATATTGAATAAAAATGACTGGTATGAATGATTTTAAGATTTCTTGTAACCAATAAATGTTTTTTGTCACAAGAAATAATAAAAATATTGACTTGTAAACCGACCACGTAGATCCAATATTATGTAGAATAGGTTTAGTGTAAATAAATTGTAATATCAAGAATACAACCTTGATATCTATCTCACGTGTTTATATCGAGACCCGAAAAAGGGAATGATTACAAAATTATAACTAGTGTATGGTTAGTAAAGTTGTATCTTGAGCGTTGCGGGGGGCACTAGAAGCAAACAAACTGCTGCCGAGAGTATTACAACATTTTTCACCACGCCACGGCAAAAAAATACAAGCTTAGGTAAATACATAAAACAAAACAAATTAATTCTGCCAAATATTTATGGTTCAAAATCATCGTTCTATAACGTAAAGTTAACTGTTCTCCCTTGTGAAAAAAAAAACAATTTTACTGACGCTTTAAAAAAATCAAGATAGGCGGTGGTGCTGATGTGGTGAAAAAGCATTCACACACAAGAAAATAATTTTAATAAGAAAACCTAACTACTAATAATATAATTATTTAATTTTGCAATGTTTCTGTCTGTTTTAATACCTACTTATAGTGCTGCAGTGTTTGTTACGTCAACGTCTATGGAAAGTTTGAGGCATTTCAAAAACATCAGAAAAGAAATTAAATTCGAGAAATAAATGAATCTTACACAAATCGAACTAGGCCCACAGTAAGCTCAGTAAGGCTTGTGTTATGGGTACTAGACGATATATATATATATATATATTTGATAAATATGGATAAATACTTAAATACATAGAAAACATCCATAACTCAGGAACAAATATCTGTGATAAACACACAAACAAATTCCCTGACCAGGATTCGAACCCGGGACCTCCTGCTTCGTAGGCAGGGTCACTACCGACTGGGCTAGGAGGCCGTTATTTCTATCGGTAGCCTGGTAGTCAGTGCCTTAAAGCCCTTAAAGGATTGTTTGACATTTGATACTTCACGCAGATAAACATAGTAGAATAAACAAATCATAATTTTTAAGAAAAAAACCGACTTCAATGGGGGTAGCCGGTGAAGGATTATTGTAGATAGATGGTGCACTTAGATTCCATACAATGAAATAACTTGCTTAAAAAACGCAGCGGAGAGGACCAATCGCCAAACGTGAACTATGCGTCGTTGAAGAGTTCCGTTCTGATTATCATCAACAGTTCCACTTCATCAAATGTCACTCTTTTGAATGAAAATGCTTGATTTGTTGATAAAAATACAAAAGTCACTTTATGTATGCCTTTAAGATTTGAGGAATTCCCTCGATTCCTCGTGGAACTCATCATCAGAACTTGAGGCTGACGAAAATTGGTCCTGACAATCTAACTTGCTTAACAAACATAGCGAAGAGGAAGAATCGCCAAACATGAACTATGCGTCGTTGAAGAGTTCCGTTCTGTTCATCATCAGCAGTTCCACTTCATCAAATGTCACTCTTTTGAATGAAAATGCTTGATTTGTTGATAAAAATACAAAAGTCACTATGTGTAAGCCCTTAAGATTTTCAGGAGTTCCCTCGATTCTTCATGGATCCCATCATCAGAACTTGAGCTGGACGAACATTTGTTCTGACAATTAAACTTGCTAAACAAACACAGCGAAGAGGACGAATCGCCAAACGTGAACTATGCGTCGTTGAAGAGTTCCGTTCTGATCATCATCAGCAGTTCTACTTCATCCAATGTCACTGTTTTGAATGAAAATGATGGTTTTGTTGATAAAAATATAAAAATCACTATATGTATGCCTTTAAGATTTGAGGAGTTCCCTCGATTCCTCATGGATCCCATCATCAGAACTGCGTTTTGACAAAAACGGGACCAATCTGTATATATATACTTACAATCAAAAAAAGAATTTTCAAAATCGGTTCAGACATGACGGAGTTATGGAGTAACAAACATAAAAAAAAAAAAACAAAAAAAAAAAAAAAAAAAACATACACGCCGAATTGAGAACCTCCTCTTTTCAAATCTTGAAGTCGGTTAAAAATGGAGCAACAGTATAGTAATTATCAAAACAAACTCTGGTAGCCTGGCGGCCAGACGCCCGACTTACGCTCTAAGGATCGCGGGTTCAAACTTGGCTCCTACTACTGCCTCCTAACTTAACTAAGGTTTTAGACACTTCAAACAATATTACACATATTCTTCATAGATTCTAATTTAATGTAAGACTCTTATATTACAAAGGTATTCCTAATCCTGAGAGTTGAGGATGTTATGGAAATATAAACATATCAGGTAAATAAATACAGTGCACAGTAGTACTAGTCATAATCCACATGATTATAACTAATTGCCACTAACAAGACCCAAGTTTTGAATTACTATTTAGGAGACTCGGGATATGAAAACCAATGGGTCTTCATTTCAAAAAAGAAGTTGACGTTTACTGCAAGTAAATGTAATTGTGTATCTGACTGACTTACGTGTAAGTTATATTCCAATATTATATCATATTATATTTCTTATATAATGAATTGATATGGTTACACATGGCACTTTAAACTATACATACTTGTTTCTTTAAACATCGATTTTTTTAAAGGGTGTTCAATTTTTCAGCTGCTTTCGCTACCGCATCTGTATGTTTATTGGATCCGGTGAGGTGAGAAGCCGCCAGTGTGTCTACGCATGTAGTATCCCACATGCACATGTACATGGGGAATGGCTATACAGCCGCATACAGTCAAGGCGTTGTAGGAGATTTATTGCTAGTGGCTTGCTTAATCTGAGGAAATCTACTCTAACATAGCATCCAAATTACACAAAATAATGCAGAGCACAGTGAATGCAGGGTACTGTAGAGATATTCTCAACAGCAGGGTGGAAGAACCCTATAACTCATCGCAATTTTTGATGTTTATCCATTCGCTCCTCGGCCAGATATCGACATTTCTTTTATGGCATATTAATTGAACTTTAGGTTAAATAGGTAATGCCAATCATATTATATTTTAACAGTTATATATTTTTAATAAATACCTACAATTAATAGTCATAAAAATTATAAATATTAATGTGCTCTCAGTGAAAATGTCTTAAAATCATATCAATTTTAATATAATACTTCTAGAGGTATCTTACCTAGTTTGAATAGTCAGAAATCAACTTCGCGCAAAAGTTTCGTGGGGGCAATTACTAGAGGTCGCCTCCATCATTACTATCGGTAGCCTGGTAGTCAGTGCCTTAAAGGATTGTTTGACATCTGATACTTCACTACTTAAACATTATAGATACTGGTGCCGGCTATACTGTAAATTTATCAAAAATCTAAAATTACCGGTCGGCTTCCATATAGCGTTGACAGCGTTGTAGAGCCCATCACGGAGATATTGAAAACATAAGTCTTAAAGGTCGTAAATGGGCGCTAGTATGTGTGGCGTCAAGTTAAAAATACAAAAAAAAACCGGCCAAGAGCGTGTCGGGCCACGCTCAGTGTAGGGTTCCGTAGTTTTCCGTCCGTCACAGTAAGTGTCCCCACTTAAGAGTTAAAATAACACCGCCATGTAGGATATGATATGAGCGTTCCACGTACAGCGACATCTATCGGCAAATTAAGTAAACTATTGCGCGCGAGCTTAAAGTATGGAAGATGATTTTTATGGGATAATTCTTTATTGCGTGAACCGATTTTCACCGTTTTTACTTTATTTGAAAGCACGTCATTTCATTGTGATTTTGTAGAAATTACAGGTACAATAACCACCTGCTTATACGGTTAAATTACAAACTTATTTCGGAAATTATTTTGTATTTTTTTTTCAAAAACTGTTCAACCTATCAAGTTCAAAATAATTTTCCTAGAATTTTTTTATAAAGTTCTACTTTTGAATTTTTTTTTATATTTTTAAAAGTTATGGTTCAAAAGTTAGAAGGGGGGACACATTTTTTTTAAATTCTGGAACGATTATTTCCGAAAATATTTACATTATCAAAAAAATATTTTAGTAAACCCCTATTCATTTTTAAATTCCTATCCAACAATATATCATACGTTAGGGTTGAAATTAAAAATAAAATCACTCTCCACTTTACGTATAGGTACTAAACTATTATCGCCGTTTCGATATATGAAGGTTGTCTGGAAGAGATCGCTTTTAGCGATAAGTCCGCCTGTTGTTACCTACCTCTATGCTGTACCAATATTATAACTCTTTTGTTCGTGTGTTGTAGTGTGCAATAAAGTATTTTATTATTATTATTATTATTATAGGGGAGGTACTCTAATAAAATAAAAATCCACTTTTTATTTTATCACTCTGTCGGCGTGATTGATATACATATCAGTACCAAATTTCAGCTTTCTAGTGCTAACGGTCACTGAGATTATCCGCGGACGGACGGACGGGCAGACATGGTGAAACTATAAGGGTCCTAGTTGACTACGGAACCCTAATACGTTAATTTATCGTTACGCTTAAATTTTGACACATGGCGAAGCCCACTTACTTAACCACCCACAAAATCTACATACTTACCAAATTTAAGGCCATTACGGTGGGCGTATAAGGTTTTAAGACCAGTTGAAATCGCAATTTGTTGAGCATTAATTTATTTTTGAGCTTACTGCTCGAAATTTTTACAGAAGCTATATGACCCGTTTAGTAAGAAAATACCAAATTTAAGACCATACCGGTGGGCGCATAAGGATTTAGGACCATTTTAAGAAATAATCAACCGTAAGACACTCCTCCGTCTACAGCTCAGCCAGCCTCGTAGGTAAAGTCACTAAAATCTTACAGGACCCCCACCCCCAAACCATGGAACTGTGGGCTTAGAGGAGGCCAAAAAAGCTTGGTGAAGTGGTTGGCGGGTCAGGATGTTTTTACCCATCCAAATTGTCAATGGAGCTGGGAAGACGTATTGTGCCAAATTTCTTATGAGTCACTCACTCCTAAGCCGCAGCACTGGCTACCGGCTTACAGTGTGGACAGCTTTTCCAGACACTGTCAGTAATAATGACATTAATCATCTTGCTCATCCTTCATTCATATACATAGAAAAGGATGGGTACAGAAATATTGACATTATTACTGGATAGAAATAAGTCAAATAATAATAACATTAAATAATTAAAATATTATTTAATCAAATACAAACATTGAAACATTGAAAAAATTATTTCAATGTTTCAATGTTTGTATTTGATTAAATAACATACTAATGTATGAGTGGAATACCCACTTTAAAAAAAAAACAAGTAAAATAATTATAATTAAAATACTTAAAAAAAAAGAAAAAATATATAAATGTACAAAAATCTATAACATAAAAAAGTTAAAAACTAAAATAAAAACGTCTTCTAAGGCTTTTCCATAAAATATGCACTTAATGAATACACACAAATCATATGTAAGTTAACCAGTGAACGCACCGGGTAGTTCGGTTTAACTGGTCCCTATGCACAACATTACATTGTTGCATTGCGCTTGGTGTTACCGAGCGCCTTTGTTCTTAACTCGTCCACCAGTTTTTGCATTCTACCCTCACCCATTTAGCTTTAAGATAAATATTGTTTTCTCAGTAAGTGATTTATGTAAATCTTTTTGAGAAATAAATGTCTTAAACCGTATAGTCCAGACCGGCACCTGATTGATTGAAATCTGATTCCGGCTTTGAGTCCGTGTTTGTGCTCCACACAGGTGTTATTGCGGTACTTAAGTAAATACCACATGCGTGCCTGTGGGATGCTATATGCGTAGACACACTGGCGGCTTCTCACTTCACCGGAACCAATAAACAAGCAGGTGCGGTGGCCAAAGAAGCTGAAAAACTGAAGACCCTTAAAAAAAATTATACCTTTCGTAGTCGAGACCCTTGGCGCGTGGGGACCCAGTGCTCAGTAACTTTTTAAAGAACGCAAAAAGAGGCTCGTCGACTCAATTGGTGACCAAAGAGCTGGCAGCTTCCTCGCTCAACTCATAAGTTTTGCGATACAGCGGAGAAATGCTGCCACCATCCTCGTTTGCTAGTTTCTAACATGTCGATACATATAATATATATCGGAACCTAGACAAAACAAATACCCACGGTAAATACCCCGTTTTAAATAGTTTTTGTAACTTCCATAAAAAAATTGCGTTCTACGACGTTAAAAAAAATTGATTTAATTAGAACGTCATATAAATATTGAATACCATTTTTTTTTTCAAAAATAAAATAAATATAAGGATGAACATTTAAAGCATTCTTTTAGAAACATGAATGAATGAATGAATGAAAGATTTATTCATGACAATTACAAAAAACATAATAAACAATAACATTTACAACCCGAAACATTAATTGCCACGAAATCGTCGCAACTCAGCGTTAAATGCCGGCAGGGCCAGCGCTGGTCTTCCGTTGCAACCATTTGACGACACGGCGCATTGACGCCACGATCACATCCCCAAAGTAAGAATACCTTAATCAAAACAAGAGAAAAAAAAACAATAAAAAACAGGAAAAAAAAACATATACCTGTTATACACTTTATAACGGCATGTTAAACTATAAGCCACTTAAACATGGATATCCAGTTATGCGTGTGCCAATTAAGTAAATATTTGAAACTATTTAAAGTATTTTTTTTTCAAAACTGTCCCGCAAGGTTAACTTTTACGGTTTAAAATTTAAAATAAGGCGGTAAAGTGCCTAGTTAATGGTCAAAAAATTTGGAGTGTTAGCTCAAAAATAATACAAATGCAAAAATTGCGATTAGATTCCAATCTTAAAATAGGCATGATGACACATATTGATTTATGCAATAAAATTTAGTTGATAGGATGCAAAATGATCAATATATCCAACTAAAGTGAAAATTTATAAATTCTTTTGAAGTGGCTCAAAGATATCAAGCTGCAAAATTTCAAAATTTTACGACTTTTTAAAGTGTGAATTGAAATGATTTTTAACATTGTACTGTAAAATAAATTGTATGGCAACCATACACATAAACGCAACATTTCACTGTAAAAATAGCAATTTCATATTTTTTCCATACTTTAAACAGGGCAACTATGTGATCGTGACGTCACTTTTGCACGTCATTTTGGAGCGTTTTGAGAAACAAATGCAAATCTCGGACTTTAAGTGTCATTTCTGACTTTTCTGTTGCTTTAACGCAATTGGCCCCATATAGACATTTGATCCTCACAACAAAACGAATCGATTGATACCATACATGAAAAAAATTCACCATGCCTATATTGTATGCTCCCACCGGAATTTGGTATGTAGGTTATTTGGAGTAGACTTTACCGTAAGTACAAATTTGGAGCGATAAAACCACTGATTAATTAACATTATTTTCTTGTATTTTCGACTTAACGCCATATGATATGATATGATATTTATTCAAGAACAATTTACATCGTGTTATACATACTAGCGCCCATTTAAGACCTAGTAAGACTTATTTTTTCATGATCTCGAAGATGGGCTCTATATCGCTATATGGAAGCCAACCGATAAGATTTTTGATAAATTTACAGTGGGGCGGGCTAACAAGGTGTAATCTGTGTTCGTATCACGGATTTATATGAAGTGGATCTTTTTCTTAAACCTTGTCCCTAACCAAGGATGTGCATTTCTGTCATTGAATTTGACAACTAGTATCCGATACGTTTGCCTAAGTGAGAAAGAGAACTTGCCATGCGTGAAGAAGGGACAACATGATTCGTAACGTCAAAGAGGGACCTCTGTATAGTACTATTGTTTACTCGGTGCCCTAGCCACAGTTGAAAATTATTACCGAGTAAAAGAGTCGTTCATAGGCGACTAGCATAAAACCGGCCAAGTGCGTGTCGGACCACGCATAATAGAGGGTTCCGTACCTTCCATGGAATAAGAACCAAACTAATACCAGAAGGTCGTATCTGATACATATGGAAGAAGTTTTTTGGAGATAACTCAAAAATGGCTGAACTGATAATGTTCAAAATAATTTTCGTAAAAAGTATGTAATAGAAAAATAAGATAATCTTCTCAAATTTTTTTAAGTTTATTATATGGACTTAGGGTTAGTTACGGCGGGGGGGTTCACTCAATTTTTCTGACATTCAAGGCGATTATTTCTGAAAATATTCACTAAATCACAAAATGTTCAAAAAAACCGCAATGTTATTTTTAAACACCTATCGATTGATGTGCAACATGTTGATATTAGGGGAAAAATTGTTTTTTGTAATTTAGTTACATGGAGCGCCCCCCATAAAATTATTTTCTCCTTCAATTTAACTACATATAGTCTGTCCAGCCAACGAACGCAGTAGCAATGTACAGCGACCAAAAGTATGACAACACTAAGAATCAGTGAAAAAAGCAGCAATGATCATCAAATTCTATGTTTTTAATTTTAGTTGGTATTTCCACCCCTTTCATTATGTGACATTCACGGTGTGTAAAAAGGAGACGGATATATTTCGTCTGATCTGTCATCAACTGTAACAAATAATCTGGTTGAGGCAATTGACATATGCCATAAAAACGAATTTAAATTCAATGTAGAACGTTGCAGGAGTTCTATCTCACTCGCGCTTAAGACAAGAGAGTGAAATGCACTAGAAACAAATTCAATGTAAGAGATATGTGAATTGAAATGTACGTCACGAACACGGTGTCTCATCACAAAGGGTCGGCACATGTACGTATTTTGAATTTGCCGCGCTTTTCTACTGAAAAAATGGTTTGCCAGACTATAATTAAATAGCGGCATGAAAAATACAACTTATGTGTAAATTTTATTTTATTCGTCTTATAGTTTCCGAGTAAAATGGCTGTGACATACGGACAGACGGACTGACGGACAGACAGACGGACATGACGAAACTATAAAGGTACCGTTTATGCCATTTTGGCTACGGAACCCTTAAAAGTACTAAAAACGGTCCGATAGAGAGCATAATAGTGGGGGGCGGTACCTCACTCGCACTCGTTACAAAATTGTCATATTTGACACATATTCACATTTTGATTGTCTGCTGATGTCATTACCTCCTTAGTCAAAACGAGACACTTCCTTAGATAAGCTTCTCTGTCGGCCTCACTTTGTGACCGAAGAATGAGATCCACTTCTTATACATCCATGGTTCGATACCTACGTATACCTACTAAAAAAAACCACCAAACTCTCTGCCATGGGATTCCCTACGTCCTGTCAACATATCTAAAATGGTGGCCATAGCCATAGACAAAACGCTCTAGCGAGACCTACTGACAGCTTGACAGTTAGGTGTATCACTCTATCACCTAGTGAGACAACTGTGAGAGCAACGTCTTACAGTTTGGCATCTCGAATAGGGGCCCAGGGGTGTGTCCGCGCCCTTTCTGGCAAGTTCATCTGTTATTTCGTTTCCGTCAATGTCGGAGTGCCCTGGTACCCATCTAAGTGTAGGTAACTTTGTTGGAGTTAGCCAGTGCATTAAGGTTATTTTTGCAATTCTGGACTAGTTTTGAGTTTGACTCTAAAGATTCTAGTGCCAGCAGAGCAGCTTGGCTGTCTGAGTTGATATAGACATGCTGGTGTCTTAGGTTTCTATCCAGGTTGATTTCCGCACATTTGTTGATGGCGAAGACTTCAGCCTGGAAGATTGAGGCCCTTTTGCCCATGCTGACGCTAGCTCTGTGCTTGGGCCTCTCACCATAGATCCCGCATCCTACTTCATTACCTTTTTTCGATCCATCCGTGTACCATATGTGGCTACCCTCTTCGAAATACATTTGGTCTTTGGTCCATTTGTCTCTAGGAGGTATTTCCACTTTGTATAGTTTGGTGAAATGACATACGGTGTGCATGTCATTGGTAGGCATGCTAAGGGTTTCGTTCGCAAAAACCCAGGCCTTAAGTTTGGTAAGTGCTTGAGAGCGCCATTTTGGCCTATTTAGCGTGCTTATTCTGTAGACGCACTGCTTGGCCTCCTTTGTAACTTCCAGGTGGAGTGGTGTTATGTCAAGCAGTGCATCCAGTGCCGCTCCCGGTGTCGAGGAGAAGGCCCCTGTTGCCGTTAGGCAAGCCGTGCGTTGCAGGCTGTTTAAGGTGTCGATAGCTGTCTTTAGGCTGGCCTTGTTACACCAGACCGCGGAGGCGTAGGTAATAATGGGCCTCACATTATTTTATAACTATCGCTTATAAAAAAAAAACGTTTATTCACAATTCGCTTACACTATTTACATATAATATGTTCTTCTGCCAAACCACAGAATGGTTTGTTGGCAGACGAGGCTCCTGTTAATTTACGTAAGCTTTTTAGGTTGTTGATAGGTATGTAACTCAAACTTATCTACTTAACCCTCCACCGCATGCGCAGCCCTATATGGCAGTTATAATTTTCAATACAATTGATGGCTATTAAAGTTCATTTTTAAACAAATACTTTTATTTATGACATGAGGTAAGGGGTTAACCTTATAATCTGAGCGTACAGTATAAACATGCATTGAACATAAACTTAAACAGTATTACCAATAGGGTACAAATTAGAGGGACAACCGACATTGTCTTGTAGAAACAGGGTCCCTAAAAAACATTAAATTTTGGCTGCAAACGATTCAGTTGAGAAATTGTTAAGCGAGGCTGTCGGCGATACTATCTTTAGCTTCGCATAAAACAAAGGACCGTCAGTTATAAGCGTGTGTATCAAGCATATATTTTCAGCATAATGTTATGAACTGAAACTACAAATGAGGAGCTAAATCTCTCAAGCAGATAAATGTAACACGTGAGCCAGATCACGGCTGCGTAGACAGTGCATTATAAAACGTTTAGTAAATTTTATAATAGGCCTCCGTTTTTTTATACAAAAAGTTATGTGTATACAGATTTCATCCTTACTTGTATTATGTAAACAAACAAGTCCCAAAATTTCCATATATTTTTGGTTGCTTCCATTCGGTGAGTACCGTTTTGGAGTTATTCTTCTTCGGTTGCAAAGATCGAAAGGAATCGTTCATCTCAGTAGAGACTAAGGATGATTAAGACATGGATTGACAATGCCTATACAAAATCGCGTTCCCTTATTTCAGGTTAAAGCACTAGCGTCATCTATCGGTCACCACAAACACTAAATTTCTACTTAACCTTTCTGTTAAGCCCATTGGTTGACTGGTAGAGAATGCCTTATGGCATTAAGTCCGCCATTTGTACCATCTTATTTTGTGCAATTAAGATTAAATAAATAAATTATAGTTTCTAATATTTTGTTCGGCGATTAACGCTGACAGAATAACTCGACTCCAGACTCAACAGATGGCGCTGTAGGACTTAGTACCAAAAACAGATGTATAGCCTGAAGGTTCGAGGAACGCGATTTTGTATAGGCATTGTCTATCCATGTCTTAATCATACTTGGTAGAGACTGAGATTAATCTCAGTAGAGACTGAGAGAGACAGTTGGACGAAGCTATCAGCATTGCGTCGATCTTCTATGGGGAGAAGGGTAGGGGGAGGGAAGCAGATGGACTAAGATATGATATGACATAATAATGAGAGTAGCAAAACCCGTCTGGTTAGTTTCCTATACTATCCTTATTGCTAGATCCGGGCATCTCGCAGCTTTTAATGGGTGGAGGTCAGAGTGACAGTCTAGCAAAATTTTTGAATTGTAAAATAGTAATACCAAAATAGGCAAAAACTGCCAATATTGTCTCAGTTATAATTATAAAGGACAAGGCCTTCTTTTAACATTAGAAAAGAAATGCGTATTAGTATGGAAACAAACAGTAGGTGACCAAACTATAAATTAAATTAATCGTCTTTTGACACTACGTTATCCGAACAGAAACTTTTGGCAATAATATAATCTAATTATTTATAATTTCTCATAATATTGTATCAAACCCAGAAGTGTAGGATTTGTTTTCTTTTACCCCCACCATTTTACAGCTGCCAGATGTCCCGATCTAGAAATAAGCATAGTATAGCAAACTGACTAGAGTGTTTACGGTGCTCTCATTATTGTGTCATATCTGACGAGGCTAGCTCTTCGTCTCATTCACAGAGGCAGCTCGTGTACATTTGCATTGGTTTAGTTATATCGAACGCGGGTCGGATGCCACTATATTATTATTATTTTATAATTCGCATCCGCGTACCGACACGCTCGTTACTGAGGTTGTACACTAGATAGCTCATCAGCTGTTCTATAAGCACTTTAAAGGATGGTTCACGCTGTACCGTTTCGCGTCCTACACCACACTTCCGACATTGCTTTTTGTATACACGTGACCTCCGAGGATCATGTGAGGATCATCTTGACAGGTACATTATAGGGGATGGTTATTTTAAAAATTAATTATAATATTTTTTTTGTTCGGTAAATGAAAACAAAAAAATGATATACAAGGGTTCCTTGATTACAGTTAAAAGTTAATTGTTTTAACGTAATGTATTATCTCTTAAAATATCCGTGACTAATTTGTTAGCACCTTATATATCTATGTATTTAAGGATTATAGGTTTATAGCTACGCTACGTCTAATTGGAAGTGATCTGTGGCCAGACCTTACATGTTCAACAATACCTTTGTAACAGTCACAGCAGGAATTCACAAATTAATCAAATTATCTACGGCTCTTGCCTCCTACAGACTTGTATAAAACAACCTAACTCCGTAGCCTTCTACAAGCCATTTTGCTACCTATTTCTAAACCGTTAAGGTCTAAAATCGGATACCTGGCTAGTAAACTCCAGCCCTTTTTAAACCATGGAATTAAGGCGACAATTTAAACATTGCTCAATAAAAAAGGGGCTCTATTCTTTATGAAATAAGATTCAAATTGTAATATTTTTCTACAGGTCAGTTAAGTTCTTTTGTTAGATGGTAAGTGAATCCGAAGTGAATGTGTTCCAGGAATTCAACTAAGTTGCATTCATGGTTTAGATTTTCAGGTAAAATGCAATATATTTCCCATTTATTAGCTTCTGAATATTTCAGGAAAGACAGAGTCCCGGAAATAGAACTGTTTAGAGGTTAAACCGCCGTGCGTTCAATATATGGCACGGGGTGCGAAACCGTAAATTGGATCCGTATGGATCAGAATGCTGGGCGACGAAAGTGACAGACGAAAGAAGAATGCATGCTGCGGAAATGAGAATGCTGAGATGGATGTGTGGAGTGACAAGGAAGGATCGGAATAAGAATGAGTATATAAGGGGAAGCTTGAAAATAGCACCAATAACAGAGAAAGTGAAGGGTGGTAGGTTAGCATGGTTCGGGCATGTCATGAGGAGGGATCAATGTAATATAGGCAAAAGAATGTTAGATATGAAAGTGGATGGGCGAAGAGCTATGGGTAGGCCAAGGAAACGATGGATGGATTGTGTAAAAGAGGACATGAGGAAGAAAGGAGTGAGTGACGAGATGACGGGAGATAGAGGAGAATGGAAGAAGAAGTCATGTTGTGCCGACCCCACATAACGTGGGATAAGGGCAGGGAGAAGAAAAAGGTGCGAAACCATAAATATGTCAAATAGACGGAGAGCTAGCCACGTCAGATATAACACAATAATGAAAGCAACGAAACCCCTTTAGTCTGTTTGCTATACTATGCTTCTATCTATCTATAACACCCTTTCCAGCGCCCGTCTTCGGACATAGGCCTCCTCTCCATACTTCCACGCTTCTCGATCCATTGCCATAGATGCATCCCATAGAGAACATGCGTGAAAAATATTGAATTGAATTTGTTCCATAAACACGTCAAAAACCCCAAATTAATATAAATAAGTGGAAATCCGTAATAATATTTAACAGTTTTTTAAAGATATTGCGGTTTAAAAACGTAAAATTTTAGGCATTTTTTTTTAAACCTCAAACGTATTTTCGAAACTTCAGTTCGATTACTTATGTTCTAACAAGAAAACATAAGTATGACAACTAAACGCATTCTTTCGTGCCTAAAATTACAAAAATCTTCCAAACAGTTTTCTGCAAATTTGTAATCGGTGACGTCACAAGCCTCACACTTTTTGTATGGGGCGTTTTGATGAGCGGAGCAGACGCCTAACGTATTTTCACATTTTGAACGTTTCAGGGCTATCATAGATAGTAGGTTTATTAGAGACATTTGAATCTACAGGGAAATAGAATCGAATGACGTCTTCCAAAAAAATCATGCATGTTCCTAATTCTCGCCAACCTGTTGACAGATGTCGTCCTTCCATCTCATTGGTGGTTTGCCACGACCTCGTGTGTTAGCGGGTTTCCAATTGAGGGTGCGTCTCGCCCAGCGGGTATTGTTCATCCTGGCAATATGCCCTGCTCATCTCCACTTCCTATGACCAATCTCATCCACCACGCTATACTATGGTTATTTTATTTATTTTTTATTAAACTAGTAGCAAACGAGCAGACGAGCCGCCTGATGGGAAGTAAACCCATACATTATACGGTAACTTTGGTTCAGATGGGGCTTCAGTTACCGTATAATGTATGGGTTCATACAGCGCCATCTAGTAAAGCTATTAAACTTGGAGCCCCAAAAAGTTCATAGACTGTGCTCCTCTATTTGATACATTCTCTTTGATTCCTACCAGAGACAAATAATATAGACAGTCACAGTCTTACAACTTTTTGAGGCCCAACTCTGAAGTGAAATCTGGACGAGAGCAACTCAAAGATAAATACCCTTAGACTGTGCTTCTCTATTAAATTATATACTCTCTGATTCCTATTAATACTTATTAGTCTTATTACAAATGCGAAACTTATTCACTTAAGTATGTAATATTAAACATTAGAGCAGTTTTAGCTTTGAGTGGGTTGAACAAAATGTTTTTCAAATTGAAAGCAATATTCATTTCTGAAATAAACACACACTTCAAACTAAAAAACACCTAATATATAAGAAGATAGAGTAAATTATAGAATAGCTGTAACTCGGGCATACTGCTGTTTGCATCTGGTATATAAAATTATTATTGGATGAAGGCTGAGTTGTATGGGCAGCTTTACGGCACAATTTAATGCAAGTTACTGACTTGGTAGGTGCAATGCCGTGCAATATATGAAGGCCAAGTTTAAATTTTATTAAATTCATGTAGGGTAAGTTGTTGGACAATGAAACATTCAAATTTCTTTTTTCCTATCTCTGTCGTTTTCAAAGTTAGGAGTGTGATATTTGGTACGAAGACAGACAATTTTGTTGGCTACCATATGGTATACTAAGGTTTCTCTCAACTTGTTCAGTTTCTGTGTTTTATACTGTTATAATAAATTTATTCTGTCCTTGTACACGTATGTTGTTCAATGAAACACGTAATTTTTTACAATGAAATAGGGGTAATAATGATAATCAATATTGAAATAGGTTTAATCAACATTAAAATAAAACAGTATTGTGAACAAGTTACATTTATAGGGAAATCTAAAATAAATAAGGGTGTCAAGGATTAAGATTAAGACCATGGTGACCAGAAATTGGTTTCGTAAAATATGCTTACGTCGTATGGGAAGATTTATAAAATGGCTAAATTATATGTTTCATTGTGGATAATATGCGTTTCACTGTGAGCCGACTGCCTGGCGGTTATACACCGCATTTTACGTTAGAATTATCGACTTGGAAACAATGTTACCTGCGTGAGTAAGTTGACAAATATATAGTTATGAAATACATAGGCGGAGTATTATAATTGAAAATATGTTTTAATATGAGAAATCACTAAAGCATCTAAGCCATTCGACACCTGGTTTATAATAAAACAACACAGTATACTACGAAACATGAAAAACGTTCATTGAATACCTCTGACAAATGTTTAATTGTGAACCAATAGGGTATTTTTAACAATAATTAAAAAATAGGCTTAAATAAGTAAACGATTTTCAATAATATTTAACTCCACATATCCTTTGAAACATACAGAATACAACACAATGTTTGATTGTACGAAATTACGCTTTAAATCTTGGTAAAAAATCGTGAAACATATATAAAAAAACTAGCTTCTGCCTTACAAAATCAGAAATGTGCTGACAGCGACGTGCTCCTTCCACGCACGCACGCTACTGGGAAGAACTGGGAAGGCACAGGTTGCCCCTGATCCTTAAGTCCTGTCCTTAAGTAAAAAAGATGAAAGATAAAAGATAAAAGATATTTATTCTTCAATTTAGGCACATTACAATGCACTTATGAACGTCAGAGAAAAAAAACTACCACCGGTTATAAACTTAAGTTATAGACTGAAGTATCTGGCTACAGCACATTATCGAGATATCGCAAAGTTTCACTGTGCACGACTGTTTCAATGTTCAATACATGACCCTAAGTTATCTACCACATATATCAGTTTTCCGTCCATACTTATTTATATTCAAGTTTTTCCCAATAAGAAGCATAAAGAGTCTGCCTGCGACCACGAGCGTTACGGCACGCTCGAAACGTCAGGAAAATAATAAAAGTAAGTGTACGCGATTAAGTCCCGTTTTTGTCATAATAATAAGTGAAAATCGTGTAAGTTTAAATCAGTACAAGAAGCATAAAATTTTAAAAAATGCATACCTACTCAAAAATAAACTAGACCTAAATTTTAAAATCGTTGACCTTAAAAAGTTTTTCCCATATATTTGGTGGACGGTAAACTGTACCTGGACTGAAAACTAGCATAATAACTCTATAAAATTAACAAACATGAGTTTAATTGATAGAGGCAATATAAAATATGGCAATTTAAAATGGATAAAATGAAAACAAGGCCGAGCGAATTAGATTTTTTCGAAGAATTAATTCCCAGCAGGCTGGAAATCGGTTTAATACCTTCATGTGGTCCTAAATGCATGTAATCCGAGTTTGCCCAATCCCAAGAGGTGTGCATAACTTTTTAGCGAAATTTTTGCTCTTTGTCAGTTTTTTGCTTCTAGCTAGAAACTCGGATACCATGCATTTAGGACCACATGAAGGTATTAAGACGATTTCCAGCCTGCTGGGAATTAATACCTCAAAACACTTTTTATAGATCTTATTTGCTTGGCCTAAACTCACAACAAGTTCAGAAGTTCTTCTGAAACAGAACACTACAATTTTTATCTACACTCACACTGTAAGTCCTCTAAAACGTGTTCAAAAACGGTAGGCAATGGCTAGCATTACCACAACCGATTTTACTATGATAAGCTTTTTATCTGTGGCAGTAACGTAATTTTAACTTTACATGCTCTAATATTGTTAAGTTATGATATTCAAATTTAGAACATCGAATTTGATAACATAATGTAAATCCTGTCCTCCTTCCCGACCAACGGCACGCGCCCGCCCGACCGCCGGCACAATCGAGTTGGCCATGGCGGTGCAATGGCGGTCATGCTATGGTTTCCGAACACTTCATTTAGGATATATAATATGAGTGTACTCGTAGAATGCAACTGTACGTAATTAGGCCTTATTACGTAACAGTTACATAAACTACTATTGCGGTCTTTTATGATAATGTAATGATATATGATAATTGATAACGCACAAAGTGAACCTTCATTTGTCTATCAAAAACAACAAAATTTAAATTACGAACGCTCACGATCGCAGACACGAATTTGGAGAGACAAGGATGGCATACCTCAACAACTAGTGAGTGAAAACGAGACAACCAGATCAACTCAATGGCATTCTAAACGAAAATGTATCGTAAGTCCGTTAGAGACTTCAATCCGTATAAAATGCAAAGCTAGTTTTGATTTTGAATTGTGGACTTTATTGTATGTAGACAAAGTCTAATTTTGATTGGCTGTCCGTTCACACAGAAACGAAACGTTTTATATGACTTTTATGTTAGAAGTTCGTATGATGTTATTATTTTCTTTAAACCTCTTTCCAAAAAGATTAAGTCCTATGGAGTTTGCATGTACCTAGAGAGGCTAAATTTGAGGTACGAGATGTGGCTATGCAGGCACCTAATGACGGTACGTTGGTATTGCCATCTCTTTCGGCAGGATGATTTTATTGAAAGTAGCTCAATAGTTTCAATACTCGTTTTCTCTATTTATTTATTATTATTTATTTATTCGATTCATTCATTTTTCGACATTTACGTCGACATTTTTGCGAATATTTGCAGAACGCGTCGTTGTGTTGACCGTACGACCGGCCGCTGGTCACATGGTTGCGCATTAGGGTATGCTCCCGGTACTCGTTTTCTATACAAATCCAGTACCGGAACCGGGAATTCACGGTTCTCACCATACAAAATCAGAACCGGGAGCATTCCCTGTTGCGCATACATGGGACGCGAAAACGACTTTATCACTGGACACATTTTGTCCAATAATTAGAGTTAAAGTAGCCTGGCCATGCCAAGTGGTTTTCAAATTTATGAAAAGTGCTATCCCATTACTTCACTCAATTTAAAAAGAAAAAGTAGGAGAAAAATTTTTTTGTATGACGGGTTGGCCGGCTGGGACGACGTGTCCCATACAAAAAAAAATTACCGTCCAAAAAATTTTTACCTACTTTTTCTCAGTTGCAACACGATACCAAGTATGCCCTTAAACGGATCACTAGTATTTTTACCTTGTATTATTCTTATTTGTTTTTTTTATTATTACGGAAATGGTACCAGTAGCAGTAGGGATGTCACCAATGGTTTTTCTCTCACATTCCGAATTACGAATATTCGGTACGCGATTGCGAGTGCAAATAATTTTTTTAAGGAGTACTGCCCTAACTGTAAAATAATTTTTAAGAAAAAAAAACCGACTTCAATGGGGGTAGCCGGTGAAGGATTATTGTAGATAGATGGTGCACTTAGATTCCATACAATGAAATAACTTGCTTAAAAAACGCAGCGGAGAGGACCAATCGCCAAACGTGAACTATGCGTCGTTGAAGAGTTCCGTTCTGATTATCATCAACAGTTCCACTTCATCAAATGTCACTCTTTTGAATGAAAATGCTTGATTTGTTGATAAAAATACAAAAGTCACTTTATGTATGCCTTTAAGATTTGAGGAATTCCCTCGATTCCTCGTGGAACTCATCATCAGAACTTGAGCTTGACGAAAATTGGTCCTGACAATCTAACTTGCTTAACAAACATAGCGAAGAGGAAGAATCGCCAAACATGAACTACGCGTCGTTGAAGAGTTCCGTTCTGTTCATCATCAGCAGTTCCACTTCATCAAATGTCACTCTTTTGAATGAAAATGCTTGATTTGTTGATAAAAATACAAAAGTCACTATGTGTAAGCCCTTAAGATTTGAGGAGTTCCCTCGATTCTTCATGGATCCCATCATCAGAACTTGAGCTGGACGAACATTTGTTCTGACAATTAAACTTGCTAAACAAACACAGCGAAGAGGACGAATCGCCAAACGTGAACTATGCGTCGTTGAAGAGTTCCGTTCTGATCATCATCAGCAGTTCTACTTCATCCAATGTCACTGTTTTGAATGAAAATGATGGTTTTGTTGATAAAAATATAAAAATCACTATATGTATGCCTTTAAGATTTGAGGAGTTCCCTCGATTCCTCATGGATCCCATCATCAGAACTGCGTTTTGACAAAAACGGGACCAATCTGTATATATATACTTACAATCAAAAAAAGAATTTTCAAAATCGGTTCAGACATGACGGAGTTATGGAGTAACAAACATAAAAAATAAAAAAAAATAAAAAAAAAAAAAACATACACGCCGAATTGAGAACCTCCTCTTTTCAAATCTTGAAGTCGGTTAAAAATCAAACGTTACCTTAATTTTTATGTTTCCGTACCAGTTTAAAGCCTGACCAGAAATATCATGCGCCATGTTGCGCAATTTCGTTGGAACTAATTTCTTACACTGGCAATAATTTTAATAACATATTGATATACATGTGTGTGAGTGCATGAGTGATAGGCTGTCACTGTCATTGAGGCGATTTACTTGAATAAAGTGTGTGTATGTGTATGTGTGTGTGTGTGTGTGTGTGTGTGTGTGTGTGTGTGTGTGTGTGTGTGTGTGTGTGTGTGTGTGTGTGTGTGTGTGTGTTGTGTTTATAAAGTGTATAGTCAAGAGCGAAACATTGTAGATAGTGTATATAATAAACTGTTGAGACGGGAAATGAAACTTTTTCGCAGTAAACCTTTTTCAAATGAATATTAGAGCTGACAGATAAACATCAAGATGACATTATACCATAGAGAGAGAATAATGTACTTTTTGATTATACTGACCTGTTGCCATATAAATGAGAATAATAGCGCCCTCTTGACAATAATCATATATTTATGGTCAGGCTTTACGTTGCACCAGTGTGCACGGGCGAATAAACTCTTCAATAAGGTAAAGAAGATGCATTCTCCATGAAGTATAATGATTTACCTCATTCCCACGGTGGAGATGTAATGGCAGATAAGTATGTAACTATTATACTTTAGAAGTGTATTTAAGCATCAATCTATGCTTGTACAAAGTTATATTATGCCGCTATAAAAGAGACTCTTTTGTGTATATTATTAGGAGCATTACCTAATATTCATCATTAGAAATGTAAAATGTTGTCAAATTACAATCAATGTCAAATTTCACACCAATACAAAAAATCACATGTCAATATTAAAAATAATAATATTAATAGGTTTTTTTAATAGTTTAATTTTTGACATTATGTAGATAATATTTATATTAGGTACTTACCTTAAAAGGAGGAGATTAATATGTTTTGGTGTAACTGGAGTAAGTAATATGTTTTAATTAAGTAAATACTTACATTACATATGTATGTTCGACAGTAACTCATTATTAAACCCAGAGCGGGTTTAACACATACTCATTATTAAAAATTATTCAAATAAGATATATTTTTTAATTACTTTTCTTCATTTTCTTTCTATCTAGTCAGGATGTAGGGTATGTAGGGTTATTAATGCTGCGGCTGTGGAATGAACTCCCTGCCGAGGTTTTCCCAGCGGGCTACCAGTATGAGGTTCTTCAATAGGAGTGTACCTATAGGTTCTTAACCTCTCAGGCGGCTAGCTACCTCGCATTGGACGATGATACATTTTGATGACGTGCCCGACGATTATATTGTTTACTTTTCTTTCATTCTACCTTTTTTCAAGTAAGAAAGTGATAGAAATGGGTATTTGCTGCATTTTACGCGCGAAAGCGCGGGAAATACTTTTTGTCCCATCCGAGGTAGCATGACCAACCTGCAAACTTTGACAGCTTGCCTCGCTGAGGACAAACGCTGCACCGCGCGAAAATTTATAAATGTTGCGCTGCCGTCTTAGGGGTTATAGGGTAGGCAACGCGCATGTAAATCCTCTGGGGGTACACGCGTCCATAGGCTACGGTAACGGCTTACCATCAGGCGAGCCGTATGCTTGTTTGCCGCCGTCATGGTACAAAAAAAAAAGTCCGTTTAATGTCGTAATAAGGTACTAGCATCATATTTAGGATTTAAATAATTATAAGTTAGTTTACTACATACTAAAAACTTTTTTTTTGTAGTAAACTTACTTATAATTATTTTTATATATTTTTAAAGTGGTGCATTTTACACATACAGGGTGTAACAAAAATAGTGTTAATCCGTTTAAGGGCATAATTGGTATCTTGGTGATATTTTAAGGACCCCCCTATCCAATAATGATGTGTACTTTTTTACTAACTATATAGGATGAGACGTGAGCAGGAACAACCCTACACACTTAGTTAACGATAATGAATCGACCGCCATCATGTTTAAGTGAAACAATAACGCCTTTCAATTTTTTTTAACCTTTTTGTTTCGTAGAAATTTTATTCTCTGTAGTCATGCATGGCCACCCCACATAAACAAATCAATAAAGATAAAACCTCTTTGACAATCATGACAGCACTTAGATTAAGAAAAATTAAAAAAAAATTAAGTGATATACGATGTTTCAAAAGTAACCAGACATCAATTTGACACATATAACAGAAAAACAAGAGAATATCAGTACTCGACGGAGTATTCTAATTGTAGAGTGACCATGCGTGTCGTAAATAATTTCAAACGTTTTATTTTTATTCAAAAAAAATTTTTTGCGCTTATCACACTAATACTGATATCAAACAATAGCTTATTTTTAACTGAATCCGTAGTGTTAAGCCTGCTCACGTCTCATGAATCACCCTGTATATATTCATATATATATTTTGACTTTTTTGTCTTTCTTGACTTTTTTGACTTTTTGACTTTTTTGACTTTTTGACTATTTTGACTTTTCTGACTTTTCACTTCACTTCACATGATTCTACTTTATTTTATTTTATTTTACATGTTTCTCAATCGTATGGCTTTGTGTCGCGTTTTCGTGACGGTCACGTGACTATTTTTGGCCTAGCCCCCCATCCGCGAACCGTCCGATAAGGAACTTCGTCCAAAAACCGATTTCACAAAATACTTAACAGTTTCAAATGCCATTAAAATTATTTGCATGTCATACATAATAATTAGTCCCAAGACCGAAAAATATGTCGTGGAGGATTTCCATTCTGGTCTTCACGAGCAGCTTCTATTTCACTTAATGGATTTAGATCAAATGTTGGTTTTTAGACATAAAAAAAAACTTATTTATGCGTCTTCCTATCCATGTATTCCATGAGGAATCAAAGGAACTCCTTAAACCTTTTTGACAAAAATGAGATCAATCTGTATTACCTACGTACTTATACAAAATAAAAATAAAATATCGGTCGAGAAATGACGGAGTTCTGAGTAAGTAAGTAAGTAAGTTCTTTATTTGCGTTAAATGTGGTAACAATAGGTAAAAGTTTTATGGATAAAAAATATCACACATTTAGCCGCGTTACGGCATACAAAATGTAAACTAAAAACTTAAATCTACTAGAGTATGCAATATAACACCTTAATACCCCCCCCCCCATACAATATGACGAGATTAATGGACGCTACCTAGGGGCTTGCTAGTGCTGAGATATGATAACTTGATTTTTTTTACAGCGTAACCGTTAAGAACGAGCTAGTGAGTTTAGGCTGCCAATTTTAATTACGAATATACTTAATTATCATATTCAGCAAAGACTTACCAATATTCGTTTATAACGCCAAACTTCCCATATAGACTTCGGATTTTCATAGCCTTGAAATCAAACAAAACAAAACAAATAATTAATGGGAATTGGAGCATCCATTCATACTATGAGTTTGTATGACTAATGTGCTGCTAATACTACAAGCGTAACTCATTCCGCGTTGAATGAAATTCAACTTTGGAAGTATGACAGTTAAGTCGCTTTTCCAGTTACTGACTTAACGTACGTTCGAAACTTCGAATACCATGCTCACCTTACCCAAGGCTTATTTCGAGGTTACGCATTTAATATCTACAAATTTGAACCTTATTTCAATAATCTTAAGGTATAATATAAATGTTATTATCGACCTGCGTAACTAAAAGGACCTAAGTCCGTGATACTCATACTAGATAGAGAGCTAGCCACGTCAGATATGACACAATAATGAGAGCAAAGAAACCCCTCTAGTCAGTTTTCTATACTATGCTTATTGCTAGATCTGGACATCTGGCAGCTGTAAAGTGGTGGAGGTCAGAGAATGTAAACCACTTCAAGAAACAAATCCTAGAGTTCTGGGTTTAATGGAATATTATGAGAAATTATATAAATAATTAGATTATATCATTGCCAAAAGTTTCTTTTGAGGGAAAGTAGTGCCAAACGACGTATAATGTAATTCATAGTTTGTCGCCTACTGTTTTTATTTCCGTAACAATACGCAATGTTTTTTATTCTTATGTTAAAATATAGGCCCTGGCCTATATTTATCTAACTGAGACAACTTCGGCAGTTTTTACCTGTTTTGGTAGTACTATTTCCATTTCAAAAATTTGTCCACCCATTAAAAGCTGCCTGATGCCCGGATCTAGCAATAAGGATAATATACCAATCTAACCAGACGGGTTTTGTTGCTCTCATTATTGTGTCATATCTGACGTGGCCAGCTCTTAGTCCATACGCTCTGAAGTCTGTTGTTATTCATCTAAGGTCGTATTAGTTTTCCTTGTTTTTCTGACGTAAGTTATGGTTTAAATATACTTAGTATAGGTAACTTATATAGGTTTATATATAACTAGCTTTTGCCCGCGGCTTCGCTCGCGTTAAATTCGGGGTAAAACGGTTCCCCTTTCCTGATTTAAAACACAAAAGAGAACTCGGAACAGAATAAACCGCACACAAATAGTCCGCATACCAATTTTTAGCTTTCTACCGTGAAAATTGCGTAATGCTCCATACAAACTTCCACCCCCCATTTTAGGGAAGTGGGGGGTTAGAAAGAGACAAAAAAAAGCCTATGTCACTCTCCATCCCTTCAACTATCTCCACTTAAAAAATCACGTCAATGAGGGTTTCCGCGATTGAGATTTTCACTAGATGGCAGCACCGTGACGACAGGTCTTTTTGGCAGTAGCTGTCAAAATCCACCAATCATAAAATATATGGTTAAACATGATTGGTAGATTGTGACAGCTAGACCTCTCGCCACGGTGCTGCCATCTAGTGAAAAACTCGATCGCGGAAACCCTCATTCGTCGCCCCGTTTTGCCGTGAAAGACGGACAAACAAACAAACAAAAAAACACATACACTTTCCCATTTATAATATTAGTATGGATACAAGGTGTCATAAAAAAGCTAATTGGTATCGTATTCTAATTTACGAAAAAAGCGAATAAGAAATTGGTTTTGTATGGAGGCTTGGCAGGCTGGGACCACGGGCCCCATACAAAAAAAAATTTTTTTTGGGTCAAAAAATTTTTTCTCAGTCGCAATATACCAATTATGCCCTTAAACAGTTCACCAGTAATTTTGTTACACCCTGTATAGTGTGGTGTATTAATATGGTAAGGTATACGTACTACGAGTATGTCCTTGACATTGATTGGTGTGGACAGAAATGGAATGTTTTCCATTCGACTAAAAAAAACTGTGGGTTCATAAATTACGTCTTAGACTTTCGTTATTTTTTCCACAGCCCGGCCTTTCTTTTCAAGAACAAGTCCCCTAACCTCCAATTCTCCTCCAAGGTGAGATTTATCTAAACTAAAATTTAATAAGCCTCGCGGAAATAATGGACAACCTGTTATTCGATATGTATGAAGTAATAACACAAACCATTCTACCTCAGATATAGATAAATACTTATGTAGAAAACATCCACTCGGCAACAAAATATCCGTGATAAACCCACAAATAAATGCCCTTACCAGGATTCGAACCCGGGACCCTTTGCTTCATAGGCAGGGTCACTACCAACTGGTTTAGAATAGAAGGCCGTTATAAAGGGTCTATTTGATTCTTTGTTGTTTAGATTCTTGTCTTACAGATGTAAGATTATCTTAATATCTGATCTACAGTCTTTATAACCGCTTGGTAAGCGCTATGAGGCCTCTGAATACCGAACCCCTATTACACCTACTTATACTTATATCATAGACAAGTTTTTTTTTATGAAACTACTCGTAGTAGCAAACGAGCAGACAAGCCGCCTGATGGGAAGCGGTGAACGTCGCTCATGGACATAAGCAACATCAGGAGCCGCCTAGGCGTTGCCGACCTTTGAGAGCCCTGTACTAAAAATACATTTTTTGGTTAATCAGACAGTCGATTCTATAGCATGGGGGTATTAGGACAGACTGTCTCTTATCTAGTTTATCAACCGACTTCAACATTTCGAAGGAGGAGGTTATCAATTCGTCGGGATCTTTGTTTTTGCTTGTTTTTTTTTATGTATGTTCACCGATTATTCGAAAACGGCTGGACCGATTCTTTTTTGTTCGAAAGAGTATACTTCACAGTTGGTCCCATTGTAACCAGGTCAGGATCTGATGATGGGATCCTGGAGAAATCGAGGGAACTCTTCAACTATTATAGGCACACCTATAGTGATTTAAGTATTTTTTACAGCAGCTCAAGCATTTGGTTTTGGAAAGGTGGATGCTAAGTGAAGTCGGTTCTTTTTTGTTTAAAATTATTTTGCTTTTTTAGGGTTCCGTACCACGAAAGGAAAAAACGGAACCCTTATAGGATCACTTTTTTATCCGTCTGTCAGTCTGTCTGTCAAGACTAAGGATGATTAAGACATGGATTGACAATGCCTATACAAAATCGCGTTCCCTTATTTCAGGCTAAAGCACTAGCGTCATCTATCGGTCACCACAAACACTAAATTTCTACTTAACCTTTCTGTTAAGCCCATTGGTTGACTGGTAGAGAATGCCTTATAGCATTAAGTGCGCCATTTGTACCATCTTATTTTGTGCAATTAAGATTAAATAAATAAATTCTAGTTTCTAATATTTTGTTCGGCGATTAACGCTGACAGAATAACTCGACTCCAGACTCAACAGATGGCGCTGTAGCACTTAGTACCGAAAACAGACGTATAGCCTGAAGGTTCGAGGAACGCGATTTTGTATAGGCATTGTCTATCCATGTCTTAATCATCCTTGGTAAAGACCCTTTTTCTCAGGAACGCGTGGAGGTATCAAGCTGAAATTTATATCAAATACTCAGGTCTACTGTCCCTTGGAGCTGTGAAGAAAACAAACTTTTAAGCGAACGCAATCTAAATATACAACCGTTTATGCCGCAAATTTTCGAAACTCGCAAGGGAATCAAAACCTACAGGGTACTTCCCGTAAACTCAGAATCTTGAAATTTGGTACGAAGCAACGTTTTATAGCACAAATAAAGGAAAAATTGCGAAAACCGTAAATTTTTTGTTACATCATATAGAATTTTTATTTTAATAAATTTGAAGTTACTACCTGTATATACCTACAGGTATGTACGGAACCCTCGGTGCGCGAGTCCGACTCGCACTTGGCCGGTTTTTTTATGTATGTTCACCGATTATTCGAAGACGGCTGGACTTTTTTTGTTTGAAAGTGTAGTATACTTCACAGTTGGTCCCATTGTTACCAGATCAGGATCTGATGATGGGATCCTGGAGAAATCGAGGGAACTCTTCAACTATTCTCGGCACACCTGTAGTGATTTTAGTGTTTTTACAGTAGGTAGTATTATTTTATACTTATTTTCCGCTATTTCTGCTGAATGAAAAGTGTTTTCTTAAATCGTTTTAAGTTTCAGCGTTATTCGTGTACCGAGAAATTTTATTTACTCACGTGTATAAGTGAAACTCAACTAAGACGGTTTATTTTTACAGCACGACGGTGGCAAACAAGCATAGGGCCCGCCTGGGGGTAAGCTACCGTAGCCTATGGACGTCTTCAACTCCAGACCAGAGGTGACACGTGCGTGTGCCGATCCTTTAATATTAAGGAGTATTTACGATGTGTTGACGGCTAAAGGAAGAAGCGGGTCCCTCATCGTCACACACGGGTCCTATTTGAGCTCTTTGGCAACCTTACTCACCAGCAGAAACACAACACTATGAGTAGGGTCTAGTGCTATTTGGCTGTGGTTTTGTAAGGTCCAGATTTGAGCGAGATGACACTCGTTGATTTGTGCCCTACCACACTTAGCGAGATGACATTCCCAGTTCCCATCTCTCCCCTCCCTCTCTTTTGGGCGTAGGTAGTTTATGGACTTAGGTCCTAACATTATGGAACCTCGTTTCTAAGCTTAGGATTCTAAAAGATACAAGACCAGAGATTACCGCGAAATTCTAAAGTCTAAATTTCATTATTTCCATCTTCTTCGCTCGTATTAGCAAGTGCGGTAGAGAGGGGGCTAAAGAAATTTCCAACGTTTGCGGTAGGCTCACTGAACTGGTATCCCTACTTGTCCACGATTGTTAGCATTCGATATTCATCTGTCTCGTACGTGTTGTCTACAAACATTCCCTGCAGGGTGACCATGGGACCTGGAAAGTCGGAGACATTTTGTTCTTCAAATAAAATGTTGTTTGTGTTCACTTCAATGAAAACGTTGTACTTAAAGCCTTTTAGTTTAGAAGTATAAAATATTGCGGAAAAATAAAACTTATGATATAGATATTTGATTCTCTATGTAACGAGATCTGTTATCTAGAAATAAGTGTACAATATTAATTTTATGAGTTTTTCATATTTTAAAAGAAAATAAAATACGGCCAAGTGCGATTCAGACTCGCACAGTGACGGTTCCGTACTTTCGATTTCATAGGATTTTTTTAATTAACCGAGACTAACCGGCATCAAAATAATATCAATATTTAGACGAACAATCACAAACACCAAAATATGTATAAAAGTATATACAAGTTGTAACAAAACTAGTGGTGATTCGTTTATTATTATGAGGGCATAATTATTGGCATCGTATTCTGATTATGAAAACCTAAGCTAAAAAAAAGCTCCGCTGAGGCAGTGCCAGTCAGTGGCGTCGCTTAAGGCTAAATTGAAAAAGTTATGGCTTTCAAACCCATGACAATGAGGGTTTCCGCGATAGAGTTTTTCACTAGATGGCAGCACCGTGGCGACAGGTCTAACTGTCACAATCCACCAATCATGTTTAACCATATATTTTTTGATTGGTGGATTTTGACAGCTACTGCCAAAAAGACCTGTCGTCACGGTGCTGCCATCTAGTGAAAATCTCAATCGCGGAAACCCTCATTGGAAGGTGGGTGGGCGTGTGCGGTTATATATGTTTTATATATTTATATATATATCTATGTATGTATTATTATATTTATATATATGTATTTGTATAATCTATACCAATACGTTACGTATTTATTAACACTACCTATAGTATCTAGGTTTAGTAACTTCTCCGTAGTTTTGCCGTCATGTACAAGTAATGTACAAATCTTTGTCTACCATGTCTGACCGATTTCTCTCAGTTGCTTAAAGGTTAGCTGGAAGAGATCCCTTAAAGGGATAAGTTCGCCTTTGTACACACTCACTATATTTTTGTTGGTCATGTATTTGTTGTGTGCAATAAAGTGTTTTACTACTACTACTTACTACTAAAAAAAACCGTTAAAAATATTGGTTTTATATGCAGAGTTGATCGGCGTGTCTCACGAGCCTCACGACTCTCACGTATCCCCTAAAAAAAATTTTTTTCGCCTCCAAATTTTTTTTTCTTAGTCACAAATAAACGGATCAGCACTACCGACTTCAAGATTTCGAAGGAGGAGGTTATCAATTCAAGGGGATCTTTGTTTTTTTTGCTATTTTTTTTTATGTATTCGAAGACGGTTATTGAAAAATTCTTTTTTGTTTAAATGAGTACTTCACAGTCCCATTCTAACCAGGTCAGGCTCTGATGATGGGATCCTGGAGAAATCGAGGGAACTCTTCAACTATTATAGGCACACCTAAAGTGATTTGAGTATTTTTTACAGCAGCTCGAGCATTTGCTTTTGGAAAGGTGGATGCTAGTTGAAGTCGGTTATTTTTTGTTTAAAATTATTGTTACACCTTAACTATGTGTATGTGTTTATATCCACCAGACTTTAGTAGAATTTATACTTTTGTAGGTAACACAAATCAAAGCATTTAATTAAAAAAAAGTACATAGTCATAGCCAATATGTACGAAAAAGACCCGTTTACTAAAAAAACCAGAATGTTTTATATTACCTACTTTACGTTAGAACTTGCATCCGTATCATTGTCATCGTTTTGCTTTTTTGTATTTAATTCACAAATAATTTTAAACAAAAAAGAACCGACTTGACTTAGCCTCCACCTTTGCAAAAGCAAATACTCCAGCTGCGGTAAAAATTACTCAAATCACTAAAACAAAAAACAAAACAAAAAAAAAAATTGCAAAAAACAAAGATCCCGACGAATTGATAATGTTAACCTCCTTCGAAATCTTGAAGTCGGTTGAAAAAGGAAATATACCATAGTCATGGCCACCCTATTAGACATCCACTGTTGGTCCATAATCAGATCCGGTTCCACCCTGCGCCTATTTTTTAAGGGTCAATGAATGTCACTACACGAGTACGATGTGGCCGCCCATTGAGTATTACTAAGGATTGTACTGTACAGTCAGCAGAAGAAGTAGGTAAGCGGGTGAGGTGTTGAAAATGAGCTTATTGTTATTGTTATTGTTTATTGTTTGAAAATACATTTGCAGCTTAACAGCTAAAGCCTTTGGCACAAATTAAGACAATATGATATAATACCTATAGATAGGCATAATATTGAAGCTTGACACGACGTTATTGTTAAGCTTATTCCCTTAACAATAACGTCGTGTCATTTCCCAAGTAACACAGGAAGCATTATAACATATGAATAGTTAACTTATTTCGAACTTAAGGACCGTATAAACTCTTATATACGTTCACCGAGCAACTTGTAGCATTATATGATGCTTTGAGCTGTATAACGGTTGTATAATGGCATATCTAAATGCTTTTGTAAAGCCTTTAGCTTTAGTGCAGCAAACCACAACGCAACTGTACAGCTTTCGACTGTTTAAAAGCACTTAAGTGCTTTAGGTTCTACAATAGCATTATATAATGCTTTAAGCTGTATAACGGTTGTATAATGACATATATAAATGCTTTTTTAAAGCCTTTAGTTTTAGTGCAGCGAACCAAAATGCAACTGTACAGCTGAATGCTGTACAGTTGCGTTTTGGTTTGCTACACTAATGCTTCGGTGTGGTTTAGTGCCATAGGTTCTACAATAGCATAAATAAATGCTTAATGCTGTTTAAGAGCATGAATATTAGCCATTATAATGCCACGTAAATTCGCTATACAGCTATCAGCTATTTTTAATGCTTTAGGGTACACAATAGCATTTATAAGTAGGTAATACATTATAATAGCAATAATATAAACCATTATAAAGCCAAGTAATTCACTATTAGGGGCTGTTCATAAATTACGTAATTTCAAATGGGGGGGGTCTGGACATCGGATGATGGTAGCATGACGTACGAGGGGGGGGGCGGTCATTCCGAAGATCACATCATCAATGTGTAAAAAAAGGAATGAAAGTCGTGTTTCTATAAACTTTTAATGCTATAAAATATTATCTACTAAATAGTTTTTTATTTTACAATTAAGCTTAAAATGCATTTTTTTTAAATGACGTCACTTTATTTGGCAGGGGGAGGGTTGGATGATTTTAGGGGGGGGGGGAGTAAAAATCATCAAAAATTGATGACGTAATTTGTGAACAGCCCCTATACAGCTTTTAGCTGTTTTAGTGCCTTAGGGTTTACAATAGCAATTTTAAATAGTATATAATGCTTAATGTTGTCTAATAGCATAATTATTCACGTGTAAGCTGTAGGCATAAATAGGGCATTTTTTAAGGGTCACTGAGCTGCTATTGGACTAAGAGCTAGCCACGTCAGATATGACACAATAATGAGAGCAACAAAACCCGTCTGGTTAGATTGCTATACTATTCTTATTGCTAGATCCTGGCATCTGGCAGCTTTTAATGGGTGGAGGTCACAGTGACAGACTAGCAAAATGTTTTAATTGGAAAATAGTAATACCAAACTAGGTAAAAATTGCCGAAGTTGTCTCAGTTATAAAGGACAGGGCCTATATTTTAAGGGGCTCCCTGGCGCCAACGACCTTAGATCTCTAATGATTTATATAGCTTATCATATTATCAGTAACGGCTTTAAACAATATAGTATCCTATATTTACTTCAATATTCATTGTCTTCGAGATATTTGACATCAAATTCGAACCGGTTTAGGCTAAAAAAGTGGTTTTATGGTCATAAATTTTGTTTTAATTAGTTAAAAATTAAAATCTCTCTACAGTTTTTAGAGACATCAAAGTGGAACCCTAATATGTAGATAACGTATATGTAAGATTCTTTACACCATTCGAATATCGATAAAAGTGTTTTTTTAGACCATATTTTAAAAATATCATAAAAAAATAACGGCTTATTTATTTCAAGATCCGGCTCTACAAAATGGAGATAAAAGATTCAAGAACCGATAGTCGTTTGCCTTATAATTCTATCTATAGTGAATATGTTGGAATATCGACTCAAAACTGGTCAAAAATCGATAAAAAAAACGTTAGACCAAAAAATATTGTGTATTATTACCATACATCGGGGTTTTCGGTGCGGGAATGTTTGATATTAGCCAAAGAGTAGACATTAATTTAAAAAACAGAATGTACTCTAGCAGGTTTCTACCTAATGAATAATTGATCGAAAAAATCATAGGTATATACAATTTATATGTAATAGCTGACTATTATGTATATATATTGTAGGTACATATACCTATGATCTTTTCAAGTATTTTTTTATTAATTCATGTAATGACTGATCATTGTCAACCTCTTCAGTTAACCAAATCTAAAAATATAAAAGAAGAAACTGACTGACTGACTGACTGACTGATTGACTGACTGACTGACTGACTGACTGACATATCAACGCACAGCCCAAACCGCTGGTTCTAGAAATTCCAAATTTGGCAGATAGGTTCCTTATAAGGTCTCTAGGGATGCACTATAAAACGATTTTTCAAAATTCACCCCATGAGGGGGTAAAATAGGGGTCCAAAGTTTGTATGGCGAATCAAGATTTGTTAGACTATTTTATTTGAAACTTCACAGGAGTATTCCTAACAATAAATGAGTAAACACGTGTTTCAGGTTTTTTGTAAATTCAACCCCTAAAAGGGGAGAATGTGGTCAGAAAGTCTGAAAATCAACATGGGTATGGTATCCTTTTTGAGTACTTATAGTACGCGGGCGAAGCCGCGGGAAAAGGCTAGTAGTTCATAAATATCGGACGTCAAGATTAATATTTGACACTTATTATACCGTGTCTTTGTCTTAGGTAGATCTAGTTAATAAATTTCGGATATGCAATTGCATTTTTAAAATACTATTTAATAGTCAATACAAACATGCCTCTAAGAAAAAAAGCTCGTATCATAGTGTGTATGCTATTCACAGAGAGGTAGTTATTCATTAGGCATAATATGATATTTTCTCAGACTAACCTATCTGTTTATCTCTACTCTTTCTCAAATCGTTCCCGCACCGAAAACCCCGATGTATGATTATTACGGAAACAAAAACAGTAGGCGACAAACTATGAACTATATTTTATTATACATTGTTTGGCACTACTTTCTCCCAACATAAACTTTTGTATAATTTCTCTTAATATTGTATAGTATTTGTATAGTTTCTCATAATATTGCATCAAACCCAGATCTCTAGGATTTATTCTCTTGAAATGGTTTACATTCTTTGACCTCCACCACTTTAAAGCTGCCAGATATCCAGATCTAGAAATAAGCATAGTATACCAAACTGACTAGAGGGGTTTGGTTGCTCTCATTATTGTGTCATATCTGACGTGGCTAGCTCTCCGTCTATATAGACCAACGCCATTTTGTAAATAATTTATAACCTAAAAATAAAATCATGCGGACCTATTTATACAAGGAAAATACCTATATAATAATGAAATTACTTAATTTAAGACTGCTCAACCAACACTATTATGTTAATAATGCAAAACTCGTTCTATACGAGGATTACACAATTGTTTTGTTTATTTGACGCATATCTTTTTATAATATTTTATAGCAAAACCACAATAAATCAAAGGCGCGTGAAAATTTTCAATGAAACTTATATACACATTTACAGTAAACTACATTGCGCAGTAATATTTGAAGGATATAATAACGTAAAAGAGTCAAAAACTATTATAAATTTTGTTAGGATGCAAACGAATATGACGTGTCACTCATTCAGTTTTTTGTACCGTCTTCGTCCATTTTATATTGCAAGACAAAGTAGTTAAATCACAACGTTCATTGTATTATAACATTTGTTCCGTCGGTGTTAGAGACGTTTTTGCATTGACGTAAGGTTTATTTTACTACACTCTTATGCTAGTATAATGCTTTTGTATTGCGATTGGCAAGTTAATCGAGAGTACTAATGCTTCTTTACTGCGATTAGCAAGTTTTTTGGCCGTATTAATGCTTCTTTAATGCGGTTGGCAACTTAATAGAGCGTACCAATGCTTCTTTAATGCGATTGGCACTTTCCATGACAACGATAATGCTAATAGCGCAGACATAATGCGCCTGCAATGCTATTAAATGACCTGTATAGGATCCCAAGTAACACAGGAAGCATTATAACATATGAATAGTTAACTTATTTCGAACTTAAGGACCGTATAAACTCTTATATACGTTCACCGAGCAACTTGTCGCATTATATGATGCTTTGAGCTGTATAACGGTTGTATAATGGCATATCTAAATGCTTTTGTAAAGCCTTTAGCTTTAGTGCAGCAAACCACAACGCAACTGTACAGCTTTCGACTGTTTAAAAGCACTTAAGTGCTTTAGGTTCTACAATAGCATTATATAATGCTTTAAGCTGTATAACGGTTGTATAATGGCATGTATAAATGCTTTTTTAAAGCCTTTAGTTTTAGTACAGCGAACCAAAATGCAACTGTATAGCTGAATGCTGTACAGTTGCGTTTTGGTTTGCTACACTAATGCTTCGGTGTGGTTTAGTGCCTTAGGTTCTACAATAGCATAAATAAATGCTTAATGCTGTTTATGAGCATGAATATTAGCCATTATAATGCCACGTAAATCCGGTATACAGCTTTCAGCTGTTTTTAGTGCTTTAGGTTCTACAATAGAATTTTATGATGCTTTACGCTGTATAACGGTTGTATAATGGCATATGTAAATGCTTTTGTTTAGCCATTAGTTTTAGTGCAGCGAACAACATGCAACTGTACAGCTGAATGACGTACAGTTGCGTTTTGGTTTGCTACACTAATGCTTCGGTTTGGTTTAGTGCCTTAGGTCCTACAATAGCATAAATAAATGCTTAATACTGTTTAAGAGCATGAATATTAGCCATTATAATGCCATGTAAATTCGCTATACAGCTTTCAGCTATTTTTAATGCCTTAGGGTGTACAATAGCATTTATAAGTAGGCAATACGTTCCTAATGCAGTATAATAGCAATAATATAAACCATTATAAAGCCAAGTAATTCACTATAAGGGGCTGTTCATAAATTACGTCATTTCAAATGGGGGGGGGGGGGTCTGGACATCGGATGATGGTAGCATGACGTAGGAGGGGGGGGGGGCGGTCATTCCGAAGATCACATCATCAATGTGTAAAAAAAGGAATGAAAGTCGTGTTTCTATAAACTTTTAATGCTATAAAATATTATCTACTAAATAGTTTTTTATTTTACAATTAAGCTTAAAACGCATTTTTTTAATGACGTCACTTTATTTGGCAGCTTTACTATCAAAAAATTGATGACGTAATTTATGAACAGCCCCTATACAGCTTTTAGCGGTTTTAGTGCCTTAGGTTCTACAATAGCATAAATAAATGCTTAATGTTGTTTAATAGCATAATTATTCACGTGTAATGCTGTAGGCATAAATAAGGCATTTTTAAGGGTCACTGAGCTGCTATTGGACTAAGAGCTAGCCACGTCAGATATGACAAAATAATGAGAGCAACAAAACCCGTCTAGTTAGATTGCTATACTATTCTTATTGCTAGATCCTGGCATCTGGCAGCTTTTAATGGGTGGAGGTCACAGTGACAGACTAGCAAAATGTTTTAATTGGAAAATAGTAATACCAAACTAGGTAAAAATTGCCGAAGTTGTCTCAGTTATAAAGGACAGGGCCTATATTTTAAGGGGCTCCCTGGCGCCAACGACCTTGGATCTGATTCCCTTAGTTTTCTAATTATTTATATAACTTATCATATTATCAGTAACGGCTTTAAACAATATAGTATCCTATATTTACTTCAATATTCATTGTCCACGAGATATTTGACATCAAAGTCGAACCGGTTTAGGCTAAAAAAGTGGTTTTATGGTCATAAATTTTGTTTTAATTAGTTAAAAATTAAAATCTCTACAGTTTTTAGAGACATCAAAGAGGAACCCTAATATGTAGATTACGTATATGTAAGATTCTTTACACCATTCGAATATCGATAAAAGTGTTTTTTAGACCATATTTTAAAAATATCATAAAAAAATAACGGCTCATTTATTTCAAGATCCGGCTCTACAGAATGGAGATAAAAGATTCAAAAACCGATAGTCGTTTGCCTTATAATTCTATCTATAGTTAATATGTTGGAATATCGACTCAAAACTGGTCAAAAATCGATAAATAAAACGTTAGACCAAAAAATTTTGTGTATTATTACCATACATCGGGGTTTTCGGTGCGGGAATGTTTGACATTAGCCAAAGAGTAGGCATTAACTTAAAAAACAGAATGTACTCTAGCACGTTTCTACCTAAAGAATAATTGATCGAAAAAATCATAGGTATATACAATTTATATATAATAGCTGACTATTATGTATATATATTGTAGGTACATATACCTATGATTTTTTCAAGTATTTTTTTATTAATTCATGTAATGACTGATCATTGTCAACCTCTTCAATTAATCAAATAGTTCATAAATATCGGACGTCAAGATTAATATTTGACACTTACTATACCGTGTCTTTGTCTTAGGTAGATCTAGTTAATAAATTTCGGATATGCAATTGCATTTTTAAAATACTAAGTATATCAGTAGTAGTATAGTCAATACAAACATGCCTCTAAGAAAAAAAGCTCGTATCATAGTGTGTAAGCTATTCACAGAGAGGTAGTTATTCATTAAGCATAATATGATATTTTCTCAGACTAACTCTCAACCTATCTGTTTATCTCTACTCTTTCTCAAATCGTTCCCGCACCGAAAACCCCGATGTATGATTATTACGGAAACAAAAACAGTAGGCGAAAACTATGAACTATATTTTATTATACATCGTTTGGCACTACTTTCTCGCAACATAAACTTTTGTATAATTTCTCTTAATATTGTATAGTATTTGTATAGTTTCTCATAATATTGCATCAAACTCAGATCTCTAGGATTTATTTTCTTGAAATGGTTTGCATTTTTTGACCTCCACTACTTTAAAGCTGCCAGATGTCCAGATCTAGAAATAAGCATAATATACCAAACTGACTAGAGGGGTTTGGTTGCTCTCATTATTGTCATATCCGACGTGGACGGGGCTAGCTCTCCGTCTATATAGACCAACGCCATTTTGTAAATAATTAATAACCTAAAAATAAAATCATGCGGACCTATTTATACAAGGAAAATACCTATATAATAAAGAAATTACTTAATTTAAGACTGCTCAACCAACACTATTATGTTAATAATGCAAAACTCGTTCTATACGAGGATTACACAATTGTTTTGCTTATTTGACGCATATCTTTTTATAATATTTTATAGCAAAACCACAATAAATCAAAGGCGCGTGAAAATTTTCAATGAAACTTATATACACATTTACAGTAAACTACATTGCGCAGTAATATTTAAAGGATATAATAACGTAAAAGTGTCAAAAACTTTTATAAATTTTGTTAAGATGCAAACAAATATGACGTGTCACTCATTCAGTTTTTTGTACCGTCTTCGTCCATTTTATATTGCGAGACAAAGTAGTTAAATCACAACGTTCATTGTATTATAACATTTGTTCCGTCGGTATTAGAGACGTTTTTGCATTGACGTAAGGTTTATTTTACTACACTCTTATGCTAGTATAATGCGTTTGTATTGCGATCGGCAAGTTAATCGAGAGTACTTATGCTTCTTTACTGCGATTAGCAAGTTTTTTGGCCGTATTAAGGCTTCTTTAATGCAGTCGGCAACTTAATAGAGCGTACTAATGCTTCTTTGAGGCGATTGGCACTTTCCATGACAACGATAATGCTAATAGCGCAGACATAATGCGCCTGCAATGCTATTAAATGACCTGTATAGGATCTCAAGCTGGGTAATTTGTGCCCATTTAAGACCTATATCAGCACTATAAACGTTTATAATGCTACTATAAAACGAACTCAAAATGCTAAAAGCATACAGATATGCTGTAAGACGGCCGTTATACTGCTTTGATGTGTTACTTGGGATCTCAAGCTGGGTAATTTGTGCCCATTTAAGACCTATATCAGCACTATAAACGTTTATAATGCTACTGTAAAACGAACTCAAAATGCTAAAAGCATACAGATATGCTGTAAGACGGCCGTTATACTGCCTTGATGTGTTACTTAGGTTGTACCTAAATAAATAAAACATTAAAAACATTTTAGTTTTTTTTTTAATAATTTATTATGTTCATGTAACACATATGTAAATAGTATGCATAAATAATACATTAAAATAATAATATGGCTTTCATACAAAATTGATATATATATCATAAATATCCGATATTTTGATATTTACAATAAACATCGGATATTTTCGAACTCTGAGAATAAGGGTGGGTTGCACTGCACCACGCACAACTAACGAACTCATCGACGTTCAATATGGCGACGGAGTTGTCATCCCATAGAAAACTGTCAAACTTTTCGTACAAGATTTTTTAACGATGACGTTGACGTTAACAGACTGTTTGGTGCAACCGGCCCTAAGAGCGTATGAAGGTCATTTTCAACTCCTCACCCGCTTAGCTACTTCTGGTGGTGACTGTACAGTCGTAGCCTTAGACTGAACATACACGAAATTCAGCTTTCGTAGACAAAAATCAGCCGGAAAGAGGAAAATTACAACTACCGGCTGAATATTTTCTATGGCTAAAAACATTACAATATGACGGTAAAACTATTGTAAAGTGTTTATTACTTACCCAAGCATGTTATTTATATTAAATCGGCCTACACTGTTTTATACAAATAAACTCTAAAATACGTTATTTATTGAAAACCAAATATTTAGCGATGGCCGTTTCCAGACGTTTCGAAATTAATGAATTTCTTCCGCTGTTTCTATTAAGGCCACTTGTTTTTACAGCTAGAAGTAATATATATGTTTGTGTTTTCCGTAGGTAATCTATTTAAGTTTACGCAGGTTAGCCGCGCGTGCAATATGTAAATTTTCGCGCCAAATATGTCCACAATCCGTTGGCTGCCGACCGCCAACACTCGGGAACTTTTTAAATCAGTCGGCAGCCGACCGCTCGGCACCCGGGAACTTCTTGAATCGGTCGGTTGCCGACCGCTTAGGATTCCGGTGTTTATACACTATCTTACTGACTGTACTGGGCCGCGATTCGAAAAATAAACACACACTGGACAGACAGCTCCAACCCAACTCAACCCAACTCAATTCAACGCTATAACGACATTGACATTTTCTATTCGAACAGATTTTCATTCAACATTGGTTGAGACCAATGTGAGCATTGGTCACACATTGGTCACACATTGGACCAACAGACCAACAGACCAATGTGTGACTAATGTGTGACCAATGTTGAATGAAAATCTGTTCGAATAGAAAATGTCAATGTCGTTATAGCGTTGAGTTGAGTTGGGTTGGAGCTGTGTCTGTCCAGTGTGTGTGATTATTTTTCGAATCGCGGCCCAGTACCGTGTTAGTTTATTATTATTACATCGTCATGTAAATTACGGAAGTATAGGTATAAAATTTCAGCTCAATCAGACACCCGGAAGTAGTTGAAATTTGACTTACAAGATTTGAGTCAACAACATATGAAGGGTACACGGAAAGAACATGTCTAGTCACATTTTTTGTAAAATGAGATTTTTATTTCAAAATGTAGAGCTTGCAATGAACTATTTCAGTAACAACTTCAGTTACAGATGCAAATTAATATCCACTTCTTAACTCATAAAAACCATCTAGTTACGAAAATAGTATGGTTAATTGAATCAATTTGAATCGTTCCAAACTTTAAAAGCGCTATAACTCAAAATGTTGTCAAAGTGACTAGACATGTTCTTTCCGTGTACCCTTCATATACAAGGTGTAACAAAAATGTTGGTGATCCGTTTAAGGGCATAATTGGTATCGTATACTGATTATGATTTAAAATAATTTTAAACAAAAAAGAACCGACTTCACTAAGCATCCACCTTTCCAACACCAAATGTTCGATCTGCTGTACAAAATACTCAAATCAACATAGGTGTGCCTATAATAGTTGAAGAGTTCCCTCGATTTCTCCAGGATCCCATCATCAGATCCTGACATGGTTACAATGGGACCAACTGTGAAGTATACGCTTTCAAACAAAAAAAAGAATTTTCCAAATCGGTCTAGCCGTCTTCGAACAATCGGTGAACATACATAACAAAGATCCCGACGAATTGATAACCTCCTCCTTCGAAATCTTGAAGTCGGTTGAAAAGATTTTCACGCGAAAAAAGAAATTGTTTTTTTTGGAGGGTCAGTCTTTTTTCGGGTCCAAAAATCTTTTTCTCCTGCTTTTTCTTAGTCGCAATACTATACCAAACTAATCATTCCCTTAAACGGATCACCAATATTTTTGTTACACCTGTATACTTAGTAGTGTGTAAAAAAAAACTCGATTATGCTTTCATAATAAATCGATTCCCAATAAGGGAAAAATATATATATTTTTAAATCATTTTGTTACTGGCGATTTGTAGGTACTAATTGTTTTCAAGTATACATTATATAACTATAACACTGTTTTCAAGTAGGTATCTGTGCAGGAGTGCGATTTTTGAATCTCACCAAGTGACTAATTCTCACCGATGTGAGTGATTTACTATCGGAAATCACTCACATCGGTGAGAATTAGTCACTTGGTGAGATTCAAAAATCGCACCCCAGGTACTCTTATTGTCTACCTATTAGTCTAGTTTCAATTTTCATACTTGTTTATTTAATATTTTCTCTAAAAAGAGGCAACTAGGTTTTATTAGTCGATTGCATTTGAAGGGTACACGGAAAGAATATGTCTAGTCACTTATTTTGTAAAATGAGATTTTTATATCAAAATGTAGAGCTTGCAATGAATAAAGTCACACTATTAGTAACAACTTCTGTTACAGATGTAAATTTTAACGTATATCCACTTCTTAACTCATAAAAACCATCTAGTTACGAAAATAGTATGGTTAATTGAATCGTTCCAAATTTTAAAAGCGCTATCTTAACTCAAAATGTTGTCAATGTGACTAGACATTTTCTTTCCGGGTACCCTTCATTTAGTCTATGGTCTATTGTTTTAAAAACAATAAACTTAAAACAAGTTCTTAAGTAACAAAATAAACGTAATCTATCAATGAAACGTCGATAAAATATCGTTTCTTTAAAGCAAATTCGATTTCATGCCGGTAATCGATTACTTCTATCGATTATTTATCGCAAATGTCGATTATCCATTAATCGATTAGTATAATGACGTGACGCATAGAAAGGAGTACGATCCAGAGATATATGTGATAGAGTATCTATACATGTCGCGCCGAATTTGTAAAGTAGGTGTATAGCTAAAATATAGGTCCCTAATGTAGAATCCTATATAAAGTAAAATGTAGAGCCATATGTAGAGCCGAATGTGTGGAGCCATAATAGTTATTTAAGGTCGAATATGTAGAGTCGACTATCCTACTTTGAATACTCGTAGAAAGAGTTTTAACAAAAACAAAGACGTTCATATCATAACTTGTATGTAGAATAAAATAGTAGAACACCATTTCTCAGCTAGAGAAGACCTCAAATCCTGTCATCGAGAGGAAATAAAAAACACTTTGATATCATTAAAATGCCTCGGAATCTCAGAATGGAGCGTAATTTTTTACTCGTTCCGAATCTACTGCGCCGCGATGCGCGCCAAGCGCCAATGTCAGTCTGGCCTCAGTCGCCTCGCGCATGCGTCGTCCGCCGCCATCTTGTATTTCGTTCCCATGGTTACCGCGCGCTCGGATACTAACTACAAAACTCAGTGAACATAAACAGTGAAGTGTTTTTTTAATGGGATTTACTTTGAACTATGGTAAGTTTTTTTTCATGCGTTGCGACGTTGCTGTGCGAAGGTTTTTTTGGGTTAATTTTACTGCGTACTAGCACGTAGCGTGTTATTTCACTTACGTAGACATTACGTTGCGTCGGAAAACTTTATCACGTAGGTATGCTGAACTGTTTGCGCTGCAATTTAAATTTTAATAATTTTATTGCACCGGCGTTTTTGTATTGAATGCTTACTGGCATTTTATTTAAAAAAAAAACATAATAACGTAAAAAAAAATCTAGAATCACCTACTCATATTCACTTCTGTTTATTCTTTTGCATTATGTCCTGCACACAATGGTTGTCTGGTAGAGATTGCTTTTATAAGTTTAAGTAAGTATAAGTTTTTCTTGTCGTTTGTATTTTCTGCTATTGGTGAACAATAAACTATATTGTATTTATTGCATTGTAAGTAGTGATTGTGCTAGTTTTCGTCCACTCTTGTCAGTTTTCCGTCCATACTTATGTATATGTTTATCTTCAAGTTTTTCCAAAAATAAAAGCTTCAAAGTAAAAAATCTACAAAATATATACTATAAATATAAACTATGTTGACCTTAAAAACTTTTTTCCATTTATTTGCAGCAGTTTAATCAAGTGGACGGTAAACTGGACCTGGACGGGAAACTAGCACAATTACCCTATTTTAAATAAGTACCTATTTTAAATGTTTTATATTTTTTGGTTTTTCACTTTTCCACGTTGGCTATATACCTACGATAAGCTATAGTTTTAGGTAGGTATTAGGAACCTATGTTAGGGATCAATGTTACTCTGCGTCCGTAGGAAACACCTTAGACAACCCTACACGTGATCCTAAAAGGGTGGTGCTAAAAGAGTAACAAACTTGGCGAGATGGGCAAAAATTATTCGAATACGAATAACGAATAAATGACTTTATTCGCGAACGAATAAAAATTTCGATAAATCATTCGACGAATAACTCATTCGAATATTTTTTTAAATCTAATAATTCATTCGAATACATTTTTCGTATTCGAATAAATTAAAAATAAATTCTCTGCGAATAAAGTATTCATGCATTAAATGTTGGTAGGGCAGTTAAAATAACTATTTTTCAACTAGAGAATGTTTTACCTTAGTAGTTACTAACCATAGGCGACCTGGAGTGCGATTTTTGAATCTCACCAAGTGACTAATTCTCACCGATGTGAGTGATTTCCGATAGTAAATCACTCACATCGGTGAGATTTAGTCACTTGGTGAGATTCAAAAATCGCACTCCTGACCTCTATTTCACCACACTGACCTACGTGACATGTCATATATTACTGACTTCATAGGCATCCACAGGCTATGGAAACAACTTACCATTGGGCGGGCTGCATGCTTGTTTGGCACCAGCGTGATATTTAAAGAGCCTCATTTATTATCACTAAAACGACTACTTTTGTACTAAGCGGTTTTGACTCATGTCTCGAAGATCACGATTGTCCCGAAACTACGTCATATGCCTAATCATTTGTCGTAAATTATCGACAATTATTTTAAGGGCTATTGGTTTTTGTGACAGTTGTCATGAGCTCTTCACTAAACTAAACTAGTACCTATGTATTGACGATATAATAAAAATACGTTGTATTTTATTTAAAAAATATCATGTTGGTGGTCAACAAGCATACACCCAGCCCGATAGTAAGCGGTTACAGTAGCATGTAGACGCCTATGATGAGTCAAGTACCACGCTGAGACAGTACTTTTATTTTGGCAGATTTAGGTGAACACCGAAGGTACCGAACATAGGTCGCTACAACACTTTTTTTATTTAAATTATAAAAATCATTTTTGAAGAAATTTCCATATAGTTTAATTATAGTTAATTATAATTTCATGTTATTTTCTGGTACTGTATCACTTTTTTCACTTAAGTCCGTATATATCGTATAGTATCTACTGCACTGAAAATTTACGTCATGATCATTAACAAAATTATTTTTATCAAAGTAATAGGGATTATTTATGATGTGACTAGTTTAAACCGAACTATGTAAATGACTACTTACTATGAAATAAATATGAAAGTTTGATAAGAAAGTTTAGTTATGTGGTTTACTCGCTCTTTCATATATCCGTCTTTTTCTGGCTGGCTGCCTGCGATACAATTCCTTGATCCAAAAATAAGTTAGAGTTGCAGTTTAATAGCAAATCTGAAAGTGTAATAAAACATTATTCGTGTTATTTATTCGAATGAAATAACGAATAAATCATTTATTATTCGAAAGGGCAATAGAATGATTAATTCGCGAATAATACCACGACGAATAATTTTTTCGTCGAATGATTATTTAAATGAAAAATTATTCGAATAATGCCCAACTCTGCTTGGCAGCTGCACTGTCCCATCTAGACCTCACAGCACTCACTGGATTTTCTTTATCATCTGCTTTCCCGCTACTTCTACCCCCGAGAAGAAATGCCTTCCTATATCCAGTGATATGTAGCCATACGATAAATAAATAAGGAACCTAATTACTGTATATATACCGGGTGTGGCCTGTATCACTAGCAAACAAATAATATTATTTAGGTAGATTGTACTCGTACTCGTCAAACAATAAAAATTATTAAAAAAGTTGTATTTAGATTGTCTCTTTTTCATACAAACTAAATAGTATATTCAATGTGCGTAAAATCCGTTTATTTGACATTGCTTTGTCAGTCTTATCACCCGACAGACATACCTAATCAAATTTCGGGACAGGGTGATTGTGCTAGTTATCGTCCACACTTGTCAGTTTTATGTCCATACTTATTTATATGTTTATCTTCAAGTTTATTCCAAAATAAAGGCTTAAAATTAAAAATCTACTAAATAATAAACTATAAATATAAACTATATTGACGTTAAAAAGTTTTTCCCATTTATTTGTAGCAGTTTAATCAAGTGGACGGTAAACTGGACCTGAACGGGAAACTAGCACAATTACCCTACATTGCGTGTTAACAAATTTACTAAAAATCAAACCGAAAGTTATTTTTAAAAGTCGCTAAACATAATATGTTGTTTAAAAAAAAAACATTTATTTCAGACAAATGTCCATCAGGGTTTAGTTTGAGGAGTAGAATTAAGATTCAATTTGTCCTCTACATACATATATTCAATGTTTATATATATAGATGCTACTTTAAAGTACCGTATTGTCCTTAAGGACACACGAAAAAATCGAGTTTTTTTAACGATACTTATAATTAATTTAATTGTACAGATCAATGGTATATGCGACATACAACAAAATAACTCATATATTTGAAGTGTCCGGTCCCGATATGACTATGATTCTTAGTATCCTGCTATCTTGCTTTTATCGGCTTTTTATTTTTAGATATGATTAACTGCGCGTGCTATTAAGTAGGTATTTAGATTAGCGAGTTTACACTTTACAGTGTTTTTACTAAGCTGCGTCCTGATCAAGCGTACATACATGGTGCCCGTGAGCATTGCGAGAAACTTTAACAGTGTATTAATGATCATATTTAGAGAAAAAATGTCCTATAAACTTTTCCCAAATTCGCCATAGTTTCATAGTAAATACTACTTACAAAAAATAACATTTTTAATTGTTACTCAGTGAAAAATGGTTATTTGATGGCGGTCTCACCAGGATGGGGCATAGTCTAGACATCTCTTATTGACTGATATCGAAGATCTAAGAAACACTTTGCATGAACTAGTTTTTACGAGAAAAAATGTAGCAATTTACTTTTTCCGTTACTTTTTTCTAATGACATTTACTTTTTATGTAGAACAGCATTTCAAAAAAGTGAAAAAAAAGAAAAAAAAATTTTTTTTGGCGTTTTGACACTTCTTTTTTGGTTGTGTGATCCCCCACAACTGTTTGGAAGTATGTCAAATAAAGTCAAAAAGAGTAGTGTGATCATAAATTCGCGGACCACTTCATGTGCCTTGGGGACCGCCAGTAGTCCGCGGACTAACGGTTAATAAACACTATGGTCTACGTTACCTGACGTCAGCAAACTTTTTTCAATTCAGTGGTAAACAAGCATATGACCCGGCTGATGGTAAGCAGCTACAGCAGCCTATGGACGCCTGCAACTCCATAAGTGTCACATGCGCATTGCTGACCCTTTAATATAAATTCACTGCGTTGACGACAAACGGGGCAAGAGTCCCCGTCGTCAACAAACTGCATCCTCTTTGAGCTCACTGGCGACCTTACTCACCGACAGGAACATAAAACTATGAATAGGGTCTAGTGCTATTTTTCTGTAAGGTGAAGGTACTTTCCCAGTTGGGCTCTGCTCCAGATTTGAGCAAGATGACATTTGAAGGGTACACGAAAAGAACATGTCTAGTCATTTTGACAACATTTTGAGTTTTAGAGTTTGGAACGTTTCAATTAACCATACTATTTTCGAAACTAGATGGTTTTTATGAGTTAAAAAGTGGATTAACATTACAAGTTAAAGCTGTAATAGAAGTTGATAGTGTTAGTTCATTGAAAGCTCTCCATTTTGATATAAAAACCTCTTTTTTTTTTTAAAGTTACTAGACAGCACAGTACTTTCCGTGTACCCTTCATTTGCTTTGCTCATTCTGTCCAACGTAGGACATACCCGGGACCAAACACAACTTTTTAACCAATCTTTGGTGGTCAGTTTCAGTTCCTCTCGGGTAGGTAAGTATACATCGACTCAACAGTGACGATTTATGTGGCACCACACCATATAGGGTTATCCTGTTCATTTTCGTCCACTTATCGACTTTGACAGCAGATCACTGAAGCAGGCTTCACGTGTATACACAGCGTAGAGACGCGTGGGTGGCATCGTATACACGTGTCCCAATGGTGCGTTGTCTATTAGATATAATCTATGGTTCATAACGATCATTAAACGGTTTGTCCTTTTGAGCTACATTTTCCTTTCAAGTATCTAATAATACTTAGCGCTTGAGAGCTCAAGGTTTCTGACAAGGTCAAGGTGGTCCTGGTTAAGGAAGAGATGTAGAATACGAGTATCATGGCAGAAGGAAACAAGGTTTGCCCATCACTAGGTTACTAATACCACTTTTGGTGGTTAAACGTGGGTATAGTCGCGGACGGTCTAGAACGCAAAATGACTACTCATTGGTAGGTTAGGTTCGTTAGTTATCTTCTAATGGCCGAAGGCCAAACCGCACAACGTAAAGATAAAACGACGAAAATGATGTAGACATTTTGCGTTCTAGAACGTTCGCGATGTAGACAAAAAGCGATATTGGCAAAATATTACACTAGTCATATTGCGTTCTAGACCATACGCGAATAACCCAAATTTTGAGGTAATTTCTGGGCTACAATATACACTGTGGGCTGGAATAACCCGACAGATCTTAACCACGAATTTCTAAGACCAAAAGAAGGAAAAAATATTATGTGACTTTAGGTCAATTTCGGCAAAAAAAAAATTTTTTTTGTTTTTTTTCCATATTTTTAAATGTTTATTTATGTTATTGCACATGAAAAAAAAATATCGCCTAAAACAAATTGGTACATTTTTTTTGTAAAAATTTAGTTTCTGCAAAGTTTTCCTTGTCACTTTGATATCTGTCAATAAGGACGTGTAAACTATGTCCAATAGTGGCAACAACGCCATTAGAAAGGCGTTTTGTGATGAGTTATAATAAAAAGTGTATTTATTTTAAAATTGGTATTAACTCTGAAACTAGGCGTATTCCAGAAAAGTTTATAGGACATTTTAGTATCTAAATATGATCAGGAATACATTGTTAAAATCTGTCTATTTATATGGGCCCACGGTGTATAGTAGGTTTATAGAGACATTATGAATGTTACGGGAAAAATAACCGAATGACATCTTCAAAAACAATCATGCTTAATGCATTGACTCCACAATCTCCACATTGACGCCCTACAATCAGTGTCAGTGCATAACTGCTGCATCAGTCGTAATGGGAATGTAGGCTGGTCTCGCGTTGAATACGAATTCGATTCGTATTTCGTACGCAAGTAAGTTTCAAGTAAGATTCTGATCGCACCGTCACCAACAGCGAAATGGTTGTTCAATTGTTTCTACACAGGCGTTTTGATTATAGAATCCAGTAGAAATTAAGCGGATAAGGTGCTCAAAATGATCTGGGCACTTTATACACGCACGCGCTTTTTACACACTTTGATTTAAGGGGGCTGACAACCTTCCTATCTTTTTCAGCGCGAGTGAAAGAGAAACACTTAGTCACGATGTATGGGAGCTCATTGCAAATTTTGCCTAATGATGAATGAAAAAAAAACTACGCATTCATTGAGAAATATTAAACAACGAAGTTTTTAGTATTTTTGTCCTTAGTTACAGACGTATAAGTCAATAAACTAAAGACATACAACTGTTTCAAGCTAATTTTAAGAGGTAACTTTGGAATTATTTTCTACCGAGCCGATTTCGTCCAATCGTGAATCGGAATTAACGAAGTTCTTCGAAATATAACGAATATTAACATATATTTTTTTACTTTCTCAAAACAAGTAGTTATAGCTAAAAAACTGTTTGAGTAAAGTCAATTTGAAGGTCATCGGGTGTTGTCAGCCTATTAACTTCTGTTCGTTTGTTATGTGCTTCTAATTTTGTAATCGATCTTTTAACCTATATTTTCGTAATTTACATGGCATGTTAACACGGAGCTGGAGTGGCATCGCAGTCGGAAGGTGTTTTAAGGAACTCTTCTAGGAAAAATCGCTGCCATATCGAGTAAGGGCTCATTAGAATGGTCTCGAGGAGCACTTAATGGACATATAACACGGGGGACAGCCAGCAATAAGTGTACAAAAAATATTTTTGGCACTTGTATTGTAACTTGTACTCATAGTTGCCTTTCTTATTGTGTTTTTAAAGAGTTGTCTAAGTTGCCGCCTCTCTAGCCAAATGTTAGCTTAAATTTCATTCTGTTCTCCTTTTGGTTGCCCTGAAAACCAACGCCATGCTAAGACTGGCTTATGCTGAGTGGCATCCATTTTGGTGCTCCGTGCTTTAGGATTCATATTGGAGATACAGTCGCCATCTAATATATCGTATGGCATTGAAAACATGTGTAATGTCCAGTGTATGGCCGTTCGCGTGCAGCGTTGTACCGAGCTTCCAAGGGATTTGAACAGCGTGCACTGAGACCACTCTCATACATTTGCATATGTTTACTATGGCCGCGGCGCGAAACGCACCGACGTTCGCCGCCTCTCTAGTGAACCATCAGTTTTGCACGCCGGTGTTGCTTTCGTTACAATGCCTGAGGGCCTCTGAGGCCTGAATTAATCTCTATATGCAATCAAAATGTAAATAAATGCATATTATCGTATTGAGACTAAGAAAAAGTAGAAGAAAAATTTTTGGACGCGAAACATTTTTTTTTGTATGAGACACGTCATCCCAGCCAGACAACCCTCCATACAAAACCATTTTTTCTGCGTAAAAATATTTTTTTCTTAGTTTTTCATAATTAGAATTTGATACCATTTATACCCTTAAACGGATCACTAACACTTTTGTAACACCTTTTATGTAGTAAGTGTAGTAACCACATACAACACATCCATAACTCGGAAAAGTCAGCAACCATTTTACGACGATCTTACGCAAATCGAACTAATCCCACAGTTTTAAAATCGACCAGCAATTACAAATTACGACTTCCCTGACATATAACACTTTCGCAGCACACAGGATGTTGCCGCGTCAAAGCAAAAAGGTCTCCATCGCTACTGGGATCCCGTTAGATAGGACCTTTTAGAAATGAAAGGTCTAAAGGCGTTCATGCGTTCGTGATGTGCGTGCGTTTGAGTGTGTGAGTCGAATAGGACACACAGGTGACAGACGGATACACTCAGGGACAACTGAAAAGGGGTAACTTTTTAAGGGAATTTCTATATGAACCTTTACCTTTTTCCATGGCTTAATTGAGTCTGAGGTCAGCTTGGTGACCTAATCCCATAGGCATATGAACTTTATTTTACGAAAGCAACTGCCGTCTGACCTTCCAACTAGGGTTGCCACTATGTATAATAATTATATAGTATCGTAAAATATTTTGGCTTGGTGTACTGTTCAAAAACAGGACTTTAGGAAAGTCTCATGAGGTAACAACAAGGTGCATTTAAAAAAAAATAGGTTTGGAATATTAAAAAAAGGTGGCAACCCTACTTCCACTCCAACTCAGACGGGATTCGGGAAACTACGTCTGTGAGTAGGTCCGGTTTTCTAATTTTTTTTCCTACACGAAAATTTATACGACTGGTACAGTCGCCATCAAATACTTATATCGGAGCGGCCAGGGTACTCAAAAATGTCTGAACATGTACTTTATCGCCTTGACAATAGAGGCGTTGTTCAGATATTTGTGACCACCTTGGCCGCTCCGATATATCTGATGGTGACTGTACAAAGGTCAGTCGCCATCAGATATATCGGAGCGGCCAAGGTGATCTCTAATATCTGAACACCGCCTCTATCGTCAAGGCGATAAAGTGCATGTTAAATTAGTTTTGAGTACCTTGGGTGCTCCGATATATTTGATGGCAATTGGCAACTGTACATGCGAGCCGGCCGGGATTTAAACCAGCCTTCGGAGCTATCCGAAAGAATATGACGTGATCATTGAACTCGTATAAAACCGAGAAACACAATCAGTACGCAAAAAAGTTACACAGTAAAAGGCGTCCTATGTGACACATTTTGCCGAAGTAAGGTAATTGCTCACTAGCAATCTCTTCTATCTATCTGACGTAGCCAGCTCTTAGTCCACTAAGAGCTGGCTACGTCAGATATGAATACTTATGACCAGGGCCCGTAATTTTCATGCCGATGACATCAATTTGACGTCACGCTCCATATAGGATGATCCCAAATAGTTTTATTGTAAATTATTAATCATTAGTCGTCAATCATTTTAATCATGTACAAACTTCGAAAGTACTCTATTTACACATGGAATAAATAATACCTACATGATACGTGAAACGTAACGTAAATAAAACTATTTGATTTGTTTTTATACATACATTTTATTAAGTGGTATTGTTAACAACACATGACAATTCATTCGAAAACAGAATTCCTCTCTAACGTAAAGCACGCCATCCTTGCATTAATTCCCATGCAAAGAAAATTTAAGTCATCTTCGCTTTCATACGTAATGTAATATTCATAAAAATATTTTTTTTGTAGTCGTTTTTTGTTTGTTGTGTCACACATTTGGTTAATTATTCCAAATTCTCTGCTAAAAGGAAAATGTATAATTGATGGACACTTTTTTTATGATTTTAACAACTAATACAATTAGGAAATCAGTATTTTTATTTCTCAGTGGCACTTGTAACATTTTTGACAGAACGTTTTTTTAATGAGAACGAATAAAAAAGGTTACATTTAAAAAGGTTTTATTACATATTGATTTATAAACAGTCAAGGAAATTGATTTGTGTAACATTACATACTTTGTCATAGTGACAATCAACATCTAGACGCTAGAGATTTCATATTATTGTCACTGTGACAAGGTTCTAAATGGTATGCAAATCAAAGTCCTGGGCCGTACCTACACGAATAACTAGATACTTAATGATATTATTTACAAACGAGGTTTTGTACAGTAATATATACAGCCTTGGCCAGAAGTGTTGAGCACCCTTGCGATTTTCATACAAAACTCGAAAATTTAGACCAGCGTTTCTATCTTTTTTGAAGTTATTTTATCAATTAATTTAAACTGAACAGGCATGTTTTTTTGAAATGAGTAGTAACTGCATTGAATATTTGCAATTTTTCGTACCGACCTAAATTCCCATTTTTGTGAGCTCCACTTTTCATATTTGATAGGTACCTTGAAAGTGTTATTAAGTGAAGTTTTCTAGATATATCAATAAAATATAACATTTTACGTCATCGTACATTGTTATGATAGGGAATTAATACTTAACATCAAAATTGTAAGCAAAAAAGAGCTATGCTCAACACTCCTGGCCAAGGCTGTACAAGTTAGTTTTGTACATAATTATTTACAAATTAATTTGAAACATATTTACATTTCTCCTTTTTTGTCCCTTATATTTAGATTCGAAATTTTTAATTAGAATTTGCTCAAGGTTTTTAAGGGTCATAACTGCATCGCCGGTTTGTAAAAATCCATTTTAATATTGAAAAGGACCTTTCAACTTCTACAGATGTAATACTTAAAATAAGGACATAAATCTATTTTTCCATTGCTTCCATCAAGACGAACTTCCTTATTGTCGTTTAAGTCAGCCATTATTAAACAAAAACAAGAAATTACCAACCATGCAAATAATTTTCATTTTAGCAAAGAAGTTGGAATAATTAACCAAATGTGTGACACAACAAACAAAAATACGATTACAAAAAAAAATATTTTTATGAATTTTGCATTACGTATGAAAGCGAAGATGACTTAGATTTTCTTTGCATGGGAATTAATGCAAGAAGGATGGCGTGCTTTACGTTAGAGAGGAATTCTGTTTTAAAATGAATTGTAATGTGTTGTTAACAATACCACTTAATAAAATGTATGTATAAAAACAAATCAAATAGTTTTATTTACGTTACGTTTCACGTATCATGTAGGTATTATTTATAGAGTACTTTCGAAGTCATTTGTACATGATTAAAATGATTGACGACTAATGATTAATAATTTACAATAAAACTATTTGGGATCATCCTATATGGAGCGTGACGTCAAATTGATGTCATCGGCATGAAAATTACGGGCCCTGCTTATGACACAATAATGAGAGCAACAAAACCCGTCTGGTTAGATAGCTATACTATCCTTATTGTTAGATTCGGGCATCTGGCAGCTTTTATTGGGTGGAGCCGGTGGAGTGGAAATGTCATGCCATATTTTCGGTGAATTTAGATGGACTCTGTGGGTCTATATTTAGGTCGTTAAATGATAACGGCTTTATGCGTCGTAGAGCATATATAAACTGGTTGGCTTACTGTTCTACTCGCCAGTTCTCGAAAACATATTCCATATTGGAATGGAAATCTAGTGCGGTGTAGCTGTGATTCCCAAGTGTTTCGACGAAGCTGAGTGAGGACCATGTAGCGCAAACGACAGCTATTGATAGTAATTACCTTTAGTTAGTTTTCAGTTTTTCTGTCCTTGTTTTGTGCTGATAAATATAGCACAAAACAAAGACAGAAAAACTAGAAAATAATAATCTGGGGGCACGGCAGTGCCCCCGCCAAGTCGAGCGCGAAGCAAACACTGCCGTACCATCCTTTACTGGAACCATTTCGCCGCATTTTCAGGCCCCTATTTGAGAACCTCTGGATAAGACCAGAACGCAGAAATTATCGTCATCCAGTAAGCTATAATCCAAAAATCCAAAATTTCAAGTCTGTAGGTCATTTAGTTCCGAAGTTAAGCGAAAGCAAAGTTTCGCATTTATGACACTCACTCACTCATGATCATAAAAATAGAACTAGTACTTCGCATAAACTCAGAGAGCTGAAATTTGGTACAGAGTTAGGGTTTAATGGCCACATAAAGGGAAAACTATAAAAACTAGGATAATCGAAGATCTGGAGTACCTGGTGACCCTGATTAGAACGCAAAATTTGGTCAAAATATAATGCATTGGACTAAGAGTGGCGGTGATACCCGCACACGTCGCTAGATGGCGCTGACTGTCGCTGTCGTCTAAATAAATCAATAAGCCCACGTTTCTACAAAAATAAGTGAAATCCCACCAAAAACATTCTGTAAAAAACTAGCCAAGTCTCGATGGAGCTGCTTGTTTATCTCTAAAAAGTAATGAAATCTAGACAAAGTCGTGCCAAGTCTAAGGTTCCTTACTGCGATTTCTTTATTATTATAGTTAATGTTGTGTGACTTGGCCGTTGAAGGGTACACAAGGGTACAAAACCAGGAGCTCCAGCAGACACCAGATTCAATAACCAGTTATTGAATCAACGTTTCCCAAGTGGCAATTTTCCATCGTCAATGGGTAGCGGTTCTGGCGACAGATTGGTGCAATGGTGTCATGGAGCACCTAGTTTTGTACCCTTGTTTACCCTTCAACGGCCAAGTCACACAACATTAACTATAATAATAAAGAAATCGCAGTAAGGAACCTTAGACTTGGCACGACTTTGTCTAGATTTCATTACTTTTTAGAGATAAACAAGCAGCTCCATCGAGACTTGGCTAGTTTTTTACAGAATGTTTTTGGTGGGATCTTTCTTTCTTCATCGGTTCAGCGGTTAAGGTACTGTCACAAACCCGGATTGTTGAGCCACTTGCCGTTGTTCGTAATTTAGCCGTGTAATAAATGACCGATATGTAACTGACAGTTGACAGCTAGTCGGTTCGGTAACATTGGTCATTTATAACACGGCTAAATTACAAACAACAAGTGGCTCAACAATCCGGGTTCGCGACTGTACGGCTTCCGAACCACAGACGGTTTCTCGAATTCTTCCCATCTGTGCCCGCCACGAACGGATGGGAATAATTCCATTCCATCGGGCAAAGTTTGGAAGGAAACTATTCCTGTTTCAGATATATCTGCGTGTAATTCCATTCATTCATTGCTCGTTTCATTCGCCTCTTCTTAACATTAAAAACATCAAACATTTCGCATAAACAATTAGCACACAGGTAATTCACGTAACATATCTAACGGTTACATTTTGGCAACTTTACATGTATACACTATCACCTTATCTCGAAGCCGTAAGGCTCAAAACAGTTTACGTAATTATGCCAGTGATCCGTAACACAAACACTGAGTTTTGGTAGACCTTATCTAGTTGTAATAAAGTTTACAATTGTGCAGTTAACTGTTAATAATAGAGTTCGTTTTCAAACGGTACGATTTGGAAATAGTCGTTAATCGATTTAACACCGTATTGTACAACAGTTAGAGAATAATTTTAAATGGCGCATGGGTTGCATCAAGGAGTTTCACCTCATGTAGACGCTAAATACAATAGACGTATTCAGTGTATGGTATGGTATCAATAATATATAAACATTATTTCAAAGTTTTTAAAATCGGACATGTGTGTTCGAATATAAATTTATTATATTGCTATTATTTTTAAATGTATGTTCACCGATTATTCGAAGATGGCTGGACCGATTTAGAATATTATTTTTTTGTTTGAAAGAGTATACTTCACAGTTGGTCCCATTGTAAACTAAAACACCTAATTAGATTCCAATATACGTCAAAAAAACTACCAAAGATGGCGGAATGTCACAGTTACACATGTCATCATCATTGTGACGTTTCAGGGAAAACCAACCTTTTGGTACAATAATTATGTTAAAATAAAACAATAAAGTTATTTCCACAATATGATAAAGGTCATCCTGATTTTAATCAATGTTTTCTGTGCATTCATCGCCTAACAGGTCTTGGTTTGGTAAGGTTGACGAAGATAAATGCTAGCTTTAGCCGGTGCATTAGTTAACCTAACCAGTTAAAAAGTTTTTGTGTGATTGAGTATTATACATACAAGCTTACACATTTATAATATTAGTAAGATTTTTTTTTAAACTGACTGGGGACCTGCAATAATAAATAATATTAATGCGGGTTAGGGACTTCAGCTTTACATACACCTTTAATTTTTTTCTCAGATGTACCTATGCAGGTTTCTTCACGATGTTTTCCTTCACCGAAAAGCTAGTTGAGAATATCAAATGACACTTCGTACATAAAGCCCAAAAAAAATCATTGGTATGAGCCAGGATTTCAACCAGAGACCTCTGGATTGCAAATCCAACGTCCGAACCACTAGGCCACAACGGACGGGCAAACGACGGCGGGATCTGTATTATTAATAAATAAAAAGACAACCATTTTAATAACAATATTTATTGTTCAATTTCTGAACAGCTTCCAGAATCATCCTCCTCAGTATTTATAATAAAAGGTTCAACCACATCGTCAATTAAGTTGTCTAAGTTGAACATTCTGTCTTCAATTTTTATAACGTGGTCTATGCAAGACTTCCAACGTTCCGCTGTCACCTTCTGCAGACCTTCTTCAAATAACGACTTTACTTCAGCCATTTTATAAGTTTTATTATTTGAGGCCACATGCCCTTTTATTTGAGCCTACACCAACTCGATTGGGTTTAATTCGCAGTGGTAGGGAGGGAGTCTTAAAACTGTAATATTGTGAGTGGCTGCTAGTTCATCAACTGTCAGTTTATCATATTTTGGTTTTGCTTTTTCTACCAATTCCCACAACTCTGTCCTTAACATACTAGCATCGCATTCAATGCCTCTTCCTTGCAACCACTCAATTATTTGGCCCTTGTTCCATCTTTTTATGGGTCCACTTTCTAATTTTCTAGAGTGGTATGGTGCATTGTCTATAACAAGCACAGAGTTCGGTTTCAACCTTGGCAAAATACTAGCCAGCCACTCTTCAAAATGTTTCGCATTCATTTCGTTGTGATAGTCGTCACTATTTTTTTTTGACTCAAACAGTAATAGCCCTCCCTCCACAAAACCTTCCTCGCTGCCAATATGACTAATAATTAATCGTCTTCCTTTTCCTGAGGGACCTTTTAGTCCAGTTGTAAGCCCCTCTAAAAAGCTTGCCGAGATGACAAAACCTGGGGATCTTGCCAAACCTTGTTCTTCATGTGACCTGTAATGACAGGTTGGTAAGTTTATAATCATAATCACTAATCATTTTTCAAAATTAACACCACATTCATATCATATAAAATTGATTTTAAGATGATTAATTTATGATAGGTTTAATTAAATTCTTATAAACATGTCACATGCCATTTTTTCTGATTGGTCATTCAGTTCAATATAGTAAGTACAAATCAATGGCTAGTATCCAAAAAAATTACCTTCATTAAGCCAGGTTTCATCTTGATAATATAATGTTCGTCCTTCTCTGCGATATTGTTTTATTTTGACCAAGTAACGCTTTCTCCATAAAATGATATCTGCTCGGTCAATGAGGCAGCTTTGGCGTTTCCGGCTGGCATACTTGAAATTCAGATGCTTGAGTACCTGTCGCATTGTATTTGCTGACAAATTTGGCAAGTCGGCATCATCATTCACAACTTTTAAAACCTGCAGACAAAGAAATGTTATATTAGCATGGTTTTTCAAGAAAATACTGAAATCAAGTAATATCAGTTATATACAGGATGATTCATGAGACGTGAGCAGGAACAACCCTACACACTTAGTTAACGATAAAGAATCGACCGCCATCATGTTTAAGTGAAACAATAACGCCTTTCAATTTTTTTTAACGTTTTTGTTTCGTAGAATGTTTATTCTCTGTAATCATGGTCACTCCACATAAACAAATCAATAAAGATAAAACCTCTTTGACAATCATGACAGCACTTTGATCATGAAAATTAAAAATTAAAAATTAAGTGAGATACGATGTTTCAAAAGTAACCAGACATCAATTTGACACATATCACAGAAAAACAAGAGAATATCAGTACTCGACGGAGTATTCTAATTGTAGAGTGACCATGCGTGTCGTAAATAATATCAAACGTTTTATTTTTATTTAAAATCATTTTTTTGCGCTTATCACACTAATACTGATATCAAACAATAGCTTATTTTTAACTGAATCCGTAGTGTTAAGCCTGCTCACGTCTCATGAATCATCCTGTATATATATAATAAATTACTCACCTTCTGAATGGTTGGTGGCTCATTCCGATGAAAAAATTGATGAACTACACGTCTAATTGCAGCGAAGGTAAACTCATCAAGTTTTTCAATAATGGTTAATTTGGGGCCAGGTTTATTGGGAGGACTAAAGTTTTCATCCGTTTTGTGGTCTTTCATAATCTGCCTGACAGTTCTATCAGATATTCCCAATATTTGAGCCACTTTCATTGCACAGTCCACACGTGACCAATGTTTTCCCGTGGGCCATGTACTGTGGGTATGTTTGTAACAGTTCACGACCATGAATTTCTCCGAGACACTCATATGACTTTTAGGACGCTTTTTTGGTGGAGATATAGGATCATTCTCTTTGCTGTGAGAGGAACCTGGTACAGGCTCCATTTTACTTGCGATAAAGCAAAACCCACGAGCAAAACACAAACTTGAAACAATAACGAAATGAAACAACAAAAACTTAACGGAAAACAAAAACTTAACAATGGAAATCACCACGGGGCGAACACAGAATACAGAAAACATTCGAGCTATCCAAACGTCAGATGTCGAATGAAGTGACAATAGATGTTATGGCCGCCACAGAACCACCATGTCCACCATAAAGGCTACCACACATGATCAGTTGTCAAGTTTTGAAGACGTACGTAAAAATATGATTGATTTTTTTTCCTAAAAATGTAATCGCACATAATGAGAATAATAATTGGTACCAAATGTTATTAAACCCTGAGTTATTGCCATTGTAATTTAAACTTTTCTCCTATAAAACAATTTAACTAAATATCTTTTTTTGCGACGAGTATTTAAATAAGATTGTTTATTTGAGAAGGAAAATTAAATGTTGCCTTTAATATTATAAATAAAATAAACAGCTACCTATAACATTTACAGAAGTGAAAATTTACCGATCCACTAATATGTCATTTTAATGGCAACACTTTTTTGACGTATGTTGGAATCTAATTAGGTTTTAGAGTTTTACATTGTAACCAGGTCAGGATCTGATGATGGGATCCTGGAGAAATCGAGGGAACTCTTCAAATATTATAGGCACACATGTAGTGATTTTAGGGTTCCGTAGCCAAATGGGAAAAAACGGAACCCTTATGGATTCGTCATGTCTGTCTGTCTGTCTGTCCGTCCGTATGTCACAGCCATTTTACTCGGAAACTATACGACGTATCTGAATAAAATTTACACATAAGGTGTATTTTGTATGCCGCTACTTAGTTATGGAGTTAAATTTGAAAATAAATATTTTTAGGGGGGCGCTCCATAGATGTAACTAAATTTCAAAAAATGTTTTTTGCGCAAATATCAACATATGACACATCAATCGATAGGTCTTTAAAAATAACATTGAGGTTTCTTTGACCATTTTGTGATTAAGTGAATATTTTCTGAATTAATCGCTTCGGAAGTCAGAAAAATTGTGTTGTCCCCCCGGTAACTTTTGAACCGTAAGTCCAAAAAATATGAAATGTGAGGCGATGTGCCTTATCATATACTTTCTACGAAAATTATTTTGAACATTATAGGTTCAGCCATTTTTGAGTTATCTCCAAAAAATTTCTTCCATAGGCATCAGATACGACCTTTTGGTATTAGTTTGGTTTTTATTACATTGAAGGTACGGAACCCTCCTATGCGTGGTCCGACACGCACTTGGCCGGTTTTTTACATCAGCTCGAGCATTTGCTTTTGGAAAGGTGGAGGCTAGTGAAGTCGGTACATTTTTGTTTAAATATAGGGTAAATCGCCAGTTACTGGCCACTATCCAATAACTGGCCACCTGATACTCGTACTAAAAATGAACTCTGTTTACCTACAAACAAAGCTGAAGTAGAAACTGAAGGGTTTCAATAGCTGGCCACGTTATACTAAAATGAATTTTGTTTGTAGGTACGCAGAGTTCGTTTTTAGTATGAGGTGGCCAGTTATTGGACAGTGGCCAGTAACTGGCGATTTACCCTATTTGGTAAAAGTTAGTTGGTCCCACCTTCATCGGGTCAGGATACTCAGGATGTAATAATGATGATCCTTTAAAAGGTACGTTTTCTAAAACTTACCAAGAGTCTTTAACAACATGGCGGCGCACGAGTACATACAGCAACACCCTGAACTGTACATCGGTGGACCTTATTACAAAAGGCATAAGGTCCACCGATGGGCAGTTAACAGTGTGGGCGATGGTACTGTCCAGCTGAGTGAACACCAAGGATTTCTTAAATTACAATCGTGCGAACGAAATCGATAAAAAAATCTTGTCACGAACCCGCTGTTGTTATTGCTTGCCGAGGTTTGACTATTGGAAAAACTAAGGTACGCGTAAAATTTTATGACGAATATACAGCACTGCAACACGGATTTATACATATCCGGGTAGCCTCGGTATACAGTGTTTTACAAACTAAAGTTGAACAAAGTTCATAGGAGACTAGAACAAACAGTCCGATAGAGTCGATAGAGAGCATAACATAGGCGACGGTGTCTCACTCGCACCCGCTGCTATATTGACTTATTGACACATCATGACTTGTTGTCATGTTCGATTAAGTATTGTCACAGAATTACATAATAGTATTTCATACAGAAGGTTGTCTTCCCTACGAAATCTGTGTTTGACAGATGAATGGTGACGTATGACGTCTCCATACAATTTAACCTTTCGACGTTCTAGGGTTGACTAGTACGCAATTAGTATTATTGCTGGGCCTGCCCCATTCTGCCTCAATATACCTAATCTATCAGTAATTTTAATACAAAACTAGATAAATGTCAGATTTACGATGGTTGTACGGCATTGGCCTCTTACGTCAATGTCACACGTTATCATATTCGCAGACTAGATGGCGCTAGTCGTCGTCTGCGCTCAGCAAAGTGGCTGCGTTCAACTGTATAGTAAGGCCGTGTCGTACAGCTGCGATCGTGGCCCACAAATGGTCCCGCCGGAAGATCAACGCTGGCTTTCGGGTCAGCATAATGCTGAGGCGGGTCCATTTCGTGGTAAACTATGTATATTATGTTCTATATTTCTTTTGTTTTTATATTTTTTTATACTTTTGTATGCAACTATGGTTTATCACGAATAAAACGATTGATTCTGATTCTGATTCTGATTTATTACCTTATTTGCCCAATCTAATTATTATTTTAGTACAAAACTACTACTATAAACTATTCTAATATTTTATTTTATGTGTGGTCATATCTCAAATAAACGAAAGGGATTTTGACAACCCCGAAAATGTATCCGATACGTTCCAAGGCCGTAGCTGTCACTTCGTGGAGAGAGAAGCAAATTGTTAATAGGTCCAGCAATTATACTAATTGCGTGCTTGTCAACCTTACAACGACGAGAGTTAAAATTGTATGGAGACGTCATGTCACGTCATGTGTCACCGTACATCTGTCAAAGTTCTGTCAAACGCTGATTTTGTAGGGAAGACGACCTTCTGTATGAAATACTATTATATTATTCTGTGGCAAAAGTATGAGATGAAATTGAAGACGAGAACTGTCAATACGTAGCCATTAAAAAAACATGACGTCCATTTGCGGTTAGCGAAAGTTTGTGGTAGTTAGTATCTAAACTTTTACCAGTCACTATTTATTACATACTGGCTTTTGTCCATGACTTTGCTCACGTTGAAGTTGTGAAGTTACCAAATCGAGATCACCCCGGCTGTCTCGGTTTGTGCCCTCGTAACTTCAACCTCAAATGGCAATGATAACACGTGATATTGAATTTTGTAATGATATTTAGTAATATGGATGCAAAATGAGAAATATTTGTTAATAAATTAAAAAAAAAACTATTGTTCAAAGATATTTCAAAATTGCAAAAAGTTACCATTTTTTAAAGTACGGATAAAGAAAAATAATGATAATAATTCAATTGCACACATTTTATCGTAAAATAAATTGTATGGCAACAATATACCTACATAACCGCAATATTACACCGTCAGAATAGCAATTTTCATCATTTTTTCCATACTATGAAACGGTGACGTCATAGTTACATTTACATATCATTTTGTTAGGAGCGTTTTGAGAAACAAATGCGAATGTCAGAACTTGTCTCTCTTTTCTGACTTTTGTATTCACACTGTACAACTTGATCCACACAACAAAATGAATCGCTAGATACCTACCATTCTTGAAAAAATATTCGTCATATTGAGAACATGTGTGGAAAAGATTTCTGTGATCCGGAGACTTCAGATAAAATAGATTCATTCGATATTTACATCGGTGACGGAAAATATCGTGCATATCTGAAGTGCATCAAGTGCATAATGCTTAGCGAACAAAAAAACCCAGCCAAGTGCGTGTCGGACCACGCATAATGGCGGGTTCCGTACCTTCAATGGAATAAGAACCAAACGAATACCAAAGGGTCGTATCTGATGCCTATGGAAGAAGTTTTTTGGAGATAATTCAAAAATGGCCAAATTGATTATGTTCAAAAATGTTCGTAGAAAGTATGTGATAAGGCGCATCTTCTCAATTTTTTTCATATTTTTCTGGACTTACGGTTCAAAAGTAACCGGGGGGTGAATATTTACTTAATCACAAAATATTCAATGTTCACAGAAACCTCGATGTTATTTTTAAAGACCTATCGATTAATGTGCAACATGTTAATATTTATTAAAAAAAAAAGTTTTTGAAATTTAGTTACATGTATGGAGCGCCCTCCCTAAAATGTTTTTTTCTGCAATTTCACTACATAACTAAATAGCGGCATACAAAATGCACCTCATGTCTAAATTTTATTAAGATATATGTCTAATATATAAGATAAGACGTATGTCTTATAGTTTCCGAGTAAAATGGCTGTGACATACGGACGGACGGACGGACGGACGGACAAACGGACATGACGAAACTATAAGGGTTCCGTTTTTGCCATTTTGGCTACGGAACCCTAAAAAAATACCACCGGTTCTAACCCTACACCTCTGACCCGAGAAGTATTATGACCGGCAAGAAACTAGGCGGGACTTATTTTTTCAAAACAGATCTTAAAGATACATAATAATGCGTAGTTCAAGAAGACATATCAAAACAGCTTGAGAGACAGACAATGTACCTATTGTTTAATTTAAATAAAATAAAACGAAATAATAATAATAAAATCCAAATCTGATTGCTTCACAAAACGTTTGATATGCTTTCCTATTTATCTTAACTGTGTCCTCTAAATGTTAGATGATTTTGTAGTAGTTTCTAGTTTGGGCCATGCATCTTTGCCCGTGATATAGTCCTCGACCCTGAAATAACCCATTGATATTAATGTTTTTTTCAAGTATTTCTTAAGAGCGGGAAATGATAAATTTAAAGCATCGACGAGTAGCTTGTTATAAATGTGAATACGTACCTTGACCAAAAATAACTTTGCGGATACGACTACCTCTGATAGCAAGCTTGTTTTTATTTCTAGTGTTTTATAGCTGTGGATGTCATAATTTTTTTTTTGAATGTATGTATATTCTTTACAACAAAAATAATATTGTCATAGATATATTGGGAAGCAACAGTTAAAATATTAATTTCTTTAAATAGTTCTCTAACTGATGCACCTGCCTTTAAGTTATACAGAAAGCGAAAGGCTCTTTTTTGTAAAACAAATATAGTCTGTATGTCAGCTGCTTTGCCCCAAACCTAAATATCATATGACATTACACTATGAAAATAACTGTGATAAACTAAGCGAGCTGTGTCAATATTCGTTAATTGTCTAATTCTCCTAACGGCATGAGCAGCAAGTTTTCTTATATGAGGACTCTATTGTAGATTTTTGTCCAACCTCGAACCAAGGAACACTGCTTTATCTACTATCTCTAAATATTCACCATTCAGGAGAATCTTAGTGTCCACCGCTGCAACGTTTGGCAAAACAAATCTAATACATTTGGTTTACTTAGCATTAAGTAGCAAATTGTTAATAGTAAACCAGTTCAGTACAGCTAGTGTGTTATTGATTACAGCAAAATCGGTATATTGCCGGTCAACTTTGAAAATTAAAGATGTATCATCGGCAAACAGATCGATATCACAAAGGTTTTGTATTACACAAGGTAAATCATTTATATACACCAACATACAAAAACATTTCTTTTTCGCGACCAAAAAAATTTTCTCCTATTTTTTGTTAGTCGCAATACGATACCAATTATATATAATATAATTATTAAACGGATCACAACTATGTTGTTTACAATCTTAAATATATAAATAAAAAATGGAAAGATCGCACTTGACTATGCATTAAAAAGTTGGTCGATACTTTGATGGTTTTGGTTGGTTGGTTTGCATAACGTGACATTTTATGAGTTATTCGGATTAATTGTCCTTATTGGGTAAACGATGTAACAGTGTATAATAATAATCCATATTATCTTTGTGTACTTTTCATAGTATTTGTTCATGGTTTCGGGACCATGATTGTATTAAGGTTGCTATATCGGAAAATAAAATCATTTAAATTACGTATGATGAATTTTGTTTCATGTATAGTATCAATCGATTCGTTTTGTTGTGAGGATCAAATGTCTATATGGGGCCAATTGCGTTAAAGCAACACAAAATGTAGAAATATGACTAAGTCTGAGATTTGCATTTGTTTCTCAAAACGCTCCCAACAAAATGATGTGTAAAAATGACGTCACGATTACATTAGTCGCCCTGTTTAAAGTATGGAAAAGTTATGAAATCGCTATTTTCACAATAAACTGTTGCGTTTAAGTATATGGTTGCCATACAATTTATTTTGCAGTAAACTGTAAAAAATCGAATAGTATCATTATTTTTTTCAATATTGTACTTTAAAAAAATCGGATTTTTTAAAATTGTTTACTTTGAACCATTTCAATAGATATTTTAATATATTGATCACTAGCTTTTGCCCGCAGCTTCGCTCGCGTTAAATTCGGGGTAACACGGTTCCCCTTTGCCCCCCGTAATGCTCCATACAAACTTCCACCCCCCATTTTAGGGAAGTGGGGGGTTAGAAAGAGACAAAAAGTAGCCTATGTCACTCTCCATCCCTTCAACTATCTCCACTTAAAAAATCACGTCAATTCGTCGCCCCGTTTTGCCGTGAAAGACGGACAAACAAACAAACACACACACTTTCCCATTTATAATATTAGTATGGATACTCAGGTCTACTGTCCCTTGGAGCTGTGAAAAAATTAAACTTCTAAGCCAACGCAATCAAAAGATACAGCCGTTTATGCAGCAAATTTCCGGAAATTTTCAAAACTCTCAAGGGAATCAAAACCTACAGGGTACTTTCCGTGAACTCAGAAACTTGAAATTTGGTACGAAGCAACGTCCCAAAGCACAGATAAAGGAAAAATTGCGAAAACCGTAATTTTTTGGTTACATCATGTAATAAAAATATTTTGAATAATTTTACAGTTACTACCCCTATATACCTAGAGGTTTGTACGGAACCCTCGGTGCGCGAGTCCGACTCGCACTTCGCCAGTTTTTTTCTAGCAGTATCAGTCTTGTGGTTTTTTTACACTTGACACCGTACTTCTTGCAAGTGCGTGCGCTTATAAAGAATGCCGTACGTTACATTTTTTGCGGTTGCGGACCCGCTTTTTGAAATCCGCAGTGCGTGCTAAGCCTTAAAGATACAAAATAAGGCGTAGTTCAAGAAGACATATATAAAACAGCTTGAGAGACAGATAATGTACCTATTGTTTAATTATAAAGAAAAATAAATCCTAATCTAACTGCTTCACAAAACGTTTGATATGTTTTCCTACCTAAATGGTGTCCTATAATTGTTAGATGATTTTGTAGTAGTTTCTGGTTTGGGCCACGCATCTTTGTCCGTCATATATAGTCCTCGAACCTGCAATAACCCTTTGACATTAATGACATTTTCAAACATTTCTTAAGAGCGGGTAAAGGTAAATTTAAAGCATCGACGGGTAACTTGTTATAAATATACACACCTTGACCAAAAAATTACAAACTATTTCAATACCAAATTTCATCTAAATACGTACAGCGGTTATTGGCTGTTTCTTCCCCATGTAAACTTCCACCCATTTTGCATCATTGCAGAGCGCAAATTATCTGCATACTAAATTTTATCTAAATCGATTAATCGGTTAATAATTCCCTATACAAATTTCCAACTCCCTTTTCACCCCTTTAGGCTTGATTTTCGGGGTGAAAACTATCCTTTGTTCTTGTTTGAGACCCATACTATCTCTATACCAAATTTCATCTTTATCACTTCAGCGGTAAAAAAATCCTCATACCAACTTCCAACCCCGTTTTCACCCCCACAAGGGTTAATTTTCGGGATGAAAACTATTCTGTCGTTTCTCGGGACTCAAATCATCTCCATATTAATTTCTATTAAAAAAACTCCATACAAACTTTCAACCCCCTTTTCACCCCCTCCAGGGTTGATTTTCGGGATTAAAACTATCTATTATCCTTTCCGGGGACTCAAACTATCCCTATACAAAATTTCATCAAAATCCGTTCAGCCGTTTTCACGTGATGCGCGGTCAAATAAACAGACAAACAGATAAACAGACAAACAGACAAAAATTCTAAAAATTGTTGGAACGTATTCTGTTATCGATTCTAAGTATCCCCAGACAACTTTTTTTCAAATATATTCCATGTACAGACTTTCGACCCTCTTCAGCTTTATTATATGTATAGATAGATAGATTTTGCATCCTGTCAACTAAATTTTATTTCACAATTCAACATGTGTCATCATCCCTATTATTGTTTTCCCGTTTTGCACCAGGGTGGTTCCACTACTTATGTCTCTCTCCATTTTCCCGTTTTTCCCGATGCGCTGACCGTGAATGTTATTCGCGATTTCGGAGTTGGTCCCATAGTAAAAGTTGTTCAGTATGCCCTATATGCCCTATCTATAATCACCTCGGTTAAAATGAACGGTGGTTAATATTTCACCTTGTGTAACGTTTTACATTTTTTTTAAAATACTGGTACCCTCGAGGCAGCGATGCGCGCCCGGACACCCGAGACGTCGCTGGCGAGACGATATTCAGGCGCGGTCCGGCATCACGTAGGTATATAGTTATATATTGCCTGTTTGAAAATATTTGCACGCTGGCATGCAGGCTGAATGCACTGAACTTTTTATTTATAAGAACTTTATATTGACTGTGTTCTATACAAATAAAATTCTTTGATTCTGTGAAGGGACCGAGAGCTATGGCACAGGATGGAGGAGGCCTACGTCCATAAATGGCCAACCAATAGAATATAAGTATTTAATAAATTCAAACATAAAAAAAAATATTTAAACTATTTAAAATCATGAAATAAAACAATTAAAAACGGATTTTATCGCGTGTATTGAGCTTATCCGTTTTTAATTGTTTTATTTCATGAATAACTATCGCGGCAACCGAAGACAATATTATTTAAAATCAATTAATACTAATAATATAAGATAATGTACAGTCCACGTTAAAATATGTTTACACTTTTTCACCTCACTACTTTGTAATAAGGTAGACATATCTATGACGTCGACTGTACCTACATAAACTGCTGTGATATTTTAAAATGTATAAATTATTCAATTAACTTATTTTGAAATGTATTAAAATACCTAACAAATCTAATTATTCAGTTTCTATTGGAAATAAATGGCTAAATTTTTTTAATTTTTTTATTAAACGAATAATAGGGCTCTCTAAAGCACCTTTTTCTTTTTTCGAGATTATTTATTTATCGTATGGCTACATGTCACTGGATATAGCTAGGCATTTCTTCCCTGGGGTAGTAATGGGAAAGCAGATGATAATGAAAATCCAGTGAGTACTGCGAGGTCCAGATGGGACAGTGGAGCTGCCAAGTTTGTTACACTTTTAGCACCACCCAGGGATCACATGTAGGGTTGTCGAAGGTGTTTCCTACGGACGCAGAGTAACATTGATCCCCAGTAACATTGACCCCATTTTCGAGATTCATAATTGTTTATAAATCATGAATAGGGAATTTCAAAATAAGGTTTTTTTATTTTACATATCTTTGCTCCGGTACGGTGTCAAAATTATACCATATTTAAATGAATTCGTCATCCCCGATTTATACGAAAGCAATATCACACTTGGCCTAGTAGCTTGTCCCAGAAAAAAATGTCGTTTATTAGTTAGTATGAAATAATGTAAGCAATAAAAAGTTACCAAATTTTTGACAACAGTTTATTAGAAATGTAGTAAACAAAACGTATTTTTGTTATGTTTTTGTTCTATTGTTTATTCATCCAGAAACTTCGTAATTTTCTTTTGATACCTGCCATCAGGTTTTGTACATCAGTGTCTGTGATTAGTTTTGAAGCTGCATTCCATTTTCGCTTGAAGTTTTCAACTGATGTGGCGTTAGTTTTATGTTTTAAGAGCTTCTGCTTCATACGAGCCCAATATTTTTCTATAGGTCGTAATTCAGGACAGTTAGGAGGCTTTTGGTATTTTTCCACAAATTCGACATTATTGGCTTTGTACCATTTTATCACATTTTTTAAATAGTGGCACGTGGCCAGAGCAGGCCAAACCAGAACTGGCTTCTTGTGTCGCTTAAAAAACGGCAATAATCGCTTTTCCATGCACTCTTTAAGGTATATATCGCCTTTCATAGTTCCTTTAGCAAAGTATGGAGTGCTGCGTTTGCCGCAAGAACAGATCGCTTGCCACACAAGAACCTTCTTCGCAAATTTATCCGTTTTTATGACATTGTACTCGTCATTGATAGTTTTTCTATCGGTCCCCGAATAAAAATGATGTCCCGGCAGTGATTTAAAATCAAGCTTGCAATATGTTTCGTCGTTCATCACAATACAGTATTTTTTTGTCGTTAAATTTGAATACAGTTTTCTGGATCTCGTTTTAGCATCAGTTTCTTGTTTCGAATTTCTATTAGACACTTTAGTTTGTTTGAAAGTCTTTATAGAATTATTTTTCTTTACTCGTTGCACAGTGGATTTAGACGTTTTAAACTTTTTAGCTAAATCTCTTACAAATGAGGTAGGTTTTTTCAGCAAAGCAGCTATGATACTCTTCTCAATATTTTTCTTAACAAACCCGGTCTTCCGACCACTTCCAGGACGCCGTCGAATACCGCCAGTCTCTCTGAATTGTTTTAGGACCCTTTGCACAGTTCTAACAGACGTGTTTAGCTCCATTGCCACTTTTTTCGTGAAAATGCCTTAATATTGGACATATTTGTACAATATTTTCTCATGAAGTTTTTCTTGTGGAGACGAGATCTTTGAAAATGTGACTGTGACAGATTTTTTTCTAATATTAAATAAAGAACCGAGATAAATTTAACATATAACCAGCCAGTTACAACCATTTTCATTGAAACCTGATATACCAACGCTGCGTAAACTAACGACATTTTTTACTGGGACAAGCTTAGCTTAACTAATACTCGTATAGATATCAAGAAAAAGTTGAGAGCCCCCTCCCCACTAAAAATTTACATCAAAAATCTTGGTGGCTCCACTTTTTAAATCCATCCTTGGTTCCTAAGGAATAATCATGCCATAGGAAATCTTTGGTTCACGAAATGCCGTAATTCACCTTTTATATGTCGTGTGCAAACGCAACTATTACATTTCACTTCATCAAAACGCTGATCAATTCGATAACAAAACAATTGAACGTCCTAACAGGCGTTAGAATGTTAATTTTTTCAATTCTACCACGCATTGCTCGAAAATAAACCATAACTCAATGGAGCCGAGTCTGTAATGCAGTGGATGGTAGTTTGAGAATTTTTAAGAAGCAGTAGACGAATGACAGAAAAAGACAATGTGATAGTTATAGTTTTTTTTTAACGGAGTATCTGTGCCGAGTTTTGATGTCATAAATTTTTAAAAGTAGCTTTTCCACTGAAAAGTTACATTTTTCATGCATAAAATCATGCATGCCTGGTTTTTTAAATATGTTAATTGTGTTGTGTGTTGAACACGCGTTTTCGACCTAAAAATACCACCGAGTTATTTTCAAGTTCTTGAGAAACTAAAATTGTCTACTGTCCTTAATATTTTTTTAATAATGTTAGGTAAACGAAAATCTGGAGGACTACCTACTGGCAGAATCTAGCTGTAAACATTGATTTATAATTTTAATTTCTTAACTCACTTTGTGATACGAATCGAGAAGTCAGTTCCTACGAATCTGAAAGAGTGCTTATCACTTAAAGGACGGTTCACAGTGTGCGAGTTACCTACCTTGCAAGTGGAACTGTGATAGTTACATATTTTGATATGCTGAACTGTGAGCTCTACTCTTCCTTTCAAGACTAAGATTAGTTAAATGCTAGATGATTTTGTAGTAGTTTCTGTTCTATGCTTCTTTGTCCGTCATATTAGTCCTCGACCCTATAATAACCCAAAATTTTTGATCCTTGCCGGTAATAATACTTCTCGGGTGAGATGTAGGATTAGAACTGAAAATTGTTTTTATTGACATTCATAAGTGCATTATAAGGCTGCATTTCCACCAGAGATGACTGAGGATGCCTTGCGAGGAATCTTTTTTTTAAGAACCAATCCTAGAGCTGCGCTGTGCGCGAATAAACAAATGAAGTGATTCTACTGGTGCTTATCAAACATATTCCTCACAACGCATCCTTGCTTATCTCTGGTGGAAACGCGGCCCAAAACTAACTAAATTGAAGGATACATATTTTTATTTCATTTCATGTGGCTAGGTGTCGTATCCTAATTTACATAAAATACATAAACAATACATGAAGGCCACAAACTATCTCAAACATAACTCCAACACACAACAAATAATCAATCGGAATATTTTGGAAGCAAATTCGGATATTTTTGATTCAAAAGTTAAGTCGCTAGCTGTATTGCGTATAAGGCTTGCAATTATCCGGGTATCATCCGGACATTACAGATATCTCGATTAATAACATACAAATTACTATTCGAAATATCCGAATTGCAAGCCCTAATTGCCTAGTGTGGCTAAGCCGATTATCACACTGGCACCGCAAACGGATGCGGCGACGGTGTGCAAGCGTGAAAGCGCTATACACATGCAGAGTGCTATCTCACTCGCACACCGGCGCCGCATTCCGCAGCAGTGGGAAAGCCGCCTTATGCATTGGAGTTGTATAAGTTGGATCAAGTCTAAACGCTGGCTTACAAGCAGCCAGTATAGTGGTCGCACTATGTACAGCGTCCTTAACGTTTTGCTACGGCTCTATTGAAACCTTCCTGAACCTCAAACTTACAAGTTCAGCGAGTGACTTTATTTTTAAATACTCCGCCTGCAGTAATGAATTGAAAAGCCTTTGAAATGCTGTCGAAATACGGATAAAACGTGGGTTAGTAATGAGAAATTAATATTGAAATTCCTATGAATAAATGTCACTTACACAGTATGAAATGGAATCAAAATGGTTAAAATCTTGAATCTGACTTTTAAATTACGTTTAAAGTTTAAATTAAACGTTTATGTTGTATAATTTTAAAATTCTTCATTTTAAGACTTCACTCGATTTGTTTAGGAGGAAAAAAGCATAATTAGATTTTTTACAATTTTAATATGCACGGTAAATAAATGATAATAAGTAGGTACATAGAAAGAAACTTAATTAATCAATCATACCGGGTGTGAACCGTAGATTCTACTCCTCAAACTAGACAAGGTTTGTTCAACAACTTTTAAAAATAACATGTTGTTTGAATTTTATTACAGTTTAAAAGTTCGAACACGCAATGTATTATGACATTGATTAATATATGTAGGGTGACAAGATTGACAGGCGATGTCATTTAGGCGGACTTTGATGTACATAGTTTGTTTGAAAAAGAGGCAATCTGAAATCTGCATAACTTTCAAAAGTCGTTAACCACACATTGTCTAGTTTGAGGAGTAGAATGTACGTTTTAATTGTTTGCTCCTATTACAGGCCACTCCCGGTATATCGACTGATTTCACCTACATACAGGGACGATTTTTGAAATTCAAGCTCTCGGCTCTGACACTTAAAACTGTCTAAAACAGAGGCGTCTTTACTCTAGGGCCAAGAGGCCATGGCCCTGGGCGGCAGAACGCCAGGGGCGACGGTGGCCGCCCCACGCGCTCGGTTCAGGGGCCAGTTAGTCAGATACCAGTTTAGAAGGCCTTAATGTTCCGGGGCACCCAATTTAAATAAGTTTTTCCCTTTGCGCATTGCATTATAAATTATAATATATATATATATATATGTAGATTTAATAGTATGTGTATATATTGGTATTTGTGTAGTTTATGTAGTAGTATGTAACGAAGTATATTTAAATACAAATTAGTTTTAGGATAAATCAGCAAGTTTTCTCATACAGCACCCACTTTAGCAAATCTCTGTTTGGCCCTATGGTTGATTGGTAGAGAATGCCTCGAGGCATTAAGTCCGCCATTTGTACTTATTTTTATTGTGCAATAAAGTTTAAATAAATAAATAAAATAAGCGTGACAAACTTTTGTGTTACATGATTTTCGAGCTTAATTTCTTTGCTTACGAGCACTAGATAGAGAAAAAGGTATTTTTCGGATTCCAATAAGTTTAAGCTGATTCCTACACAGAATTGTCAGCACAATTGATTCTACTAAAACACAAAAGGAAATTCATGTACTGTAAAACGGGGTAAGAAGAGGCTAGAGGGGCGAGTTGGTGTTTTTAGACCAAGGTTGTAAAATCACTACGTAAATAAGTTAAATCTTGGACCTGGGTATGTCCTTAAACTACGCCATAAAGAGAGGTATGGGCACTGCGAATGGCATCTCGCTAAGTGTGGTAGGGCACGTTCAGCGAATGTCATCGCTCAAATCTGGAGCAGAGCCCGACTGGGGAAGTACCTCCACCTTACAGAAAACCACAGCCAAATAGCACTAGACCCTACTCATAGTGTTGTGTTCCTGCTGGTGAGTAAGGTTGCCAAAGAGCTCAAAGAGGACCCAGTGTGTTGACGATGAGGGACCTTCTTGTTCCTTTAGTCGTCAACACAGTGAATCCTCCTTTTTGTAAAGGGTCGGCAACGCGCATGTGACTCCTTTGGAGTTGCAAGCGTCCATAGGCTACGGTAGCTGCTTACCATCAGGCGGGCCGTATGCTTGTTTGCCACCGTCGTGGTATAAAAAAAAAAAAAAAAGTTAGTTATCTCAGGTCTAATTTTGAATTTATAACAGCTCGACCCGGATGTGAGCTTCGCACCTCTCGTACTCTGAAGCTTGCTGTCCTTCCTCCCAGATCCGGATTTTTGTAATACTCATTCGCCTGCAAGGCTATTCGGCTCTGGAATGCTCTTCCTTTGCCTATCAGACAGGCTCAAAGCACGTTATCATTCAAAAGAAATCTGCGTAAGCACTTATTTGAAAACATTCGCGACTAAACCTCTATTAGTGGTAGCCGTACAAGCCCAATTTCAAAGAAACACCGCAAATCGATGTACAGTTTAGCCGTTTGGCACCCGCATACTAGAGGTTAAACCACATTATTTGACCCGCAGTTCTTAAAAAAAAAATCCCTTAAGTTTCTGAAAAAAAAATTTTTTTTCCATACAAATAAAAAAATGTCTCGGCACTCCCCTCCTAAGGGAATTTTTTTTAAGAACTGCGGGTCAAAAAATGTGTTTTGACCTCTAGTATGCGTGTGCCAAACGGCTAAACTGTACAACGATTTGCGGTGTTTTTAATCGTACGGCTACCACTATATGCGATGTCTCGTACTAGGTACATTCATAATATATATGTATAATATATATGCATAATATATATTTATAATTATATGATGTATGTAGATTTATTTATTTATTTTGTATTTGCGTAGGTATATTGTTATTTTTACTTTAGTTTGACTTGTGGGTTCGTGTTTCTTTATGATTACTCTGCAATCCTGCACCAAACAAACTTTTTCTGTTTAGCCTAATGGTTGACTCGTAGAGAATGCTTATATATACATGCTAATGTGGTGTATGCCTATAAATAAAATATTCTCTTAACAAGTCAAGTCATTGCAATGTTCATAATCAAAAAATGTCAATCCTAGCAATTTTTTCAACTCACCTTATTGCTATCCCTACCAACCCCAACTAGGGGTGAGGTGGGATTTCCCACTATTTTGTGTTTATCATTAAAATCATGAAATTAATCGACAGATAAGAAATAAAATATTAAAACTCAATCGACCGGACTGTTTTTATGTACCTATAAAAATCAACGTGCTGGATGTAAGCTCAAAGAGGTCCCAGTGTGTTGACGAGGGTCGGCAACGCGCATGTGACTCCTTTGGATTTGCAGGCGTCCATATGTTACGGTAGCTGCTTACCATCACGCCGTATGCATGTTTGCCACCGTCGTGGTAAAAAAAAATGTAAAGATCGACTTTCATCCGTCTCTACTCACCCATTTTACTGTATCTATTGAAAGTGTAAAGTTGAACTTTCAAGGGATTTGAGGTGCGTCTGAGGCACTCGTATACATTTGTTCAACATAGACGCGACGCTATCCGCTCGAGCGTCTCAGTTTGCACTCTTTACTTACACAAGGCTACACATGAAGTACTCTCAATGCGTCTCTTCAAGAGAGTACAAATGTTCGGGCAGTGCTTTGTAACGCTTGTCAAGAGCAAGCGAGCGCTTTAGAAGGAATAAAAGTGCGACCCTGAATTTTCCTCGCACAGGAACATTATACCAGGTAAATCTTGACCAGAAATATATGATCATGCGCCATGTTGCGGAATTTAATTGGAACTAATTTCTTGCACTGGAAATAATTTTAAAGACAGGATGACATGCATGTGTGAGTGCATGTGATAGGCTGTCTCTGTTGTCTTTGCATTGTGGTGGTTTACTTGAATTTAATAAAGTGTTGAATATTAAATAATAAACGACAAAAAATTCCCTAAATTATCCATATCCATACTAATCCATAGTCAAGTGTGAAACATTGTAAATAGTGGTAATAAACTGCTGTTAATAATACTATTTCTGTGTGAAACAGTTTCCAATTAACAGAGCCCGGAATTTACGCTGCATAACAAAAGACTGTCGCAATCTAGCTAGTGTTAGAAACATTTTTTTATCGATATCGAGTATTATAAAAAAAAAACCTTGCAATATATCATTTACATTATTTTATAATCATTCGTGTCAGTTAATTTAAAATGGGAAGTAATTAAATGATCAGCCGTTTTTAAAACTGATTCGCAAAAAAAATAGCCATTAAATCATTTGGTCAGCATACAAAAATTTTGCTGGCAATAAATAAAAATGGAGCTATAATTCTTGTTCAGCAAAAAACTCACAAACGGATAACGTTATAACCAATATTGATCTGCTTTTGTTATAATTTATCTGCTCAATAAATTGTTGAGCTGCAAAATAATTACTTGGTCAGCAAGATTGAAAAATTGGTTGGTAGAAAAAACATGGCTGTAAGCAGTTTAATTGAAAGGTATGCACATTAAAGCAATAGTAATCTGATGTAATAAAGTTGGTGGCGTTTAATTTGAAAAATCGGCAGAGTTGTGACCGGAGTGAAATTAGTACAATTTTATTTTTGGATTAACTTGCCTTGAATGATGATGAACTTGAATTGGTCCAAAGTTGTGAATTCGGTCATAGAATTACTACTACGGACTTGAAAAATTTATAATATAATTCAATTTGGCTACAAATAAAGTGGGTTAGGTTAGGTTTGAACTGTGACCCACAACCGACCCGAACGGCAACAAATAAGAACTGTGACCCTAAATCGCCCCGAACGGCTACTAATAAAGTGGGTTAGGTTAGGTTAGAACTGTGACCCTCAACCGACCCGAACGACTACAAATAAAGTGGGTTAGGTTAGATTAGAACTGTGACCCTCAATGGACCCGAACGGCTACAAATAAAGTGGGTTAGGTTAGGTTAGAACTGTGACCCTCAACCGACCCGAACGGCTACAAATAAAGTGGGTTAGGTTATCTTAGAACTGTGACTCTCAACCCACCAGACAAAGACAGGAAAATGGGGGACGGGGGGGCGTAGACCCCCGCATGAGAAAAAAAATAGGATCCCTATTTTTACTTCGTTAGGTTCGTCAGTTATCTTTTACCCCATAGAACGAAAGTAGAAGAACCGCTCTAGTTCGTAAACAGTTAAGTTTATGTAACCTTACTTGACGTCAAAATGAAAGGAAAGTAATTAAATGATGCCTAGTATTTTTTTTGTTTCAAAAAATCAGCTGATCAGCAAAAGGTTGGTTAGGTTGGTAAGACATTTGCTGATCAACAGATTTTTTAGCGAACCAATTTTTGCGGATCAGTTCAATTGTAATTCAAAATTGAATAATTCGCTTACCCACTGATTGCTTAAAGAAATCTGATTTAAGGCGGATAGCTTACTGCAGCTCAAATAATTAAATTGCCAATCAAATCATTTTAGAGCAGCTCAGTACGACATTAATTGCGAACTGGTTTAGAAATACTTGCTGACCGTAAGTTGCTAACCAAGTGTTTCATTTTGCTGACCAAATATATATTTTTCCTTACCAAAATAGGAATATTCTGTAGATCGATTAAATGACACCCATTTAAAATATGCAAAAGAAGTAGTAAGTCAAGGGATCGTTTTATATGTGTAATCCATCTAAATCTTAACTATACTTTATCATGTTAAGTAATAAAATAACCCTTCCTTTTGGCTTTTCCGTAGTCGAGTAACAAAGAGGTAAAACTTTGAATGACGTGACTATAATACCTCATTGAGTACTCCGCAATAGTGGTAGCCGTACAAGCCCAATTTCAAAGAAAAACCGCAAATTGATCTACGGTTTAGCCTTTTGGCACACGCATACTAGAGGTCAAAACAAATTTTTTGACCCGCAGTTCTTAAAAAAAATTTCCTTAGGAGGGGAGTGCCGAGAATTTTTTTATTTGTATGGATTTTTTTTCAGAAACCTATCGTGTGTGGTATCTTATGACAGGGCATTTTAAGGCGATTCTAAAAATATACCACATCATTACATTTCAGCCATTTTTTTTTAATTAACACAAAAATAATTTTCGAAACATACCAAGTTTGGGCTCCTCCAGACGCGATATGGCTGATTTTTTTTTAAATACAATATACCACAAATGATACGTAATATCCTCATATCTAAACTCAAAGAAGCAATTTCGAAAATAACTTCGTTAAGTTTTTTTTTTTCATTTTTCAATATTACAAAGTGGCACACTTCTACTTCAATACCTCTTTTTACGAGACGTATAGAACTGTACTGTAGATACGGTACATATTAATCATAAAATGATACGTAGTATCCATATATCCAACGGAAAATACCTCTTTAACCATTTAACTGCGTCTTTTCATAAGTTGGTATAGTGTTTGTGGTAGATACTGACTTAAAAAGTGACTGAAAGTAAATACACATACTATTAGGGCTTGTTTCACAATCTCCAGATAAACTTATCTGCCAGTTAAAATTATTGCTATCCTTTTCTCCAGTCATATAAAAGAAAAGGACAGCAAACATTTATCTGACAGATATGCTTTAACTGGAGATTGTGAAACAGGCCATTAATCTTGCTTTTTACATTTTTTAAATATATGTTTCTATTTCTTCCTCTCCGTCTTCTATATGAGTTTTGCTGCATATAAAAAAGCGGTTTGTATAAATGAATTCACTTATTTACGTAAAAGGCGTAAATTGAGAAAATAATAGCGCACCTCGCATTATGGCAATCACCGCGGCAAATGTTGCAGGCTGGCGTGCAAGGGAGGCTCCTTAACTGCATGCTATATACAGTCTGATTCAGTCCAATTAGGCTCTAATGAAAGGTCAGGTCTTCTCTTCCATCCCCACCGTTCTGCAGATGGTCGGGTTGCTACGTGACTTTCTAGTGCACGCCCCCATATTTCTCCAGCCTGGTATTTTGCCCTTTTTATATGCTGAAGGAGGGCAGCGGCAGTAGGAGGTATTAAAGAGAGGGTCTTATCACCGGTGACAAACATTTGGCGTCGAGCTTCATTCACGTGTGTCAAATCGCTCAGAGGATTGTACATTTTGTTGGTGAACATCTCCAGTGATATGACATGTTCGTCGGTAATCTCTTTAAAACTGGATGGGAGAGCTAAGCATGTAAACGCTGCAGTGAATGCAGGGTCCTTCCACGCAGACTGTCGTTTTTGATCGGTATTATCACCTAGATAACACTAATAATAAACAGGACAGCACAGTTCAATATAATTCCAGTAGAACTGTGTCACTTTGTAATATTGAAAAATTATACACATAAAAAATAAAATAAAAAATACTAAATGAAATTATTTTCAAAATTGCTTTCTTGGGGTTAGATATCAAGATATAACGTATCATTTGTGATATACTGTACAAAAAAAAAGTTGCGTATAAGGAGTCTAACCTTGATATTTTGTGTCAAAAACTAAACAAACTATATATACCAGCTGATGAAAAGGCGCAGTTAAAGGGTTAAAGAGGTATTTCCCGTTGGATATATGGATACTACGTATCATTTTATGATTAATATGTACTGTATCTGTACTACACTACACTTCCATAAGTTACGCCAAATAGGTATTGAAGTAGAACTGTATCACTTTGTAATATTGAAAAATTAAAAAAAAAAAATTAATGAAATTATTTTCAAAATTGCTTCTTTGAGCTTAGATATGAGGATATTAGGTATTATTTGTGGTATATTGTTTTAAAAAAAAAATCAGCCATATCGTGTCTGGAGGAGCCCAAACTTGGTATGTTTCGAAAATTATTTTTGTGTTAATTAAAAAAAATGGCTGAAATGTAATGATGTGGTATATTTTTAGAATTACCTCAAAATGCCCTTCCATAATACATAACACACCATAGGTTTCTGAAAAAAAAAAAATTTTTCCATACAAATAAAAAAATGTCTCGGCACTCCCCTCCTAAGGGATTTTTTTTAAGAACTGCGGGTCAAAAAATGTGTTTTGACCTCTAGTATGCGTGTGACAAACGGCTAAACTGTAGATCGATTTGCGGTTTTTTTAATCGTACGGCTACCACTACAAGACATTGAATGTCATTTCAGTATGTATGACCGCATTTTGCAACGCACGATTGCAACAGTCTTTTGTTATGCCGCGAAAATTCCGGGCTCTGTAAATTAACATCAGAGCTGACAGGTAAATAAATCAATCATAATATGAAGGGTACACGGAAAGAACATGTCCAGTCACTTTTTTTGTAAAATGAGATTTTTGTGTCAGAATGTAGAGCTTGCAATGAACTATTAGTAACAACTTCTGTTACAGCTGTAATTTTAAAGGTAAATCCACTTTTTAACTCATAAAAACCATCTAGTTACGAAAATAGTATGGTTAATTGAATCATTCCAAACTTTAAAAGCGCTATAACTCAAAATGTTGTCAAAGTGACTAGACATGTTCTTTCCGTGTACCCTTCATATGTTCTATGACTAGAGGCTATGGCTAGAGGCATTTACCACGTTAACCTCATGTGCTACGGCGGCCATAGTACGATTTTTTTATAAGGAATCCCCCCCCTCCCCCTCCCCCTCCCCCTTCCTCTCCCCCTCCCCCTACCCCCCTAAATGAAATCCTGGGTCCGTGCCTGTATTATTATACACTTGTGTAGCATAGGACATAGGAACAGATAATCACAGTTGAAAGTTGCTTGAGAGATAGTTACTTACTTGGAAAATAAAAAAAAATACGGGGTCATAATTAACTTTAACTTAAGAAACTCCTTAATGATAAAACTATTAAATCCTATAGCGGGTGTGGCCTGTAATTGGAGCAAAAAATTAAAACGTAGATTCTACTCCTCAAACTAGACAATGTTTGTTCAACGTACATCAAGTTCCGCCTAAATGACATCGCCTGTCAGTCTTGTCAGCCTACAGATATTAATCAATGTCGTAATACATTGCGTGTTCGAATAAACTTTAAACTGTAATAAAATTCATACTACAAGTTATTTTTAAAAGTTGTTGAACAAACGTCGTCTAGTCTAGTTTAAGGAGTAGAATCTACGTTTTAATTTTTGCTCTTATTACAGGCCACACCCGGTATTATCTGGTTTAATTCTTTGCTCGTATTTTACACACAATGAAATAAATGACTATACGTACCTACTCCCTTCGATAAATAGACTAAATATATACACCGTGGGCCCATATAACAAGACAGATTTCAACAGTGTATTCCTAATCATATTTAGTACTAAAATGTCCTATAAACTTTTCTGGAATACGCCTAGTTTCAGAGTTAATACCAATTAAAAAAATACACCATTTATTATAACTCATCACAAAATGCCTTTCTAATGGCGTTGTTGCCACTATTGGACATAGTTTACACGTCCTTATTGACAGATATCAAAGTGACAAGGAAAACTTTGCAGACACTAAATTTATACAAAAAAAATGTACCAATTTGTTTTAGGCGAAAATTTTATTAATCATATTTGCTTTTCATGTGCAATAAACATTCAAAAAATGGAAAGAAAACGAAAAAAAAAAATATTTTTTTGGGGAAATTGACCTAAAGTCACATAATATTTTTTCCTTCTTTTGGTCTTAGAAATTTGTGGTTAAGATCTGTGGGGTTATTCCAGCCCACGGTGGATATATAAAGAGAGGAATATGATTTAAGCAGGATATTATTCAGAGCAATGACGTGTAGTTTCAGTGTCCGAGAGGCAACCGGATGGCTCGCGGTATTTATTAAGCTCCCTACGTGTTGTGGAACCATCCTGTGCAACTCGAACTGACCCACGCGTGACTTTGTTTTTCATCCGCCCCCGCTCAATTTCCAGTATGTGATGATAATAATAATAATAATAATAAATACTCTTTATTGCACACCTCATACAGTTACAAGCACAAATTTTACAATTAGATAAATTTAGGTAGAGGTAACAACAGGCGGTCTTATCGCTAATGAGCGATTTCTTCCAGACAACCTTTGATGATTTGATGAAGAACGAGATAAAAAGATAAAAGATATTTATTCTTCAATTTAGGCACATTACAATGCACTTATGAACGTCAGAGAAAAAAAAACTACCACCGGTTCTAACCCTACACCTCTGACCCGAGAAGTATTATGACCGGCAAGAAACTCGGCGGGACTTATTTTTTCAAAACAGTAATATTATATCTTAAAGATACACAACAATGCGTAGTTCTATAAGAAGACATACCAAAACAGCTTGAGAGACATACAATGTACGTATTGTTAAATACAAATAAAATAATAATAATAAAAACCGAGCATGCAAATTGCCATTCACACCGGCTGGTCGGTTATCGATCTGTCAAAGTTGGAAGCCATAAAAAAATGAGGGAGGGGGGGGGGGGGGGGGATATGAAAAACAAAGTCCAACGTGGGTCAGTTCGAATTGCACACGGTGGTTCCACAACACGTAGGAAGCTTAAATACCGAGATCCATCCCCATCCGGTTTTCTCTCGGACACTGTAACTACGCGCCATTGTTTTAACTATATGTACGTGTATGGTATGCATCTAAAAAGACGACTATGTGTAGGGTTGCAAATAGAAAAAAAAAACAAAATATTTTTTTTCCAAATTTTTGAAAAAAAAAAACATGAAAAAAAACCTCGCACCATTGTTTTTTTTCTAAATAAGGTTTTTTTTCAGATGAACAAATATTACGACAAATACGGTTTTTCGTGATTTATTCATATAAGTAACTTAAAACTAAGTACATTAAAGTAGGTATGTCTGTTATGTAACTAAACTATTCTCAGTAAATGCAAAAAAAACTTGAACTTATTCACTAGAACTATCAGCAGCATAGTACCACACCACTACATATTTCATTAATAACTAATATAAGTTTAATAAAACCAGAAATTAAAGTTGTTAAATTAAATTAGTTTAATAGTTAACATAAAGTCTAAAACAACCGTATAAGAGTATTAACTGCCTTGCAAATTTTGAGATTTCGTACTTGTGAAAAAAAACATATTCCAGAAAAAAAACTGTTCTTTTTCACGGTTTTTTTTCAGGTTTTTTTTCAAGACAGAAAAAAACCGTTTTTTTGCAACCCTAAGTATGTGTCTATTGAATGATAAGATTGATAAGTAAAAAAAAATAAGACAAAAAATGTCGACACCTTGTGTTATGTACTGAAAATGATATTACACCATAGAAGCCACATTTGCCATAAACATTTTTCCTAGCATACAATGTCCTGTCTGCGAATGCATTACCGCGGCTGAGCCAATTTCAACCCTACGCCAACCAGTTGAGGTTGCATTCGGCATGCACCAGGTTTGTGCAATCTATGATATCTAGGAAAGATATAGTGCTTCATGAAGCAGTGCCAGTATCGTCCTAGCCCTAGTACGATACGCTCGCTTCCTCAAGTTCAATATAATTGCCTAAAAAAAAACCATTTCGCATCTGGATTTCGGTGCGCATTGAATCGCTTTTGTCGCGTTCTTTCCCTTTTTTTTCGCGGTCGCCAACGCGATCGCGTGTTCCCGTTTCTTTTTTACCGTAAGTAATTTTGATAAACAAAATAATTCTTGGGTTAAACTTACTTTTTGGGTTTGCTTCATTAAAATATTAGATATCTTTTTGTTTTTCTTTTTTTCTCCTAAATAAATAGCATGAATAGAATTTTAAAACATTTTCTAGCTTGCGCGATGTACAGACATAAAAAAAATTGAAAATACAAAAATGTTGTATTCAATTTTTAAATGAATGTTATATTTCTTAATCATACCTAACACCCGAAAGAACGAAGTTTTTTTGGGAATTCAAACTTATTATTTAAGTACTTACGAATTTGAAAGTTCGTGTACCTACAAATTAAGAAGGCGTTTCCTTTGTATTTTATCAGCTAATTAAACAGAGCAATGCGAGTTTTACCGTGTTTTCTTTAGTTATCGTGTCACTTGTAATGAATGATGTACACAATTTATATATTAAATTACAGCGCGCGCAGCGAAATTTGGAAATTATTGCTTAGTTCTATTTTTAATATTTACGCGACTGTATTATTAGGGTTCCGTAGTCAACTAGGAACCCTTATAGTTTCGCCATGTCTGCCCGTCCGTCCGTCCGTCCGTCCGTCCGCGGATAATCTCAGTGATCGTTAGCATTAGAAAACTGAAATTTGGTACTAATATGTATATCAATCACGCCGACAAAGTGGTAAAATAAAAAGTGGAAAAAAATGTTTTATTAGGGTACCTCCCCTATACGTAAAGTGGGGAGTGATTTTTTTTTTCATTTCAACCCTAACGTGTGATATATTGTTGGATAGGTATTTAAAAATGAATAGGGGTTTACTAAAATCATTTTTTGATAATGTAAATATTTTCGGAAATAATCGCTCCAGAAGTAAAAAAAAATGTGTCCCCCCCCCTCTAACATTTGAACCATAAGTTGTAAAAATATGAAAAAAATCTGAAAAGTAAACCTTTATAAAAACTTTCTAGGAAAATTATTTTGAACTTGATAGATTGAATAGTTTTTGAAAAAAAAATACAAACTTATTTCTGAACTAAGTTTGTAATTTAACCGTATAAGCAGGTGTGTATTGTACCTACAGGTGTACCTATTTCTATAAAATTACAATGAAAAGACTTGCTTTCAAATAAAGTAAAAACGGTGAAAATCGGTTCACGCAATAAAGAATTATCCCATAAAAATCATCTTCCATACTTTAAGCTCGCGCGCAATAGTTTACTTAATTTGCCGATAGATGTCGCTGTACATAGAACGCTCATATCATATCCTACATGGCGGTGTTATTTTAACTCTTAAGTGGGGACACTTACTGTGACGGACGAAAAACTACGGAACCCTACACTGAGCGTGGCCCGACGCGCTCTTGGCCGGTTTATTTTTATCACACGCGTAGACAATTTTTTTTGCTTGTAGGTATTCATAATAAAATGAGCAGTTGTTTTTATTTACAAATGCTTTATATTTGAATCCAGACACTAGCATATTTCTATTTTTGGGTTTTTGGGCATTATTTATGAAAAATATAATTTCTAACTTAAAAATACATTTTTCATTGCAACAACAATAATTTATGACAGTATAAATTAATTTTTCACTTACCGGCGGCTTAAGGCAGTTGCACAAATGCACCACGCATAATTATGCGTGGATGCGTTGATCAGTTCTTTACTTAACGAACTGCAGGCCTATGATGGCAGATTTCATCAGCGGATAAGTTGATATAAACCTGATAAAATGACATACAATGGCGGCTGTCATTTTATCAGGTTTATATCAACGTATCCGCTGATAAAATCTGCCATCATAGGCCTACTCTACTGATCAACGTTAAACAGGCTGGCCCCTCTCGGGAGGCCCTAAAAGGAGTCCTCCCACGGCAAGCTATGACCCCCAGCTAAATTCCACGGAATGCTGTAGCTACATGCAAAAAAAAAAGAAAAAAAAAAGAAAAAAAAAAAAAAAAAAAAAAAAAAAAAAAAAAAAAAAAAAAAAAAAAAAGGCTGGCCCAGCTGTCATCCCATGGAAAACTGTCAAATTTTTCATACAAGCAAATTTTAACGATGTCGATTACTTTGATAGACTATTCGGTGGTCATTAAGACGTTAACTGCAATAAAAAATAATTTAGAAATAAACTCAATTTTTTATCGCTTTTACTCCTTCTTACCGGTTTTTTAGCGAGGTAAATTCTGCCAATGTCGGGTATACTTTTGATTTTATTCATTTTTAATAAAATAGTAGCAACGTTGTTCGGTTGGGGCCTTGCTGATTGTAAGGTGATAACCTCTCTACAAACACGTGGGTGGCCGAGACCCTGGATAACCGTTTGTTCAACTAAAGGGTGATGTGATTACGCGCGTAGACTAATTTTTCATTAGCTGCACACTTGTTCGTTAGGTCACCGCACAGTAAGCTATCAATATTACACACTGAACTACGTAAATGAGCAGAAAACAAAAAAACTATTTTAAAGACGCCGCAGCCATCTTGAGCTCAAACGATTATCATCCGGTCATAAACTCTATTCACAACCGACAATGCTCCTATATGATTTCAAAACGTCACATTTTTTTTATACCACGGCGGTGGCAAACAAGCATACGGCCCGCCTGATAGTAAGCAGTTACCGTAGCCTATGGACGCCTGCAACCCCAGAGGACTCACATGCGCGTTGCCCTACACTATTATTATTATTGCATATTCTCGAACGCACCCATAAGGGGGTAAGCTATGTGTCAACCCTTTCCTCATTAGCCCTCACGGTGGGGTAAGCGCATCGGGAAAAATAGGTACAATGTAGAAAGATAGTGAAACCCTGATATAGGCTATGCCTAGAACAGGGACTCCCAATATTTTACCCTATCCTTACCCACCGTTATGCTAAATCTGCACCCCCTTAGGGGCCGAAATGGGGAGTAAAAACTGGGCACCGTTCCCGCCGCGGTACAGGCCTTGTACAGTTTATCTGGAGCCGCTCGCTGCGCCCCCTTTTGAATCAATCTATGCCCCCGAACTCCCCGGAGTGGGGCGCGTCCCACTGGTTGGGAATATAGTATAGAATTAAAGATAATAGACTATCAAACACAAACAAAACCTTACCGAAAAAAACCGGCCAATAGCATATCGCCGGGCCATGCTCAGTGTAGGGTTCCGTAGTAGCCGGCCTGTTACAATAAATCCGTACAAAAGGTCGTTTATTAAGGAATATTTTGCGGCGTTTACGTCATTTTATTATGCGGCACTTACGTCCTTTTACTATGCGTTTATGAGTTATAACTAAAAAACAGTTCAACCAAGTTTATTCAATATAGTTTTCGTTGAAAGTAATTACCAGGCCTCACTTCCATGATTTTTACCAAAGTTTTTTGACCCACGGTTCAAAAGTATAAGACGGACGCACTTTTTTATACTTTCGAAGCTATTATTTACGAAAGTATTCGTTTATTCTAAAATTATTTAAGAAGACTGTTACCTATTCTTTTTGAAAGACCTATGCAACCTAATGTTGTAGCAAAAAAAAATTCACCCCCCATCTTCATGTGTACGGGAGGCAAGTACCCCAAAAAAAAATGTTTTTTTACCATTTTTTCGGCGTGATTAATACACATACTCATACCAAATTTCAGCTTTATATTATTAACGATCACTGAGCTAGGCCGCGGACAGACAGACGCAGACAAGGCGAAAAATAAATGGCATAAAAATTCCGGCTATAGTATTCACAAAACCTATGGATTCTATCGAGATTCGAGAGTACACATGAATAGTTTGCGATTGACAGATGAGTTTTATACATTTGAATATCTACCTTGTTATCATGATCATAAAGTTGACTTTACAAGCATCACACCATTTGGTGCCGTGTTATGAATATGGACTTTATTTTCTTTGTGTTAAGGTAGAATATGAAATAGATAAAGTTATCTGTCAAGTTCAAACTTACTTTGAACGTGTTGTACTAGCATAGCTTGCCCTCTAAGGTGTAACAAAAATGCTGGTGCTCCGTAATTATTATTATTATTGTAAAAATAAAAAAATTATAAAAAAAAAAAACTATGGAGGGTCGGCCGGCTGGAATGACGTGTGCCGTACAAAAGAAAATTTATTTCGCGTCAAAAAAAATTTTTTCCTGTTTTTCCTTAGCCGCAATACTATAGCAATTATGTCCTTAAACGGATCACCACTATTTTCATTTCAGCCTGTATGTACGTAATATTTACGCTTTTGGTAGCTGTCTACGCTTAACGAAAAGCTTTGTGACTAGCAAAGTCCTTAAGAAGATCGGCTATCTACGGCAAAAATCGGTCTGAGCGCCGCCTTTTACCGTGACACTTTTGGTCCTGATTAGTGATTACGTTTCTCGGTATTATCGTACTTCAATGGTTATATCTAAAAAATCTCATGCTCACGTGAGACAATTTACTTAAGAAAAATAAATGCAAGTATATTCACAATTTTCCGTAGCTAATAGAGGATTAATATCGAAATCTTAATTTTCTATTAGTTATGCTATTATACAGGATGGATTTTCTTTTTGGGCCCGTGAGGGCTGCTACCAGATCCCGTGCTGCTACGCAAAAATGGTCTTAGAAGACCTTTCCTCGATTATAAATTAAAGAAGAGTTTAATTGTAATAAATTATTACTAATTATAGATTATAATGCTTTACTAAAATATAACAAACATTCAATAAAAGCATAAAGTGTTGACCTTTCCACCTCCTCAAGGGATGATTTCCGCGACAAAACTAAGCATTTTACGTCTTTTTCCGGACTCAAACTGTCTCCACACCAAATTTCATGTAAACCGGTTCAGCGGTTTAAGTATGAAGTGGTTTCCTCACGACATTTTCGTTCACCGAAGCGATTGGTAATTATCAAAAGATATTTCGTACTAAAGTCCTCAAAACTCAGTACAGTCGCCATCAGATATATCGGAGCTGCCAAGGTGGTCACAAATATCTGAACGACACCTCTATTGTAAAGGCGATAAAGTGCTTCAGATATTTTTGAGTACCTTGGCCGCTCCGATATATTTGGTGTACGAGGGTTTGAACCCGAAACCTCTGGAATAAAGGACGTCTTACAGCCAGGAAACCAGCGCTTCGCGATTTCTTGGAATTTCATTGACTTCCAGGCATAGACTAATTAACACAAGACCCCGCATAGCCGGGCGACCCCCGCTGCCACGCTCGAAGTAATTTCACCCGATAGTGAGACACTAATTATTGGAAGTGACAGTAAACTTAGTATAGACGTACCATGGCAACCACTGGTGTCTGACTCTCTTACGCCCCATGGAACAATGGCGCGTTCCCTGTCCCTGTCATTTCGTGTCCCCTACCGCACCCCTTATTTTTGACAGCTTAGGTTTCAAAGAAATAACGCGCTAAGCGGAGTATAGAGATATCTTCTATATGCTTCCAGATAATATTTAATATTAGACTTTCAGGAGCTGTAGACATAAATATTATCCTTAACCTTGAACTATACGAGTAGTTTATATCGCTTTTCCAGCAAGCACTTAAGCTCTCGGCTGCAGAGTTTTAATAACAACCAATTAGCCAGCTACCCTTCAATATTATAATATTGTTATTTTAAGGGCGGCTTACGGATGCAACATGGTATGGAAAGCATAAGATGGATAAGACTTTTATTATTATTTATCGTATGGCTACATGTCACTGGATAAAGATAGGCATTTCTTATCTGGAGTAGTAGTAGTGGGGAAGCAGACTTTTATTAAAAACCGGGTACTATTTCTGCAGTTTTTGTTATATTATAAATCAGTACTCGCACACACAGTGGTGAAGTCTCTTTACAAAAAAACCAGCCAAGTGCGAGTCGGACTCGCGCACGGAGGGTCCCGTACAAACCTGTAGGTATATAGGGGTAGTAACTTTAAAATTATTAAAAATATTTTTTCTACTCGTCGACTGTAATGCTTGAATTGTGATTGTGTAGACCGAACTACTAGCGCATACTTTCCGATAGAGCTTTTATGGTCGCATATTGTGACATCGCCAACGATGGTACAAAGGATTTTCATACAATATTGTAACACTGTTGTCCTTTCGTGTCCTTCTTCCCGACCGCCGGCTCAATCCACCGGGAGATAGAACTTACTCAACTGTATAGAGGCAGCAGGTCTTTCGTCGAACTCTATTCTTACCGGCTTGCCTAGATTGAGCACTCGTAGAAAAAATATTGTATACAATAGTGACATAATCAAGCTTTTCAATCTCGTATCTTACTTAGGCCACTCAGCAAGCTTCGTGGCCTAAACACGGTACTCGACTGAAAAGCTCTTAATTATGTCACGATTGTATAAAATACTATTTTTATATGATGTAACAAAAAAATACGGTTTTCGCAATTTTTCCTTTATCTAAGCTATAAGACGTTGCTTCGTACCAATTTTCAAGATTCTGAGTTCACGGAAAGTATCCTGTAGGTTTTGATTCCCTTACGAGTTTCGAAAATTTGCGGCATAAACGGCTGTATCTTTTGATTGCGTTGGCTTAGAGGTTTGATTTTTTCACAGCTCCATGGGAAAGTAGACCTATTTGATATAAATTTCAGCTTGATACCTCCACGCGTTCCTGAGAAAAAGGGCCTTGACAGACAGACAGACGGACGGACGGGCGGACAACAAAGAGATCCTATAAGGGTTCCGTTTTTTCTTTTCGAGCTACGGAACTCTAAAAAGCTTTTTATTTCTTGCAGGTTTGAACACATACAAAAAATTATAATAAGCAGCAATTTCAATGTTAGAAAACGGATCGCAATAAAAAACACACACACGCACACATACACACAGTGATGAAGTATCACTTTACGAATATGAATCTTTTACGCATGTAATGTAAGTAGGTCATTTTCCTACCTACCTTTTATATTGTAACTACCGACATTCGTAATTGTTTTACATTAATATTTTAGATAATAATAACAATTCCCTATATAAGTGATTAGAGTGAACTATAAAGGGAATGGATGAAAAATATCTAATAAAGAAATAAAATATGCAATGTTGTTTAACAACAAAATTCCATAACTTTATACATAATGAATTTAAAAACGTGACGTTAATCAAGCCCAAATCTATTTATGATTTCGATAATTTATGAACGAATTCAATTGTCATCAAATAACCAGCAATAAAACAAGTAAAATGGCGTAACGCACAAATGTGGTATACGAGAGCGATGGTTTAGAATAATAGAGTCTAGAAACCTTGGTCGACAAATGTAGGCCAACGTACAAATATTTTCATAACTAAGCAACTAACTCAATAATATTATTAATAATAATAATATTTTCGTAACTAAGGTATCTCATAGGTAAGCGTGCTCCACCGTAGACCGCATCATCACTTACCATCAGGTGAGATCGCGGTCAAACGTCTACCTATTCTCCATAAAAAAAAAAAAACATTCGCTGTTATAATAAAATAATCAAGTAAAAACAATAAGCCCGCGAACTCGAAGCACGTGACTGCTTGCGGCGCGAACTACGACGTGGCGAGCGGCCGCCGCAGTCATCCAAAACAGATCCATTCAAATCTAAGGATTTTAATCGACTTTCCGAGGGGTGCATCGCTATTACTGCTGTAAAGAGATTAAAACCTATGCAGTGTGCATTTATTTTACCCGATTGAATAACGTTCTGCACATTACCGTCTTTTTCTTTACTGGGTGATTCTCTCAAAAGTAGCTGTAGCATGTATTAATTGGAAATTAGGAAATGTAGCTGTTTCACAAGAGAATCACCTGCAAGAGAAGGTGTCGCTTACGACGTACGTTGTTCCAAATGGTACCCTTACCATAAAAGCAACACAAATGTCTTCACTTTGGTTGACATAAAGGTGTATTCGGTAATCCCAAAATTAGAAAAGAGGCGCATAATTCTTAACATGGATTCTGCTTTTGATGGAATAGTGATACTAAGTGATTTTTGGAATTATCAAATTTTCGGAGTTACCGTAAAACCAATGCGAGAGGAAGCGGTCAAACCCCGTAAGTTAAAAAAATAGATTTTTTTAAATTAGAATCATACGTGATTTACGTAAACAACTGAAAAAACTGACATACTAAAAAGAAGAATGGGATTGACACTTAATTATTATTGAGCTTGCGGTCAGCACTTGCAGTACTTGACTATACTTTGGTACCGTACTCTAATACTTAGTTTCTGGGCTATATTATTCTAAGCGTAATGGTATCGCATCGCTACGGTCCGCGCGCGCGGATAATAGGTTGTGAACACTGCCCCAACATGCATACACACAAGGGGAGACTGGGGATAAGAGTCACATCTTTAACTAGAGTAGCTTGAGTAACTTCAGTTACTCAAAGGATTTTTTTAAGGCAATATAATTGTCGATAGAAAATTTAAAATATTTTTTCTCCTAAATTTTTTATTTATAATAGTCAGAGTATAATTATTTTGTGCCACAGACAATCGCGAACGTTTTTCTAGACTTTTCCCGTATATTGGCTTTAACATATCTAAAGATGGTTTTTAAAAACGATTACACTGATTACAGAATCGTCTGTCATTTGCACGTTTATTTAGTACGTTTACACTAGGGAACGCTATACCGGTACAATTAGCAAGGTCTTTACCGGTATACCGAAATCGCCCATCCAAAAAATACCGATATTGCATTCCCCAGTTTACCCTCATTGAAAGCGCAAAACATGTTTGATTCTGTTTATTTTTCGTGAATTACCTATAAGTAATTACCTACTATATGATTAACCATTTCAAACGCAGAATACTGCCGCCAATTAATTTTAAATTAAGCGGTAGACTCGTCCCGTCAATTAATTAAAAGAGTTACACGTGAAACGTTAAAATGAAATCAATCGAGTTCAATGCTTATATTGCTAACCTTGTTTTTGCACACTGTTATTTAGCTTGACCCCGTATACAGGGTGATTTCTGGGTTGAGCTCTGGAACCACTTTTTCTGACTTGGTAACTGATCTGATCAACATATGGCGTGGTAGTATTTTCTCAAAACAGAATACATTTAATTTGTGTCAATTGCCAAATAAAATTAATCTTAAATTAAGGAAATTAATGGTCACATGGTAGGGTGACCAAGTGGTATGCAAAAATAATTGGCGATAAAAAAATGATAACCACCATCATTTGGTTCTTCACCACCTTCGCCACCATCAAATCTTGTTAACTTTCAACCTCTTTCTGGTGTCTAATTGAGCTGAAAGTATACCATACTTCTGTAATTTACGTGACAATGTCATCTATTAGGTATGGTCAACAATACCATCACTAATCAGTCCATACTAGAGGAATTACGCATAAAACGCCGGTCGTCGACGACGTGCCAGGACCACATACTCCCTACTTAGGACACCTCTCTCGACGCTCCTCGAATAGCCTATAGCTCACCAAACGAAGACGCTTAACTGCCTGATAGGGGAAGTAATTCGTGTATAGCTGAATTTTGGTGTAGTTGTAGGCAAAGGTATCTTACACAACATACTAAAAGTACCGGTGGATGGGGGCGCCGCTAGCGGGGAGAGGGGGGTGTAAAGGTCCCTTATTTTGGTTTTTCGTAAATAACTCGGTAACGGTAGCTCATACGAAAAAATGTTCTATTGCTCAATTCATCCACATCTAATTTTCTATAAAAAAGATTCTTTGCAATTTTTTGCTAGGATCAATGTTTAATGAGATATCGAGGAAATACGATTAACACTTTTTTAAACTTTCGGAGCTAATATTTACGAAAGTATTCGTTTTGTCCAAAAATTGTTTCAGAATACCCTTATTGTTTTAAAAAGACCTATCCAACGATACCCCACACATTAGGGTTGGAGTAAAAATAATATTTACCCCCCCACTCCATGTGTACAGGAGGTACCCGAAAAAATAATATTTTTTCACATTTTGTTTTAAAACTTTGCCGGCGTGAATAAAGTACATACTCGCACGATTTTTTTATTTTCTAGTACTAACCAACACTGAGCAGGCTGCTCACCCTGCTACCTCACTTCCTACCCTTATAGTTTCGCCATGTCCGTCTGACCCCATCTGTCCGTCTAGACGTCTAGTACTAAACATCACTGAGCAAAGCCGTGGACGGACGGACGGGGACAGACGGACATGCCGAAACTCCAAGGGTAGGACCCCTCCTCACCCTGCTCAGTGATGGCTAGTACTAGAGAAATGAAATTTCGTATAAGTATGTGTTTTAATTATGCAGACAAAGTTTTAAAACAAAATGTGAAAAAATATTATTCTTTCGGGTACCTCCCGTACACATGGAGTGGGGGGTAAATATTTTTTTTTACTTCAACCCTAATGTGTGGGGTATCATTAGATAGGTCTTTTTAAAACAATAAGGGTATTCTGAAACAACTTTTGGATAAAACTAATACTTTCGTAAATATTAGCTCCGAAAGTTTAAAAAAGTGTTTATCGTATTTCCTCGATATCTAATTAAACATTAATCCTAGCAAAAAATTGCAATTAATCTTTTTTATAGAAAATTTGATGTGGATGAATTAAGCAATAGAACATTTTTTCGTATGAGCCACCGTTACCGAGTTATTTACGAAAAACCAAAATTAGGGACCTTTACACCCCCCCCTTTCCGCTAGCGGCACCCCCATCCACCGGTACTTTTAGTATGTTGTGTAAGATACCTTTGCCTACAACTACACCAAAATTTGGCTATACACGAATTATTTCCTCTTAGTTTTCCTTCATTAGGTGGGCTACTAGAGAGAATCATCATGACGGGAAAAGTTGAAGGCAAAAGACTAAAACGCCCTCCCTGCAAGAAGGTGTGCCCATATCCTGCACAATTATGTAAAATACAATCTTATTCAAAACATGCAAAACATTAATGTCAAATTGTCTTAGTCATAAAAAATTTGATACTTTAAAACAGATTTCAGACAATAAATTAATTAATAAATTAAAGCTTGGTTACAATTAATGATAATACAAAAAAAACAATGATTAAAATAATAATTCAACAAATACAGATGAACGTTAGTTATCGGGGACCCAATTTTGGATAAAGGCCTCCTCCATGCATGTCCACGACTTTCTGCACGAGTCTAGTCTAAGTTCAAGTACCAGTCCAAGTGGGAGTATAAAGGTATTTTGATACAAATGTCTATCCCGTTAATTTTAAGATATTGTGTGCCATATGATTAAAACTGAGACAAAATATAATTGGCAGAGCCCAATATAAGTATTATTTATTCTGAAATGCCGTTCGATTTAAAACAGATTAAGTTAAAAGAAACATTAGCGGCTTCTTCCGCGGATATGTCGTTAGAAATTTTCATACCTTGAGGGCTTAATTTCCAAAAATGCTTTATGCATATAGCATGTGAGGATATATGTATGTTAAAAATTGCAAGGATATAATATGGAAAAACTTTAATAGTTTTTAGACTATGGTTACCTGTCAGTCTATGGTCGGATATCTTGACTGTTTTTATATATATTTGGGTAAAGACACGAAAAAATATATTGATCGAAAAAATGTCAATGTTGGGAAGACCGGCACAGGGCCAAGTTCGTTTTGTTGGGCTGTGTTTGTATTAGATATACGAAGGCCACTCATGCACAGTCGATAACATAGTGCTTTATTTGCCATCTCTAAGAGCGTTTTCACATTATCCGATTCGATATCGGATGTCGGATAGGAGCACGATAAAGACAAATTTAATATTTGTACATTTCTATATATTTTTTATAAAATACCAATTATTATTATTCGTATGACTTTATTCCTGTTATTAAATCACAATTCTTTGAATAGATACGAAAGTATTAAAGTTTAATATCTAGATTAAGTAGCCAATCCCTTGCTTCCGCATGCCTCCTGCAAAACGTCTTCTGGGGCACATTTCTACAATGTGTTGCACAGTTTGTATTGGCTCCCCACAGTCACATGCTGCTGTTGGTGACAGGCCCCATCTGTGTAGGTGGTAGTTACAGCGTCCTACTCCCGTCCGGATGCGGTTTATGGTGACCCAAATCTTGCGTTGCTCCTTAAAACCAGTTGACAGTTTAGTGGGATCCATGTCAGAGGCACCATCCTGCTCTTGCCACTGCTTTTTCCACTCCGCAAAGACGTTGAATGGTACTTGCCCCTGTAGTTGACAGTCAGACCAGATAGGTTTACGAGACTGTAGGCGCGGTTGGGGTAGATGGTCCAGAGTCTTTCTGATTGGTAACGGTCGCGTTGTCGCCTTAATCCACTCCCGCGCAGCAGCCTGAGTTCGTCTAATATCCGGTAGGGCTATATGTGATAACGCGGGAAGCCATCTCGTAGGGGTTGGCAGCAAGCTGCCAGATATGGTTCGCGTGGCGCGGTTCAGTTGTACGTCTACTCTGCTGGTATGGGCGCCCTTATACCACACTGGTGCACAATATTCTGCGGGAGAATATACGAGAGCCATGGAAGAAGTTCGCAGCACGTCAGCTCGACCACCCCACGAAGTTCCAGCCAGCTTATTTATGAGGTTAACCCGGGTCTTTACTTTTTGGGCTAAGTTTTCTGTGGGTCTTATATGTAAGTGACCGATCTAACGTGACACCCAGATATTTAGGGGTAGGATTATGGCGGATTTTCTGACCGCAAAAAGTAACGTCCACCTCTCTGTTTGCTAGGCTGTTTGTTAGGTGGAAGGCGGTTACCTCCATTTTTGATGGATTCGGGCAGTCTCAATTTGACGTAGTACCGATTTAAGGCATCAAGATCTCGCATAAGCACGGCTTCGCCAGCCTCAAAACTCTTAGTCTGAATTGTGAGCGCAATATCATCAGCGTACAGAAATTTATGGCATGCAATAGAAGGCATCCCAACAAACATTTTTTAGGTCGCCAGGACGTGCCGATGGTAACTTTTAGTTCCTAGCTTGGTCGCCATAACGTCGCCATGACGTCGAAACGACCGAAAATGGGCCCATTTTATACGATTCAGCGTCGTAATAAAATCACATAGCGGTCGTATAAGACATTAATTGGTCGTATAGTGGTTGTATAAATGTCGTAACATTCATCTATTACCGCTGCTATACGACATTTTGTTGTATAAAAGTGTTTATCAAGGTTTATCACGACCCTTATACGGAATTTTGATGTAATGCCGTGATAATTAGTACCGTTTCGATTTATATGTTTTAAGTTTAACATTGACATCGGAATAAGGGCTTATATACAATGTATTTAGGGTCCCAAATCTATTGGGAAAGTAATTTTATCGACTAATATATGTTTATTTTCTCAATATAATAAATGCGCTTCATAAATTATTTAAAATAAATAATATATTTACTTATAAAATTAACAAATGTTTTAACAATTACCTTTAGGCGACTTAAAGTAGTAAGCGCCACCACTTATCGACTTCTTTACGACTTTTTTGCTGCGTGTACAAATTTTTTTCTGCATCTCCTCAGCCATATTTACAAAAGTAGTCGTTTAAAAGTCGTAAAAAAGTTTTGTAAAAGACTTAAAATCGTATAAGAGTAATATTTATTACTCTTAAACGTCCGGTCACATAGAAGTAGGGTAAAAATAGTTCGCGACTCTATTACGACTAATCTCGGTGTAAAAGTCGTATAGACGTTACTATGACGACCATTTTGCTTATACCACTGATGAATAATAGTCGTGTAAAACAGTCGTATAGAAGTTTCTACGACGTCTATATGCGACTTTAAGTCGTATAAAGATAACAGACTATAAGTCGTATAAAATGCTAAAAATACTTCTTTATGATGTTTATAGCTTTTTGAGTCGCATAAATCCTCCTTATACGACTAAAATGTTTGTTGGGATGTCGCTCAACAAGTAATAAAACACAATAGTGTCAACATGCCCCATTCTCCTCTTTTCGTATACGTAGAGAACGCATATAGAACAGGTCATCACTACTAAGTTTCGTTACGCAAAGTGATTTCGAGTCGGAGAAAAAAATAAAAAAACAAGGGTAGAAGGAAAAATGCGAAATTCAATCGTTGGCATGGTTGGTAATTGTGCTAGTTTACCGTCCAGGTCCAGTTTACCGTCCACTTGATTAAACTGCTGCAAATAAATGGGAAAAACTTTTTAAGGTCAATGTAGTTTATATTTATAGTTTATTCTATAGTAGATTTTTTAATTTTAAGCTTTTATTTTGGGAAAAACTTGAAGATAAACAATAAGTATGGACGGAAAACTGACAAGAGTGGACGAACACTAGCACAATCACCCTATATCTTCATCCTCCTAGCTTTTCGTCAAGGCTCCAATGAGCTCCGCTTGGCAAACTAATCCCAGGAATTGGCGGAGGCTTTTTAGAAAAGCGACTGCCATCTCACCTTTCAATTCAACCGAGAGGGGAAACTAGGCTTCTGCATGCATGCAACTAATAGTCAAACATTTTTTACCAAATATCAACATGGTGCACTGATGTGCACTTATACAATCGATAGTTAGGTAGGATCTATAGGTCTTTAAAAAGAAAAAAAAACAATGGGGTGCACTCCGGGAGTGCCGGCAGAAGTGAATACTTGAATATTAACGTTGTGCATTTTTGATATTTTGGAATGGTTAGGGAATAATTTTGCACGAATTGCTTTAATTATCAGTATAAAAGTAGTATCATTTATGTAGTAAAATACAATATTCATTTATTGCGCTATCGTACACAAACATGACAATTTATATTGCATTAAAAATTTAACACCTCAGAACTATTACAATTATTTATTCGATCGTCACGTGTCCGTCTTACGAATTTTCAATCTGACGAATCTGACGGTCACGTGACCTGTCGCGAGTTTAACATTTTTTCCCCATCACAAAAAGTGCACAGCGCCGCTAAAAAAGTTTTTACTACAAAAAAAAGTTTTCATTGTATTTTAAGTTTATTTATTTCCCAAATAAAAGAAGATACACTATATAACTATTTATATACTTAGGTACATACTTAAACGTAATACTTCAAGGCCAAAATAGCAATCTACTTATTATATGAATACCTATGACTGAATATGCAATCGAGAACGCAATTAATATTTCACGGTGAAAACATTAATTAACTTTATTTCCATATATTCCATAGGTCTGAAAGGGAACAGAGAACGTTCTATTTTCATTCCCAATAGGTATTGATATTATATTTCTGAACAGTCATTTTTTTTTTTTTTTATATCTATACAGGGTGTTTGGTAACCGGATGCAAAGCCGAAAGTAGGAGATAGCCTAGGTCATGTAGAACATTTTTAGCCATACTTGTCTTAGACAAATGTTATTAGTTTTTTTTTAATTTAAATTTAAAAATTTGTCGGAGAAAACTGCAAAACTTCAGACTAAATCGATAATTAGTACTTTTTTTACTGCAGGTAGATTTTTTTTTGTTTTATTTCGTATTGTGCAATGTCTATCAAACACTAGAAAAGTGATTTCAAACATCTGTGTCTAAAGAAAACAAGTTGACAGCGATTTAAAATTTTAGTTACATGAAAATGTAAACGATTTAAGTGATTTCAAAGTACGAAAAAAAAAAACTAAAATAGCCACGAATTTTCAAACCATTTTAAAAACATGCTTGGCTTTTACCCTTTTATTTAAGCTATCAAACACGACTGTAGCTACTGTATCCTTGAAAATAAGCCACCTAAACCAACTGGGTAGCTAAAATGTTTCACTCTACTTGTGATACTTGTGGTAGTTGTGGTGACGAATCTCATTATGATTTTACAATAAAACATTGGTTCTGAATACTAAGTTGGCGTTGACTTGACATTTGACTTGTTTTAAAAGGGTTAAGTGTACTGGACAAAACTACCACATGCAATTTTAACAAACAAAGGCTTGCGGCGGTGAGAGACAAAAGGGACTGATAGCGGCAGGCGGCGGGCGATAAGACAATCATGTCTCAAGCCATTTTATCTTTGAAAATAGGCTACCTGTACTAATAAGAGGGAATGTTTAGGGTAAATTAAAACAAAAGCATAAAAGATAAGTTATTTATTTTTACGATCAACACATTAAAATTACACACCATCGCTCGTTTTCAAAATGTGACCCGCCGTTTCGAATACAAGCACGAGCCCGTCTTCTTACTTCTGTGGTGGTTGTTCCGAATATCATTTCTTCCCTCATCCTTTCGAACGCCGCTTCTATCCTCTCCCTCAGCTCTTCTACGGTATTAATGACCTCTTATGTGTAGACTAGCTCCTTAGCTCGGCCCCAAACGAAAAAATCCAATGGTGTCAAATCAGGTGACCGAGCGGGCCAAGGGATTCGTCCGCCTCTGCCGATCCAACCGTCCGGGAAACAGTTATCCAGATGCTCCCTTACAGCCAGAGAGTAATGGGCGGGACAACCGTCGTGTTGAAATGTCACTGCACCGGGCAGCTGGTCTTCGTCAATAAGCCTGGGCAAATCGTTTTGTAAAAATTCCAAATAATTTGCCCCATTTAAATTATTTGGCAAAAAATGTGGCCCAATAAGGACTCTGCCGATGATTCCAGCCCACACATTGACGGAAAACCTTCTTTGGAAGGACACTTGCTTTTTCCAATGTGGATTGTTGTTTTTGTCAGCCCATTGGTGTAGGTTATGGAAATTTGTGATCCCCTCCCGGGAAAATTTCGATTCATCGGTCCAAAGAATGCTTCGCAAAAAACGTCGGTCTTCGATATCCGCATTGAGTAAAAATCGGCAGAAGTCTACTCGGCGTGCAGGATCTCCTTCGTCCAAACCTTGAACTCCGATGCCGCGAAAAGGATATTTTCCCTCGCGATTCATTGTGGCCCATACTTTCCATGTGGACAAGTTCAGATTACGAGCTACCACTCTGATGCTCGTATTCGGATCCTCTGCAAATGCCTGTAGAACGTCTTCCTCCACTTCAGGGCGATTACGTCCTGGATTCCCTCCATGTTGCACAGCAATACCATTCTCACGTAGCCTTCGGAATGAATTGTAAAACACTCTCACATTAGGCAATCTCCGGTTTGGAAAACGCTCTTGGTACATCCGTCGGGCCATCGCTCCATTACTGTCAGCTTTGCAGTACATGTAGATAATGTCGGCGTATTCTTCGTTCGTAAACTCCATGTTTACAATGAAGAAGTCGTAATTACACGTAAAGGAGCGCCTACGGCAGCTACAACTTGACACGGTAAATTGAGATGAGAGCGGGAAATTAAACCACAATGAACGTCTAATCGCAACTGAAGTTGTAACTAGACTAAATTACTAGTTTTTGCACAAATACTCATGTAGCTAATCAGTTTATCTTTGTCAATAAAGCACAAAACCGATCATCTTTGTTTAACGCCGCTCACCGCCTGCCGCTATCAGTCTCTTTTGTCTCTCACCGCCGCAAGCCTTTGTTTGTTAAAATTGCATGTGGTAGTTTTGTCCAGTACACTTAACCCTTTTAAAACAAGTCAAATGTCAAGTCAACGCCAACTTAGTATTCAGAACCAATGTTTTATTGTAAAATCATAATGAGATTCGTCACCACAACTACCACAAGTATCACAAGTAGAGTGAAACATTTTAGCTACCCAGTTGGTTTAGGTGGCTTATTTTCAAGGATACAGTAGCTACAGTCGTGTTTGATAGCTTAAATAAAAGGGTAAAAGCCAAGCATGTTTTTAAAATGGTTTGAAAATTCGTGGCTATTTTAGTTTTTTTTTTATCGTACTTTGAAATCACTTAAATCGTTTACATTTTCATGTAACTAAAATTTTAAATCGCTGTCAACTTGTTTTCTTTAGACACAGATGTTTGAAATCACTTTTCTAGTGTTTGATAGACATTGCACAATAAGAAATAAAACAAAAAAAAATCTACCTGCAGTAAAAAAAGTACTAATTATCGATTTAGTCTGAAGTTTTGCAGTTTTCTCCGACAAATCTTAAAATTTAAATTAAAAAAAAACTAATAACATTTGTCTAAGACAAGTATGGCTAAAAATGTTCTACATGACCTAGACTATCTCCTACTTTCGGCTTTGCATCCGGTTACCAAACACCCTGTATGGCTTTTACTCCTCGCCGATTTTAGCGAGGTGAATTCTGCAAATTTCGAGGTGTATACGTTTGATTTTATTAATCTTTAGTGTTATAAATAAAAGCAACGTTGTTCGATTGAGGCATTGCTGATAGTAAGGTGATAGCCTCCCTACAAACACGTGGGTGGTAGAGATCCCGGATAACCGTTTGTTCAACTAAAGGGTGGTTACGCGCGTTTTGAGACTAATTTTTCATTAGCTGCAGACTTCTTCGTTAGGTCACCGCACAATAAGCTATCAATATTACACACTGCACTACGTAAATGAGCAAAAAACAAAAAACTATTCCCAAGACGTCGTCGCCATCTTGAGCTCAAACGGGAATCTCCTGAACAGTCTTAATAAACTCTAATTAAGTGATGTCTAAAGTTCAAAACAAACAAGTTTGACACATTTAGCGGCTTCGAAGCAGGAGGTCCCGGGTTCAAATCCTGGTAAGGGCATTTATTTGTGTGTTTATCGCGAATATTTGTTCCTGAGTTATGGGTGTTGTCTATATATCTAAGTATATACTCGTATTTATCTAAGTATATATTTATCTATATAAGTATGTATATCGTCACCTAGTACCCATAGTTTCGCTTAGTTTGGGACTAGGTTGATTTGTGTAACCTCGTCCAAGTTTGGGACCTCGAGCGCAGAACGCATCTTTGTCAAAAATCGAAAAAAAAAAACGTTCTTTTTCACACTTTGGCGTTTATTATAGTACCTTCTCAGGGAATTTTGAAAATAGACTTCCTACAATTTGAGACTAGAATTGTCTCTGTGGACAAAAAAATGTCTTGAAAAGGTACTGTCAAAAACTAATCTTTTAAGGTTATAATCGCCAAAATCTGAAAATTTTTAGTTTTTCGACAGAGTTGCGTTCGGCGCTCGAGGTCACAAACTCGGATTATTTATCGGGCCAACATCACAAACAAGCCTGCAAAAAATCAGATCCACCGGATTTGACGAACACAATGACTGTATAGAGTTACCGGATTAATAGGAGTCCTGCAAATATTTATTCTGTATCAGGAAAAATGATTTTTTACGTGGAAATGTATGAATATTTTCTAGCATAGATCTCAAAGAGGACCCAGTGTGTTGACGATGAGGGACCCTCTTGTTCCTTTAGCCGTCAACACAGTGAATCCTCCTTTTTGTAAAGGGTCGGCAACGCGCATGTGACTCCTGTGGAGTTACAGGCGTCCATAGGTTACGGTAGCTGCTTACCATCAGGCAGGCCGTATGCTTGTTTGCCACCGTCGTAGTATAAAAAAAAAAAAAAAGCATATAAGGTTTTATTTCGAACTCGTGTAACCTTTACAAGGTTTTGTGAGTAACATTTTTATTTATTTCGATGTGAGGACGAGAAATTGAATACACGTGTTGACTGACATACGATTTTTATAACTACTGACGCATTGCGAATGTTATCTCGCTAAGGCCCCATTTACACATTGATTAGTGTTTAGTGCGAGTTCATACATTTGCGACTTGTGTTTAGTAACAAATGTATGCACTCGCACTTAACACTAATCAATGTGTAAATGGGGCCCAAGTGTGTGAGGGCACAGCTCAGCGAATGTCATCTCGCTCAAATCTGGAGCAGAGCCCGACTGGGGAAGTACCTCCACCTTACAGAAAACCACAGCCAAATAGCACTAGACCCTACTTATAGTGTTGTGTTCCTGCTGGTGAGTAAGGTTGCCAGAGAGCTCAAATAGAATGCAGTTTGTTGACGACGACGGGACGATGTTGTTCCTTAAGCCGTCAACACAGTGAATCGTCCTTTATATTAAAGGGTCGGCAACGCGCATGTGACACCTCTGGAGTTGCCTGTAGTTGCAGGCGTCCATAGGTTACGGTACGGTAGCTTCTTACCACCAGACAAGTCGTATAGAAATATGAGATTATTTGCATCAGATCAATTTGAAATCGAGAAATAAAGGCAAATGACCTTAATGACCACATCGATTACCTATTCAGTCATGTTGATATGTGGTAAATCAGTAATTTGCTATTTTTATTGTGTGATGTGATAGGCTTAAATGCCAATAACTGACCTTCCTCCAGTTACTGGCCAAATCATAAAATTGCATTATTGCGTTGCGTTGTGTTGCGTGCGTGGTGTTATATTCTAGCAGGCGCGGATACGGTGGGGGGATCTAGGTCTGCACATCTGGCAGCTGTAAAGTGGTGGAGGTCGAAGAATGGAAACGACTTCAAGACAACAAATCCTAGAGTTCTGAGTTTGGTGGAATATTATGAGAAATTATATAAATAATTAGATTTAATCATTGACAAAAGTTTTTCTTGGGGGAAAGTAGAGCCAAATGGCGTATAGTGTAATCCATAGTTTGTCGCCTACTGTTTTTGTTTCCGTAATAATACGCAATGTTTTTTGTTCTAATGTTATAATATAGGCCCTGCCCAACTGAGACAACTTCGGCAGTTTTTACCTATTTTGGTATAACTATTTTCCAATTCAAAAATTTTGCTATTCTGTCACTCTGACCTCCACCTATTAAAAGCTGCCAGATGCCCGAATCTAGCAATAAGGATAGTATAGCAATCCAACCAGACGGGTTTTGTTGCTCGCACTATTGAGTCATATCTCACGTAGCCAGCTCTTAGTCCATACATATAATCATAGTTACATTTGAAATATACGAGTACATTGAAATAGTAAAGTAAATAAACGACGACCAAGGTCATGGGCACTAAATAAACAGGGCCTTTACTGGCGACTTACCCTCTAAGTTTAAGCGTGTAATATTGCTTCGTAATATGTGAAATAAAAACGTTTTTATTGCATGACAGAATTTAATACTGATATTTAGATATTTATTTAAGAGCCCTACCCACGCTCTATGGCGGCTTACTTAACATAGACCTACAAAATGAATCGAAGATTCATCTTGGATAATAGACAAAATACCTTCTGATTATATGCCAGTTTTTCCACGAAAATCCTATAATTATTTTTCCCTAAAAATATTACCATAGGAAAGTTAAACTATATTTCTATCACTATAAAAAAAAATCATTACTATACGAGTAGTGGTAAATTTTAATTAAGTATGAATTTTTCAAAATTACCTATAAATCACACACCACCACAGGACACTTTCTGTAAGAATCGTATTTTTGGATACTTAATCATAATAAATATGGTTCAAAAGTATTTTTTTGTATTACTAATATTTCAACTATCTTATAAATAGCATTTTATGCGGCTTTACCTTTTAGGGCATAAGGAGCCTTAAGTATAGTTTGATTTATTTTGTCTCAAAAAAACTTTAAAATTATCATTCTTACATCTTAGTATCATTATTACATCAATATAGGTAATTGTAGTCGATTTAGATACAATCGTACAAAAATTAGGGCGGCCACAAACTAACAGCGTGTAAGCATGTCGCGCTCCACCGGGTAAGGCCCGCTTCACACGTTGCGCAGCTGAGCGTGGAGCATGGTTCCAAATACTTGGACTACTAGACGAGATATACCTCATGGGCATTTCCGTAATAACTTAGGTTTGATTAAACACGTAGACGAACTTGGCTCGAGCATTCAATGAATCGAATGAATTCGAGCGCTATGTCGTGAATAGAGTGGACTAAGGGCCGGTTGCACCAAACCGCCTGTTAACGTCAACGTCATCGTTAAAATCGTTAATAAAAATCTTGTATGAAAAGTTTGACAGTTTTCTATGGGATGACAGCTCCGTCGCCATATTTAACGTTGATCAGTTCGTAAGTTATGCGTGGTGCAACCCACCCTAAGAGCTGGCCACGTCGGATACGACTGAGCTGACTAGTTAGATTGCTTTACCATCCTTATTGATAGATCCGGGCATCTGGCAGCTTTTAATGGGTGGAGGTCAGAGTGACAGACCAACATTTTTTTTAGTTGGAAGAAAGTAATACCAAAATAGGTAAAAGTTGCCGAAGTTGTGTCGTTTATAAAGGGCAGAGCGTATATTTTAACATGATAACGAAAAACATTGTGTATTATTGCAGAAACAAAAACAGTAGGCGACCAACTATGACGTATGCAATTTATTGCATTGTACGTCATTTGGCAATTATTTTCCCCATCAGATATAATCTAATGATATCCACTATCATATAATCTAATTCGTTACATAATTTCCCATAATATTGTATCAAACCCAGAAGTCTAAGATTGGTTTTCTTCAATTTATTTGCATTATTTGACCTCCACTACTGCCAGATGCCAGATGTTCGGTCATGATCCAGATCCGGATCTAGAAACAAGCATAGCATAGCAAACTAACTAGAGGGGTTTCGTTGCTCTCATTATTGTGTCATATCGTGTCTGACGTGGCTAGCTCTCCGTTTAGAGGAAGTATTGTGTTATCAAGGAATTCTTGCGAATAAGTTCGGAAATCACTCATTACACTCTCACTGCCATCATACATGCTGCGCTCGAAGCTTTGTGGGCGGCCGGCGTACCATGTGGCGGTTAGAGTGTTAATAATTGTAAAGTTTATTTGAGCCAAAATAAATCAAAATAAACTTAACATTTAGTCACATTTCGCAAGCGATCCGCATCCACAAGCTACACAGATGTAAGTACAGTCACCACACAGCAATGTTGACACTTGCCATTGTTCGTAATTTAGCCGTGTAATAAATGATCGATGTTACCGACTAGCTGTCAACTGTCAGTTACATCGGTCATTTATTATACGGCGAAATTACGAACAATGGCAAGTGGCTCATCAATCCGGATTCGTGACTGTACATTACAAGGCGGGTTACGAGCAATTTTTTTTCTTAAGCTGAAACGGAGACCTATCGTCGGTCAAGAAAATTGCATTCAAGTTCTGCCACCTGCCACCGTATAATTGGCGTTTCCTTCTCTCGAGTGATTCTCTTAGTTGCACAACAGCTGATGCTTTTGAGCAAATTCAATGTGATGATACTTTTAATCAGGGATTTTACACAGCTCCGGTTCCGGTTAATAGGGAACTTTGTTTATTTGTTGGTGGTGTAAGGTTATTGCGGTAAGAAGAAATATATACTTTTTGGCTTGAAGAAAATTATGAATAAGAGTTATGAAATGAAATAAAATGAAATGATTTATTCATGTATGTGGAGATTGGGTTACATTTGCAGATATAATTGCTATTTTTATTGGTATCTCCAAACTCTACCTTTTCAGGCGTACATACGATTGCACCTTATTCTAAAATTATAATGAATCTATCTAAAATACAGAGTTGGTACAAGGAAATAAATTATACATATGAGCGAATACCAAGGCTTCCAAAATATACACACAAGGAAAGGTCAGAATACTATTGTCTAAGAAAAACTGACGACATGAATCATTATAGTCCATTCCGAAAATTGCTCGAATGCAGTCTCTTTGTGCAAGAAATATTTGTTCTCTGCCTGTACTATTTCCCCATAAAACTACACCGTAGTTATTAGCATTAACTGGAACTTAATAGCAATGTCGGTTGGTGCAGGAGTTTCGGACATGTAGGTATTCCAGTCTTTTACTCCATGTCGGTGAAATATTGTTAATAATTTGTTTTTATTTTTTAACAACCAAATCACTTGATTTATAGAAAAACCAATAATAACGATATTTCATACAAATTTTAATTAGAAAAAATAAAGTTATTGATCTAAAAGCTCCATTGCTCTCATGTCCGATGCGAGGTTCTCACATTAGATGAACATCAGGCAAAATTGTTTGATATTTTTCTTTCAATCTTTAATACAACCTTAACGATATTAAATAATTCGCGCTGGCTGGTAAGAAATTTTCAGGAGCCATATTTTCAGCAAATCTTGCTTGAGTCTGTCACCGATGGGATTGACAATCAACCCCATAATAGTATGGTCTAAGAGCTGGCCACGTCAAATATGACACTATAATGAGAGCAATGAAACCCATCTAGTAAGATTGCAATACTATCCTTATTGCTAGATCCGGGCATCTGGCAGCTTTTAATGGGCGGATGTCAGAGTGACAGACTAGCAAAAGTTTTGAATTGGAAAAAAGTAATACCAAAATAGGCAAAAACGGCCGAAGTTGTCTTATTTATAGAGGACGGGGCCAATATTTTAACATTAGAAAAAAAAACATTGCGTAATATTTCGGAAACGGAAACAGTAGGCGACAAACTATGAATTACATTATACGTCGTTTTGGACTACTTTCGCCCATCAGAAACTTTTCGCAATGATATAAGCTAATTATTGATATAATTTCTCATAATACTGCACCAAAACCAGTACTCTAGGATTAGTTTTCTTAGTGGTTTACATTCTTTGACCTCCACCACTTTACAGCTGCCAGATGTCGATCTAGAAATAAGCATAGTATAGCAAACTAACGAGAGGGGTTACGTCGCTCTCATTATTGTGTCATATCTGACGTGGCTAGCTCCGTCAGCACCGCAGACCCGCAAGAACGACTCGTGCGGTACTTTGACAGTCTTATTACGGTATACGACTGGCCGATTACAATTTTTCATGAGCCATATTTTCAGTAAATCTTGTTTCAATCTGTACATCCTTTATATAGTTGCTCGTTGATAAAATTGGATACTTCCTTAACGAGTTAAATCCTTACTCAAGACGCTCTCTCTTGTTAGGTAGGTACTATGAAGGTCGGTCCCGTGACCACAAGCGCTTGAAACGTCGGAAGATTTAAAATTAGTGCTTAAGTGCCCGGATTCCATAAAATATTGAAAAACTCTAATACGAGTAGTTAAAAATCCCGCATTTATAAGATAATTTTAATGCAAAAAATAACTTTCGATACTAATTTATTATTTCGAAGGAGGAGGTTATCAATTCGTTGGGATCTTTGTTTATTTGCTATTTTTTTTTATGTATGTTCACCGATTATTCGAAGACGGCTGGACCGATTTGGAAAATATTTTTTTTGTTTGAAAGAGTACACTTCACATTTGGTCCCTTTGTAACCAGGTCAGGATCTAATAATGGGATCCTGGAGAAATCGAGGTAACTCTTCAACTATTATAGGCACACCTATAGTGATTTCAGTATTTTTTACAGCAGCTCGAGCATTTGCTTTTGGAAAGGTGGATGCTAAGTGAAGTCGGTTCTTTTTTGTTTAAAATTATTTAAAGGCGGAATCAGACGGTTCACAAGGATGAACATTCATCCGAGTGAACCTCGGGTGATTGTTCGGCACTTTTGGTTCACTTTATGATCAGACGTGTCACTTCGGGTGAAAGGTGCGGAATGAAACATAAAAATGAACGAAAAATGAACCGTCTGATTCCGCCTTAAGGCGTTCATTTTTATGTTTCATTCCGCACCTTTCACCCGAAGTGACACGTCTGATCATAAAGTGAACCAAAAGTGCCGAACAATCACCCGAGGTTCACTCGGATGAATGTTCATCCGAGTGAACCGTCTGATTCCGCCTTTAGTAAGTACCCAAAATTCAAAGTGTCGTCTGAAGTGCGATTAATAGATCAATTTAAAAAACATATTAAATTTAAATTGACCATACATGAGCTGCTTACCATCAGGCGGGCTGTATGCTTGTTTGCCACCGTCGTGGTATAAAAAAAAAGAAGTAGCTAAGCGGGCGAGCTGTACAAAATGACCTTCACACGCTCTTATTCTCTTTACAATAGAGTCGTGTTCAGATCATTTTGAACACCTCGCCCGCTCAGCTACTTCTGCGGCTGACTGTACTTATAATTGATTTAATTTCATGACTGCTAACAATTGAATTTATCTAATTTATTAAAGTACTAGCTTTTGCCCGCGGCTTCGCTAGCGTTAAATTCGGGGTAACAAACCTATGATATATAATAATGACAGATGGGTTATGTATGCTCCAAAAGTGAAGCACTCAATATGAGTGAATTCAAACAACTGTCGCTAGTCGCGCACCGGCCAGCGTGAGATGCGGACGTGCGAATGGGCTCCCGTCACCCGCGTGAGAAAGAGACAAACTGTAATTTTCTAACAATGAGAGTGACAAAGATGTAATGATTGTCAAAATAGATAAACATAACAGTATCGTTGCTAGGTTATGAAATAACTCTGGAAGTATTTTTTCTGCTCATTTTGTTAGAGTATAATCCGTAAATATCATTGTAACAAACCATACAAACTTCCACCCCCCCATTTTAGGGAAGTGGGGGGGTTAGAAAGAGACAAAAAGTAGCCTATGTCACTCTCCATCCCTTCAACTATCTCCACTTAAAAAATCACGTCAATTCGTCGCCCCGTTTTGCCGTGAAACAATGACAAACAAACAAACAAACACATATATACACTTTCCTATTTATAATATTAGTATGGATTAGGACTTTACAAAAAACCGACCAAGTGCGTGTCGGACCACGTATAATTAAGGGTTCCGTACCTCGTAACAAAATTAATACCAAAAGGTCGTATCTGATGCCTATGGAAGAAGTTTTTTGAAAATAACTCAAAAATGGCTGAACCGATAATGTTCAAAATAATTTTCGTAGAAAGTATGTAATGAGCCGCATTTTCTCAATTTTTTTCATATTTTTTGGACTTACGGTTCAAAAGTTACAGGGAAGGGACACAATTTTTCTGACTTTCGAAGCGACTATTTCAGAAATTATTCACTTAATCACAAAATGTTAAAAGAACCTTAATGTTATTTTTAAAGACTTATCGATTGATATGTCACATGCTGATATTTGGTCAAACCTTTTTTTAAATTTAGTTTAACGTATGGAGCGCCCCCCCTAAAAATTTTTTTTTTTGCAGTTTAACTACATAACTAAGTAGCGGCATACAAAATACACCCACTAAATAAGAAATACTAAAATTTATCTTAATAAACGTATCTTAATACGTTTTATAGTTTCCGAGTAAATTGGCTGTGACATACGGAGATTACGGACGGACGGACGGACAGACAGACGGACATGACGAAACTATAAGTTTCCGTTTTTGCCATTTTGGCTACGGAACCCTAAAAATCTGGCATACAGGGACACAAAAGCAATTCAAAGCAATGACGCGTAGTTTCTGTGTCCGCGAGGCAACCGGATGGCTCGCGGTATTTAAGCTTCCTACGTGTTAGGGAACCAGCCTGTGCAACCCGAACTGACCCACGTTGGACTATATTTTTCGTCTCCCCCTCTCATTTTTTTCTGCCTTAATTTCCAGTATCTGTATGTGATTAAGAACGACCATGCAAATTGCCATTTAATTAAATTAAATTTTTGACTATTTTGACATTTTTGTAATATTTGTAATTTTTGTCATTCTTGACATTTTAACATTTAGACTTTTTGATTAGTTTTTGAGTTTAAATTTTTTTAAACTTTTCACTTTGTCGCTTCTCACTTCACTTCACTTTATTATATTTTATTTCATTTCACATGTTTCTCAATCGTATGGCTTTGTGTCGCGTTTTCGTGACGATCACGTGACTTCTTTTCCTCTAGCCCCCATTCGCGAACCGTCCGATAAGGAACTTCATTCCAAATATATGTACTGAAAACTTAAGCCTAAGATGCCCGAAAATAAAGATCAAAATCACTTGATATTGTATGTCCCCCCCGCACGCTGTTCATACATCTTAATCTAAAAAAAAACGGCCTTGCTAAAGCTAACAGTACTACAGGGTACATACTAGGGCTTATCTATCCCGTGACTGTATTTTTCCAACGTTATAATTAATCATCTTATCGTACCTTATTATAACAGCTATATAATTTACCATTTATGCCAGCACTAGTTTTTCTTGGCCTTGTGATGCGCACCAACTGTTTCTAATAAGAGATCGTATTGTACTGGTTATTATAGACGTACTGAACATCGGCCTAGATATGAATTTGATTTAAGTTTACGTTATCTGAGTAGATACATAAGAAATGAAAGCCTGTGTGAAGACAGAGGATCTATTGATATAATAGTTTTAAGCAGTTTTTACTCGTACCTACTTGTAAAGTTTAAAACGCACGCATCTAAAATAGTTTTTAGGGTTCCGTAGCAAATACGCAAAAACACACGCAAAAAAGTGGCAAAAACTGAACCCTTATAGTTTCGTCATGTCCGTCCGTCTGTCCGTCCGTATAACATAGCCTTTTTACTCGGAAACTATAGCACGTATCGTACTAAAATTTAGACATAAGGTGTATTTTGTATTGTCACTATTAAGTTGTGTATTTAAATTGCAGAAAAAAATGTTTTTAGGGAGGACGCTTCATACATGTAACTAAATTAAAAAAAAACATTTTGTAAAAACTATTAACATGTTGTACAAACTATTAACATGTTGCTCATTAATCGATATGTCTTTAAAAAACATCGAGGTTTCTTTGAACATTTTGTGATGAGTAAATATTTTTTTTAATAGCTTCGAAGGTCAGAAAAATTGTGTGTAACTTTTGAACCGTAAGTCCAAAAAATACGACACAATTTGAAAATTTGCGCCTTATCACATACTTTCTACGAAAATTGTTTTGAACATTATCGGTTCAACCATTGTTGAGCTAAGTATCTCCAAAAAACTTCTTCCATAGGTATCAGATACGACTTTATGGTTTTAGTTTAATTCTTATTCCATTGAAGGTACGGAACCCTCCATTATGCGTGGTCCGGCACGCACTTGGCCGGTTTTTTTTCGTTCTTTTGTTTACTATTTAATATTCAATCGTAAAATCTTATAATATGAAGTCATTACTCAAATACAATATTAAGTTCTACATAATATCTATAATTAAATATATTGGGTTATATCGGGGTTTTTTGCGAAAACCGGTACCGAGCCCTGTCTGGAGCATGCGAAATGCAGCCAACTTTTAGGGTACCTAAAAATACCAAACAAAATTTCATCGGGAAGCAAGATGAAACTTACGTCAAAAGAAAGTACCCATAATCCTGTTAATAAAAAAATTGGTAGTCGGTTATAAACCTGGAGCATTTCAACTTTTGTGTTCGAACTTTAAACTCATGCATGTACTTTTAATAGTAGAACGTAGAAATCACCCCAGACAATAATTTAAATGAAATACGGGTTTAATTTGATAGTATTTATCAAAAACTCTCAAAATATATTTAGGTTGTATCACCCACACCTGCCACTTTCGTGGTTTAGGTACCCTAATTATAGGGTACCTAAAGATTTAAAAAAACTACCTCATTGAGTATCAAAATGAGATTTATGCCAAATGAAATCACGAATCATCTTGTTAATAATAAAAAATGGTAGCGGTTCCTAATAAGCCTAATAGAGTATTTGAAAGGCAGCCAACTTTTGTGATCGGTGGTATATTTATTTTTATGGTGCTGCTACACTGATGTTACTATGACAATATAGCAGCACCCTTATTACACAGCGTTACATTTTATAACACAAGTATGACAGTACCATTAGGTTTAATTTTAGTTTTCAGTTTATGTAATTGATTTTACTAACAACTACATTTGCCATGTCATTAACGCCTGAAAACCCCGAATTCGTTAGCGTTCAAGCTACTGCTATCAATCTTCTATATGGAATGCGCGCGCGCAAGGCTAATTATTTTCTTTTTTCAGTCGATGGCAGGCCGCTCACAATGACGCTTGCCTTAGTTTTGGTGACTCTGGCACTGTGTGTAAGCACCAACCTGCAGGCGAGCGCCCAGGCTCCTGAGAAACGTGAGTTTTTTTAATCATCCTGTATTATACAGAATAGTGCGAGTGATGTTGATGATACATATAATTTAGACTTTAGTCTAACACGTCACAATAGCCAGCTATGGAGTGTATACACCGTGGGCTCGAGTAACCTGAAAGAAAGAAGGAAAAAATATTATGTGATTTTAGGTCCATTTCGCCAAAACACAAGTTTTTATCTTTTTTTTTATGTTTTTGTACATTAAATTAAATGTTATTAATAACATAATCGCTTAATACAAATTGGTAGGTTTTTAGTCTTTAAAATATAGTTACTGCAAAGCGTTCTTTGTCCCTTTGCTTTGCTATCTGTCAATAAGGACGTGTAAACTATGCCCAATAGTGGCAACGACGCCATCAAAAAGGCGTTTAGTGCTGAGTTATAATAAAAAATGTAGTTTTTTTTAAATTGGTGTTAACTCTGAAATTAGGCTTATTCCAGAAAAGTTTACAGGACATTTTAGTACCTATCTAAATATGTTCAGGAATACACTGTTAAAATCTTTCTAGTTATAAGGGCCAACGTTGAATATGAAATTTGCATGTGACGTCACAAAGTGATATGAACATTGAATTTCTTTTTTATTAAATAGATAATTGTATTTGATGGCAGTAAGACGTCAGACTTTCAAACTGATGGTCTCGGGTTTAAACCCCGGCTCGTACCACTGAGTTTTTTGGCAAATTATGTACGTAATATCATTTGATATTTACCAGTCGCTTTTTGGTGAAGGAAAACCGGATCTGATCCCAACAAGGCGTAGTTACCTCCCTCTGGGTTGGGAGGTCAGATGTCAGTCGCTTTCGTCAAAACTAGTGCCTACGCCAATTCCTGGGATTAAGTTGCGGACCCCAGGCTCTTTAGAGCAAAAAGCTGGTCCAAACGCTAGGAAGAAGCATTAAATAGATAATTGTGTCCATCCATAAATGACTGCAGTTTGCATTTTTACAATAAGTATCTTTCTAGTGAAATAGTTTATTAATAACAATCAACATCGCGAATTGGATACCTACCTATAATGTTAAAAAAAGGCAAATTTCCTTTACCTAAATATTAACCGGGCCTTGCACACCTTAATCAGGTATAGTTTATATATAGCATGCAAAATATTTATAAAAGACTATTACTTATTTACATTAGTTATTTACATATAAATATACCGTGTAAATGAGGAAACCGAATATTTTTAACAGTGTATTCCTGATCATAATTGGAGACTAAAATTTCGTATAAAGTTTTCTGGATTTCGCCAAAATAAAATTTGTTTTTTTCCTTTTTTTTCGATTTTTTAAATGCTTCTGAACATAAAAACATAAATGTTCTTGGTAAAGATGTCAATTAAAATATATTAGTACATTTTTTTTCGAAAAAAATAGTTTACGTAAAGTATTCCTTGGCACATTGATATCTGTCAATAAGAATGTCTAGACTAGACCCTATAAAGGGTGAAATCGCCATCAAAAAAGCGTTTTGCACTGAGTCAAATTAAAAAATGTTTTTTTATTTAAGTGGTAGTAACTCTGAAACTAGGCGAATTCCAGAAAAGTATATACGACATTTTTGTCTCCAATTATGATCAGGAATTGATGGTTAAAATCTGTCGGGTTATTCAGATTCACCGTGCATTCAAACTTAATTTAGAAATCTTATTGTGTATGGTTAATTATCACAAGTCAAGTAATATTCATATAGAGTCCTAATAACTTATTTTCTGTTTAAAGTAACGTATTCTAAGTCGTTTACTTAATTTAATAAAGTAAACGACGTTTTTCTAAGAGCCACTCGCGTAGTTTTTATTTAAGTGACTTTTTGCCACTTCTTTTTAAGTATTCAATATTGTACACGAGCAATAAGGTACCTTTTGACCTAGACTATCACAAATGGAGAAGGCAACTGTCAAAGTGACATCTAGTTCTTACAAAAGCTAAAGGAGGATGGGCAGATTTGTATGGACTCTGGCCTAGAAACCAATAATGACAAGCCATATATCATTGGGAAGGTTTTTCATATTCTACAACTTTTTGTATGGCGGAAAATCTAGAATCGCTGTGTGATAAATGAACCAGAATGACACAAAAAAACATGAAAACGCATAAAAAATAAAAACATGACACATAATCATCGACAGTTATAAAACCTTCATAATCTGTAGAGTGATACAAGAACTTAGTATCAAAAAAAAAACATACTATAACGGCTTAGCTCAAACTACTTTTATGCCTCGTTAACTTTTTTTACATAAAGAATTGGGGCTAGCTGTCATAGTAAAAGTTTTAGTACTTAGAATAAGTTATCCAGTGACATATCGCTTGACCTTATTGGTCATATAGGCCAATTTGCCCACCCTCCTTTGTATGGCGCGAAGTAGTTTATAAGTTTTATAACTATCGCGAATATGACTCAAACGATCGACTTGAAAAAATTACATTTAGTGTTGGCTTACTTTCAGGCATAAAAACATGTGACCAACGGACAGACACCATCATTATTGTGTCATATCTGACGTAGCCAGCTCTTAGTCCATAAGACTTATGCAGGCTGATGGTGGAATAGTAGTTTATCTACACTCATACTGTAAGTACTCTAAAATGCGTTCAAAAACCGTAGACAATGACAAGCATTACAACAAACGATTTAACTATGATAAGTTTCTTATCTGCGGCAGTAACGTAATTTTAACGTTGCATGCTCAAATATTGTTAAGCAATGAGTTTCAAATTTGGAACATCGAATTTGTTACCGCCATGGCCAACTCGATTGGTCCCGCGCGAGCGCCGGCACAATCGAGTTGGCCATGACGGTACAATGGCGGTCATTCTATGGTTTCCGAACACTTAATTTAATATATATAATATGAGTGTAGATAAAGCAGTGTATGCAACTGTACGTAATTAGGCCTTAAAACACTCGTGTGATCTTATTATGAAATTCGCCTGCGGCTCATTTCATAAAACCACACTCATGTTTTAAGGACCCTTATTACGTAACAGTTACATAAACTACTATTATCTACACTCGCATTGTAAGTCCTCTAAAACGTGTTCAAAAACGGCAGGCGCGGATGCAGGATTTCGTTCAGGGGGGGGGGGGGGGGGGCACTATCCAGGATTTCGTTCAGGGGGGCACTTTCCTTCACAAAAAATCTCGCGGTCCGCACCTATGGGCCCCGTAGTATACGAAGTTTGCGTTTCAGGCGGGGGGCAATTGCCCCTGTTGCCCCCCCCTTGTATCCGCGCCTGAAAAACGGTAGGCAATGGCTAGCATTACCACAACCGATTTTACTATGATAAGAGTTTTATCTGTGACAGTAACGTAATTTTAACTTTACATGCTCAAACATTGATGTGTTATGAGTTTTGATAACATAATGTACACCTGCACGCGCCCGCGCGGCCGCCGACTCGCTCCCCCCCCCGACCGCCGGCACTCTCCCTCCCGACCGCCGGCACAATCAAGTTGGCCATGGCGGTGCAATGGCGGCCATTCTCTGGTTTCCGAATACGGCAGTTTGGATAAATAATATGAGTGTAGATAAAGCACATCAATATTTGAGCATGTAAAGTTAAAATTACGTTACTGCCACAGATCAAAAGCTTATCATAGTAAAATCGGTTGTGGTAATGCTAGCTATTGACTACCGTTTTCGAACACGTTTTAGAGAACTTACAATGTGAGTGTAGATAAAATAAATTACCTCATATGTCTTCGAAGTATTACATAGTAGTAGCTATGTGCGATTTTATTTATGTGCTAAGTGCAATCTTGTCAATATCAAATTTCAAAATATTTGACATCACCTAAAAACATGTGACCAACGGACATACACCACATTAATTCCATAAGTGTACAGTTAACCAGTTTCTATACAGACCACTAAAATATATATATTACTAACTGTAAGACAAGGAGTGTATAAGTTCTTAAAGGGTACGCAACGCGTATGTGAATATGCGTGAATAGGCTACGGTAACAGCTTACCATCAGGCGGGCCGAATTCGTGTGGTACGAAAAACCTGCCAAGCGCGTTTTGGACCACGCATAATGAAGGGTTCCGTACCTTTAATGGAATAAGAACCAAACTAATACCAAAAGGTCGTATCTGATGCCTATGGAAGAAGTTTTTTGAAGATAACTCAAAAATGGCTAAACTGATAATGTTCAAAATAATTTTCGTCGAAAGTATGTGAAAAGGCGCATCTTCTCAAAAAATTTCATATTTTTTGGACTTACGGTTCAAAAGTTACACTTTCGAAGTGATTATTTCTGAAAATATTCACTTAATCACAAAATGTTCAAAGAAACCTCAATGTTATTTTTAAAGACCTATCGAGTGATGTGCAACATATTTATATTTGGTAATTTAAAAAAAAATATAGTTAGGTACATGTATGGAAAGCCCCCCTAATATTTTTTTTTTTGCAATTTAACTACATCACTAAATAGCGGCATACAAAATATACCTTATGTCTAAATTTTATTAAGATACCTCTTATAGTTTCCGAGTAAAATGGCTGTGACATACGGACGGACGGATGGACGGACGGACAGACAGACATGACATGGCAACGGAACCCTAACAAGGCATCATCACTTAAAAAATATTTACTTTGAAGATAATGACGAAGCATTATCGCTGTAAATATGCAGAAGATCAAGGACAATTAAAACTGATATCTTATAGGAATCGCTATACAGAATGATCAGTTTTCACTGGTATTGAGTATATTTAACCAGTCCCGACACAGTATGATTTTAACACTACCGTGTTACATTGCCTGGCAGTATTATCTCAGTAAATTGATACATACTTCCGTTATTTTATAACTGAGACAACTTTACCTATTTTAATGAATGAATGAATGAATGAATGAATGATTTATTCACATGAACATACCATACATACACACAGGGCATGCACTTATATACTACATTCTGCCATTAGGCATGTGAATCTTAAGATAGTTGGTGAGATACAAACAAAATTCAATGAGTCCTAGTACATTACATGCATAGTTTACATTAGGCACATAATCAATTAATCATTATACATTATTCGTTACATTATTATATGAAATTGGATTAAATGATAATTATTATCGTCATACATATTTATTACATTAAATCTTGAAACCTAAAGCTAAAAAAAATCAGTCAATACTATAAAAACAACATTCACATATAGGCCAAGAAAATTAGATTTTTTCGAAGAATTAATTCCCAACAGGCTGGAAATCGCTTTAATACCTTCATGTGGTCCTAAATGCAATCCGAGTTTGCCCAATCCCAAGAGGTGTGCGTAACTTTTTAGCGAAATTTTTGCTCTTTGTCAGGTTTTTACTTGTAGCTCGAAAACAGTACGTCCGACGGAAAATGTCACGTATATCAATATTAAAGAGGGTTAAATTCTGCGTCGAGTGAGTAACTTAACTTATTATTCGGTTCAGCGGTACAGCCGAAATCAAAAGTTATAAACCGGGAAAATGTCTCATTTTATTGAAAAACTTGTATTTTGACTTCCATATCACATATCTTTGAAACAGATGACTCCTGTTGAAAAACTTATAGAATAAAAGTTGTAGAGAATACAATTTCACGTTATATCGACATCTCAATTTTCAAGTAGAGTCATTTTGAAAGACTAAATTTGGCATGAATTCAAAATCTGTTTTTTCTAAATCCTTCTGAGTTGCATATTTTCCATAAAATATGAGGTGTGAGGCGTACATTTAATGCATCGTTACAACTAAAAACATTTAATTGCAAATTTCTAAAACGTACCCAATCAGAAAACTATTTATACACCGTGTTTTATTTTATTACCCGGTAATTTCAAGGGTATATTCCTGAGCTTAACTGAGGTTTATTTTTCGAAGACGCCAGTGTCCTACTTAACTCCAGTTCTGAGGTAATCGATATTTTATGAATGCCTTCTAATTGTGTAAACCTACATTTAATTATTTTTTTTCTCTGAGAACCCACTACAAAATGAAGCACCTGTGTGTTAAGTCAAATAGGTTCAGTAGTTATTGATTGATTCCCCAATCTGTATATTAACTCAACCAAACAATTGAACATCATGACATGTCAATACGAACATTAACAATCCGAGATACAAAGGAAACATATTGTATTGAAAATTTTATAATTGAAAGAAAAATTGAAAAATTCACCGCGACGAGCAAGATTCGAACTTGCGACCTTTCGGAACACTGGTCCGAATTTTTACATTTTTATTTAAATTATAAAATTAGGGCACTAGCGTCTTTAAGAAATATACTTAAGTTAAGCTCGGGAATGTACCCTTGGAATTACCGGGAATTATAATAAAACACGGTGTATAAATAGTTTTCTGATTAGATACGTTTTAGAAATATGCAATCCAATGTTTTTAGTTGTAACGATGTATTAAATGTACGCCTCACACCTCATATTTTATGGAAAATATGCAACTCAAATTACCTAATGTCTTCTAAGTAGTACAGTCACCGGCAACGTGACACGCTCTTATGGCTCTACAAATAAGAACTACAAATATTTTTGCGGCCTTCGTGTAGGAAGATACTATTGCCGGTGACTGTACATAGTATTCGCTACGTGCGAAGTGCACTCTTTTCAATATCAAATTTCAAAATATTTGACACCTCAACTAAGTCAACTGTCAAAATAGTTAATCAGATAGAGACATTTTAAATAAGCAAGTAGTATAGTACGATTTTTTAAGATGTCGGTAGAACTCCTTAGTAAGATTCCGACATCTTAAAAAATTACCACTATACAAGTCATCCATAAAAAAAGATTGAGCCATGGCCCAAAAGATGGCGCCACAATCATGCACACAGCGAATAGTAATTCATTTCAATGCCTTAGATATATTTTAGCCATGCGAATATTGCTCTTAAATTATCGTCTTTTAATACCCTTACATATGCAAATAAATTTCTTGAAATGTATTTTATAATCCACAACGCAGGCTTCGTTAGGTCTTTTAATTGTTAACATATCTATATTGATTTAATGCGAAAGTTTATATGTAAATAGCAAATGTGAAAATAAGATGACCTAGAAATATAATTTAAGTATAGAAATGTTTAAACCACCGACTGAATTCAAAATTACATTGAGAAACTGCAACGAAAAGCGTTCCGGCGAATATGTAACTTTAATTAATAACCACTCTCTCCCACTCTCCATACTTCCTAAACGGCAGTAGATTGAAAACGCATGACAAAACCGAAGTTATCCGAGTTTACACGAGCGGAAATACTACTATTCAGTACATTTACATGTTACTTCCTAATGCTAGTCCTGTTTAAAGTACGGAAATATTATGAAATTCCTATTTTTACTTTTACAATGAAATGTAGCATTTATGTAAGTATATGGTTGCCATACAATTTATTTTACAGTAAAATGTTAAAAATTGAATGGTGTCATTGTTTTTTTTAATTTCGTACTTTAAAAATTCGTAAAAAAATAAATTTTGAATCTTTGAACTACTTATTCCAATAGATTTTTTAAATTTATCTTTATTTGGATGTAGGTATCGATAATTTTGCATTCTACAAACTAAATTTTATTGCATAATTCAACATGTGTAATCAATTATCATCCCTATTGTGTTTGATATTTTTTTACGGTCCGCTCGCACGTTCGATTATCAGATTAATATTCACAAATAAAACTCTGCAAATATATAATTTAATAACGCACACGTTTCGAGTCTCCACTAGAGTTAGCTCGCTGGAATATTTTTTACAGAAAAATGTGAAAATTCATTGGAATTTAATATTGCTATTGCGAAAGGATTCTCAGATACGCCGTTATAACATAATATGTTTAATGCCATTCGCTCCATAGAAAATTTAAAAAATGCGTGAGTATCGTGGATTACTCGGTTGGAAAGAAGTTTTATTTTAATGTAATGGCTTTCTCCCTCTGCACAGAGCAGTGGGAATTTTTCCAATATCGACGTTAAACGTTAATCGCACTTATTTATTGTACTAAATATATGCAAAGTTGTTCGGTAAAGGCCTTGCTGGTAAAGGCATTGTAAGGTGATAGCCTCCCTACAATTACGTGGGTAGCCGAGACCCCGGATAACCGTTTGTTCAACTAAAGGGTGGTTACGCGCGTTTTTAGACTAATTTTTCATTAGCTGCACACTTGTTCGTTAGGTAACTATACACTGAACTACGTAAATGAGCAAAAAACAAAAAACTACTCTAAATACATTATTCCGGCAGCCTTGCAAGCGGGCAGCCATCTTGAGTTCAAACGATTATCCTCAAGTTATATTATTTGACACTTTGAACACTTTTTACCTCCTCACTTCTAATCACTTCACTCCACTTCACTTCACTTTACATTTACACTTTACATTTCATTTTACATGTTTCTCAATCGTATGGTTTGTGTCGGGTTTTCGTGACGGTCACGTGACTTTTTTCGCCTAGCCCCCCATCCGCGAACCGTCCGATAAGGAACTTTCGTTCCAATTAGCCTTTAAAAAGTACCCAACAGTCTGTAAAGCAGAAAAAAAGAGATTTGGAACATGGGTCCAATAATAATCTAGTCTACGGGTTTACACCTCTTTATACCACTAACGATCTCTTACTAATTTTACAGCTATATTAAGTAATAGCAGAGCAAGGAAATATGAAATTACTAAGGGCTAAAGGCTTACGGTCCAATCTATTGATTAACTAGACCACTGGATCAATAATATATTTATTTTGGACGTCTTAAAAAACCGTTATCGAATTAGCAACAGCCGTTCGGATATCGATTGGTTCTCGATGATGCCGGAAACGATGGATTTGCCGCCATCTCGCCGAAACACATTACTCCGCTTTCTCCGGTACGTTGTGGCTTTGCGGTTTTTTCGGATGTTAAAAAAAATGCGTGAATGTCGTGTAACACTCGGTTGGAACGAAGTTGTATTATATAATTTTATTATATTTTATTTCATTTTATTTAAAATTATTAAATTTTATTTTAATTTATGTGATTGAATTTTATATAACATAATCTTATTTAATTATTTATTATTTTTATTAAATTTTATTTAAATTATATTAAATGTTATTTTATATAACATTTTATTTATTTGTAAGTATTTGATTTGACTTTGACTTCACTTCCACTTTTGACACTTTTCACTTGACTTCACTTCATTTTACATTTACACTATACATTTAATTGTACATGTTTCTCAATCGTATGGCTCGTGTCGGGTTTTCGTCACGTGACTTTTTGTCGCCTAGCCTAGCCGTTCCTTATCCGATAAGTAACTTCATTCCAAAAGTTTTTAAAATGTGATCCAACTATTCGAGTGACCTTTGAGCGAAGTGACATTAGTTCTTAACATACACATCCCTCGCAACGCATCCTCGCTCATCTCTGGTGGATGGTGAAAGTCTTAGGCGACGCGACCACCTTGAGCAGCGTTTACCGAGGGCAATCCTAACACGTTTTTTAGGGTTCCGTAGCCATAATGGCAAAAACGGTTATAGTTTTGGTCATGTCCGTCTGTCCGTCCGTCCGTATGTCACAGCCATTTTACTCGGAAACTATAAGACGTATTTTAATAAAATGTAGACATTAGGTTTAGTTTGTATGCCGCTATTTAGTTATGTAGTGAAATTGCAGAAAAAAATATCTTTCAGGGGGCGCTCCATACATGTAACTAAATAAAATAAAAATGTTGTATTAAATATCAACATGTTACACATCAATCGATAGGTCTTTAAAAATAACATTGAGATTTCTTTGTACATTTTGTGATTAATGAGAATAGATTCATAAATAATCGCTTCGAAATTCGGAAAAATAGCGTCCCTCCCCCTGTAACTTTTGAACCGTAAGTCCAAAAAATTTATAAGTCATAAAAACAAAAAGTTCTAAGTAAGAAAGGTTTGTTAACTTTTTGTTTTTATGACTTATAAATTTTTTGGACTTACGGTTCAAAAGTTACAGGGGGAGGGACGCTATTTTTCCGACTTGACAAAACACGGAACCTTTGATACACCATAAACAATGGTGTATCAAAGGTCCCGTGTTTCGTCTAAAGAGTGTATCAAAGAGACGATAATTTAAACGATTGCAGCGCTGCAATTTGCTTTGTGCGTTCATCCTCGTTGACTGAGCTTTGTTGCTGTATAAAAGGTGTCATCAGTTTTTACCTAATTTTACAAAGCGTATCGTACTACTATCTGCGTTAAATCGGTCGATGTTGTATTGGATACTTTAACGTTAACGAAATAAGGTTCATTTTCAATAAGCGGATAAACTGTACACTAAAAATGTTGATAGATTTTTCAAAAGTTCTGTAGTAAGCAATTGGCAGTTTGGAACCCAATTCTTTGGAGTAACAGAGATGGATGCACTTGAACTTCCAATTTCGAAATTCGCGCTCAACAAGCGATGTAAACAACAACGATCAAAAAAGTTCATGCGTATTCGGAATTAAAACTAAACTGTTCTAAATTAAAATTCCAAAAACAGTTAACTCCACTATCCGAGCAATGAAACATGCACTTAATTGGATAGACACAAAGTTAATTTCGGTTTAATTCGGTATTAACGAAAGGTTCTAATCTAACGCGAATTAACGCATGCACGTTGCAAATTGATTTCTATTATACTAAACCTAAGGTGTGTTTTTGTTTAGAGTGACGCATTTAGGTGCTCTAGATTTGGACCGAGCGGATAAAATCGATTTGATCGTTGATCTCGAATATCTCGATACCGGTAAATCGGTTTCGGTATCGGATTACTAATGACAAATTTGGTATCACGCGAATCACTTTCTCAAGTTAAGGAGTGCGTAATTTATAATTTATCACAGCTAAAATATCCCTCAATAAGCTTAATAGAATAGGAGAATAATTTGAGCGTGCTCGCGCTCGATCAGCGCGTTTGGCGTCGCGTACATGTTTAAACAAACAAATGCAAACAAACGTATGCGAGAGGCCTCAGTGCTTGCTGCTCAGAATACATGGACGCTATACAGTGTGTTTTGTTTAAGTGGGACAGTATGGGGAAATCCTAAAGTATAAGAGATACAGGGAAACTGTCTTAGGAAACATTAAGTACTTTTTTGTGAAAAAAAAATTGGTATAGTCAAAATTTTGGTCAAGTGTGAGTTGTCCCTAAAAATGATTAATTTTGATGAAATTTTTTTTTGATGCACATCTACTCAGTTTCATGAGGGGATCATTTTATTGTATGGGAAGAAAAAAATCGGGACAGCAGAAGTTAGGTAAATTTAATAAAATAATTTTACATTAAAGTAAATGTTCAAAGTGGCCTCCCTCTTGTCGAATGCAGGCACGAGCGCGTTTCAGAACACCTCTGGTTGCTTTAGACAAGGCGTTGTGATGTATGTTGTTCAAATGATAATGCACTGCGTCTTTTAACTCTTGTACCGAGTTGTAAGTATCTGCATAAATTCGACCTTTAAGGTACCCCCAAATGAAAAAATCCAACGGTGTTAAATCTGGTGAACGTGGTGGCCATTTAATAGGGCCATTTGTGCCCATCCAGCGATCAAGAAAATGTTCATTTAAAAACTGTTTAGTATCGATACTATTGTGGGCAGGGGCGCCGTCTTGTTGGTAGATGATATTATTCAAATTATTTAATGGAATTGCCATATCTACTAAATCCACAGCCATGTTTAATATTTCCTGATATTTTTGACTATTCAATGTTCCATGGTAAATTTTAATGGCAAAGATTTTATTATCTAATATTGCACACCAACAATTAAAGGAAAAGCGGACCTGGTTATGGGTTGCCGTAGTTCGGAAGGGGTTTGTACGTGCCCAAAAATGATTATTTTTTCTATTGTACATGCCATTGTTTGAAAAATTGCATTCATCTGTCCAAATAATCCGGCTTGGAAAAGACGGGTTTCTAATCGAGCATGCTACAAACCACTGGCAAAATGCTAATCTCCGGTCAGTGTCTCCTGGAAGCAATGCTTGTACAAGATGACCTTCTATGTAACACTTGTACTTGTAAGCCTTCAATACCTTTCGTACTGTAGATTTATGCACACCGATATTGTTAGCAGCTTCCCTCAATGAGGCTTTTGGGTAGGCTTCAAAATATCCTAAGATTGCGATAGTTGTAAATTCATTTATTACTGTGGCTCGTCTCTTCCGTTTTGGTGTAAAACAGCCTTCCTTTCTTAAATTTTTCACCAGTTTGTCAAAAATTTTGCGGTCCGGTTGATCGCGGTCCGGATAACGTTCCCGATACCACTGTAACGCATTCACAGAGCTACGATAATTTACAAAATACGCTTCAATTAAATCTACTTTATGCGAGTTTGGTAATTCCATGACGAAAACTTAACATAATGTAAACTTTAAACAATGAAATATCAAGTAAAATACTGTTTGTTTCAAGAAGTTCCAAATTTAAAATTTGTTTTTTTTTTAAAATTAGATTTGTAAGGTAAGGTGCTCGCGTAAAAATACCTTAAAGTATTTTAATCCTTTTTAAACCAAATAAAGTGTTCCAAATTCAAATGTAAAACTGGAATAGGCAATATTTTTTTTAATAAAAACCTTGCAGTGGGCAGTGGTAGGCAATTTACACGGGTTGTAATAATGAAAACGATTTTCTTAAATTTGACTAACTTCTGCTGTCCCGATTTTTTTCTTCCCATACAATAAAATGATCCCCTCATGAAACTGAGTAGATGTGCGTCAAAAAATAATTTCATCAAAATTAATCATTTTTAGGGACAACTCACACTTGACCAAAACTTTGACTATACCAATTTTTTTTTCACAAAAAAGTACTTAATGTTTCCTAAGACAGTTTCCCTGTATCTCTTATACTTTAGGATTTCCCCATACTGTCCCACTTAAAAAAAACACACTGTATACCCTTCTAGTAAGTTTGCTATACTATGCTTATTTCTAGATCCGGACATCTGGCAGCTGTTCGTTGGTGGAAGTCAAATAATGCAAACCACTTCAAGAATACAAATCCTTGAGTTCTGGGTTTAATTAAACATGATAAGAAATTATACACTAATTAGATTATACCTATATAAGCAAAAGTTTCAGTTGGGTGAAGGCAGTGCCAAAACGACGTAAAATGTAATTGATAGTTTGTAGCCTACTGTTTTTGTTTCTGCAATAACACGATATGTTTTTGTTCTAATGTTAAAATATAGGCCCAGTCATCTACAACAGACAACTTCGGCAGTGTTTACCTATTTTGGTATTACTTTTTTCCAACTAAAAAATTGTGCTAGTCCCTCATTCTGACCTCTGAAAGTATTAGTAGAATAATATGAAATATACAGCCAATAAAATTAAGATCATGACATTTTTAGAAGGTCTCTAATCTACGGTTTTGGCTGTGCAAAATACAACTTCTTTAAGGTTAACATCATACCACGTAGACGGCATCACTTATTTTTTCAGTCCATCTAAAATAGCAAATACCGTAAGTCAATAAACGTGAAGCCAAAACGATTAGCCTGAAAATTAATTATAACGCTCGATCCGTCGCACGGGTCGCACCACTAATGAAAATCCAATAGTTTTTCAACAAGGTTGAGGTTAAGCTTTAAAGGTTAAAGCTTTAAGGACCAAGACTGTTGAGGTCCGCTCGGCAACCTAAACCCAGGAATTGGCGTAGGCGACTGCCATTTGACCTTCCAATCCAGATGGGAAAGGCCTAGGCCTTGTTGAGATTAGGTCCGTTTTCCTCGCGATTTAAATTAACTCTTTACCAAATTAAAATAACACGATCTATCGAGTTAAACCCTGTACTTAAATATACAGTCTCCCTTCCGTTGGAGGGAAACACAAAGAAATTAAAGCATAGGAAAACCCTCGAAACGGTTAACCCATTTTGATGAAACATGTAAGAAGTAACACTAGAAAATTTACTTTCAACGCAAAAAAGAAACAAATTTAAATCGGTTCAGCCGGTTTAGTACTCCGGTGTCACAGACAGACACACGTAGCGGTATTTTTGCATCTGAGTTTATAAATAAACAGAAATACACACTTAAGTTTCTCATGTCAGCCGTCTTAAATTTGGTGCCCGCCGAAACCGAAACCATAATTTCGGCTAAACATCCCAACACTTTTTATTGAGGTCAAAAGATGATCGAACAATGACCTTTAATTAGAAAAAATACTGCAACCAAATGTAAACTTTACCGTTATGTAAATAACGCCTGGTTTCATATATCTTCTTAGCTTAGATCTTGATATATACAAACAGAAGAGTGTAGTTTAGTAAAAGTATAGTATTAGTTAAGTCTTTTTGGGTTTGAGTGAGATTTTATAATACCGTGGGATCTTGGTCCACAAAAAAGATGGATTAAGATTTTGTTGCATCATTTGTTATGTTTTAGACAAAGAATAGTAAAAGTGATCGCTTTTAAGTACTTGACAGCCTTTTTTTCTAGACCTACCAAACAATTAAACAATAAAAACTTGATATTTTGGTTTCAATATGACAGACGCTTAAAAACTGCTATAGTTGTGTCATTTATAGAGGACAGGGCCTATATTTTAACAAGACTAAAAACCATTGTCTATTGTTGCGGAAACAAAAACAGTAGGCGACTAACTAAAAATTGCATACATACATCATTTGACACTACTTTTCCCTAACAGAAACTTCTGGATATGATATAATATAATCTAATTAATTACATAATTTCCCATAATATTGCATCAAACCCAGAACTCTAGGATTTGTTTTCTTCAAGTTATTTGCATTCTTTGACATCCACCACTTTACAGCTGCCAGATGTCCGGACCTAGAAATAAGCATAGTATAGCAAACTAACTAGAGGGGTTTCGTTGCTCTCATTATTGTGTCATATCTGATGTGGCCAGCTCTCCGTCTATTAGACAAACTTAAGATTCAGTTGATTTTATGATGTTTATGATATGATTCGTTTCAGCGTAGCGTAACTTTTCGTTTCACCTACTTACGCATATATTTTTTTTTATACCACGACGGTGGCAAACAAGCATACGGCTCGCCTGATGGTAAGCAGCTACGGTAGCCTATGGACGCCTGCAACTCCAGAAGTGTCACATGCGCGTTGCCGACCCTTTACAAAAAGGAGGATCCACTGAAACTACAGAACCGAAGTTTTTTACCATGGCCCGTGCCAACAAACTTATCATTATCACTTATCAGATAAGTTAGATTCTATCTAACCTTACTAAGATGAAGTGTTTCAACAACCTTGGTTTTATCTTTATTATATTAATTAATATACGAGTTTACTTACACGTTACAAGTCATATAATTAGCAAACATAGTAGTATAACCAAAGACTATAAATAATATAGATAGCCACAGTCTAGGAACTTTTTTCAGCCCAAGTTTGAGGCGCCATCTGGACGAGAGCAACCCAAAGATACAAAAATTGTAGGGTGAAATGACATTGCAGTGCAGCGCCATCTCGTAACGAGTAGCGTATCGTAGTAACGCTAGATGGCTCTGTAGCGTAATGTCATTTCCCCGTACTATTTTTGTATCTTTGGGTTGCTTTCATCCAGGGCCCCGATTCGACATGGCATAACAGGCAGTCGCTTGCCAGACAATCACATTGGGATGGAATCACTCAAGAGTGATATCTAAAATGGTGGCCATAGCCATAGACAAAACGCTCTAGCGAGACCTACTGTCAGCTGGACAGTTAGGCGTGGACACGTGTGGACAGATGGATATCCACTAGCGATGCAAGTGTGACATCCACGTCTCACAATTTGGCATGTCGAGTCGAGCCCTGATGGGGTTTTAGACTTGGGCCGAAAAAAGTTCTTAAGCTGTCTATATTATTGTATAGTCTCTGGTATGACACATAAAGCGTTGATGGCGGAGGTACCACTTTCAATCCCAAGGTTGCGGGTTTTCATCCCGGCTTTAATAGTAAGTAGAGCCATTTAGGGTTTAATTTACACTGGACATATATATTATACAGTAAGTACTACAAAGAATTTTACGTACTAGTTACTTAACGTACTAGAACTTAATTTTAATCAATAAAAGTCTTACTTTTTTCACCTTTCCAAGCAAAAATCGCGATACTGGTGTTAGATTACGGTGATTTTTAGGGTTCCCTAGCCAAATGCCAAAAAAACGGAACCCTTACGGATTCGGAAAAAAATATATTTTTAGGGGGGGGGGCATACATCTAAATATATAAAAGAAGAAACTGACTGACTGACTGACTGACTGACTGACTGACTGACTGACTGACTGACTGACTGACTGACTGACTGACTGACTGACTGATTGACTGACTGACTGATTGACTGACTGACTGACATATCAACGCACAGCCCAAACTGCTGGTTCTAGAGATTCCAAATTTGGCACGTAGGTTTCTTATAAGGTCCAGGGATGCATTAAGAAAGGATTTTTCAAAGTTCACCCCCTAAAATGGGGTCCAAAGTTTGTCTGGCGAATCAAGATTTGTTAGACTATTTTATTCGAAACTTCACAGGAGTATTCCTAACGATAAATGAGTAAACACGTGTTTCAGGGTTTTTGAAAATTCAACCCCTAAAAGGGGCAAATGTGGTCACAAAGTCAAAATCAACATGGGTATTGTATCCTTTTTAGTACGCGGGCGAAGCCGCGGGAAATGGCTATTGTAACTATATTTCAAAAAAAATTTTTAACCAAATATCAACATGTGACATATCAATCGATAGGTCTTTAAAAATTACAATGAGGTTTCTTTGACCATTTTATGATTAAATAAATATTTTCTGAAATAATCGCTTCGAAAGTCAGTAAAATTATCTCTCCCCCTGTAATTTTTGAACCGTAAGTCCAAAAAATATAAAAAGATTTGAGGAGATATGCCTAATCATATAATTTCTACGAAAATTGTTTAGAACATTATCGGTTCAGCCATTTTTGAGTTATCTCCAAAAAAATCTTCCATAGGCATCAGATACGACCTTTTGGTATGAGTTTGGTTCTTATTCCTACTTAAAGTTACGGAACGGAACCCTCCTATGCGTGTTCCGACACGCACTTGGCCGGTTTTTTATAAATGAAACATAAAATAAACAAAGCGTTCCAATTATGCAATTTAAAAAGTAACAATCTTTCAAAATATGTATGCAAACTAATATAAGTTTTGTTACTGCCAAATAGTATCAAAAAATTGAGCGAAAACTAAATAGTAGTTTATGTAACTGTTACGTAATAAGGGCCTAATTACGTACAGTTGCATACACTCATATTATATATCCTGAATGACGTATTCGGAAACCATAGAATGACCGCCATAGGCACCGCCATGGCCAATTCGATTGTGCCGGCGGTCGGGCGGGCGCGTGCCGGTGGTCGGGGAGGAGGACAGGACTTACATTATGTTATCAAATTCGAAGTTCCAAATTTGAAATTCATAACCTATCAATATTTGAGCATGTAAAGTTAAAATTACGTTACTCCCACAGATAAAAAGCTTACCATAGTAAAATCGGTTGTGGTAATGCTAGATTCCCTACCGTTTTTGAACACGTTTTAGAGGACTTACAATGTGAGTGTAGATAAAAAAGTTTACCGAACTTTATCCCTTAGGTCTTACTTGTCCCGCTATCTGCAAAGGTAAGTTTATTGGCTATTGTAGTAGTAAAAATACGGCTTTTTCTGAACAAGGATGAATTTTAGAAGTGGAGCCACCGATATTTTTGATGTAAATTTTTAGGGGGGGGGGGCGGGGCGGCTCTTAACTTTATCTTGATATCTACATCAGTTCAGCTACTAGGCCAAGTTTGGTATCGTTTTGTTATGAATCGGGGATGCCGAACTAATTCATGGTATAATTTTGACACCGCTCCGTAGCTAAAACATGTAAAGTAAAAAAAATAACTTGTTTTGAAATTCCCTTTTTCACAAGAAAAAAACCATAATTTATGATCAACTATGAATCTTTTGTATAATAAAAGGTGCTTTAGAGCACCCTATTATACGTTCATTAAAGAAAAATCTAATGTCAAACTAAAACGTAATTTATACGGGTGTAGTAAAAAAAAAGTTGACAAGAAAAAAAAATTAAATGGAAAAAGTCTGATCAAAATGATTTGCGATCGTGGAATTAATCTTCTAAATTAATTATTTTTTTATTTTACATGTTTTTGCTTCGGATCGGTGTCAAAATTATACCATAAATGAATTTGGCATCCCCAATTTATACAAAAATGATAGGAAACTTGGCCTAGCAGCTCCACTAATGTAGACATCAAGATAAAATTGAGAGCCTCTCCCCCCTAAAAATTTGCATCAAAAATCTTGGTGGGTCCACTCCTCAAATCCATCCTTGGATTCTAAGGAATAATCGGGAAGAAGGAAATCCTTTGTTCACGAAAAGCCGTATTTGACCTTTTTAAGTCGTGTGCAAACGCAACTAGTTGTGTTTTTATTTACGCTAAAGATATTTGTAAAGTAATTAAAACGAGAGGTAAGTCACCAGGACACGACTTAAGCATCTAACACCTGAGGCATGCCATCATCTGCCTCGTATGTTGTCCCTGCTATTCAATCTATGCCTTAGCCACTCGTATCTGCCGTCTTGGACACTCTGGTGGTACCTATTATAAAGAATCGCACATGTGACGCATCGGAAGGGTTTAATTACAGACCTATTGGCGACAATTGACAACATTTCATTTTTTTGAGTGGTACTTTTTATTGTATGGCCCGAAAGAACTCACAATTTTAAGAGACCCGTATTTTTTTATTTTTGCGAAAATCCATGTTTTTGAGTGGAAAAATCCGTTTATATTATTACTTGGGCAGAAAGGGCGTATGTAACAGCCGTCGAAATATCGGCTAAATGACGTCACATGTTGTGTTTCATACACTGAAAAAAAACGTTGAAATAGTTACATTGATTGACATTTACGTAAAACCATAGCGTGACCATAGTGCGCTTAAACAGTTTGACATTTGAAGCACAAGATAAACGTCAAAACTTAAAATATCAAACCGCTAATTTCGAAAGATATCTTAAGGATTGTTGAAAATGCCTTGCATTGAATATTACCTAATGAAAACTTACAATAGCAATCTTTATAGCCCAGTTATTTACTGTTCTACCATCAGCTGAGGGAAGTACTATCTGAGACTATATACAGATGGACCTGAGGAGAGGCCCATCTTGTTGTTTTTCTTGCGCCGATGTGTGTATTATGTTGGTTTGTTTATATTGTGTGAGAATGTATATCTTATATTAGGCCACGTTTCCACTACAGATGTGCTAGGTATATGAAGGTATCTGCCTAATGAATAACTGAACGTAATTAAAATAATTTTATTATAATACTTATACCTTTTATTTCTCCCCTGATTAACACATGATGAATTTTACTTCTCCAGTAGTAACATTCTAAGTACAGGAAAGATAGTTAACTTATTATTGACAAGTCATCAGAAAGTACCTAAGGACCTACTTAATTAGGATACAGGTTTAAAAATGACAAGTGTTCATACTAATAAAATAAGTAATTTATTTCCTATAAAATGTAATTTATTTACCACAATCCAAAACAACTTTGGCTCGTGACATTTTAATTGATATAATTTCTCAGTTTTATCTGTAAAGGGACATTTCAACTTGAAAGCCAAATCGTCACAGATTCCGTTTGGAGAAGCACAAACAGTCATCCATTTTATGATTGTTGGCTTCTTGGAGAAACTCTTGAAGATTTGGGACGTCAGCATCACTTCTATACTGTTTTCGTTTACAAATAGTAAAGGAACATGAGGCTGCACTTAATAAAGGCCTTTGCCAGTTTGTACATAAGAACTCCGCGAAGATAACGAAGCTTCGGTACCTCTTGTGCCAGGCAAATTATATTTATCCGAGCTTTGCAAAAACTCACACGCGGTAAGCTCTTGCTGTCAGCTTTGACAAATCTTTCTGAGTTTCTCGTGTCCGCTCATGAAGTTAAATACAATCTGGAGGTCATACTTCGACCACAAAGTGAAGCCGAAAGAGAGGGTAATGTAGGGGGCTGCATCTCATTCTAAGTAGAGTGACCATATGTGATATGATGTATGTGAGAATGGGATAGTATGAAGATAAATATAAAATTAAATATGCTTGTCGTCTAGTAAGTATTGTCCAGAAAGAGAAGTCTCATAGTTCATATGGGAACTTTATACATTCTACTGACTTAAGGGGCTGGCCACTTCAGATACGTTGACGCAATAATGAGAGCAGAGAACCCCTCTAATTAGTTTACTATTTTAAACTTATTGCTAGATCCAGGCATCTGGCAGCTATTTATCGGAGGGCGTCAGAGTGACAGACCAGCAAAATATTTCAGGTAAAAACTGTCGAAGCCTATCGCTAATATAATAACAAAAAAGTAAAAACATTGCGTATCGCTACGGAAAACAGTAGATAGGCGACAAACAATACATTAACGTAACGTCATTTTGCACTATTTTCCCCCAACAGAAACTCCTGAAAATGATATAATCTTATTAATTACATGATACTGCACTGCATCAAACCTAGAACTGTAAGATATTTATTTCTTTGCATAACACCGATGAACAATTGCCAGATGTCCGCGTCTTAAAATAGGGGATAGTTAGTGAAGCAAACTAAAACTAAGTAAGTACAGGGGGTTCGTGGCTCTCACTATTGCGTCATATCTGATGTGGACAGTCTCCGACTTTAATATACTTAAAGGTAAATAAAGAAAACATCAATAACATCAAACTGCTCAATGGTTGACTGGAAGAGATCTCTTCCATGTACAAATATTGTATATATTGTTCCTGTTGTATTTTTCTTTGTTGTACAAATGTTGTACAATAAAGTATATTTTAACGGCCTCCTAGCCTAGTCGGTAGTGACCCTGCCTATGAAGCAGGAGGTCCCGGGTTCGAATCCTGGTCAGGGCATTTATTTGTGTGTTTATCACGGATATTTGTTCCTGAGTTATGGATGTTTTCTATGTATTTAAGTATTTATATGTATATATCTATTACATATATCGTCGTCTAGTACCCACAACACAAGCCTTATTGAGCTTACTGTGGGACTAGGTTGATTTGTGTAAGATTGTCCCATAATATTTATTTAATATTTATTTATTTATTTATTATAGTGGGAGTATAATTTTTGTATGGCCTTGTGCCATTTTAGGACCCCTTCGAAAGGGCCTAAAAAGACCCGCGGGCCACTCCTGTCCTGTGTAAGTAATACTTAGGAACAGACCATGTACTTATGTACATTTCTGTAAAAACAACAAAACCGACCCGCAGCTTGCCGACATCATAGTCACCCATAGACTAATAACCCATCTGTATATGTAGTCACCCTATTGTTTGACAATCTTAACTTGTTGTTAAATCGTAAAATTGAATGATTGTGGATTACCGGTGAAAGGAAAGTCTACTTTATTGTAAAGTCTCACCCCTGCAGCCTTTTACGCAACATATCTTGACCATTTTTACTTAAAAATGTTGTTACGAAATGTTGTTGAGCTGAGCGGCGTCATTTGAAATGATATCAGTGACATATTATGTCAGTGATGGGACGATGGGATGGGGATACCAGACCGTATTTTAAATATTACAAAACTTACTACTGTCTGCAATATTAATTGCAATTCTTTAATTTAATGAATGAATAATATTTACGTCGTAAAAAAATTCAAAGCAGCTAAAAGGGAACAAAGTATTAATTCAAATCTTGCAATAAATTAGGTATTATAAGTAGGAAGTAACTTCTAGTGTGTTACTAAAATAAATGTAGATAAATAAAACCACATTGGTAAGTTTCATAAGTTGGCAGCATTGTGCGAGTGACACACCGCCCCCTACAATATGCTCTCTATCGGACCGTTTTTATTACTTTTTACTAGTGACCTATGAACGACTGTTTTGCTCGGTAATAAGGTTCAACTGTGGTTAGGGAAATATAGTAAAAATACTATCCGGATTGTCTTCTGATCCGTGTGTCCGCTTCGTTATAGAGGTAATGGGTAATGGTCAATACCCAACCGGGGTATTTTCCGAGGATTCCCTGAATTCCATCGTCAGGTCGCCGTAGAAGAAAGCAGTCCGGGATCCGTGAAAAAGCGAAAATCGTAGTCGTCGTTGAAGAATGCAATCCGCGGTCTGTTAGAAAGTGAGTTGTTGTCGTCGTAGAAGAAAGCAGTCCAGAGTCCGTGACAAATCGCAACACGTATATAATTAAATTAATCCAAGGAAACGTAAATTACAAGCAAATATTCGAATTGAAAGAATTAACTGTCAGCTGTCCTGTCACTGTCAGTAGTGTTGTAATTGTCAAAGTTGCCAAACGGAAACCCGGAAGATAACGTTTTTTCATAGTGGTAGTATTGAATCAGCCGTGTGACGTCATTTTCCGGTTTACATATATTGGTGATTTTTTCCAAAAACGACTGAAAAAAAAATTCAAAAAAAATGGTTTTTGTGTTCTACAAGTGTATTGCTCGAAATGGTTTTCGATTTATAAAATTTGGAAATTTTGAAATATTGTCAATTGTGGCAAAGGTATTTGATAGTGTGCTTACTTCATATTTGAGAGATCATATCAAACTGCACGACGATCAGTTTGGTTTTCAACCTGGGCTGTCAACGGAGGCTGCAATCCTCAGTTTAAAGTACACTGTCAAATACTACACTGACAGAAATACGCCTATTTATGCTTGTTTTTTGGACCTGTCAAAAGCCTTAGTTAGTTTAGTTATTATCTTTGGATTAAGTATGATTGTTTGCATGTTGTTGTTGTCAAGAATAAATGTTTTCTATTTCTATCTTCCTTCTGACCTCGTCTCTTACGATATCCTATGGCAGAAATAACAGAAGTCGAAGCTGCCACCAGAGCTCATACAACTACTCAGATATTGGTATCTCAATGAAGAGAACCGTGTGAGGTGAAGCTCACCCTTACTATTTAATCTTTACGTGGACGTGCATGTTGGACAACTCAGTAGCACTCATGTCGGCTGCCATGTTGATGGCGTGTGCCTAAATAACATCAGCACGGCTAGCACGTCTTATAAGAGCGACTTAAGCCGCGAGTAGGGAAATCTTCCCGTGCCTGTCAAAAATCTCGCTTTCCGGTAGCATAACATGCACCCGCGGCTACAACTGACACGAAGAGAACTCAAAGTTATGCAAAGGATTTTAGTTCAAAGTCGCGAGTCACTGTCATTTTATGACACTGGCATTTAATCGCGAGTCTGTCGCTCCTTTCACGCGCAAGTTGTGCTGCCAACTAGCGACAACGCATGAAGTCGCGCAGATCTGTCTTTTGTCACGCCAGTCGCGCGTTAGACGTGCTAGCCGTGCAGTTACGCGGACGACATGGTACTGCTTGCCCCGTCGGTGAGCGCGCTCCGGGAACTTGTAGCAATATGCGAGACCTATGCTTCCTCACACAGTTTGCTAAAAATGGAAATCATGGTAAAAAGAGCGAGATAATGGTATTCAAGTCTACACAATAACACGTAACAAGTGCCCCTCATATGTTCCCCTGTTCGACCAACTATTTTGCCTCAGAAAGTAATCGTTGTTCAATCGAATTATTATTATTGTATCTTGCCTGTCTGCCCAATTTCCGCTCGCTCTCCAGGCTGGAAATAGGTGGGAATACTACAAGGTCGAGGAAGAAAAAGCAGCTTAATATACGTCCTTGTCAGTATTATGAACGGTGGTGTAGCTTCAGAAAAACTCAGCGCGCGCGGAGAACGCGCAAGGAACGTGCGCGCGTGGCCATGAGGCTGGGAGCCTCGATGGCGACTGATTTTCATTTAGGGTTCATTATTTACATTGACTTTTAATTTGAATAAAGAATATTTTATATAAAACAACTAGTAATGTAGAGGTTTCTATCCAACCTTTACAGTATTGTACTGTATTGGTGTCAAACTTGTCAACAGCGGATTTAAAGACTGACCAGAAATATACGATCATGCGCCATGTTGCGGAATTTCGTTGGAATTAATTTCTTGCACTGGCAATGATTTTAATGACAGAATGATATGCATGTGTGAGGGTATGTGACAGGCTGTCACCTGATGTCAGTGTGTCATTGTGGCGGTTTATTTGAATAATAGTAAAGTGTTGAATATTAAATAATAAACGAGGAAAAAATCCCAATATTATTCATAGTCCAGAGCGAAACATTGTAAATAATGTATGTAATAAACAGCTGTAAAATACTGTAAATAATACGCTCCGGAAATGAAACTATTTCGCAGTGAAACATTTTCAAATTAACATCAGAGCTGACAGGTAAACAAATCAAGATGTCACCATACCATAGAGAATAATACGCTCTATGACTATACTGATCTGTTGCCATATAAATGAGAATAATAGCGCCCTCTTGACAACAGTCATATATTTCTGGTCGGGCTTTATAAACATTGGTGGGATAGCCGCTTGAGACATTTTTTGACTTTCACCACTTTACAGCTGCCAGATGTCCAGATCTATAAATAAACATAGTACTTATAGCAAAATGATTAGAGTGGTTTCGTTAATCTCATTATTGTGTCATATCTGACGTGGCTAGCTCTCCGTGTAGTAGAATATATAGGTACTTTCCCTCGTTACTGCTTTTATATTTGTTGAAGTGTTGTTGAACATTAAAACAAACTGTACTGTGGTTACACTGGTTACAGAACAGACATCTTGTGAAATGTGTATACTCGTAATTGTCAAACAACAATCTTATCAGCTGATAAAATTATCAGTAATATATGGCCGTTTGCAAACTTAAACAAAGAAATACGATAAATAGATATCAAACAGAGAAGCTATATATCTGCAAAACATGAAGATCTATAAAGGGGATTTGATTCTTATACTTTTCCCTAACCACAGTTGAACCTTAAAATGATCCGATAGAGAGCCAAACACCGGGAGCGGTGTCTCACTCGCACCCGTTACAATATTGACATGTTGACAAATATTTATTTATTGTCGTATTGGCATTATTGACCGATGACATGATTGCTCCTAATATGCACGGGTGGTATTTAGATAAATAACACACTTTTTAGCTGTAATAAATAAGGCTTATAATCTTTGATATCAACGTCGTAGTTAGTTAGGTACAAGTATTTTTGCAACAGAACACTTGACATGCATTTTGACATTTGCGTTTTGTAACTAGTATTGTCAATCTACGTTCCGTTTTAGTAATATCCTTAATTATAATATAATACTGTTTATTAAAAATACCTATTATTATTAGAAGTTAGATTTTAACATGTTTTATTAAACATTAAATTATAATAGTTAACACAAACACAAATCAACTCTTCAGATGCATGACAGGTCTGCCAACATCAGACAGCCATATACTTTTATCTCATTGTACAGTATGTCTCATAAGTAGACCCCGGACTCTTGTGGCAATGACGTCACAATAGGGTGATTTGGGGAGTAAACGGGACAGTGCTTTGAAACACGGTTAAAAACTCGGTTGTTAACCGAATACATTAAATTAGACATTTTTAACAATATTACTTAGTAAGTTGATCAATATTATCGTTTGCTATATTACTTGCAAACCATGCATTTGTACGTTAAACTGGCATTAGTTTTGTCGGCCACTCGCTCCTTGTTCGTCACAAATGTCACCAAGCCAGTTTAAAGTACAATTGTATGGTTTGGACTAAAAAATAATATTGATCAATTTACTAGATAATTTTGTTGAAAATATCTAATTAAAATGTATTCGGTTAACAACCGAGTTTTTAACCGTGTTTAATAACACCGTCCCGTTTACTCCCCAAATCACCCTATTGTGACGTCATTGCCACAAGAGTCCGGGGTCTACTCATAAGCTATTTGGACAGATATCTAACACTCCTTTGATCAAAACGAGATGCAGTACCCACTGTGACTTCTCTTTCGGCCTCACTTTTCGGTCGAAGAGGGTGTCCGATGGCTGTCCGGTATCTGTATTGGTCCATCATGCAAGTGTCCGTCAAAATGCGTCAAATAAGGGTAACGCCACGATAGCTAGAGAGTAAAGGCTTGGTTGAGGTTAGTTGGGTTAGAGACTTAGAGAATTCAACCCGGATGGAGTAGCCATGACTGTCATTTTCTATAAAAAAAAGTCTGCCGATTTTTGCGGGGGAGGGGAACGTCAAATGCATGGCTATTCGTACGTAACGTACAAATAGCTACGTCAGATACACGTCACTCCATACATGTGTATGACCACTGGTCCCTGTCAATGGCGACTCTCGTTGGTTTAATTCTCAAAGGGTTAGAGACGTTCGATCGTAGTCATAAAAATAGTGAATTTTTCCAACGCAGCTAACTTCACTCTGTCAATAACTGATAAATTCATTTTATACTCTCTAGCTATGCTACACTAGCGCCACTCTGGAGAGATTTGAAACTATTATTATTGCGGATTTTTGTTCAAGAATCTTGTATCGTGTAAATGGGCCTTAGCTTACATCTGGACACTTTTGCTACTGGAGCCCCTGGACCCGCATGTGAGATTTTCCTCCTTACCTCTATCTTCCATACATTCCACGTAAATATTTTCTGACTACCACTTTATTTAATATTATTTTATCGCTATTTAATTTATTACATTATTTATTAAATTATATAGCTATTTAATAGTTTATGTAACTGTTACGTAATAATTCATAAGGCCTAATTACGTACAGTTGCATACACCGTTTGATCTACACACATATTATAAATCCTAAATGACGTGATCGGAAACCATTAGAATGACTGGCATTGCACCGCCATGACCAACTCGATTGTCCCGAGGGTCGGGGAGGAGGAGAACCGCGGTCGGGGAGGAGAGCTGGATTTTCATTACGTTGTCAAAATCGATGTGGTTATGAATTTTATAAATTTTTACAACTCTGGCACAGATAACACACTGATGTTACATTACTGGTTGCAATAATGGTGGTATTTACATACAGTTTCCGAACGCAGAATAGAGGATTTATGATGTGGGTGTAGATAAAAGAAGTTTTGATTGATTAAAATAGCCTCTTATGAGTACATGTCAAGCCATGATCAAACCACTTTGTGCCGCGAAAGCACGCGATAGGCTCTCAAATTTAAAGGATGGTCCAGGTTGACGCAAACGTTAACGTTGATTTGTGTCGTTTGACCATTAGCTTGTATGAAAATCGTGTGATGATGGCCTTTGTTAATGTTTTCTAATGTCATTCTGCTGCGGCATAGCATAATGCTACTTATTTTTTTATTTATCGTATGGCTACATGTCACTGGATATAGAATAGGCATTTCTACCCTGGGGTAGTAGTAGTGGGAAAGCAGATGATAATGAAAATCTAGTGAGTGCTGCGAGGTCCAGATGGGACAGTGCAGCTGCCAAGTATGTTACTCTTTTAGCACCACCCAGGGATCACGTGTAGGGTTGTTTAAGGTGTTTCCTACGGACGCAGAGTAACATTGATCCCCATACTACTTATTTATAGAGGTGTACATCATATAATGTCGTGAACGTCCAAGGGCTTAGGGCTGTCTTGTTTGGCTTGTAAAAATCAGATTAAACATGTTGTCAGTACACAGTACAAACTTTCAACGCCTTTTAACCCCTTTAGGGGTTGAATTTCGAAAAATGTTAAAATAACTTTTATTATTTTTTAAGTAGCAGTAAACGTACGAAGTTTTAAGTCTCTAACTTAAAATTTAAAATCCTTACCCATACAACATTTTAACCCTCTTTTAACTTTTTTTAATAATGAAAACTGACATGCCTCAATTTAAAACTAATTTATTCTTTTTTGAATTTTATTAAATCAAAGAATATTTAGATTATACGTCATTTCTGTATTATGTACCTATTACTATAAGGTGTTATTAATGTTAATATCCATGCATGCTGCATGCTTAGCTGTAAGAAATCTAGTTCTTAGGATTGTATAATATATGCATGCCTACTAGCAGGCTGAATACACTGTACCTAAAATGTATTTAAGATCCACCTGACTGTATACGAGCAAATAAACAATTTGGTATTTGATATTTTTTACCCCCTTAAGGTTGAATTTTTCTAAATCGCTTCTTATTACTTGTACACATTATAAATGTAATCTGACCTGCAAATTACAACTTTCTAGCTTCAGTAGCTCCGGTATCGCTTTAATATAAACTTTTCAACCCCGTTTCAACTCCTCTGGGGTGGAATTTTCAAAAACGCCGAAATTAGTCTTTGTTTTTAACTGAGTAGCGCCTACAAACGAACTTTCAAGTCTGTCATAAAAAAGACACTGTAATATCTATACAAACTTTCAACCCCTTTTTAATCCCGTAATGGAATGAATTTCAAAAAATGCTGGAATGACTTTCATTATTTTTTAATTATCGGCAAATGCCCGAAGTTTCAAGTCTCTGAGCTAAAATTTAAAATCCTATCCATACAAACTTAACCCCCTTAGGGGTAAAATTCCCAAAAATCCCATGTTATCCCTTGCCTACGTTATAAAAGGAAGCTATGATGTAAATTTCAAGTTGATGAGTCAGTCAGGACAAGGGCAAATACGAGTATATATAGAGACATTAATTAATTTAATCCACAGGTCGTACTGGCAACGTGTGTTCCACGGACTCGGAATGTCCGGACAACGCGTTCTGCAAGGCGAGTAGCTACTGCGTCTGCAAGGACGGCTTTATCTACTCCGCTACTGAGGAAGGAAAGGCCTGCCTGAAAGGTGAGTGAACCAAGCGGACGCACGAGCGGAACGGACAGCGGAGCGTTCTCATTAAACACAATACATGGAAACGTATACGAGCGGCCTCAGTGCTTGTGTTAAGTGTAGTGCTTTAAAGTTAATCAGTAAACTGAGTGGACGCACGATGGTAAATTTAACAAGCGTTTCATCCGCCAGTTCAACTTGTTCAATTGTGTTACGAGTTAAATATGAAATACACAAAATTAATCGATAACGGATAAATGTCTATCTATATATAATTAGATAGATAGATAGACATTTATTCAATAAAGCACACAGTACAGAACATAAAAAATAGAGGTAGAAAAATGCATACCTAAAAGTAAACACTAGTCGAGTATAGGTACTACAGAAGTTCACAATGTGTTCAGCAATGTGCGCGATAAAGAAAAGGCAAAGGAATTAAAGGAAAAGGAATTACTAATTACGAGCTTGTGAAATTCATCCTAGAGCGGATCGGACAGCGGGCTGGTACATACTGCGTCTGGAAGGACGGCTTCTTTTACGACGCTACTGTAAACGAGAAAGCTTGCCGGAAGCAAACTTAGAGAGCGCTTTAGCAGAGCGTACAGCGTAATAATACGATATAGGAAAATATATGCGAGTGGCCTCATTGCACGCTCAGAATACTTGAGTTGCGTCTTCGTGTTGTTTTTAACCAACTTCAAGATTTCAAAAAGGGGACGTTCTCAATTCGGTTGTATGTTTTCTTAAATGTTTGTTAAAATTTGAAAATTATATTTCTGACATAACTATATAAAATAACTCAAATCTCAAAGGCATATATAGTGATCTTTGTATTTTTATCAAAAAATTAAGCATTTTCATTCAAAAAAGTGATATTTGATAAAGTGGAACTGCTGATAATGATCAGAACGGAACTCTTCAACGACGCATACGTTCACGTTGGGCGTGTCCTCTTCGCTGTGTTTGTTAAGCAAACTAGATTTTCAAGACAAAAATTTGTCACGCTCGAGTTCTGATGATGGGATCCATGAGGAATCGAGGGAACTCTTCAAATGTTAGAGGCATACCTACACTAGTTTTAGTATTTTCATAAAAAAATCAATCATTTACATTTAAAGAAGATTTCTGATGAATGGGTAAAAAAATATGCCAAAAGAGAACAAAGTTTTTGATGTTGCACAAATAGTCTATATATATATATATATAACTCAAAGGTGACTGACTGGCATAGTGATCTATCAACGCACAGTCCAAACCGCTGGTTCTAGAGATTCCAAATTTGGCACGTAGGTTTCTTATAAGGTCTAGGGGTGCGCTAAGAAAGGATTTTTCAAAATTCATCCCCTAAGGGGGTGAAATGGGGGTCCAAAGTTTGTATGGGGAAACAAGATTAGTTAGTCTATTTTATTCGAAACTTCACAGAAGTATTTCTAACAATAAATGAGTAAATACGTGTTGCAGGTTTTTTGAGAATTCAACCCCTAAAAGGGGGAAATGCGATCAAAAGTCTGAAAATCAACATGGGTATTGTTTCTATGGTTTATCGGGTCGTTGATTACGAAAACAACAACGATTTTAAAATCCGACGTGGCGGACGTGAAATACTATCTCCCCTGTTAGGGTACAATGGGGTTGAAATGTCTAAATATCCATATGGGTGTCGTTTTTGTCATTTTTTGGGACGTTAATTAAGAAAATGGCATCGATTTTGAAATTTAATATTGTGGACATAAAAATTCTTGAAAGTATTTGTGCCAAATTGCAATCTTCTTCTAAATATATAAAAGAAGAAACTGACTGACATATCAACGCACAGCCCAAACCGCTGGTTCTAGAGATTCCAAATGTGGTACGTAGGCTCCTTATAAGGCATAAGGATGCACTTAGAAATTATTTTTAAAAATTTACCTCCTAAGGGGGGAAATGGGGTTCAAAGTTTGTATGAGAAACGAGATTAGTTCAACTATTTTATTCGAAACTTTACAGGAGTATTCCTAACGATAAATGAGAAAACAAGTGTTTCAGCTTTTTTGAGAATTCAACCCATAACCTGACAAAATTTAAATATCAACATGGGTATTGTTTCTATGGTTTATCGGGTCGCTGATTACGAAATCAACACTTAAGGGGGTGAAATGGGGGTTGATAGTTTGTATGGGGAATTTTTAAACGTTGAACCAATTTAGATGAAACTTGGTATAGAGATAGTCTGTGTACCGGGAAACGTCATGGGACAGATTTTATCTCGAAAATCGATCTTTAAGGGGGTGAAATGGGGGTTGGAGGTTTGTATGGAGATTTTTTTACCGCGAACCGATTTAGATAATTTTGTTGTGGATATAGTTTGAGTCCCAGGAAACAATATAGAATATTTTTTAAGCCGAAAATCAATCTTAGAGGGGTAGAAAACATGTTGGTAGTTTGTATGGCGAATTATTAACCGCTGAACAGACGATTGAAATGAAACTTGGTACATATTATATAGATTGAGTCACGGTAAACAATATAGGATAGTTTTTATCTCGAAAATCAACCCTCTAGGGGGTGAAACGGGGGTTGAAAGTTTGTATGGGAAATTAATAACCGTTGAACCTATTTAGATGATTTGGTATGGAGATATTTTGCGTTCTGGGGAAGGATATATAATAGTTATTATCCCAGAAGTCATTCCTTAAGCGGGTAAAAAGGAGGGTGGATTACTAATTCCACGCAAATGAAGTCGCGGGGAAAAGCTTCTATTCAAGAGTAGAAATCTGTATTAATCATAATCTCTCAGTAGTAAGTCGTTGATGGCGTAACAATTAAACAATTATTACAATAATTTCTTTTAAATAAAAAATGAGGGAACCGCCGTCTTCAAAACGTGGTATACCGAAACCCCCAGAATGTAACGAATACTTTTCCGAAAACCGCTTCTAAATCAGTTCAGCGAAACGCAAGATGATCGCGGACAAACATACATTCCTACATACAAACATACGAGTCTAACTGAGAACCTCCTTTTTTAGTACTTTTAGTACGCGGGCGAAGCCGCGGGAAAAAGCAAGTTATTATATAAATGTACTACCATTTTAATCATACCCAGCATAACCTAGATTAATGACAATATTGTCTTAGCAATAGCTGTACCCTATCAGGGTTCATGTGAAACTCACTACTAACGGGTTGGCTTAATGTAATGAGAATTTTCATATTGGAGAATCAAAAAATAAAGTCAATAGCTACAGGCTAATAAGTTGTATTTCCATAAACTAGAACATATTCAACATTACAAACAAACATTAAAATATAGGAAAAGTCCCTCCATCTTCAAACTTTCGTAACTTGCTTCTGGCTGTTCCACTCACACCTTGGACATCATACAAATTGACTTTTTGAAATTTAATATGTACTTATCCAAAATTGTATTTGATTGGTAAATTGGCTTCCTACGCATCACTAGTTACCATTCTTTTGAAAATTGCCAAATAATCTCTGATTGTTCGACGTTTAGAGACGTCACACTAGATTAAGCAAACTCTAAGTATGCCAAAAATAGTCAAAATTGTTTAAAAAGCAATCCCATACATTATGTATCAAAAGATGCCAACCCAGCAAAAGTCCCTAAAGCTCGACCAATCGAAGCTTCATGGGATATTTGTAGTAAGTTAGTATAAGGTTACGGGCAGGATGCCAGTTCTCAGAAACCATTAGAATTAAGGATAATATGGACAATTAAGAAATGTTGTCCAAGGTATGATGCGTATGGTCAGAAGCACGTTACAAAAGATCGAAGCTGGAGGGCCTTTTTCTATATAGTAGTGATTGTTTGTAATGTCTAATATGTTCTAGTTCCTCGTAAAAAAATCCATTAACCTGTAGGTATTGACTTTATTTTTAAATTTTTCAATGTGAAATTTCTAATTACTTTAAGCCAACCCGTTACTACTTATTTAAAACCTACTAACCAAGGGTGCAATCTATGAAATGAAATGATTGATAAGCCAATTGGGCATGGCAACTTTATAACTGATTTAATGGTTTTACCTCCTTTTCTACATAATGAGGCGAATCATGCTGTCTTTTTTATTTCATTGTTTGGAATCTAAGAGTGTACCATTCACCAATTCGTAAAAAAATAAATACTTTATTCCTACTTTAGAATCAGTATTAGAAACAAAAAACCGGCCAAGAGCGTGTCGGGCCACGCTCACTGTAGGGTTCCGTAGTTTTCCGTCCGTCACAGTAAGTGTCCCCACTTAAGAGTTAAAATAACACCGCCATGTAGGATATGATATGAGCGTTCCACGTACAGCGACATCTATCGGCAAATTAAGTAAACTAGCGCGCGAGCATAAAGTATGGAAGATGATTTTTATGGGATAATTCTTTATTGCGTGAACCGATTTTCACCGTTTTTACTTTATTTGAAAGCACGTCATTTCATTGTAATTTTGTAGAAATTACAGGTACAATAAACACCTGCTTATACGGTTAAATTACAAACTTAGTTCAGAAATTATTTTGTATTTTTTTTTCAAAAACTATTCATCCTATCAAGTTCAAAATAATTTTCCTAGAAAGTTTTTATAAAGTTCTACTTTTGAGATTTTTTTCATATTTTTAAAACTTATGGTTCAAAAGTTAGAGGGGGGGGGGGGACGCATATTTTTTTACTTCTGGAGCGATTATTTCCGAAAATATTTACATTATCGAAAAATGATTTTAGAAAACCCGTATTCATTTTTAAATACCTATCCAATAATATATCACACGTTAGGGTTGAAATGAAAAAAAAAATCACTCCCCACTTTACGTATAGGGGAGGTACCCTAATAAAAAAATAATTTCCACTTTTTATTTTACCAGTTTGTCGGCGTGATTGATATACATATTAGTACCAAATTTCAGATTTCTAGTGCTAACGGTCACTGAGATTATCCGCGGACGGACGGACGGACGGACGGGCAGACATGGCGAAACTATAAGGGTTCCTAGTTGACTACGGAACCCTAAAAAGGCACCCAAAATTTTGGCATCCATTAGCAAAAAATTTCCAGAGGCATAGAAGTAGAGAAATAGAAGGGTAAAATAGTATAGTCTGGCAAACCATTTCTGTCAGTAGAAACGCGCGGCAAATTTAAAATACGTACATGTGGCAACCCTTTATGATGAGACACCGTATTTCATGACGAACATTTCAATTCACATTGAATTTGTTTCTAGTGCATTTCACTCTCTCACCTTAAGCGCGAGTGAGATACAACTCCTGCAACGTTCCCAATTAGATTTAAATTCATTTTTAAGGCATATGTCAATTGCCTCAACCAGATTATCTAATGAAAGGGGCGGAAAAACCACCTAAAATTAAAAACATATAATTTGATGATCATTGCTGCTTTTTTCACTGATTCTTAGTGTTGTCATACTTTTGTTCGCTGTACATTGCTACTGCGTTCGTTGGCTGGCCAGGCTATAGTAACTAAAACGTTTTTCTTATTAGGTATAGTCGATTATATTAAATTAAATTTAAATATTAAATTAAATTTATTATATTAAATTTAAGATAAAATATAAAGGGCATAATTTAAAAAAATCAAACCAAAAACAGCCTACATTTCATCATAAGTAAAAACTAACCTTCTTTCACAGTTTCATCATACGGCGACCCATGCACGGAGCAGATCCAATGCCACACCAGTCTAGGAGTCCACTCCGAGTGTTACATCTACGTATGCTCCTGTAAGACTGGCACCCAGTTTGTCAACGACAGATGCTACAAGAAAGCGCGTAAGTCACATTTCTTAACGGTCCAAACTGAGACGCTTGGGCGGCGGATGTAACGTAAACAAAGGGAACGTATACGAGTGGCCTCAGTGCACGCTTAAACGCACACACACTCTTAGGTTCACACAGTTGCAATTTACGGCCAATGCTCGCATCAGATGTGCTGTGCACTGCGCAGTGCCACGCTAGCCTTTTAAAGCCTTTTTTAAACCATCTCGAGTAATATTTTTTAGTATTTTCTTCTATTGTTAGCATTAACTACTGTACGTGTCCTGGTTGTTGCATCATCTCCTATAATAAACCCACCATCTTCTTTTTGCGTGCTGGTTATCAAACTAAAGGGATTCCGGTGTACATATAGACAGCGCTATACACGTAAAGGTACTAATACTCAAGCATCGCACGTACACCAGAGCTCGTACTTGAAATCCGCCTAAAGGTACCTAATTATAATAAAGATGTTAATGTATATTTTTAGTCATCGGTGAACGCTGCATCTCTGACTTCAACTGCTACGTGATGGACGCGCCGGCCGAGGAGCAGGCGTTTTGCGTCCGCGGCTTCTGCCAATGCCAAGTGCACTACAGTCCACGAAATAGCACACTGTGAGTCATTACGCCAGTCAGTCGACGCTGGATGCCACGCGCAGCGTTGGCTTCTATGGGAAGCAACATCTCTATACGACGTGATGCTGTGCTAAACAGCAGATCAAAGGCTTAGGGATTGGAAGAAACAATTGATTAATCAAAAACGAATAATGAAAGTCACGATTGTTTGCTACTGATGAATAGCAGAATATTAATGTACAGTAAAACTAACTTAACACGATTTTTAAGGCCGATAAAGTGCCTAAAGCGACAGTAAAGACAGTTGACTTATTAATGTGTTAAACATTAGTGCTTTTTAAATTATTATTTCCTTAAAGAAGTCTATTAATATAAAATAATTATTTTGAAATATTACAAACACGATTAAATCCTTTAATCTGTTAACCCGTACCCACAGAAACAAAGAAAAGTTTCACATTCTGTGTATGATATGACATGACCCTAAAATTGCTGAGAATTGTATGTACTACTTTGGTCTATGAGTATAAGGAGATTGTCCCATATAGAATGTCCCATATATATATTTTTGTGCAGGTGCGTACGCGACGCTATGCTGGGCGAGGCTTGCGAGGACGATCAGCAATGCGCTGGAGTGGGCATGGAGTGCAAGGGAACTTGCCGATGCGGACAAGGCTTCACAGCCTATGACGAGGGCAAGATATGCTTGGAATGTGAGTCTCCTCTCCCTGTGTATCATTAGGCGTATGAAGAGCTGCGCAGGAGTCACCATGGAGTGCAAGGGAACGTGCCGCTGCGAGCTGGGCTTCGCGGCACAAAACAAGAGTAACGTCTGCTTGGAATGCGAGTAGGGCCTGAAGATCATCCGAATTTACATCGTCCTACCACTATCGAGACTTTTCCATAGTGAGGGCGGGTGTTTAAACCAACTTCCATTTCTAAAATAAGGTTCTCAATTCGTTGAGATTATTTTAACTGTTTCCTGATGTCTCGTTGGGCCGATCAGGTGAAAGATTTTTCTACATACTTTTTTTTAAAGAAGCTTTTACATTTAAACCAAAACGTGAAGTGGAACTGCTAATGAACACATTAAATTATTGCATAAATAAATATTACAGACACAAGAGTCCGGTAATGATTTGAAAACGAAAATCGCTAATAATGAAATTACACACATGAATCGCATTTGATAAGATAGTTTGAAGTATAGTTATTGCAAAAAAGTTCTTTGGGTCTCGATATATTCATATTTAATACCCTAAAACTGAATTCTTACAGAGCTTGTTTAGTGAGGACGTTGATCCGTGCAATCTTGTCGCATGATTATTAGTTATTATTTTTTCTGGCCCCCAATATGTTTTATATTATCTGATTAAAGCATGAAATACAGTTTATTTCTCTGTTTTTATATTTGTGTAATACTTTAATACCTTCCCAGAAATATCACCTAAACTCCGGCAATTTTTCATAGAATTGCTCTAGCTAAACATACTCTTCCTTAAAATAGAATTGCTCTAGCTAAACATACTCTTCCTTAAAAAATATATACGAAAATGAAAAAAACTGTTCCACTTATTCCTCAGACGACTCATTTTACAACGTATTTATGTATTTTACGTCCTAGTATAACTTAATTTTGATCAATAAAAACCTTACTCTTTTCACCTCTCCAAGCAAAAATCGCGAAATAAGTGTTAGATTAGGGTGAATTACTTATATATGAGACAAGATAATAAAAAACCGTTCCACTTATACAATTTAAAAAGAAAAGTACTTTCAAAATATGTATACAAACTGATAGAAGTTTCGTTAGTTACTGCAAAATAGTTTCGAAAAGTTGAGCGAATTCGAAAAAAAAGTTTACCGGACTCTTAAAGGCCAAGCCACACCGGCTGGGTGTGCGTAGACGTGCATATTCCACTGCGTTGTGCCGACGACGTTCGGATGTTTTGTTCGGGTCGGTCGCCGGCCGTCGGCGACGGGTGGTCAGAAAACCCAGGGCCTAAAATAAGAATTGTCATAAGACATGTCACACCGCACACGCACATCACGTACATCACGCAAGCGTCTACGTATACGCAGCCGGTGTGGCGCGGCCTTTAGGGACTTCTATTTTGGAAGAATACTCAAGGATTTCTCTCGGAAAGTGACATTGAAGTAGTAAATCAGTGTTGATAATGAACAGTACGACAATTATACTTTTTTGTTATTCGGTTCGTTTACTCAAAAACTTTCTATTACAGCCGTGGAAAAACTGGGAGATCCGTGTATCTTTGATGCACAATGTCACTCCCTCGCCGGGGTCCGCGGCGTCGACTCAACTATGTGTATGAACGGAGTATGCTCGTGCAGCTATTACAATGCCCGAGCGGCGGGTAGCCCGCCCCGCTGCTGGGTCATTCGACGCCCTGGTGAACAGTGCCGTGCCGACGAGGTAAAAATTAGCGTCTCAACTCGTGCAGCTACTGCGCTTAGTCGGCGTGGTAGCCTGCCCAGCTGCTAGGTCACTCGGTGCCCTGGGCAACAGTGCCGAACCGACGAGGAAAAGTTGTAGCATCTCAACTTGTGCAGCTACAACGCTCGAACAGCGGACAGCCCGCTTCGCTGCTGTATCACTCGACGCCCTGGGCAACAGTGCCGAGCCGACAAGGAAAAGTAGTAGCATCTCAACTTGTGCAGCTACAACGCTCGAGCAGCGGGCAGCCCGCCTCGCTGCTGGGTCACTCGATGCCCTGGGCAACGGTGCCGAACCGACGAGGAAAAGTTGTAGCATCTCAACTTGTGCAGCTACAACGCTCGAGCAGCGGACAGCCCGCTTCGCTGCTGTATCACTCGACGCCCTGGGCAACAGTGCCGAGCCGACGAGGAAAAGTAGTAGCATCTCAACTTGTGCAGCTACAACGCTCGAGCAGCGGGCAGCCCGCCTCGCTGCTGGGTCACTCGGTGCCCTGGGCAACAGTGCCGAGCCGACGAGGAAAAGTTGTAGCATCTCAACTTGTGCAGCTACAACGCTCGAGCAGCGGACAGCCCGCTTCGCTGCTGGGTCACTCGACGCCCTGGGCAACAGTGCCGAGCCGACGAGGAAAAGTAGTAGCATCTCAACTTGTGCAGCTACTACGCTCAGTCGGCGTGGTAGCCTGCTTCGCTGCTGGGTCACTCGACGCCCTGGTGAACAGTGCCGTGCCGACGAGGTAAAAATTAGCGTCTCAACTCGTGCAGCTACTACGCTCAGTCGGCGTAGTAGCCTGCCCCGCAGCTGGGTCACTCGACGCCCTGGGCAACAGTGTCAAGCCGACGAAGTAAAGTAGTAGCATCTCAACTGGTGCAGCTTCAACGCTCAGTCGGAGTGGTAGCCCGCCCCGCTTCTAGAACATTCGACGACCTGGGCAACAGTACCGTGCCAACGAGGCAAGTAAACTGTAGCGTGTGGATAAGGTCACTTGACGCCTTGGGTCCCTAGCCTTGTTTGTCCCCAGCCTTAGTGTACCAATGCTGGGTTAATTCCTCCCCCCTTGACCTTCATAATTGTAACTCGATAATCCAGCCAAGCTAAGGAAAGTTTGTACCTAGGCCGTACCGCCATCTCCGCCTGGTCGCGCCCTCGTCTCTTTCGGCATCCACTTGCAATACACCAATCCGGATGCATGCGGAAGGTGCGACCGGCACAGTCCAATTTGAGCCTAGCCGTCGCCTACGTCAGCAAATCATCGGATAATCTATCTTTCTTTCTCAGGAGTGCTTGAGTGAGGATGACGAGCCAGGTTTCTGCTACAAAGGACACTGCAGCTGTGCCGCATGCGTGCCCGACGCCCGAGACTTTGCGGATCACGCCTCCTCGCTCGCGCCCCTGCCCCTTATCGCCGCCATTTTGACTACCGCCGCAATCTTAGCTTGAATTGACAACCTGACAGTGGCCCCAAGAGGCGTTCTTGTGATAGAAAATATGATCTATAATACAAAAACGTACCTATGCGAGCGGCCACGCTTTGTTTGATACTGGCCACTTGCCGTAAATTACGCATTGTGGTTTTATTGAATCTTGATGTAACTTTGTGGTAACCGGAAATGATGTTCAAAGTCGATTGTAATAACAAAATATAAAAAAATATTTTTCCTACATGTGAATGTGTAAATTTTCAGATTATTGTACATAAAAAGAATAGTTTAATATATAGTTGTTAAATCCAAGAGGCGTACTTGTGATAGAAAATATGATCTATAATACAAAAACGTACCTATGCGAGCGGCCACGCTTTGTTTGATACTGGCCACTTGCCGTAAATTACGCATTGTGGTTTTATTAAATCTTGATGTAACTTTGTGGTAACCGGAAATGAATGTTCAAAGTCGATTGTAATAACACAAATATAAAAAAATATTTTTCCTGCATATGAATGTGTAAATTTTCAGATTATTGTACATAAAAAGAATAGTTTAATATATAGTTGTTAAATTAATATTTTACTTAAATTTTATTGATCTAGATGTTTGTGTAGAAGCCAAAGAATAGATAGTTAATAATTAAAAGTAATATACCTGATACACACTTGTTTAATTAACCTACCCCTTTAAATACGCAACACACGCATTTCGTTCTGGAGCGCTACAGTAAACAATCAACGTCAAAAATATGCTCACACTTTTGCATCTTAATCCTATGTATAATTACAAGACCTATATATCTTAAGCGTTGGCGGAAGAGAAAGGTAAAATATATGCATTAGCGTATTATGACTTTGTAACCTATTATGATTTATTTTATTTTAACGATCGAGCGGAGCGAAGGATCATACCTAGTCGGTCCTTAAGTTCAGTCACAAGGGTTTTAAGTGATACAATATAATACAAAGCTTTTATGAAAAAAAATTGCCCTGATTAGAAAGCTTATTTCATACAGATTAAAATATGATATGATTAACATAAAATCAAGATCGCGTATTTTATAGATCCTTGTTGTACGCAGAACTAGCCTAGTCACCGCGGTAGGCCGGTTAGGTACTTCTCATACTTCTCTGTAGCCGACGAGTCGCTCCGGCACGCCGCTGAAGATAGGTTCCAAAGGCCACCACCGTCTGTGACGTAGACGGGTACGCCGCCGCACCTGCTGTGGTAATGGCGGATGGGTTGTTCGAAGAGAAACAACGGGGACACTTCACACGTATATTTCACTCGACTTAACCTAAAATACAACTGGTTCGACACTTAACGAAATGTTCGCGCACAGCGCATTAGATTTCCCGCTCGCGACGCGGATTACACCTCGATTAGGTCTTCGAGGATCGGCGGCGACCTCGGCAAAAGAAAGCTAGCCGCTAGGCTTTAATGACAGTGCGTCCATCCGAGACCGCTGCCAGATGAACAGAGCGAGATGACAGGCGGAGCGAATGGATCAGCGGGATGCATTCACTCAACCATTCATTGATTAAACTTGAATGAATTTTAACTAGAGGTCGCTGATTTGCGTGAACATTCCTTCCCGGCCTAGGGAAAAGGTGAACTGAAGACCTGAAGTTTACATCGCTACGATCTAGCATAAACAAGAGATATGAAAACAGACAATTATCAACAAAATAATGTTACATGAGTTGTCTACAGCATAAGTAATCTGTGACCATCCAGTGCACTTGCACTCAATAACATTCCAACATAATATCAAAATATGAATCATGAAAGTTTAAAAACAATAAAGGTAAGCTACTTACTAAGTTAGTTACATGGTTTCCCGAGGAAACAGTGGGACATAGTTCAAGATAATTAGTACTAATTGCTACAATTTAAACCAACATTTATAATTGGTAATTTACAAGAGCTACTCAAATAATTAAAGCTCCATAGGTAATTTACATAATTTGACAACGGGGCGGACAAGTTCGCCTATCTGTGATTTCAGTTTTACAGACCTGACGACTCCGTCGGAGCCTTTGAAAACTTGGATGACCCTACCTCGACGCCATTGTAGAGGCGGGGAATTTTCATCCCTTATTAAGACTAAATCGTTTAATGCTACATTACATTAGGTACATGTCTGTTCCATTTGTTACGGGCTTGCAAATTATTTAAATATTCTAAGTGATACCTAGCCCAAAACTTTTGAGTTACAGCCTGAATAAATTGAAAATGCGACAGCCGTGACATATTCGTGTCCTTCCAGGAAGGTTCAGGTAATGACACCAAAGGTTGACCTATCAAAAAATGACCTGAGCTGAGAACTTTCAGGTCACAAGGATCCTCTGACATTGGAACCAGCGCTCTAGAGTTGAGGATAGCTTCCGCCTTGCAGAATACCGTCTGCAGACCTTCAAAGGTCAGGATACGGTTTCCAATCTCTCGTTTAAGCAAGTTCTTGCTACTCTTGACTGCTGCTTCCACTAGGCCAGACATGTCAGGGGCGCCGGGAGGATTGAACTCCCAGCGGACGCCTTGGCGACGAAACTCATCCTCTAGGATGGTTTCGTTGTCAAGCAAGAACTGGTTAACCTCTCGGAGGTATGAGCTAGCAAATTTAAAATTGGTACCTTGGTCACTCCGGACGAGGGCGGGCAGCCCACGTCGACTCACAAACCGTGTGAACGCAGCGATGAAAGCCTCGGTGCTCAGCGACGGGACGACCCGCCTTGGTACCTAGACATACAAAAACACACAGGTAAGCTTTAACAGATTCCGATTTCAGAGAAGCTTTTCAGACAGCGAAATCCGTCGCTACGCCGGAAAATGGACGCGTCGCCGTGACGCGATCCACGGGCAGATCAGCCATGAAACGCGCCTGATCTGTCGCGTTGAATCTGAAACATGGCATACAACCCCTGATGACACGTGACACCTGACGCCGTGCTGACGGAATCCAGTATCGTTGTCTAAGTATATTGATCAAGGCACTTGTCGAAGCATGACAATAGATCCGGTGATAGTGCTCCACCAATAATTGTGACCATCGGTGGTCCTTAGGTATAAGCATTGGGTGCTTTGCGTCATAACGTAAGCTTGAATTACGTAGTCTGCCTCCGACTCGAATAAAATGATTGTCGTCCACGAATACGCTCAACTTCTGAAGTGATTTGCATACCAGCTTTCCTTTTAACAGTAAGATGACTTCATCTTGGTATGCATCCAACTGAACCTTCTTGATCCAGTGATCCGTCGCTGCACGATTTTCTTCAATAGTAAGGTTCTGTTTCAGATTTCGTTGCTGCTTCGGCAAGCGAATATTCCTGCAAAATCTCAAAACATACGACGTCACGTTTATGAGTTTACTATACGAGCTGACTCTCGACAGTAATAAGTCCTCCCATGTCTGTTCTTCATTAGCGATATGAACCAGCTGCTTGAACCCTGGCAGCTCCGGTGACATGGTGACTGACATCGTTGGCCACTGTGACTCCTCCTTGAGTAGCCATTCCGGCGACCACCACAACTTGCATTTGATGAGCCCCTTCGCTGTAGCACCTCGAGATGCGACGTCGGCCGGGTTGGACTCACCTCGGACATAGCGCCATGTCATTGGTCGCTTTGACTGTTGAATATCCTGTACTCTGTTACATTCAAATGTCTGGAGCAGATGTGGTTTCGTGTTAAGCCAACACAACGTGATTTTGCTATCAGACCACGCATTTATGCTATCAATCTCGATTTCGTCTTCATAGGCCGCTGCGACATGATTTAAGAGTTTACAAACCATATGAGCTGCGTTCAACTCATTCTTTGGAATGGTTTGTTTGATTTTCTTCGAGGCCACTCGTGTCTTAGCTAGGACTAACCGTACCATGACGTTTCCAGACGTGTCCTCTGTCCGAAGGTACACGCACGCTCCATAGCCCTGCTCCGAGGCATCTCCAAACCCGTGGAGAGAGTAAAAGGCAGATCCTGGTAACGCGACGCAACGAGGGATCTGTAATTGAGACAAATGGTTTAAATCCTGAACCTGTCTGTTGTGGAGGAGGCGACCTAGTCTCTTCTCTCCACCTTGGTGGGCTCGTACGGGGTTGTTGAGCTCGCTGCGCCCAAGACCCTTGTGGCGGGGTCGATGCCCTGCATCGCGGCGGGGACCTACGCTGTGATGGTGTACTTACCCTTCTGGTGGGTGGGACCAGGGTTCGCTCATGGACCCTGTGCACCTGTTCAGGGGCTTCCGCTCCCTCCCTGCACAGCAACGGGCTATGCGATCCTGATTGGCATGTACTGCACCAATTACGAGCCATACACTCTCTCGCGTAATGAGAGCGAAGGCATTTAAAACGCACCATTCTTCCTGACCCAGGTTTTCCTCTCCGAAACAGCCAGACTTGCGAAGAATGGACATTTGTATATAGAGTGTGCACTACTGGAACAGTACGTGCACAGCCCGTTAGACCGAACCACCTGATCAGTTTCTTCCAGCTCTGCAGCTAGGACACGTGGAGGGGACGCTCTGCCGCGTCTTCCCTTGGTCGGTGACTGCCGTCCCACCGGTGCTCTTCCCGCTGCCGCAGTAGGAACCGCCTGCTGCACCCGACACTGCTCATCCAGCAGTGCCAGCAGCTGATTGAGCGTTGGCAGGACTTGAGGATCCGTGCCACAGCGTTCCTCAAATAGGGTTCTGATGCGAATAGGCAGCTTCTGTAACATCATGTAAATAACTAAATACGACCACTCAGAAACCGGCTGCTTCAACTTTTCTAGGGCCTGAATCGACTCGCGTAGAGGATCATAAAACTGTGTTCGTAGATTTATATTCGGGCCCCCGACATTGGGCAGATTGACTATCCGCGCAATGAAGGTGTCCACAAGCTGTCGGGAGTTGTGGTACCTTTTCTTAAGAAGATCCAATGCCACTGAGTAGCTTGCGCCATCCACAGGTAAGTGTTGTACTACCGTCAAAGTCTCCGCATGCAACGACGTTCGGAGGTAGTTGTGTTTCTCGGCATCAGACAGTGGACCTGCGTCCACTAATGCCATAAAAAGGTCATAGAATGACATTCATTCTGTCATATCCCCGCCAATTTTGGCATTTGTACCAAAGGCAACTTAACCTTACTGTGATACTTAGCTGCACCAGCTGTCTGTCCTGACTCCTCCCCTGATGCCTCATCCAGTTGGATAAGAAGTCGGTTGATCTCGGCGAACTGCTCGTGGTACTTGAGACGTTCCGCCTCTATTAGTTCCGTATCGCTTGTCAGCACCGCCTCATAGGCCGTGATATATGTTTTATATACCTGATCAAAATGCCGCTTAGCTACCGCTGTCGCTGAAGACCCGGACCTGGCAGCCACCGTGCCAGCGTAATCAATAAGCATTTGATACCTCGTTCCCAACTGTACTTTAGCCTTGAGCGACATGTTGTCAATAGATATTAACTTACCTGGTAAAACACAAATATTTCACAGCGCCACGCGTATTTTCAATTAATCACCTATTTGTGAGTATTTACTAACCAATTTTAAGCTATATTCTAACCAATTCAAGCTAATCCTAAGTAATTTCACGTCATGTTAGTTGAGAAAATCGAAATCTGTCACAACACAACTTGACGTTTGGCACTGACGTTTGCCAAGTGTCAAGACGTTCAGTTCACTCAGCAACGAAACCGGTAAACGTCAACCGGATGTAGTACCTCACTATGGTGACCTTCAAATGTCCCCACAATGACACGTTTCACGTTGCTCGGAATGTTTATTACGTAATCGCGCACTGAATTTACAACTGACTGCAAATTCCACTCGACGAATCCTTGATTGCCGTGGCGCGATTCTGTTGTTCGATTGCTACAATCACGGGATTTTATTTTACATTTTGCCAAATCACGGGTTTTGTTATTGTCGTGTGATTGTTCCCCTCATGGGTCACACCAAAATGTACGCAGAACTAGCCTAGTCGCCGCGGTAGGCCGGTTAGGTACTTCTCATACTTCTCTGTAGCCGACGAGTCGCTCCGGCACGCCGCTGAAGATAGGTTCCAAAGGCCACCACCGTCTGTGACGTAGACGGGTACGCCGCCGCACCTGCTGTGGTAATGGCGGATGGGTTGTTCGAAGAGAAACAACGGGGACACTTCACACGTATATTTCACTCGACTTAACCTAAAATACAACTGGTTCGACACTTAACGAAATGTTCGCGCACAGTGCATTAGATTTACCGCTCGCGACGCGGATTACACCTCGATTAGGTCTTCGAGGATCGGCGGCGACCTCGGCAAAAGAAAGCTAGCCGCTAGGCTTTAATGATAGCGCGTCCATCCGAGACCGCTGCCAGATGAACAGAGCGAGATGACAGCGAATGGATCAGCGGGATGCATTCACTCAACCATTCATTGATTAAACTTGAATGCATTTCAACTTGAAGATTGTTGTTAGTCCCAAACACGCCGATGATTTATGAAAATTGTAATTCACAAAAGTTGGTTAAAATCATTGTTATAGTTGTCCAGAGTTACAAATTTCAAAAGCAATATTTAGTTGACTTAAAAGTCTGTGATTCAGCTAATCTTCTGAACCGCAACGATTTTTTCAGGTTTGAGCAAAACACGATGATTATGATGCCATACATCTTTATGTATGGCAAGACTACCTTTGTAGTCTTCCAAAATTGTGTATATTAGCCTTCTTGTCAGTCAGACCCATGTTAATTATATATTAAAATGAAGGTAAATCAAGCTAATGCAGTATGCAAGACTGAAGTCTCTTAAAATTGATTAAAAATAATTATGGTCAAAATCAACTCGAACAGGGCGCGTGTTTGTTGATGTGGTTTTTTGGAATGTTACAGGGAATTGTGTAAAACTGCCACAACTATTTGCCTTAAATAATATCGTAAATTAATCAGTGTTAAATAGGCTTTTTAACCATATATTGAAATAGTAAGCAACCTCTAACAGTTCCTATTTTACCCATTATTTTACCAGTTCAAACCCTAGTGACAGAACTTATGAACCGACTAAGTAAGTGTGGATGGAGCGCGCGAGCCGGCACATATTGCTAATTTGTGTTTCTACTCCAAACGCGTGTCATGGTTGTCATTTTATCCCCTATCACGTCATGCATCACTTTCTCACTTATATATTACTTGTTAGAACGTGACAGCTATGGTGACAGGCGATAAGAATCCGACCATATTAGGCTAGCTTACAATCTGTCAATTAGATGACTGACAGGAATATTAAAAGCTTATCTATCTATTATAATAAAGCTGGAGTGGGTAAAAAGTCTGTAAGTACATGGAAGATATTCGAAATAAAGTTGGCTGGGGATACTTAGAATCAATAACAGAACGTTCCAACAGTTTTTAGAATTTTTGTCTGTCTGTTTATCTGTTTGTCTGTTTATTTGACCGCGCATCGCGCTGAACGGATTATGATGAAATTTTGTATAAAGATAGTTTGAGTCCCGGGAAAGGACATAGGATAGTTTTCATTCCGACAAAGCCCTGGGGGGTGAAAAGGGGGTTGAAAGTTTGTATTGAGAATTATTAACCGCTAAAATTGTATACACATGTTGCACATAAATCGGCCAATAACGGCCTCCTAGCCTAGTCGGTAGTGACACTGCCTACGAAGCAGGAGGTCCCGGGTTCGAATCCTGGTCAGGGCATTTATCTGTGTGTTTATCACAGATATTTGTTCCTGAGTTATGGATGTTTTCTATGTATTTAAGTATTTATCCATACCATATTTATCTATTATATATATCGTCGTCTAGTACCCATAACACAAGCCTTATTGAGCTTACCGTGGGCCTAGGTCGATTTGTGTAAGATTGTCCTATAATACCTATTTATTATTTTATTTATTTATTTAAATCGATAGGACTTTAAAAATAACATCGAGGTTTCTTTGAACATTATGTAAATATTTTCAGAAACAATCGCTTCGAAAGTCAGAAAAGTTGTGCCCCACCCCCTTGTAACTTTTAAACCGTAAGTCCAAAAAATATGAAGAGAAGATCACATACTTTCTACGAAAATTGTTTTATTATTATCGGATTAGCCATTTTTGAGTTATCTCAAAAAAAATTCTTCCATAGGCATCAGATACGATCTTTTGGTATTAGTTTGATTCTTATTCCATTGAAGGTACGGAACCCTCCATAATGCGTGGTCCGACACGCAATTGGCCGGTTTTTTTTACCGCAGAACCGATTTAAATGAAATTTGATATAGAGATAAGGTCTGGAGTAAGGACTAAGGATAGTTTTCATCCCGAAAATCAACCATAAAGGGGTGAAAAGGGGGTTGGAAATTTTGGATGGGGAATTATTAACCGCAGAATCGATTAAGATAAAATTTGGTATGTAGATAATTTTAGCTCTAGAAAATGATATATAATAGTTTTATCGCAGGAGTGCTCTAGAAAAGGATATAAAATAGTTTTATCTCAGTTTACATGGGGAATAAACAAACAATAACAGCTGTACGTATTTAGATGAAATTTGGTACCGAAATAGTTTGCGTTGCTATCCGAGAAGTCATCCCTTAAGGATTACTAATTCCAATTGTGAAGAAAATCCCCGGTCAGGTTATAGGTAGTGTAGCATGACGCTACGTATCGTACGACATCTGTCGACTTTCTTTAGAACTTCTGAACTTCTGTGTCTAAGGGAGGTCTAAGGCTAGGTCACGGTTGATATATAAAAAGCGTGCATTGTGATTCACGGCATTACAGTTAGATGGCGCTTATATCAGTCCGCATTTTGTAATACGTCTGGCAGTTAGTTAGTTAGTCAGTTAAATTTAGATAATACTCGCGCTAATTTTGAATGTGAATTTTTGAGGTATTCCAGATTGTCAAAAAGAAAAAAGTTGATTTTTGATTGAGTGTGTCAGAGCGACGGGAGATTTTTAAAGAAAAACAGATATTCTGGTTTTGTCTGAGAGTTTTGCTGTAATTTGCTTAGTTGCATCGAGTTGAAGTGCGATCTATTTCTGTAGATCTTTGCGCTCAAACATTATATAGCAAGTGCTAATACATTATTAAATACAAATTTTTAAAAACCAAATACGTCGCCGGACAAAAAGGCAACCAGAGGGACCGCCTGAGCCGGAAGGATTCCGGAAGGCACTTGTGGGTGCCAGACCGGCGAGACGGTCTGCAACTGCCGCGTTTTACGCGGGTTTCTTCACCATTCATCGGAGAATTAGAGTCCGAATCCAGCGGGCTCTCCAAGTGAGAAAAGGAGTTCAGCGAGCTATTGGGTCCGCCTAAATCAAAGCGGACACTTGCCCACGAACTCTTTTTAATTTAAAACAACAGCCTTAGCCATCCTGCTTTCGAGAATATCAAATTATTTACATTTTTTTTAAAAACGTTATAAATCCGATTCCTTTTCTTTGTATCCAGTATTTTTGTGCCATAATAGTTTTTTTGTTGTTTTGCTAAATTTCCCCAAATTCCAATTGCCTCGTTTGACGGGCATATAAAGACCTGGCTCTTTAATTTAGGCTACGTTCAGCCAGCGAATCATCTGTCACCATCCATATCACCCGCCTCATTAAGTCATTATTTTCCTGCAGCCAAATTATTACCAGCCGAGTCTTTATTTTTACTTACCAGTTTTGCTAACTATTGAATGTGAAATATCCTTATATAGGTACAGTTGTCTTCATTTTTAAGTGAAGTGCTAATATTAAATATTTTTATTATTGTAATTTAATTACATTCTGGTTGTTGAATGTGAATGTGAAATAGGTACAGTTGTCTTCATGTTTAAGTGAAGTGCTAGTTTTAAATATTTTTATTATTGTAATTTAATTGCAGTCTGACCACTAGGGAAGTTATTGAATGTGAAATATCCTAATATAGATGCCGTTATTGTGATTTTTATGTGAAATGCTAAATTTTAAATAATTGACTATTTTTGCTAATCTTAAATATTTTTACTTTGTCTTCAAAATTAAACGTGTTAATGCAATTATAGAAGTGTTTTACTGCAAAATGGCGCCCAATAAGGTAAAGAACTCTGGATTTACTTTTAATAATTGTAATTAAATATTTTTTTTTAGATTTGTGAGACGGTGACCGTAGACCGGTCGCGGTTCTATTAACCTTGATTTTGGTTTGTTTCAGCCTGCTGCCTCCTTACGTCCCATCATTAACCCGAATTCCGTTATATTGAAATATTGCTTTTATTTATGTTAAAAAAAAACGAATTTATCTGTTGACCTTTACTTATGCCTTTTTCTCAATTACCCGTAACATATCCCGAATACCTTATTTCATAGTTTGAGTCCTGTAGTTAGAGCCCGTAGACGTTAGGGAATTCGCAGGTAAGTCAGACATAGAATGTATGATTTGCGTTTTGTTTTTTTTTTCAGAAACTGAACTTGTTTTTTTTTTGAATTCGAACTCTAACTTAGCATCTAGACTTCGAGTGCTATTTTCTTTCTTTGTCTTAAGCGCTTGGTTTAGACCACTGATATACTCGAACTTCAGATTTTAATTTTGAGTCCGATTAACATTATTTTTGTTTGAACTTGCAACGCAAGACAACTTTCGACTTTTCGCCATGTCGCACTTAAGTAATGAAGGATCAATTGCTGAGACACCTCATGCGCACTCATCTTTAAACTCGTACGATCCGAGGATTTTAGATCCAATGGCAGACGATGAAGAACAGTTTTTTGATTCTGAACCACGACCCCAGGTGATGCATATGTCCAGACTTCCCCCGCCTTTTCCTTTCAAAGATTATTCACTTACGAAATGGAACTTGAACTTTTCCGGGGACACTTGTGTTCGCGAATTTTTCTTTCGATTCGAGGAAGAAGGTATGGCGCGTAACGTCAATCCTTCATATGTTGTCAGACGTTTCCATGAATTGTTGTCAGATAGTGCCTTGAAACATTTTAGGGCAATCAGATATCCGGGTCTTACTTACGCGGAATTAAAGTCTGAATTCGTTAAAACCTTCGACGTAGCCGATTTCGATTTCAAGCTTGAGAGCCAACTTCGCGCTTTATCACAGAAGGACAACCAGTCAGTGGTTGATTTTGTTATTCAGGCGCGCGATCTAAACGCAAAGCTTCGTACACCGGTTTCCGAAGACAACCTGTTTAACATTATTAAATATGGAATGAATCCTAGATATCATCCTTGTCTTGCAACTAACGTGGTTAGGGATATTGATGGTTTGTTAGAAGTCGCGAAAAATTTTGAAGCCTTTCAAGGTTCACGACCAGCACGTTTGGCTATTGCACCGATTAGTGCTCAAGTTGTAGGTCAACCCAGTTCGTCCCTCACGATCACCCTGGGCTTCCCCAGTGGTGATGGTTACCAAGAAAGATGGTAGTGTCAGGTTTTACGTGGACAGTAGGAAGTTGAACAGCGTTACCATCAGGGATTCATACCCTCTCCCGCGCGTCCAGGACATCCTTGATAACCTACGAGGTGCCAAATATCTAACTTCGTTGGATTTTAGGAGCGCCTTTTGGCAAATCCCCTTAGCTGATAAGGCCAGTTGTGAGAAAACGGCCTTTATTGTACCCCAAAGGGGCCTCTTTGAGTTCGTTCGTCTCCCTTTTGGTTTAACCAACGCTGCGTCCGAGATGCAGAGGCTTACTGACATGATTGACAATTTTGAATATACCCCTGAGTCTGAGGATTTTATCTTCGGCTATGTTGATGATTTGATTTTGGTGTCTCGTGATTTTGACAGTCATATGCGGCTTATTCGTAAGATTCGTGATAGGTCGAAAGCTGGCCTTACGGTTAATTTAGATAAGTGCGAGTTTTGTAAGTCTGAATTGAAGTATCTCGGCTACATCGTCAATGAGCGTGGTCTTCAAACTGATCCGAAGAAATTAGAAGCTATTAGGGATTACCCTACCCCTTCTTCTGCCAAGTCTCTACGTGCTTTCATTGGTATGTGTTCGTATTATCGCCGTTTCGTGGATGGTTTTTCTTCGATTATTGCTCCTCTGACGGCACTTATCGGTAAGAGAAAGGGACGTGATCCCATCGATTGGAACGATAGTGCTAGTGAAGCTTTTTCTAAATTGAAGGATGCCTTGATGAGCGCTCCGTTGATGGCTTGCCCGGATTTTTCGAAACCTTTTATCCTTCAATGTGACGCTAGCCAGGTTGGCTTAGGCTCGGTCCTGGCTCAAGAGTTTGACGGCGTTGAACATCCAATTGCTTATTATTCTCGTTTATTCACTAAAGCTGAACGTGGATACGGGACAACCGAACATGAGCTTCTCGCCGTTGTTGATTCCATAAAGCATTTCCGCGGATATCTCGATGGAATGAGGTTTAAGATCATTACTGACCATATTGCTCTTAAATGGTTGATCACCCTTGATAATCCTACCGGGCGCTTGGCTCGTTGGGCAACTTTGATTTCCCAATATAACTTTGAGATTGAACATAAAAAAGGTGTCCTTAATGTTGTTCCTGACGCCTTGTCCCGCGCTCAAGTTGGGCTTATCTCATTCGCGCGTGGCATGGATCCTTCTGGAGATCCTTGGTATGAACGAATTTACCAGGGAGTTTTGGACAATCCTCAAATGTTTACTGCATTTGGTCTTCGGGATGGTGTCTTAATGCGCAGGGTATCTATCGAAAACCCTTTAGCACCTAATCCATGGCGTATTGTTCTTCCTGCTTCAAAGACTAGAGAGACGGTTGCTGAAATTCATAATGGATTTCCCAACGTTCATCCTGGTGTTATGAAAACGCATTTAAAAGCTCGTGACTTATACTATTGGCCGAATATGTACCGTGATGTTACAAGGTTCCTTTCCGAATGTCAGATTTGCAAGTCTTATAAAATTGCAAATTCACAACCTCGTGGACTTCGCTTATTTCCTCGTCGTGTTGCGGCTCCAATGGATCTTCTTTCCATTGACTTAATTGGTCCTTTACTGGTTAGCCGTAATGGGTGTCGTTATATTTTGACTTTGGTTGACGTTTTTACCAAATTTGTTTGGTTGGTCCCTTTGAAGTTGGTGAATGCGAGGTTAATATCGATGGCATTAGAGTCGGAGGTTATTTTGCGGTACGGTGTTCCTACTAACATTCTCTGTGACAACGCTACAGTTTTTCATAGTCGTCAATTTCTGGATTTCCTGGCGAGCTATAATATTGCAGGTCCGTGTTATACCCCATATTATTCGCCACAAGCGAATGTTGTGGAGAGATATAACCAGGTCGTGATTACTACTTTGAGCATTTTAGTTGAAAATGACCAACGCAGTTGGTCGGGTCATTTACATCGGGTCGCTCTTTATTTAAACTCTTGTATAAATTTGGCTACTGCTTATATACCGAATTTTTTGATGTACGGCCGCGAGTTGTCAATGATTCGTGAACGTGTTGAGAATCAGGTTGTGGACCAAGATGTGGGACTCAGCCGGATGGAACGCGCTTCGAATCTTCAGACGCTTCGTGAGGTGTACGATAAAGTTTCTGATTCGATGGCTTTAGCCTTTCATCGTAACGCCGCCAAGTTCAACACGAACCGTTCTTCGTGGCGCCGGAATTTCCAGCGTGGATCCGCTGATCCTTTTCGAGGCGGTAAATTCGCTCCACGTTTCGTTCGGTGCCCTGTGGTTAGACGGGTGTCTCCACAGGTATATGTACTGGCTGATACCGATTCCGAGCACGTCGGTACCTATCATATTAAAGATATCTTGAAATAGTTTCTTCTTTCGGCCCGTTCAGTTTTCTCAAAATTCTAAAATGCGCTTTAGTCCGCCATTCCCTTATCGGTAATCCTTGCTTGATTCGTTTCTTATCGTTTTTTTTGTTTTCGTTTGAGCGTTTCCTTGCTCCTTTTTCCAGATTTGACTTTTTTTTACCGTTGGTGCTTAAGGCTTCGTTTATCTTTCCCGGTCTATGATAGCCTGGTTGTATAATTTGATGACTCGATGTGAGGGATTAAGATCTGTGGCCAGGTGCAGTTTCTGTCCTATCCCGGCCGTCACGTCTTGGACCGCGTGACGCGTTGGTTGGCGTTTTGTCATCTTGTTAATCTATTAGGTTAGCCTTTAGGGGTAATGTTAATAACTGGTTAGTTTTGTTTTTTTGGAATTCGTTTAGGGTTCTCTTGTTGTACCTTTTTTGGCCTTAGCATTAAGTTGTGTTTTTTTGTTGCTTGGGGTTAGTTTTCTTGTGTTTTCTTGTGTTGTTGTTCGTTTGTTTCTTTGTTTGGTAGGGAGATGCTGTAGCATGACGCTACGTATCGTACGACATCTGTCGACTTTCTTTAGAACTTCTGAACTTCTGTGTCTAAGGGAGGTCTAAGGCTAGGTCACGGTTGATATATAAAAAACGTACATTGTGATTCACGGCATTACAGTTAGATGGCGCTTATATCAGTCCGCATTTTGTAATACGTCTGGCAGTTATAAAATTTAGATAATACTCGCGCTAATTTTGAATGTGAATTTTTGAGGTATTCCAGATTGTCAAAAAGAAAAAAGTTGATTTTTGATTGAGTGTGTCAGAGCGACGGGAGATTTTTAAAGAAAAACAGATATTCTGGTTTTGTCTGAGAGTTTTGCTGTAATTTGCTTAGTTGCATCGAGTTGAAGTGCGATCTATTTCTGTAGATCTTTGCGCTCAAACATTATATAGCAAGTGCTAATACATTATTAAATACAAATTTTTAAAAACCAAATACGTCGCCGGACAAAAAGGCAACCAGAGGGACCACCTGAGCCGGAAGGATTCCGGAAGGCACTTGTGGGTGCCGGACCGGCGAGACGGTCTGCAACTGCCGCGTTTTACGCGGGTTTCTTCACCATTCATCGGAGAATTAGAGTCCGCATCCAGCGGGCTCTCCAAGTGAGAAAAGGAATTCAGCGAGCTATTGGGTCCGCCTAAATCAAAGCGGACACTTGCCCACGAACTCTTTTTAATTTAAAACAACAGCTTTAGCCATCCTGCTTTCGAGAATACCAAATTATTTACATTTTTTTTAAAAACGTTATAAATCCGATTCCTTTTCTTTGTATCCAGTATTTTTGTGCCATAATAGTTTTTTTGTTGTTTTGCTAAATTTCCCCAAATTCCAATTGCCTCGTTTGACGGGCATATAAAGACCTGGCTCTTTAATTTAGGCTACGTTCAGCCAGCGAATCATCTGTCACCATCCATATCACCCGCCTCATTAAGCCATTATTTTCCTGCAGCCAAATTATTACCAGCCGAGTCTTTTTACTTACCAGTTTTGCTAACTATTGAATGTGAAATATCCTTATATAGGTACAGTTGTCTTCATTTTTAAGTGAAGTGCTAATATTAAATATTTTTATTATTGTAATTTAATTACATTCTGGTTGTTGAATGTGAATGTGAAATAGGTACAGTTGTCTTAATTTTTAAGTGAAGTGCTAGTTTTAAATATTTTTATTATTGTAATTTAATTGCATTCTGACCACTAGGGAAGTTATTGAATGTGAAATATCCTTATATAGATGCCGTTATTGTGATTTTTATGTGAAATGCTAAATTTTAAATAATTGACTATTTTTGCTAATCTTAAATATTTTTACTTTGTCTTCAAAATTAAACGTGTTAATGCAATTATAGAAGTGTTTTACTGCAGTAGGCTATAAAAATTCAACCTTTAAAGGTGCGACCACACCGCTGCTCAAAATACGTTGACGGTACGGAATCGCAATGACGTGCCGTAAACGTCACGACTTTAATGCATGCTCTCCACACCGCTGCTCAAAATACGCAGACGCAACGTGTACGTCACGTGCCCCATACGAAATATTTTGACGCGAACCTTCCAAACCGTATTTTGAGCAGCGGTGTGGAGGGCATGCCATAAAAACGGTATGGATACGATGCGTCACTGCGATTCCGTAGCGTTACCTTATTTTAAGCAGCGGTATGGTCGCAACTTAAAAGAGGAGTAGCCACTACACTCGATTGAGTTAAGTTTGCACCTGATTTGATTGCAATTTTCAAATATGTGCTACAGATGGCGCTGAAATTAATACATTGTGACATGAATAAGCCACTGAGGAAGGATTTTGCTAAATTAACTCTAAGTTTAGAAGTGGGGGTACGGAAATCAACAAATTTCAACAAATGTAATTGATTAATTGATTTAATAGTACAACAAAATCAAACGACATTAAATTAATTGCCACACATTGCACAGTGCATGTAAATACTCGGCCCCACGTATTTATGGTTCCGTAGCCAAAATGGCAAAAACGGAACCCTTATAGTTTCGTCATGTCCGTCTGTCCGTCCGTCCGTCCGTATGTCATAGCCATTTTAATCGGAGAGTATAAGACGTATCCTAATAAAATTTAGATAGAAGGTGTATTTTTAATGCCGCTATTTAGGTATGTAAGTACTTAGTTAAATTGCAGAAAAAATATTTTTAACGGGGGCGCTCCATACATGTATCTAAATTTAAAAAAAAAAATCGCTAATATCTACATGTTGCACATCAATCGATAGATTTTTTAAAAATAACTTCGGGGTTTCTTTGAATATTTTGTGATTTGAAATATTTCTTAAAATAATCGCTTCGAAAGTCAGAAAAATTGTCTCCCCCTGTAACTTTTGAACCGTAAGTTTGAAAATATAAAAAAAATTGTGAAGATTATTTACTTACTTTCTACGAAAATTATTTTAAACATTATCGGTTCAGCCATTTTTGAGTTATCTCCAAAAAACTTCTTCCATAGGCATCAGATACGACCTTTTGGTATTAGTTTGTTTCTTATCCCATTAAAGGTACGGAACCCTCCATTATGGGTGGTCCAACACGTACTTGGCCGGTTTTCATATCCATTCTCTTTTCCTCTTATCTTACTTCTAACTATTTAATAGTTACGAGTATTAGACCTAAATTCGAAAGTTTGTTAGGTTAGGAAATATGGATTTCTATGTGTATATTTCTTATTTTTTCATTCTAAGACTGATTTGACTGAAGGACCGATTTGAATATATATTTTCCGTGGACATGATATGAGTAGGAACAGTCAAGGAAATAAAAATACAAAAGTGGTACTGTATCGTCCGATATACACCTACTACTCTATGTCGTTTAAATCACGTCAAAAATTGTAATAAGGGCGAAAAGAACTATTGATTTTGGAGTGTAGTTTTATTTTATGGTAATTGTAAAATATTTTATCTGGACTACTGTCCTCTAGCGTATCCGTCTGTCAACTTTACTTCAAGTTCCGCTTCCAGGGGAGGGAGAGAAATTAGGGATGAATTAACCGCTCACTGACACAGACCGAATTCCACGCGAGCGGTGCCGCGGGCACAGCTAGTACTTTATAAACGTTGTCTATAGTATTCCATAAGATGATCGCTAAACAATGTTTTTAGGAATATTCATACAATATTATAACAGTGTAGTCTTCCTCCCGACCACCCGTGTCCTTCTCCGCGACCGCCGGCACAATCTTCCGGTAGATCCAGGTTACTAAATTGTATAGAATCAGCAGGTTGTAAATCTTTCGTCGAACTCAATTCTTCCCGGCTTGCCCATTTTGAGCACTTGTAGAATAAATATTGCATACAATAGTGACATAATTAACCTTTTCAATCTTAATTATGTCACTATTGTATACAACCTTACTTATTATTGGACACGTTTTACACTCTAATTTTCACATCAAATGCGAGTAAATTATATAAACTATTTCAAGTTGTAACAAAAATATTACAATGAAAATAAATATGGTTCCCGCCAATAATCTTTTTAATTTTTAACATGTGAATTTAGAAATAGATTTTCTGCGAAGTCATAAAAAAATTTCGGGGCATTTTAAAACTATTTTAATTATAGAAAACACGGATTTCAAATAATTATAACAAGAATATCCAAGTTTCAGTATTCTTCGAAATTTTACTACTCAATTAAATTGTGAAATTATTTCGACTCTGTTTGGCTGTTGAGCCTCATTCTTAGTCTTAGAAGAACATTTTACTTTATTGCACTAGAGCTTAAAAAGCGATTTTATGTCGTCCACGCACGACTTAAAGTCGAACTTTACGAGCATGAGAAGTGAAAACTACTATTATTTTATTTTACCCATGAATAAATCCTATTTCAGAAGATAGAGATTTGAATGTGGATTTAAATGATGGATAATTAAATGCTCTTTAAAACTTCAATTGCAAATTTTATCAATAAATGAAAAAACAGTTTTTTAGTATACAGGAAATATCACAAAGTTGACAGTTTTTCACGAATTTCTCGGCTAGCTGAAGACACTTGTTGTAGCAAACATCATCAAATACTGCCCTAACCGTCCCTAACAACATACTAAAATATCTCAACTACATCACGCATTGTAAATTTAATATCTAACTTCACAGGCCTACTACAGTTTCTATGTTTAATACTGATGCTATACTCCAAAACAGCCTCACACTTACTCAAACAAAATTATGATCTACGATCATTACTTAAATTACCCCGCGTAACCTTTTTCTCCGCGTTTGATCACCGGACTAATTGTATAGAGTTGCATCTCCTTTATGATTTAGACCCAGATAGAACCTTGTATTTTTGAGGGGTTATGAAGTTTTTGATCGTTGTAAAGGTATTTCAAATTACGGTTGATAATTATTTTTTCTCGCCACCTACGTAGGTTGTTGTGGGTAAAGAATTACTAATAGCAGAGACTATACATATAAGGAAACGTGCAGCGCCATCTAGCGTAATGAGTAGCGTTACTACGGTTCCTCAACATTATGCGTTAACTTTGGTTTGCTCTCCATCAGAAAGCGTCTCAGACTTGGAGGCTCAACAAGTTCTTCGACTGTGAGCTATTGAACTCTCTGACCTAACTAACCCTGACCGTGGTCCGACCGAGCAGATTGCGTAACTAAATTAGTTTTGCTACTCTCCGATAGATGGCGATAGTAGTTAAATCAAACCTTAACCCTTTGTACCAGTTTTTTGCCACGACTTTATAGATCATGGGCTCCGCTTGCCAACCTAATTGCAAGCATTGACGTATAGGCTGTGGTTTTTTCGCATTGATTGCAATTCCTTACAATGTTTTTCAGAACCTAACAGTAGAAATATGAAAAAAGTAGCAACAAATGTGAACAGACTAAAATCAGTCTATAATAATATAACATACATTTTAACCAATTTCATTTACCCATACACGCACACCTTGTTTTTTTACATTCATGGAACTCTAATTACTTAGAAAGGTTTTTTTTTTTCATCTCTAAGGGGTGAAAAAGTGTCAATTTTAATGACTTATATGCGCACCAAGTGAATGATTCCACCTGTGCCTTTGTCTTAGCAGAGACTATAAATAATATAGACATCCACAATCTAAGAACTTTGTGAGGTCCAAGTCTGAAGCGTCGTCTGGACGAGAGCAACCCAAAGATACAAAAATAGGACGGGGAAATGACAGTGCTCTGCAGCACCATTTCGTAGCGAGTAGCATACCATAGTAACGCTAGATGGCGCTGCAGCTTGGGCCTCAAAAAGTTCTTAGGGCCAGTTGCACCAACCCATCTGTTATCGTCAATGCCATCGTTAAAAAAATATTTTATGAAAAGTTTGACAGTTTTCTATGGGATGACAGCCCCGTCGCCATATTTAACGTTGATCAGCTCGTTAGTTATGCATGGTGCAACCCACCCTTAGACTGTGGCTGTCTATATCACTTATAGTCTCTGGTTATGTTTTGGCTGTCATGCAGGCAAAACACTTGCGAAGGGGCCAAATGCTTCAGTTACGCTACGGGAAGTGCAAGCATTGTATTGCTTTTATTAATTTAAAACAGTAAGTATCAGTATAAGTTAATATCTAAGCATAGAGGGAGTAATTTCATTAGTTAGTAGTGCAAAGTAAATATTGCTAACGAGAGTCTAATATAATCGCGAGAGCGAAAACGAGGGCTTATATGCCTCGAGTTTGCAATATTCTGACACTTTAAATTACACACGACCTTTTTCATCACACTTGTGAAGCAAATTCAGTTTTTAAGCACCTTTTTAGGGTTCCGTAGCCTAAATAGCAAAAAGGGAACTGTAGTTTTGTCATGTCCGTCCGTATGTCACAGCCATTTTACTGGGAAACTATAAACGTATCTTAATACAATTTTAACATTAGATGTATTTTGTATGCGTACTTAGTTTTGTAGTAAAATTGCTGAAGAATATTTTTAGGGGGGCACTCCAAATATTAGTCACTAATTATTAAAAAAAAAGTTACCAAATATTGTAATGTCATCAATCGATAGGTCTTCAAAAACAACATTGAGTTGTTTTTTAGTTTTTAATTTAGTGATATTTTCAGAAATAATCACTCTGAAAGTAAAAAAGATTGTGTCTACCCCTGTAACTTTTGAACCGGAGATCCAAAAATTATGAAAAAAATAGAGAAGATACATCATCTATAATATTATACAGCAACTATGAAGACATAGGTTAAAAAGGAAGTCTTTCTAAAAATATCTGAACATGCACTTTATCGCCTTGACAATAGAGGCGTTGTTCAGATATTTGTGATCACCTTGGCCGCTCCGATATATCTGATGGCGACTGTAACGCACAAACATGACGGGATAATGTTGAGTACCTAGTTGAGGCGTTCCTATAGCCACCTTCCAACTCCATCATCTGATCAACTCCATGTCATAATAATATTTCATTTGTCATCCGATTTGCACACGCATGCAAAATTTCAGCTCAATTGGAAAACTAAGAGACAAAGGAGAATGGGCATTTTGTACCATGAGTGTATACGATTGAGACATATCTCATTTGAAAGGTCTTAACTAGTGCATTATTTAATTGTATGACACCACCATTGGATAGCGTGCAGGAGTGCGATTTTTGAATCTCACCAAGTGACTAAATCTCACCGATGTGAGTGATTTACTATCGGAAATCACTCACATCGGTGAGAATTAGTCACTTGGTGAGATTCAAAAATCGCACTCCTGGATCCGAGATATTTAAAAAAAAAGGTTGCGCATATAAACGGTTAATTTATAAAATATCCGCTCTATAACCAGTTATAGCGTATTTTATATGAAAGAATATGAGAAATGCTTCACGCTTATTTACCACCACCATCGGCAAAGTACGTACAGGGCTGGAATTAGTAGATGAAACATTTGCTAATATTTAAAAACACATGTAGCATAGCGAAGCTAACGTGAATACAAAAGTCGTTTATAACAGCTAAAAGGTATTTTTATAAGCTATTTTTCGTAAATGATACTTGCCCTCTAACGTATGCAGTGAACAAAATAAAACGGTTTTATGCGTTAATTAACTGTAAATAACGACAGCCTAATTCTTCTATTGAACACTAGATGGAGCTTGGGCAGCAAAATGGACAACGTTTGCCTCTGGCGTATACAATTGAACCTTATCTCAAATGAAAGGTCTAATCATAGCATTAATTAGTTATATGGCACCGAAGGCCGAAAGGGTGCACGGAAGCCGGTATTCATTATTTTGTGTCTGCGCTGTGGCCTAGCTGTGGCAAAAACTGGAACTAATTATCCTATACAAAAAAGGTTAACTTTTATACACATTTACATAGTTTATTCGCCTGAAATTAATTGTAAAAATAAGTTGTTCATTTTTTGTGACTAATTAATGTTAAATGACCGCAATTAACTACTTAAATAATTAAAATCTATTACTGGCGACACCTTGTATGCAATAGAAGAACCGACTAAGAGTCGAGTAGTTAAACTACATAAATATTAAGAACGCTGGCTCCGTATCGTTGCTTTTTAACGCTTAAAAATCTGTGGTCTAAGGCTTCACGTCGCGTAATTATAAGTTAGTTTCTGAAAGTTGACTACAGTTGACTACAGCTAGTAAACTAGCTGTTTAGGGGGCTACCTCGAACATCAATTTGAAGATCGTCTATCTGCCTTTCTCTGGTGCTTTCGCAAATTCGAGCGATAAAGAGGGAGATAGACTAAACTACCTTTTTCGACTTAGCCCGGTCACATAATACCGTATTTTTTTATCACGACGGTAGTAAACAAGCATACGGCCAATATGATGGTGAGCGTACGTTGTCATGAGTCATGATTCATGATGGAGGTAAACCGACGCGCCGGCACGTCGTTTTTCTTAATGTTCATTTTAATAATGTCATTTAGAATTCTGGAAGCTAGCTCCATCTAGTGACGAGTAGAAAACTTAGAACTTCATTAAGCACAATTAATTAACATACACAGTAGATATATTTTAGTTCCTGCATGCATTGGAGCTAAAGTATATATTACGATAAATAGTTTATAAAAATAGCTTTGATATGTAATATACGCTTCCCGTATACACATTAGCTTGGCTCTAAACCAAGCGATATTCATATCAAGCTTAATTTAAATTAATTAATTCTAGCCTTGTAAGTATTCAAACGTGGGGTGTTGTACACAGAATTGAAAAATTTCTCATATGCTTTCAGATAAACCATGCTATAATGGATTACATTTCGTGTCTTAAAAAAAAATGCTCTTTATATGTTCGCTCTTTTTTTTTAAATATCTCTGTCCCTGCACGATATCCAACAATGGTGCCATATAATAAAAGAATCCTGTGATTACGAGCTTTAAAACGAGATACGTCTCAACAGTATACATCCATGGTACACTCCCCATACAAAAATGCCCATTCTCCTTTAACTTGCAAGATTTGATTACAGACAGATAACGGGATAGGTGAAAGTAAATAAAACGTAAAAATCTAATTAATTAAAATACATTCAATTGAAAACCTCAACAACTTAGTTACAGTGTACTATGGCCGTTATATAAACTGCACTAATTCGCTAATGCGGCGAAAGATGGCGCTAATAAGTAGTAATTAGTTTTCCTACTCGCCCACAGGTAACGCTAATAGATACATCAAAACATTTTGTCCTCTTCCAATCACGGTTACACACTTTGTAAAACAAATGTTAAAATTATAACATAAGAATAGATGTTATTAAGTGAGACTTCGGATATTGTTATTAGAGTGTGTTTATCAAATAAAATGTATAAAATAAGTATATAAGTACCAGAAGTAAAATTATGTAGATAACAATTTTAAATATTATTTTTCTTTTCATTTTTATTAAAAGAAAAAATAACATTTTCAAATTTAAATTTAAATTGAATTAAAAAATTTCTTGGTACACTTATTTTCTCCTATTCAACCCTCTACCCTTTCGATCCTGGAAAGGGTTCGCGATTTTGTTCTGAGTAAAAATCACAAAAAAGTTGAAGATTTTTTTTATGAAGTATTTAATGAAGTATTTCAATATAAAGTAATTATTTATATATATAACCACACCCATTTAATGAAGTATTTCAATATAAAGTAATTATTTACACCAAAATACCCGGCTAAATCGCAAAAGTGTTAAAGAGTACCAATTATGGGCTTTTCTTTCAATTATCATTTTCTGTAAAAACTAAAAACACATAGTTATTACTTTTTAAACAGAAAAATAATTATAAACTTATATACCTAGATGTCATATACAAAGGAGGAAAAAGTGACCTAGGCCTCCGATGCCCAAAACCCAACCCAACCCAATGTGCCAATTTGATTTGTTCGTCAGTTAGAAAAATTCTACAGAAAAAACACAATTTGGAACAGGTAATAAAATTATGAAAGGTGATTCGCTTTCCTATTTAAATATTTTATCGAAATTCATTTTACGCGTTCTCGAACATTCACTAGTTTTATAAGTAGAACGTGTGTAAAATACCTATCGGAAAATAAATATTGTACCTACCACTTGGGAAATGATCAAATATTTTATTTTATTTTAAGTGCATGTTTTATTACCTTACGCCTCCTCTCTATAACAAACAGCGCCATCTACACATTGTCAATAAAACTAATAAGCTAAAAGAAAGAACAGTCCCTCGACCAGAGAAGACTAAAATGGTGTAAGCTGGCGGGGAATATAAAAACAACATGCAATGCTGTGTCAGCTGCATAGCTGGCGCCCCAGACTCTTTAAAATATCGTTCTTTTAAGCTCATTTTTCTCTGAAACATACTGAATATTTGAAAGGTTGTCATCCTGGCTAAAATATGATTAGCTCGACAGTAAGATTATAAAAAAAATTGAAGAAAGATTTTCTTTCTATTATGGACTTATCAAAAACTAATTAAGATAAGGCGAGTCAAAGTTTGGGAGTGGACGCGTCGCTGGTCGCTTAGAGTTCGCTTTATCCCGCAAATTAAAATGTGTCCTGCAAAATTTTAGGTCTCAGCTAAATTAATAGTTTTAAAAGATGCGATTTACATCACATAAAGGATACGTTTTAAAGTTACACAGCATGTAGTAATATCACGTCTCCCTGTGTTTATTCAAACCAAGGATGACCTTGATTCAAACACGTTGTTCCCTTGAAACCAGGCAGAAAAGTAAAAAAGATACTCGTGAGTTTCTCGAGAAAAAAAGAAGCTGGTTGCGATTTCATCGTCCATCGGTGTCATTAAACGACGGTCTCAAAGCCTAGTTGGTAGTGAACCTGCCTATGAAGCACGAGGTCCCAGGTTCCAATCCTGGTCAGGGTATTTATTTGTGTGTTTATAACAGATATTTGTTCCTGAGTTATGGATGTTTTCAATACAACTTGGGACTCCGATGGCCGGTTGAGAAGTGTAAGACTTCTTCGGCAGGTGTCGCTAGGCGTTCCCCTAAGACGCATATGGAATATAGTGGAGAAATTCGCAGCCATCAGGTGTGTTTCAGTAGCTCAGTTGGTCAGAGCGATGGGCATGTATCCCAGAGTCACGAGTTCGAGTCTCGCCTGAGGCAGTGGTTTTTTCTACTTTTCCATTTTTTCTAAGCATTGTGGTATCGTTAGCAGACGTTCTGCTTAATACAAAATTAATTGTAATATGGGGTAGCGCATTGTTATCGGTGAATTCTCAATACAACTTGGGACTCCGATGGCCGGTTGAGAAGTGTAAGACTTCTTCGGCAGGTGTCGCTAGGCGTTCCCCTAAGACGCATATGGAATATAGTGGAGAAATTCGCAGCCATCTGGAGTGCGATTTTTGAATCTCACCAAGTGACTAATTCTCACCGATGCGAGTGATTTACTTTCGGAAATCACTCACATCGGTGAGAATTAGTCACTTGGTGAGATTCAAAAATCGCACTCCAGGTGTGTCTCAGTAGCTCAGTTGGTCAGAGCGATGGGCATGTATCCCAGAGTCGCGAGTTCGAGTCTCGCCTGAGGCAGTGGTTTTTTCTACTTTTCCATTTTTTCTAAGCATCGTTTTCTATCTATTTAAGTATTTATCTATATCTATTATATATATCGTCGTCTAGTTCCTTATTGAGCTCAGGTATTGGGTGGTAGAAAAAGTGAGGGGATTTTTGCTGACGTATTCTAGATATATTCATCACACTTCACACACACAAAACACAACTGGGAAACTACGTGTATATCATTTAAGTGTAAGGGAGCGTCCATTAATCGCGTCATACGTTTTTGGCTTGTTTTATACCCCCCCTCCCCCATGTTGATCTTTGGTGATATTTTTAGGACCCCTCCCCCCCCCGTCCAATATGACGTGTAATTTTTTTTTAACTACAGTAAGTACAGTTTTCTAACACGTGAACCTACGTAAACTACATGTAAGTACACATATCTCACTATTTTAATTAAAATAATCTTTAATAGAAAAAAACCGGCCAAGTGCATGACGGACCACGCATAATGGAGGGTTTCGTACCTACTATCGAAAAAGTAATGTCAAAAGATCGTATCTGCCTATGAAATAAGTTTTTTGGAGATAACTCAATAATTCCTAGACCGATAATGTTCTCAATTTTTTTTAATTATAGATAGGTCCACTATTTTTTTTGACTTACAGGGTGATTATTTCTTAAAATATTCACTGAATAAAAAAATGTTCAAAAAAACCTCAATGCTATTTTGAAAGACCTATCGAGTGAAGTGCATCATGTAGATATTTGGTAAAAAAAAATCAGCGATTTTACTACAAAACTGAGTAGCGGCCATAGCGGCATACAAAAATACACCTTATGTTCAAATATGTATTAAGATACCTTAATAGTTTCCGAGTAAAATGGCTATTAGTCCCAAGCCGTAAAAAAACTTGTCGTGGAGGAGTTCCATACTGGTCTTCACGAGCAGTTTCTATTTCACTAAATAGCACTATTTAAATACAATTGTTTGGTTTTTAAATTTAAAAAAATCGCTATACGTCTGCTTATAGGGTTTCAGGAGTTCCCTTGATTTCTCATGGATCCCGTCAAAAAAATAACCCCCTAACAGTGTGCCATAATATTTATTTATTAAAGCACATGAGATGATTATGAATGATACCTCAAGTGCGACCATCTTAAGCCTGCAGGTCACAAAAATTAGAAACACCATTAAGTAACCATCTTCGAGTCGCGCAGTATGCTGTCCTGCACACCCTTCTTACTGGCTCCACAGAAAACCAGCGCCGTTGACTACGCTAGACGTGCCAACTGCATTGCTGAGTGGAGACCATTTCGGCTTCACATCTAGATTTAGTTATTTTATTATTTTTAATGTTTTCTATTCTATTCTAAATTACAGAAACGAAGTTAAAATTATCTACGTTTAGTTATCGTTGCAGCTTCGAAACCGTTATTTATTTTGTGCAGGATCAGGCGTTACCAACACGTGAGGGACATCGGAAGTGCCATCGTGGGATCTGTAACGTTTCGTAATTGGGGCCCGATTTGTGGTCAAGGACATCCTTAAGACGTCCTTTTGTCTTTTAGGGTTATCAATGGCAAGTTTTTTGGAAAAAAATCTATCGAATTGAAACAAAGCTGTGTACCTACGTCAACTAGCCTGCCAAATTTTACGCGAAGAGATGCGAAGTCGAGATTAGTAAAAAAATATATGAAAATGAATTAGGATCGTGTACATGAATAACATATAAAATGTTTGTTTCTTTCCTAGAATAGTTATTAAATTAAAACACTAGGAAGTTAAATCCAACGTCCGCATTTTGTAACTATAAGTAATAATGACATTATTTCTCTACCCGTCCTTTTTCTATGTATATGAATGATGAGTAGAGATATAATGTCATTAATACTGACAGTGTCTGGCCCGCTATAGGTATATTCGTAAAATTTGCAAGACCGTTTCGAACTTACTTAAAACTTTACGTAGCTTGCTCATGATGTGTCAAAATTTATTATTTAACAAAATCGTGCTTTTAACATATAATTTACGACAACCCTAGTGAAGTCATAGACCCGTGACAGTTGGGACTATCATTTGACTAGTCAGTAATTAACCTGTACACCGTATTTACCTTCCAAATTTTTATCTACGAACTATTTCCGCGGTCATAGTACAATTTCTACAAACGTTTTAGTAGGTAATTCGACTTAGTTAATCGAACGAGCGGAGCGTAAGCGAAGCAATTTCTTACAAACAACTTCTGGCTAGTGGGACGTCTCGGCATTTCGATGGCGTTTTGATTTTGAGAGTTTGTTCCACGATAACTTTAGTACTTAACGCTTTTTTGATCTTCATGAAATTTGTTGGGGTTGTAGCAGAGATACATATAATTTGAGAGTTCGTATATAAGCAGGATCGATCAAGGGGTCATGGAGCTAGAAGGCGCATCATCATCATCAAAAATCATCATAAGGGTCTTGTTATATTGGTCATCTCGTTTGGAAGGAAACCGTGAGTTCTGAGTTCGAGGCGGACTACTAAGTTAGTCCAGTAAATATTAGTCAAATGTATACCATTTGCAATATCATACGCAAGTCAGACTTGGACGTTTACTAACATGACTAAGAACAAAATTCTGTCATGCCAGCATGCAATGGAAAGAAGTATCCGGAAACTAAGAAGAATTGATAAAAAACGAAATGCTGATACGCAATAAAACTAAATTCGTGGATGCAATGTAGCATGCCATGACACTAATGGAAGTGGGAAGGCTACATAGCATAGCATAGATACCAGGATAAAAGATGGACGCGACAAACAAGGAAATGGCTAGGCCCCACTGGAAAAAGACAACAATAACGGCAAAAGAAAAGATGGGTCTATGATATAGTCAAAATAACTGGGAAAAACTGAATGAACACCGCTGAAGACAGACAAAAATGGATTGGATGGAGGAGGCTTTTACCCTATACTCCATACAATAAACAGTCTATTATAATACAGGATTAAGATTAAGAATAAAGTCTATTTTAAAAAGCTATAATAATAATTTGCAATCTGTATTCTGCCTGCGTGCATTTGAGTAGGCTCTGTCATTTTTATTTACTTTCAACGTGGCGGACAATTTCTAAAACTTAAGTAGGTACTAGACGGAGAGCTGGCCACGTCATATATTTATGACACAATAATGAGAGCAACGAAACCCCTCTAGTTAGTTTGATATACTATGCTTGTTTCTAGATCCGGGCATCTGGCAGCTGTAAAGTGGTGGAGGTCAAAGAATGCAAATAACTTGCAGAAAACAAATCATAGAGTAATAAATAAAATAAAATAAAGAAAGAGACAGAGACAACTTCGGCAGTTTTTACCTATTATGATATTCCTATTTTCCAATTGAAAAACTTTGCTGGTCTGTCACTCTCACCTCCACCCATTAAAAGCTGCCAGATGCCCGGATCTATTAATAAAGATGATATAGAAATCTAACCAGACGGGTTTTGTTGCTCTCATTATTGTGTCATATGCAGAGCTCGGATTTTTCACGGCAAAACAAAACACTAGGTAATTTAGCCAGTGCTTGAAATATTATTTTATCGATATCGATAATTCAGAACTAGAAGAAATAAAAGTCACCAAATAAAATTAATATGTAATAAAACTAATAAAAACATTTGTATAAAGTTACTATATATTAGAAACAGACGCAATTTCTTCTTCAAAATCTACGTCAGTACACACAGCAGCACAAGACATTTTATTTGGGTAATAGTGATAGGAGTAGATGATCATTATCTTTTCAACATTCTCTGGGAGTAAACAGTTGCGTTTATCACTATAAATCCATTTATGTACACTAAATGTACGTTCAACTTCAGTTGACGTCAAGGGAGCAAATTTATAGAATTCATTATCAGTTCGGGTAATATTTTCAGATATGTCTCTTAAAATTTCGTAATCAGGATTTCGTTCGAGCACGGCTTCAAATTTACGTATCACTGGTAAAAGTTTACTCCAGTTTACGTAGCAACGAACAGTATCCAGAATGAGGAAGGATTCCGCAATGGATAAAGTCGAACATTGCAATTGTTCTATTGAAGAGGCTATTACTTCGTAGTTGTCGCGAATGAAATTTAACTCCGGTCGTAGTTTGCGTGTTTGAAAACATTTTTTTGCAGCTCTTATAGCTGCCGAGTCATTAGCAAGTATGGAGACGACATCACGTATTTGCTCATAGTATTGAGCGTAATATACCGCAGCAGATATCCAAGTTCCCCATCTGGTGATAATTGGCTCGGGAGGTAGGGGAATGGACGGATATTTTGCCTTAAAAAGGCGTACACGCTCTGGAGATTTTAGGAATATCTTTTTGACATTCGATATCAACCCATCCACACCTTTGAAATTATCTCGCACTTCTTCGGCAACCCGGTGCAGACCATGAGCTAAACACGTAATGTGTTTCATACGAGGAAACGTTGCTTTTAAAATACGACCGGCTTTAAGCATATATGCGGCACTATCTGTGCAAAGTAAAAGCAAATTGTTTACGTTATCATTGAAATAATTTTGAAACAAAAATTTTAATTGGTTTATTATTAGGTTTGCTATTGTTTCCCCATTTACCTTCTCTAAAACCTTCGACCCCAAAAGATAAAATTGCTTAGAACAATTTTTTTGCAAAGACCGAATCACCACGTTTGTCACACATTTTCCCATGAAATCTGGTGTTTCGTCTATAGATATCCACAAATAATTGGTTTTGTTTACCTCTCTTATACCCTGTATAGTTTTTTTGTACACGAGATTTAAATAAATTTTTCGCAGGGTCGATTCGTCCGGTAAAGAAGTCATAGAGCAGTCGCAACATAAATACTTGTTAAAAAAATGACGAAAATTATTGTTGTTGACTGTTGCCCATGGTATGTTGCATGAAATAAGAAAAATAATTAAATCGAAATAAAATTGATGTTTCCTATTTGGTTGCCCCGAACGGTAATTGTGGCGGTTGCTTTTCACATGATTCTCAATATTGCATTTCTTCAGTTTTAGATGCATATCGCACATAGAGCAGTATATAGTGGAGGTCACTTCATTATAGACTAACTCAGGGTGATTTTCAATCCACGTTTTGATCCGATCTTGTACATTACTCATTTTTGTATTAATTGATACCTTGCAATATTAAGTTATTATACGTATATCCAACACGTCGGATTCAATGCGTTGCGAAATAAATAATACCTAGATGCAATTTACGTTTTATACGTAATGAAATGACAGTTAAAGTGTGAATGTCATATGTCATGTGAGATGAAATTTGCAGTCGTTTCTATCATTTTAAATGACTATAGTTACTTCGTTCTAAGTTGTACATGCAGACCTACCTCTTTGTTGCTCGACTATGGCAAAGCTAAAATGAAAAGTTATTTTATTACTTATACAGGATGTCCGGTAATTAATGCACAACCTTCTAACCCCCAGTAGGTCACCTTAGACTGGTCAAAAATATTGATTTTGAGCTCTAGTAAGTCTCCTGTTTTTCGAAATTTTCGCACGTTTGTTAGTTTTTAAATTTTGACATTCACACTGATAGGTGTACCATTGAATAAAAAAAGAAAAAATGTACTGAGGCAATACCTGTCATATACTCTAGTAAGACTCGATAGGTGTCGATAAAATAATATTTCAAGCACTGGCTAAATTACGCTAGTGTTTTGTTTTGCCGTGAAAAATCCGAGCTCTGGTCATATGTGACGTGGCCAGCTCTTAGACCATACGTTTTCTTAATCTAAACTCGTATTAAGTTTGTTCAGGAGGTTAGCTAAAATTATTATAAGTTAATTGACTAAAACTATTTCCGACTCTTTTAAGGAGTTGTGGGTTTTTACCTTCATTCGAATCGAGTCCGGGTCAACAAAGCACACCAAAACTCGAAACGAGTGTTTCAATTCAACGATTGTACTCGTCAACCTAATTACAATTGACGAACAATGCTAAAAAGAAATGGCAGATGCACGAGTGCGGTAAGTCGATAATTTATGGACGCAACAATCGCCATTGTTGGTTAAACGCACGCGCATATTTCTGCCTAATTATGTATATTACGTACGCTGGCGCCGGCCGTCCACACAAACGGCGCCCATTTTTTAAACCTAGGCCCTATTACTCGAAGTTTATCAGACTTATGGCCTGTTTCACAATCTCCAGTTAAAGCATATCTGTCAGATAAATGTTTGCTGTCCTTTTCTTTTATATGACTGGAGAAAAGGACAGCAATAATTTTAACTGGCAGATAAGTTTATCTGGAGATTGTGAAACAGGCCCTAATAATATTAGTCCACAAACTGTCAAAGCGTATGGGTTTCCAATAATATTAGTCTAATTTAAAGTAAAAAGTCTAAGGGCCTGTTTCACAATCTCCAGATAAACTTATCTGCCAGTTAAAATTATTGCTATCCTTTTCTCCAGTCATATGTATAAAAGAAAAGGACAGCAAATATTTATCTGACAGATATGCTTTAACTGGAGATTGTGAAACAATTAAGTCTAACCTTTCGAGAAATAGGCCCCTATTCCAAAAAAACGCAGGAAGTAAAATATTCAGGTGTGTGTATTTATTTTTTATGTTGGATTGGCGATATTTTTTATTAATATTTCGAGTATGAGTTTTATAGTTTTCGCCTTACTTTTGTAATAGGGGTTAAAAGTACTTCTCCATAATAAATATTTTTATTTTTATTATAAAACATGCATAACTATTTTTACTACGATTTTACGAAGACTTCTCCATTATTTTTTGTTACGTTTTCATAACAGTTTATGTAGGTATGGTAATTATTTTATAGTCTTTATGACAGGAAAATAGTAACACGCACACTTAACACTTATAACGTTTAGTCATATATTACCTCTTCATCATCATCATCATCATATTTGCCGAAAGACATCCACTGCTGAGCATAGGCCTCCCCCAAAGAGTGCCACAATGACCGGTCCTGCGCCACCCGCATCCAGCGGACTCCCGCGACCTTTACCAGGTCATCAGTCCACCTTGTGGGGGGTCTACCCACGCTGCGCCTTCCGGGTCGTGGTCGCCATTCGAACTTTTCCGCCCCAACGGCCATCGGTTCTATATCTATACATATAATAAAGCTGAAGAGGGTCGAAAGTCTGTACATGGGAGATAATCGAAAAAAAGTTGGCTGGGGATACTTAGAATCGATAACAGAACATGTTCCAACAATTTTTAGAATTTTTGTCTGTTTATCTGTTTATCTGTTTGTCTGTTTATTTGACCGCGCATCACGTGAAAACGGCTGAACGGATTTTGATGAAATTTTGTGTAGAGATAGTTTGAGTCCCGGGAAAGGATAATACATAGTTTTAATCCCGAAAATCAACCCTGGTGGGGGTGAAGATGGGGTTGAAAGTTTGTATGGAGAATTTTTAGCCGCTGAAACGATTTAGATAGAAATGAGTATGGAGATAATTTGAGTCTCGAGAAACGTCATAGGATAGTTTTCAAACCCTTGGGGGGCTGGAAGTTGGTATGAGGATTTTTTTACCGCTGAATTGATTTAGATGAAAATTGGTATAGAGATAGTATGGGTCTCGAGAAAGGACAAAGGATAGTTTCATCTTCAAACCCCCCCCCCCCCCCCCATCTCACTTTAGAACCGTAGGTCCAAAAAATAAAAAAAAATAATGGAAGTAAAGCCTGAAAGGTACTTTCAATAAAAACTATCTATACTTACATATAATAAAGCTAAAGAGGGTAGAAAGTAAGTTATGGAATATATTCGAAAAAAAGTTGGCTGGGGATACTTAGAATCGATAACAGAACACGTTCCAACAATTTTCAGAATTTTTGTCTGTTTATCTGTTTGTCTGTTTATTTAACCGCGCATCACGTGAAAACGGCTGAACGGATTTTGGTGAAATTTTGTGTAGAGATAGTTTGAGTCCCAGGAAAGAACAAAAAATAGTTTTCATCCCGAAAATCAACCCTGGAGGGGGTGAAAAGCGGGTTGAAAGTTTGTATGGAGAATTTTCAATAGAAATTAGTATGGAGATAATTTGAAACCCGAGAAACGACATAATAGTTTTCATCCCGAAAATAAACCCTTGTGGGGGTGAAAAGGGGGTTGGAAGTTGGTATAAGGAATTTTTTACCGCTGAACTGATAAAGATGAAATTTGGTATAGTATGGGTCTCAAGAAAGGACAAAGGATAGTTTTCACCCCGAAAATCAATCCTAAAGGGGTGAAAAGGGAGTTGGAAATTTGTATAGGGAATTATTAACCGCAGAATCGATTTAGATACAATTTTGTATGGAGATAATTTGAGCTCTGGAAAAGGAAATAAAATAGTTTTATCTCGGAAATTATCCCTTAAGCGGATGCAAAAGGGGTGGAAGTTTACATGGGGAAGAAACAACCAATAACCGCTGTACGTATTTAGATGAAATTTGGTATTGAAATAATTTGTAATTTTTTGGTCAAGGTGTTCATATTTATAACATGTTACCCGTCGATGCTTTAAATTTACCTTTACCCGCTCTTAAGAAATATTTGAAAATGTCATGAATGTCAAAGGGTTATTGCAGGTTCGAGGACTATAATTTCAGGACGGACAAAGATTCAATGGCCCAAACCAAAAAACTACTACAAAATCATCTAACATTTATAGGACACCGTTTAGGTAGGAAAACATATCAAACGTTTTGTGAAGCAGTCAGATTAGGATTTATTTTTCTTTATAATTAAACAATAGGTACATTATCTGTCTCTCAAGCTGTTTTGATGTCTTCTTTCCAAAAATTTCAAAAATTTTAAAAATTTTAAAAATTTCAAAAATTTCAAAAATTTCAAAAATTTCAAAAATTCCAAAAATTTCAAAAATTTCAAAAATTTTAAAAATTTTAGAAATTTTAAAAATTTTAGAAATTTTAAAAATTTCAAAAATTTCAAAAATTTCAAAAAATTCAAAAAATTCAAAAAATTTCAAAAAGTACGTTCATTAGTGTATTGTAATGTGCTTACATTGAAGAATAATAGTAGTTTATGTACCTGTTACGTAATAAGGGTCCTTAAAATACGAGTGTGATTTTATGTAACGAGCCGCAGGCGAGTTTCATAATAAGATCACACGAGTGTTTTAAGGCCTAATTACGTACAGTTGCATACACTGCTTTATCTACACACACATTATAAATCCTAAATGATGTGTTCGGAAACCAGTAGAATGACCGCCATTGCACCGCCATGATCAACTCGATTGTGTCGGCGGTCGCGCGGGCGCGTTCCGGCGCTCGGGGAGAGGGCGGATCTTGGTAACGTTACCGTGGGTAATGAATTTTCATACGTCTTTACCACACTGTATTATCTGTGACAGTGTGCTAAAAACGTATGAAAATTCATTACCTACGGTAACGTAATGGTAATCCCCCCCCCCCGACCGCTGGCGCAATAAGGTTGGTCATGGCAGTGTAATAGCGGTCATTCTAATGGTTTCAATGGATTTTTAATATGTGTGTAGGTAAAGCAGTGTATGCTTCTGTACATAATTAGGCCTTATTACGTAACATTACATAAACTACTATTTATATCTTTTTAGGGTTCCGTAGTCAACTAGGAACCCTTATAGTTTCACCATGTCCGTCCGTCTGTCCGCGGTCTAGCTCAGTTACTGTTCGCACTAGAAAGCTGAAATTTGGTGAGGCCTGATAAGAACTTTCAATAAAAACTATATTGAATAAAATCGGTTCAGCCGTTTTTGAATTATCAGTCAAAAACGCATAGTGAAAGGAAGTGCCGGATAGTAAAATGACGTCAGCGCCGCCAAATATCCCTTAATAAACGACCTTTTGAACGGATGTTTTGTTGTTACAAAACATCCGGGCGGCATCTACGAAACTCTACACTGAGCATCGCCCGACATGCTCTCGGCCGGTTTTTTTTGCATTGTTATCCCGGAAATCACCCCTTAAGGATTACTAATTCAACACTACACTCGATTGAGTTAAATTTGCATGGGTCATGCCCCCCCCCCCCCCTGTGCACCTCAAATAGAAAAAAATCATTTCTGCATTTGTGACCCCCCCCCCCAATTTCAACCGCGCCTGTTCTTACCTTTCATGCTGCTTAGACTGATTTGACGGGAGGATCGATTTGGATGATATTTGCCGTGGACATGAACGTATAAATACAAAAGTGGTCCTGTATCGTCCGATATACACCTACTACTCTATGTCGTTTAAATCATGCCAAAATAAATTAATAGGATAAAAAAAAGGATTCATTTTTGAGTGTAGTTTCATTTAGTGGTAATTGTAAAATATTTTATTAGGACTACTGTCCTCTAGCGTATCCATCTGTCAACTTTACTTCAAGTTCCCCCTCCAGGGTAGCGGGAGAGAAATTAGGGGTGATTAGCCGCTTACTGACACAGACCGAATTCCACGCGGGCGGAGCCTAGTTACCTCATATTTAACGAAAATTAAATACCGTATCATTTGTACGGCGGCCGGAATTGAACCTGCGTCCAATCGCCGCGCGCACCCATTGTCGACGCTGACCAGAAGGGTTAACTTTAGACGGGCTACTAATTTAATTATAACCATAATAGTTTAACATCGTGTTTGGGGAATTGAGAGAAAGTCTGTTTGTTTTTTCGAAACTATGCTCCAAACGAAATTGCCTGGATTTCGACGCTGCGAGCTTGTGAAATGAACGTATGAGTCCGGTAACGATTTGAAAACGAAAATCGCTAATAATGAAAGTCACACATGAATTGCATTTGATACGATAGTTTGAAGTCTTGCAATTGTAAAAAATACTTTAGGTACACCTTCATTATTATTTAATACCCGAAAACTCAATTCTTGCAGAGCTTGTTTAGTGAGGACGTTGATTCGTGCAAATTTGTCGCTTGATTTTTAATTATTTGTTATGCCCTTCAATATGTTTTATATTATCTGATTAAATCATGAAGTGAGGTTTATTTCTACATTTTAATTTTTATGACATACTTTAATAGATTCCCAAACATACCACCTAAACTTCGGATATTTTTCTTAAAATTGCTCTAGTTTAAACATATCCTCGAAAAAAAAATCTGTTCTTTAAACAACTCAGTTTTCAACATATACACTTTAATCAATAAAAATCTTACTGTTTTCACCTCTCCAAGCAAAAATCGCGAAACAGCTGAATTATTTATAAATGAAAAATAAAATCAAAAAAGTGTTCCAGTTTTGCAGTTTAAGAAGAAACTACCTTTCAAAATAAAATAGTATTAAAAAGTTAAGCGAAGTAGAAAAAAAAATTAGCGGACTCAATTCTATGTCACATTATTCGAAGTATTCTCCACCTTACTCAGCTCTATACAGTGTGGAAAGATAAGTCGGGCCCTGGAGGGAAACTACCTTAAAACGTTGAGATAGCTCAATTCGCTGAACATTCTTTTATTTCTCCTAAAAACTAAATCTGCATTCTCAGTTTTTTTTCTATACCTACTAATTGTATGAAAAATATTTTTATTATTATTTATGGGTTCTCTTGTGCCCTAAACTTGGTTGGTATTAAGAACTTTTTATCCTTGTTAGCAATATGATTGATTAGTATCAATTGTCATAAAAAATATTTATGGCAAAAAATACAAAATAAATAGTTTTTTTGTAAACTGTAATTTTGTAAATTTTCCAAAAATGTGTAAATGCAGTTATGTCCCTTTAAAAAAATTAAAGAATGTTGCCTTTCAGTGAATTGAGCTCTCTCAACGTTTTAAGGTAGTTTCCCTCCAGGGCCCGACTTATCTTTCCACACTGTATATGTTCTTCTGTCCAGCGCGTATCAGCATGTTACCCCAGATTAAAACTACCCTCTAAACATTATTTGTACCCTTTCATCTTACGGACCGTCACTAATTTTGTATCAATAATTGCCATGATTATACTTAACGATTTTAGCAATTATAATAAAAATAATGACCGACTTTTTTAAAAGGACCAGCGTAAACTATCAATTTCAACCCTTTTCTAATTCTAAATCTAAAGGGTTGAAAGAGGGGGTTGTTTGCGGTTTGACCAGTGATAAAGAGAGTTATGCTTCATGCTAATCGGACGTGAGACTTAAGTGGGTTTATAATAATGTTTCGTCATGCCATTAATTGGCTGAGCTTTTGAGAGGTATTTGCATTACCAGGCGTTACCTATTTTTTTATTAACTGTAAATTTAAGCAGTCCTAAAAAACAAAAGAACATTACTCTCACTCAATAAAAATGACCAGAACCAACATTTTAAACGAAAACACCGCGTTTTTTTATTAAAAAAACGTTTGCATCTGTCCCGCATCCCTGTTCTGCTGACAACCGTGAATACAATAAGTACCGAATACAAATACAATGTAATGATGTAATGAACAAAGGGGCTCAAATAGGTATGTTAGATTCCCTTCCCTGGTAGGAAAAATTATCTTTAAATTTTTTTTTTACAAGCTTTTAACGCCGATTAGTTTTTTGCAAAAGTAATTTACCTAAATCCAAACACAAATCAAATCAAAATTCTTTATTTCCTTAACAACCAGTAACATATCCCATATTGACCGGCGTCTACTTGTAAGTTATTTACAAAATAATCTGTGCAAGAAAGCACCGCTCTTCCATATCTACAGTAAAGTGTATAATTTATTTCTGTTATTTTTGTTTTACAGTTCATATACTCATACTTAGTGTTGTACATTTCTTGAAACTCAAAACTATTTTCCTTAGTGTTTTTGTATATATTAGTGAGTGCACGCGTTGATATGTGTGTTTGTGTGTGTGTGTGTGTGTGTGTGTGCGTGCGTGCGTGCGTGTGTGTGTGTGTGTGTGTGTGTGTGTGAATACAATGATCTTGCATTATTTTATCATAGAGTTCTTAGGAACATCTTCTATTGCCATCATCAGACCGCAGATACGCAGTTATGCTAAATTTCAGGTCAAACGGACATCAAGAACTGGTTCAAATCTATGATATATAATAATAACAGATGGGTTATGCACGCTCCAAAAGTGAAGCACTTAATATGAGTGAATTTACACAACTGTCGCTAGTCGCGCATCGGCCAGCGTGAGATGCGAATGAGCTCCCGTCACCCGCGTGAGAAAGAGACAAACTGTAATTTTCTAACAATGAGAGTGACAAAGATGTAGTGATTGTCAAAATAGATAAACGTTACAGAATCGTTGCAAGGTTATGAAATTACTTTGGAAGTATTTTTTCTGCTCATTTTGTTAGAGTATAACCCATCCATAGTAAATATCATTGGTTCAAATCTGGTTTGCAAGATTTTACCTAAACAACGAACTAACTGACAAACAAATCGAGTTAAATAAAAGCTGTAAAAAAATTAGGGCAGATCTTACAAAAAATGCGAAATAAATACATAGATTAGTGATGAATATGATGATGGATATTTATAATAGGGAAGGCAAAGTGACATCTTCAACATGGGTCCTTAAAAAACCTAAATTTGTGTGGCGCGAAGTAGTTTTTATTTATTTTCGCGAAAATGAATAAATGTTTTGCCTCGAATTGCTCTGAAATTTAAATCCACCGGTTTCTGAAATACACTAAAATTTAAATGCTAAAGATTAACGCCATAGGGAAGGTTTTTGCCTAAGTACTGTATACTAGTTACGAACAATTCATCTTTTGTCTCTTTCTCTCATTGTATGTGTCTCTTTCTCTTATTGAATGGAATCTGGAACAGCGCCCTCTACAAAAAAAGTCACCGGCCTTCCCCATTAAATAAATCGATAGGAGTAATCGATTTTTCTTAATAAATTATGATATTGCTGTCAATAATCGATATTCCGAAAAAAAATCCTAGTCGGCAGCGAAAAAAAATTAATTATTACCGATCATTTTTTTAAACATATATAATCGTAGTAAAATCAAAATACTATAAAAAATACGATTACTAATAAACTTTGAGGATTCAACCAACCGGAGTCGCCATTGACAGGCGTTCCTCTCTGCCGAAAACATTTGACCAGAGGTCATACACATGTATGGACTGACGTTTATCTGACGTAGCTATTTGTACGTTACGTACGAATAGCCATACATTTGACGTTCGCCTCCCCCGCAAAAATCGGCAGACTTTTTTTGTATCGGAAATGACAGAAATGGCTACTCCTCTTTAAGCTAATAAATAATATCATTAATAAGGCAATAAAAGTTTTTGAAATGTCAATAAATGTGTCAAATCAAAACTACACGGTTGTGGTATCATTGGGTTCTTTTTAGGGTTCCGTACCTCAAAAGGAAAAAACGGAACCCTTATAGGATCACTTTGTTGTCCGTCTGTCTGTCTGTCTGTCTGTCTGTCTGTCTGTCTGTCTGTCTGTCTGTCAAGACCATTTTTCTCAGGAACGCGTGGAGGTATCAAGCTGAAATTTATACCAAATACTCAGGTCTATTGTCCCTTGGAACTGTGAAAAAATCAAACTCAAAAGCCAACGCAATCAAAAGATACAGTCGTTTATGCTGCAAATTTTAGTTTTTCGGCACTCGCAAAACCTACGGGGTACTTCCCGTGAACTCAGAAACTTGAAATTCGGCACGAAGCAACGTCATATAGCATAGACAATGGAAAAATTACAAAAAGTAGACTTTTTTAATAAAATCATACAAAAAACATTATTTTAAATTTTAAACTTACTACCTTTTTTCTCGTAAACGCGTGGAGATATTAAATTGAAATTCATGTCAAATACTCAGGGCTATAGGACCTTTCAGACGTAGCAAAACCAAACTTTTATGTCAACGCAATCAAAAGAAATAGCAATTTAAGTCGCATATTTTGAAACTGAGTACTCACAAGAAACTCAAAACCTACAGGGTACTTCCCGTAAACTCAGAAACTTGAAACTTGGCACGAAGAAACTTCATATAGTACAGACAAAGGAAAAATTACAAAAATAGACATTTTTAGTAAAATCATACAATAAATATGTTATTCAATCAAATACAAACACTGATAACATTGAAAAAATAATCAACCCAGCAGGATACAATAAATATTTTTTAAAATTTTAAACTTTCTACCTTTTTCCTCGTAAACGCGTAGAGGTATTAAATTGAAATTCATATCAAATACTCAGGTCTATAATACCTTTAAGTTGTAAAGGTTTGTACGGAACCCTCGGTGCGCGAGTACGACTCGCACTTGGCCGGTTTTTTTAATCCATACAAGCACACACCATTGTCAAAATTGAACAATCAATTTGCCAAAAAGGGTTTTGACAACACTTTGACATGTAAACCGACGCCCAGTGTCGTATTCCTGTTCTAGTCATTGTAAAAGCCCTTATAATAAAATTATTGCAAAAAAAAACAATTTAAATAAAATTTGTCAGAACATTTAAGAGGTTTTGAAAATTTGCTTTTATATAGAAATAAATTTAAACTTCTTAACAGTCTAAAACCCAAAATTTGTGACACACCCGGGCAAAACCGGGTGAAACACCGATATGTAATAATAATAAAGAACGGGATACGCAATCAGCCCAAAAAATGGTCACACAACACAATAGTGCTGTAAGAACGACTTGTACAGCAGTTTCTCGGTCACGCCCAGTGTCGTATTCCTGTTCTAGTCATTGTAAAAGCCCTTATAATAAAATTATTGCAAAAAAAAACAATTTAAATAAAATTTGTCAGAACATTTAAGAGGTTTTGAAAATTTGCTTTTATATAGAAATAAATTTAAACTTCTTAACAGTCTAAAACCCAAAATTTGTGACACACCCGGGCAAAACCGGGTGAAACACCGATATGTAATAATAATAAAGAACGGGATACGCAATCAGCCCAAAAAATGGTCACACAACACAATAGTGCTGTAAGAACGACTTGTACAGCAGTTTCTCGGTCATTTTTATTAGAATTTAGTCAGTGATAAGACTGGCCCTAGTTACATATTTTGATGAACCATATTTTCGGTAAATCTTGTTTGAGGCTGTACCTCTAGTCCTCTACTATATTCTAACTCAATGGGGTCAAACATATATATGCGCTTTCAATATTACATAATGAAGAAAACTTATAGGGTAATTGTGCTAGTTTCCCGTCCAGGTCCAGTTTACCGTCCACTTGATTAAACTGCTGCAAATAAATGGGAAAAACTTTTTAAGGTCAACATCTAAATATAGAAACTGACTGACTGACTGACTGACATATCAACGCACAGCCCAAACCGCTGGTTCTAGAGATTCCAAATTTGGCACGTAGGTTCCTTTTAGGGTCTAGAGGTGCACTAAGAAAGGATTTTTCAAAATTCACCCCAAAGTTTGTATGGCGAATCAAGATTTGTTAGATTATTTTATTCGAAACTTCACAGGAGTATTCCTAACGATAAATGAGTAAACACGTGTTTCAGGTTTTTTGAAAATTCAACCCCTAAAAGGGGCAAATGTGGTCACAAAGTCTGATAATCAACTCTGGTATCGAATCCTTTTTGAGTACTTATAGTACGCGGGCGAAGCCGCGGGAAAAGGCTAGTAGTTTATATTTATAGTTTATGCTTTAGTATATTTTTTACTTTTAAGCCTTTATTTTGCAAAAAACTTGAAGATAAACATGTAAATAAGTATGGACGGAAAACTGACAGGAGTGGACGAAAACTAGCACAATCACCCTATAAGTTTTTACAGTATACATATAATAGTGCATAACATACACGTTTGGTGTTATTCTTAGTGTAAGTGAATTCATTAATAAAAAAAAGTATGTCTGATTCTCGCATATACAAGGGCCATTTTATTGAAATTTATAACCTCCACTTTTTTTTTTGAAAGTTTTAAATGATTTTTGTGTCCCACTAAGATCGAAAGAGTTCGTGATTCAGAGTCCGAGTCACCTAAAATTTCCCAAAAAAAGTGGAATATACAACTTTAAATAAAATTGCACATAAACTTTATAATAAGTAACAAATAGCTGAGTCATATAATAAATGAGTCATATAACGTCTAATAACAATAAATGACATGACCGTTTGGTACTATTTTCACAGTTTTACATTAAGATTAATAATGAGATTAATAGATACCTAAAATTAGTTTTTACACAGGTACTTATTTTTAATGATAAATTTCATAAGTTTTGGTTGAATTCATCCTTACTTGTCTTATGAGGTATAGTAGTATCTTTTTAAGATGTCGGTATCTTACTCAGGAGTTCTACCGACAATTCCGACATCTTAAAAAAATCGTACTATAAGTTTACTAACCAGAGATGTGACTTATTTGAAATACTTGTATTTAAAATGCAAATACAAAATGCAAAATGCCTATATCCTATTTTTTATTTAAATACCTTTTTAACAAAAGCATTTTTCATTTTATTTGAAATACTTTTTGGGACCCACTTTCTATTTTGAAAATACAAAATACTTTTTTTTTGTAATTTAACATAATGTTGGTAGAAAGGGTAGGTTTAACAGGTTATAGTTATATTGCTTTTAAGTGGGTGATTAGTAGGACAGCACAGCGCGTAATTAAGGGAAAAAAGGCACTCATTCCTGACGATCTCGTCATTTTGTAACTAGTCGTCTGTTTTGAAATGGAGACTTAAGATAAGTATGGAAATCATCATCCTCTTAGCGTTTGTCCCGGCTTGGCGAACTAATCACATGAATTGGCATAGACACTAGTTTTTACAAAAGCGACTACCATCAGACCTTCCAACCCAGAGGAGAAATTACGCCTTATTGGGATTAGTTCCGGTTTCCGCGGGACGTTTTCCTTCACCGAAAAGCGACTGATAAATATCAACCGATAATTCGTACATAAGTTCCGAAAATCTCAGTGGTACGTACAAAGTCGGGATTCGATCCCGCGACCTCCAGATTGAAAGTCTTATCGCCAGGATACCAGCGCTTATAAGAGTGGAAATCGTATTAAATAGCAATTCATTTTTGTACCGAATTTACATTGCATTGAAACTAAAAAAATATATTTCAGAGCATGAAAAAAAACATTTAATTACATGTATCGAGTGCCGACCCTAAAAAATATTTTAACCATTTACCTACAAAACAAATTAGTGTCACACAAAACTCATCTCTATTTAAAATTTGATTATATTTGATTATACATATGATCACAGGCAGACGGACATGACGAGATAAGGATTCCGTTTTTTCCATCTTGGCGACGGAATTCTAAAAAGCATTTGTATTTTAAATAAGTATTTTGAAAATACCTATTTAGTATTTGAAATACAATTTTGCTAATTATTTTGTATTTTCATTTGAAATAGTAAATCATGAAAGTATTTGCATTTTGTTTTAAATACTTTTTCTAAACCATTTTGCACATCTCTGTTACTAACCAATAGGAAATAATGATGTATGTAATTACTAACAACAATATGGATCTTTTATAATCCGAAATAAATATTATTCATTCATTAATTCATTCATAAGACATTATCACACTTTTGGCTGGGACACTGGGATTATAGCTTAAAATGTTGTTATATTACTTGAAACTTACAAAGTATTGAATTCACCACTAAAAGTATCATTTCTAATAAAATTTCCTTCGATATTCGAAGTAACGAACTATGGATGGTACAAGGAGGATAAAAATCTGTATGTTACAAAAGTGTCTGTCAGAAGGCGACAAACTGATGGCGCCACAATGATATAAAATTTGATTAAATTAAATTTGATATAAAAAAAAATCCATACATATTTACGAAATAATTATTTGCGGAGAAGAAAAAATACTCCGAATATTAATTTTATTTAGAATGTCAAATAAGTATTAAATTTTTTTAATATTTTTTTTTTATACCACGACGGTGGCAAACAAGCATACGGCCCGCCTGATGGTAAGCAGCTACCGTAACCTATGGACGCCTGAAACTCCAAAGGAGTCACATGCGCGTTGCCGACCCTTTACAAAAAGGAGGATTCACTGTGTTGACGAGTAAAGGAACAAGAAGGTCCGTCATCGTCAACACACTGGGTCCTCTTTGAGCTCTTTGGCAACCTTACTCACCAGCAGGAACACAACACTATGAGTAGGGTCTAGTGCTATTTGGCTGTGGTTTTCTGTAAGGTGGAGGTACTTCCCCAGTCGGGCTCTGCTCCAGATTTGAGCGATGATATTCGCTGAACGTGCCCTACCACACTTAGCGAGATGTCATTCGCAGTACCCATACCTCTCTTTTTGGCGTAGTTTAAGGACATACCCAGGTCCGGACGTAGTTTAAGGACATACCCGGGTCCGGGTTAAATATCGGTAATTCATTTCAAATGCTCAACTATACCTAGCGCCACCCGGAGATATTTAGAACTATTGTTTAGTGCTTACCGCTGGACACTTTTTCGACCATTTTCCTATAAGAGAGACCGATCTTCCTTGTACCATTCATAGAAGTAACGAACAATTTACCTCAAAAAATAAATGACATTACGATGTCTAGAATGACACATGTTTGTTTACATAATAACACAAGTTTGGGGATATCCGGTTAAACCTCAATTAACATGACGTAGTCGCATTGAGAATTGTTTATTGTTTTTTGCTCATTTAGTGTGTATTGATAGCTTATTGTGCGGTGATCTAACGAAAAAGTGTGCAGCTAATGAAGAATGGGTGGGTTGCACCACGCATAACTAACGAACTGATCAACGTTAAATATGGTGTCGGAGCTGTCATCCCATAGAAAACTCAAACTTTTCATACAAGAATTTTTTAACGATGACGTTGACATTAACAGACGGTTTGGTGCAACCGGCCCTTAGGGTGGGTTGCACCAAACCGCCTGTTAAAGTAAGCCAAATGTTACGCTAATCGGAGGTACTTAACGATTGCTAACATGAATGGGTTGCACCAAGTGCAAAATAACAGAATGTAAGAGTTACGAGGGATGCCACTGTATAAACGCATTTCTAACAACATTTTCATGGTAGAATATTATTTTCATATGGCAACCCAACCATAAGTGCCAAACTAAACTTGTCAAAATCGTCAATTCGTCACACGAAGAAAAAATCTAAGGGAAAGAAAAGAGCGCGAACTAAACTTTGCACCCTGCAGCTTGAAAATCAAGAATATTCAACAATTTTAGCCATTCCTGAACATGTTTATTACTCAGTCAAAAAGTGGGCTATCCATAGCGCCCTACGAGCAAACTTTTTCAAAGGATAATGCAACTTGTGTTGCGAGTGGTGTTTAAAGAGAAAGCCAGAGTAGTCGGCTGGTGTATTATATTTTATATTATAGTGAGTAAATTATCCTTCTACTTTATTACTACTTACAGAACCCTAAGCAAGTAAAGCGGTTGATGGAAGCACCAAATGGCGAGAAGGTGCCCAGTCGCAAAACAAAGGCACCACTAGTTTTGAGAACTCTCCTTTCGAAAATTCGTAAATATAGGGCGCTGAATCCCTCCAACCTGGTTAATTATGGCTAGCATTGTAACCAACGACCAAAATATTGAACTTATTATATATGTACCTACTTATTGAAAGAGTGTTCTAAAGCATCTTTGTGAAGTATAGCACATAATTATGTTACATTCATAATACACAATGTTTTTTATTTCAGGTTTGAATTTACCTTTGGTTTTGAAGACAAGATGAAATCAAGGCTTATGCAACTCAGTGCTCAACTCAAGGAACTTTTAAAGTGAAAGTGCAGTGGTTTCAAGAAATTTGTAGAATCTCAAAGTAAAAATAAAGAATATTTTTTTAACATAATCAATACTTATTTCAATTTTGTACATAATATATTTAGTTACCCTACTTTGTTTATATATTATTCAAACTCTGGCATAGGTTTCCTTTGTAGATAGGGGCAAGACAATGACATGCAATGATTATTTTCACCATTTTTCTAGCAACTGAAGAACAAATCAAATTATTTTAATAAATATTTTGATTTGTTTATTTTTAAGTAGACACACTACTATATAAATTATAAACTTATATAGATGTCATATAAGGAAAAAGTGACCTAGGCCTCCGGTGCCCAGGGCTGGGATCGAACCAGCATCTTCAGCACGGGAGGCCTAGGTCACTTTTTCCTTTGTATATGACATCTATATAAGTTACTTTTTCTAGCAGTTGACATTAATAATCAATATGATCTCATACTTACTAAACTTGAAACTATTGAAGTATTTTAGGCCAGATCAATCTAAGATAGTATAAACCCAACCCGTGGCCAAGGTGACCCAGCTTGTTGACCGGAGAAAAAACTTCATATACTGAACCACAGATGGTTATCAACAATATGATACAGGTCAAAGTGACTATGGTCAAGTAATGTTTTATGAAACATTACTTATCAATATAAATAGATAGTATAAATTGCTGTAGTTGCTTAGTTTGGCTAGGTGAGATTGTCCCAAAGTCATAAGAGTAAATTTCAAAAATGTTTTATTATCACTTGTATCTTTGTAAAATACATGTTACAAGTCATACAAACAGCCATATATGTATGTACTGACTGTACTATTATGTTTTATTTGTAAATAGGTACCTATCCTGATTAGTAGAGATATATGACATTGATAAAAAGAGACCTATATTATTTATTACTAATGAGTTTTTAGGTACGTACTTATGTTAGAGTACAGTAACTACATAAACTCTCATAGGATCTAACATTTTTAGCCAAAGCCCAAGGCCAGGTCTTTGCTTCCTTTTTAGCCCATCATGAAACAGATACAAAATGCAAATGCATGTGTTTTGTGTACAATTTGAATGAAAAAAAGCATGTTCATAATAATGTCCGATATAAAAAATACTAATGGGGAATGGAGGAAGGCATCTATCAAAGGTTTGTCAGATGGTGCCAGCATAGCTTTGTACCTATCACTAGTTTTGTTCTATGGGATTTGGCTTAAAGGGCTATAATTAATGCCAGAAAATTCCAAGTAAAACAATAATTTGCCTCAGAAGAGCAACACACATAAAGTCAAATTAGCTAAACCATGCTATTACCAAATTTTCAGTAGATAATTATTTATTTATATGGGGTTATTGTCTCTTCAGATCTGTAAAATCTGTGCTGTGAATTTATTTCACAAATGAAACTGAAATACAGTGTAAACTATATAGCGGCACTCAAGGAACCGGAATTTTTTTCATGTTATTGCGAGTTGTCGTTAAACAGAGACCTACTGTGCTTGATTTAAGGCCTATATAAAATCAAATAAAAAAACAAGATTTTAATGAATCAGTATAATAAATTTTCATAGACATTTGAATTTGTGGATACCAAACCATTGTTGAACTATTTTTGTTCCACAACACTTGACACTCTAATTTACTTGATTGTATATTCCATATCACGCTTTATTTACATGTAGTTCTGAACATTGTTTAGTTGAGTAGAACATTGTCGAGGCTCGATTTCGGTGGTATTGGCGATAAATGTTTGGTGATATATATAATAGCACTGCTGCTATGGCATGAAATTATAATCTGGTTATCTGGCACCTTTTGAATCGTATGACTTGCTCCCATCGAGGCTTTCTACCGTGTCATAACATAAAACACGTGTTTCTTCTTGACCTGTTCACTCCACCGCGTCAGAGGTTTACGCTCCCTTTTGCTTTCTACCTTAAAGAACTTGCAGTATTCAAGTCTTGTAGTCAGTCATTCGTTATTTCCAAAGGTTTGGTCTTCATTGACAAAAACAGAGTGGTTTTTAAAATGATTATCATGATTGTTCTGCAGGTTTCGCTCGCTCTACGGCTGTCGGCTTTCATGACAATTACTGTAGGTTCTGGCATAGTTCTGGTATGTCTGTTATAACAGAAGTCTGGTCTATTTCAACCTGAAGTCACTTGGCACTCGGTTTTAACTTAAAAGCGCACTTTTTACACAGAATTATATATTTATTATTAGATACACGAGTTGAAGTGTGAATAATACAAAACGTCAATCGTATGACCCTTTTGCGTTCAGAAACGTGCATATATTTATTACTGCGAACAATATTTTATTATTTTTCATCAAATATCGCTGTATTTTTGTTTAATCAAGCATTAATCTATGACATACGAGACATTTTTGCAAATTCTCCGCCATATTTAAACGTAGATTTGAGTTAACCAGTGCTCGACGGCTGGTTAAGGTAAACGTAACTTTCTGACTGCTAAAGTGCATGGTGCAACGGAAAAACGGACTTGACGTCTACTGTAACCATGATGAGTTCGTTAAGTATGCGTGGTGCAACCCGCCCTTAGGGTGGGTTGCACCAAACCGCCTGTAAAAGTAAGCCAAATGTTACGCTAATCGGAGCTACTTAACGATTGCTAACATAAATGGGTTGCACCAAGTGCAAAATAACAGAACGTAAGAGTTAAGCGGGATGCCACTGTCTAAACGCATTTCTACTCACATTTTTATGGTAGAATATTTATTCAATATGGCAACACAACCATAAATGCCAAACTAAACTTGTCAAAATCGTCACACGAAGAAAAAAATCTAAAGAAAGGAGCGCGAACTAAACTTAACTTTGCACTCTGCAGCTTGAAAATCAAGAATATACAAACATTTAGCCATTCCTGAACATGTTTATTACTCAATCAAAAAGTGGGCTATCCATTGCGCCTTACGAGGAAATTTTTTCAAAGGATAATGCAACTTGTGCTGAGAGTGGAGTTTAAAGCGAAAGCCAGAATAGTCGGCTGGTGTATTGTGCATTATATTATAGTGAGTAAATCATCCTGCTAGTTTATTACTACTTACAGAACCCTAAACAAGTAAAGCCGTTGCTGGAAGCACCAAATGGCGAGAAGGAGCCCAATCGCAAAACAAAGGCATCACTAGTTTTAACTCTTGAAAATTCGTAAAAATAGGGTACTGAATCCCTCCAACCTGGTTGATTATGGCTGGCACTCTAACCAACGTCCTAAATATTGAACTTATACATGTACTTACTTATTAAATGAGTGTTCTAAAGTATCTTAACGGCCTCCTAGCCCAGTCGGTAGTGACACTGCCTACGAAGCAGGGGGTCCCGGGTTCGAATCCTGGTAAGGGCATTTATTTGTGTCTTTATCACAGATATTTGTACCTGAGTTATGGATGTTTTCTATGTATTTAAGTATTTATCAATATCTATCTATTATATATATCGTCGTCTAGTACCCACAACACAAGCCTTATTGAGCTTACTGTGGGACTAGGTCGGTTTGTGTAAGATTGTCCTATAATATTTATTTATTTATAATATTTATCTTTGTTAACAAATGATGAGTAGCACATATGTTACACTAATGAATAATGATACACAATGTTTTTTATTTCAGGTTTGAATTTACCTTTGGTATTGAAGACAAGATGAAATCGAGGCTTGTTATGCTACTCAGTGCCTAACTCCAGGATGTTTGAAAGTAAAAATGCAGTGATTTCAAGAAATTGGTAGAATCTCAATGTAAAAATAAAGTATAATTATACTAACCTAATCAATCAGTATTTTAATTTTGATAATAAAATACATAATTATATTTATTTAGTTACCTTATTTTTGTTTTATTTATTATTCAAACACTGGCATAGGTTTCCTTTGTAGATGGAAGCAAGATCCTCCCCCCTCCAAACATATTTCTACTGCAAATATTATTCACCAGTTTTCTAGCACTTGGCATAAATAATCAATGAAACTTGACACTTGAAGTATTTTAAGTCAGATCAATCAGTTCTTAGATAGTGTGAAGCGGACCCTTGGCCAAAGTGAGCCAGCTTATTGATCGGACAAAAAACTTCATATACTGAACCACAGATCTTTGATAATGGTTATTAACAATACTCTACTCTTGATACATGTTACAAATATTATTCAGGTAAAAGTGACCATAAAACAGTGTGGCTAGGATTCCAAAAATGTTTTCTTATCACTTGTATCTTAATAATCATAATCATTTATTTCTTTGTATACAAGTCATACAACAGCCATGTAGGTAGGTACCTAGTTACTATTATGTTTTATTTGTAAATAGGTACCTATGCTGGTTGGGAAAGATATATGATAAAGAGAGACCTTTATTATTTATTACTAATAAATTCATAGTAAAATCATAACATAACACATATTTTATAATTGATTTTGAGCACTGATGATAGGACTAGGACTAATCAAAAATGCATGCATACATACATCATCTTAGGAAGCTTTTTCCCTTATAGAAATGTAAGTATGAAAATATATCTAGGGTCAGGGAGGGTACAGTCGCTCAGTGGGAACAGTGGCTCGAATGTGCTGTGCGGGAAACGGAAAGAGCTTTAGGCCTATCCTCTACATCAATCGGAAGCGTTCCGTACCCTATCATGTACGAACTAGTTAGTGAGCCGCTTCGGCGCCATGCGAATGTATTATGGTGCGTTTTTGTGTTGAATGCTATCAAAATTACATTTCCAGGTAAGTTTCACTCCTCTTTTTTCTTAACTCGAACGAGATTTTTAATTACTTATATTTTTATCGAAGAGTGTGTCTAATTTACTTAGTATTGGCTGATAATTCAAGGCCCTCGATGTTTCTATTTGTTTTTAGTTCTATCTAAAATACAAAATGGCGCGAAGGTCAACAGTCGTTTGTTTCAGAAAAGTACACGGTGGCTCGCGTACCACTGTGCACCTTACAGAGTTGGGCTAAAATTTACTTGAACATGAATAAGAATAAAAGTTCTTTTATTATTAAAAATAATTCATGCACTCTTTTTTTAATAAAATGAAAGTGAATAAATCATGCGACATTTATTAGGTAAGTACCTATTTTAAATGAAGAATGAATCAGGAACGATTATTCCGAATTAGGCTTACCTATTCTAATTACCGTTTTATTAAACAAAAATGTTTTTTGTTATAAAGTTTATTTAGGTTCGATTCTTACGTAGCCATCGTGTACTGTTAGAACCACTGTGTACTCGAGCCACTGTGTACTGTTAGAAGCACTGTGTACTAGAGGGTCCTAGTCACTGTGTACAGCAACGGGTACACAGTGGTTCGATTCCCAATTTCTAAAAAAGAATGGATATATCTTTTTTGGTGAAAGTAACAGCAAATATATTTGGTACATATGAAAGTTTAATAATGCACTGTGCTCTGTGCTTGCAACAATTAGTTCAGGGATTTATATTTTTCATGCTACAGCCTCTTGAAAAAATCCTAGCGACTGTTCCCTCCCTGACCCTACTTTTTATACTTACAAAATGAAATGCATGTACTTATTTTGCGTACAGTCAACGGCAATAGTATCTTCCTACATGAACTGTACAGTGAGTACAATTTGGATTAAAAAAAGCATGTTCATAATAATGTCCGATTTAAAATATACTAATGGGGAAGGTATCTGTCAAAAGTCAGGAGGTGCCAGCATAAGTAGGCACCTACCACTAGTTTTGTTGAATGAGATTTGGCTTAAAGGGCTAAAATTAATGCCAGTAAATTCCAAATAAAACAAGAATTTGACACTATTGGTAGGACTGAGACTACAACCTATGCCGGCACCATCTGTAAACACTTGATTGGCCATAATCCTGATTGCAGCGACGAGCAGCAAATGGTAGGTAACAATTGCCATAGAAGAGCGACACACATGAAGTCAAATTAGTTGTCAGTAGATAGTTTATTTATTTATATGGGTTTAATGTTTCAATAGATCTGTAAAATCTTTGTGTTTATTTCACAAATTAAACTGAAATACAGTGTAAGCTCTTTATCAACACTCAAGGGACCGGACATTTTGTGACATTATCACAAGTTGTCATTAAATAGAGGCCTACTGTGCTTGTTTTAAGGCAAATAATGAAATCAAATAAAAAACAAGAATTATATGAATTACTATAATGAATTTTCATACACATTTGAATTTGTGGATACCTAACCATTGTTGAACTATTTTTTTATTGTCCCACAACACATGACACTCTTATTTACTTGATTGTAAATTCCGCATCACACTTTATTTACATGTACTGTTCTGAACATTGTTTAGTTAGGTGTCGAGGCTCGATTTCTGTAGGACATTGGCGATAAATGTTTGGTGGTATAACTTCATGCCCTTATTAAAAGCATTAAAGAAACCTCTCTGATCATCTGGCATCTTTTGAATCGTATGACTTGCTCCCATCAAGTCCCGTTCGTGGGCTGTTCTACCGTGTCATAAAACTTGTTTTTCTTCTTGACCTGGTCATTCCACCGCGTTCCCTTTTGTCTTCTACCTTGCAGTATTCAAGTCAACCGTTGTTTCCAAAGGTTTGGTCTTCATTGACAAAAACAGAGTGGTTTTTTAATGGTTGTCATGATTCTGGTCCTGCTCATTCTACGGCTGTCGGCTTTCATGACAATGACTGTAGGTTCTGGTATGTTTGTGATACATAACAGAAGTCTGTACTATTTCAACCTGAAGTCACTCGGCACTCGATTTTAACTAAATAACGCACTTTTTACAAAGAATTTTATGTACTTATTATTTAATACCGTTATCTGATCTAAAAATTGTGAATAAAACCAAACGTCAATCGTATACGCCTTTTTACGTTCAGATACTCGCATATATTTATTACTGCAAACAATATTTTAATTTTTTTTCATCAAATATCACTGTCTTTTTGTCTAATAATGCATTTATCCTTGAAATACGAGACATTTTTGCAAACTGTCAGCCATATTTAAACGTAGATTTGAGTTAACCAGTGCTCGATGGCTGGTTAAGGTTAACGTAACTTTCTGACTGCTAAAGTGCATGGTGCAACGGAAAAACGGACTTGACGTCTACTGTAACCATGATGAGTTCGTTAAGTGTGCGTGGTGCAACCCGCCCTTAGTCTCTAAACGTAACCACTGTTTGGATAATCAATCGGTTATCCGGGCTAGGCCGCCATTTGTAAAATACAGCTAAGTATCTTACTTACTACAGTGGGTTGAAAGTCTGTATGGATGGGATTTAAAATTTAGAGTTAGAGATTTGAAACTTCGTACGTTTACTAATAATTAAAAAACAATAAAAGTGATTTCAGCGTTTTTTTTAAAATTCAACTTCTAAAAAAGGGTAAAAAAGGGGTTGAAAGTTTGTATAGAGATTAATTTTTCTTGTGACAGACTTGAAAGTTCGTTTGTAGGCTACTTACTTCAAGGCAAAAAAACTAATTTCAGCGTTTTTCAAAATTTCACCCCAGAGGGGTTGAAACGAGGTTTAAAAGTTTGTATTAAAGGGGGCCTCCCTTTAATACAAACTTTTCAACCTCGTAATACGGCCGTAACTACTGAAGCTAGAAAGTTAAAATTTGCTGGACGAGTTAAATTTACAATTTGTACAACTAATAAGAAGCGATTTTGAAAAATTCAACCCCAAAGGGGGTAAAAGTTTGTATCGGTGGGGTTTAAAATTTGGAGTTAGAGATTTGAAACTTCGTACGTTTACTAATCATAATAAAAAAAAGCAATTTCAGCGTTTTTCAAAATTCAACCTAGAACGGGGCTAAAAAGGGGTTGAAAGTTTGTATAGAGATTTACTATTTTTTTGGTTTGAGATGTACTAGGAATTATTATTGTTCCTATTTCCGTTCCATTTCCATGTTCCAGAGTGAGCTCTTACAATAGTTTGGTCATCGTATCGCGCCTCAGCGGTGCCTAGGACTCCCAGGTGGTCTTCGACAAGTTGGCTGGCCAGAGTATGCTCTCCAGACAGCACGTTCTTCACCCCTACGAACTACGTGTCCGAGACATCGGAGTCAGCGGCTTTTGTTTCCCCAATGATGTTTCGCTCGGACACCAGATCTTCGAGTTCCTGGTTCTTATGCAGCCGCCAGGTTCCATCCTCTCTGCGAATGGGTCCCAGTATAAACAGCTAAGTATCACTTTACAGAAAGCAAGGCCTTAACGAACAACGGCATGCTCTACCAGCGAACTATTGTTCATCAAATCAGAAAATCATCGACAGTACTTATCGTTGGAAACCATTCTAACAAAAGATTGATTGTTTTACAAGTATGAATTCTGTATTAGGATTAATCCACAACACCAATCTTACTATTAATCGAACAAGCGGAGCGCAAGCGAAGTGAAGTTTTTTCAAACAACTTTGGCTACCTAGAGATGTCTGGGCATTTCGATGGCTTTTTTATTTTGAATAGTTGTCGCGCGATAACTTTAGTAACGTTTTTCTGATTTATATGAAATTTGTTTGGGTTGTAGTAGAGCTCAATACAATTTGAGAGTTCGTTCGTGAGCATGATCGATCAAGGGGTTATGTAGCTAGAAGGCTCGAAAAATTCATCATTAGGGTCTTGTTATATTGGTTCGTCGCTTGCAAGAAAATCGCGAGTTCTCAGCTCGAGGTGGACTACTAGTTTTATACAATTACAAGCTTAATTACTTCACCAGCAGCACGGCGTAAAGCCTCAATTTGCGCGATACCGGCGCACGCGCCGCCCGCCATGTGTACAATAAAAGTTAATAATGAACACGTAAGGCATACGCTTCAAGCGGAGCGGGTGAGCAGTTCCAATTTTAATAGGGTTGTTCCTTCGAGTTTTCAATTGTTTTTAAATAAACAAAAAAAAAACATGATGTGCAATGACGTGACGTCACAGTTTAGGTTGAACAGAAGAAAATCATTATAACGAATAGGGTAGGGGTAGTGAGTGACCCTATTCACTACATTTATAATGAAATAAGTATCCACATTCACAAGTATGTATGATAAGTTATGCAAGTAATTTATACCAAATGTTAAGTAATGACCTAATGACACAGTATGTAATAATAAAAAGCGCGTCGCACGAGCACGCTTTGTGTATAAGAGTGATGAAAAGTACTTGAGATTAGATTCGCATTCACAAAAAGCGATTATTTATCATGTCCCGCCGCTCTCTTATGCCTTACGCTCTCTACACTGATGCGTTTTTAAACGTATACACATGTAATGTCAATTATTTCATTACTTACAATTCGACACATGGCGCTGTGACAGTTTCATCTGACAAACCAATTGGCGGCATGGTTGTACAATAATTATAATTGTAATAAAAGGGGGACATGCGGCATAATGCTAAAAAATGTAAACATATTGATATTTACACTACATAATCGCTTACCTATCTTTTGTTCGTTTTTAGGGTTCCGTAGCCAGAATGGCAGAAACGGAACCCTTATAGTTCCGTCACGTCCGTCTGTCCGTCCGTATGTCACATCCATGTTACTCGGAAACTATAAGACGCATCTGAATAAAATTTTGACATAATGTGTAATGATTGCCGCTACTTAGTTTTGTACTCGTTGTAATATTTCTGAATTTTTTTTGGTCCAAAAATTTTATTTCCAAATATCAACATATTGCACATCAATCGATAGGTCTTTAAAAATAACATGGAGTCCCCTGTAACTTTTGAACTGTAAGTTCAAAAAAAAATTAAGAGATGCGCCCTATCACAAACTTTCTACAAAATCTCCTCTACAAAATCTTTCTTTAAAATTGTGTTGAATATTATCGGATAAGACATTTTGAAGTTACGTCCAAAAAACTTCTTCCATAGGCATCAGATACGACCTTTTGGTTATATTTTGGTTCTTATTCCATTGAAGGCACGGAACCCTCCATTATGCGTGGTCCGACACGCACTTGGCCATTTTTTGCAAATTGACTTTTATGATGGCTTGATGGCTCTGCATTGTCCTTTTCTAAGTTGGTGCAGTAGGTATAGTCAGACTATGTAAAGCCTTAGGTATATACGATTTCAGTCAGTAGGCAAATTAAAAATATTTGACAACCTGATATTTACAAATCCATTTTTAAACTTTAAATTAACTGACCCCACAAGCGAAAAACCACAAACGCAAAAATTTTTTATCAGCATTCTAATAACAATAACAGTTTCGCCATTAATTATTTTCTGCAAAAATCAAAACACCTTTCTCTACTTTGAAATCAAAATGACGAATGTCTGTACTGCGTCAATGGACTTAAGCCAAAATGCTTCTAAAATAAACTTTGTTAATAATTTCGCGATAACAACAATGGCGTTTGTGCGCACGCGACTCGTGGCTGATCTGTCTGATAAAATTGTCAAGCGATATGCAATTAGGTACCTACAATGGTTCCGTAGTTTTTTTTTTTGTATAGGGTACCTACCTACCTAGCAATAAGGATATTAATATGTGAATTTTATAGCAATATGTAGCTAATTAGGTAAAGAGAAAATGAAGTAAAATAAGATATAAAATTGAGGGAGTACATTTATTTAATGCTGACTTAAAAATATAACAATTAAAACTAAAATAAATCAAAATAATTAACTAAGAATAAAATTAAACAAAAATATATCTCTAAGAGGCCCCTGCGGCATGGTACCGAAGATACTGGCAGCATTTCCTTGTATTAAATAAAGTAAAATATTGAAAAGCGTAGCGTCGCGCTTCCAAGGGAATCGAGCAGCATCCTCGAAGAACGCTTACATACATTTGGATTCGTTTAACATAAACATGAACTCAGGCGTCCAGTCAGTTAGTTTCATTTCAATGCTATCTTAAACATTGTTATACAGAAATGCGTCTTATAATCAGATTTATATAATATTCTGTTTGGTACTGACATAGAATTTAAGTGTAATATTCACCAAAAATAGATTTTTTAAACTTGCAACTGCAGTAGGCACCTACACCCTAACAACGTATAGACAGATCATTTTTGCGATTACGTTGGCAGTTTCTGATGTTATGCATTGTTAATCACCACCAGATAGGTGATAAACCAGATAAGTGATGGTTTATCTGGTGATGCAAAACATAGCATTATCCAGATAGGTGATGATTTATCTGGTGATGCAAAACAAAGCATTATCCAGGTATTATAAGAATATTGCGAATTTATATGTCACGGACCCCTAAAATTGACAAATACCTAAATCAGAAATTGCAAGCGTATCGCAATAATGATCTGTCCATACGTTTTTAGGGTGTACTGCAGTTGCATGTTTAAATAATCTATTTTTGGTGAATATTACACGTAAATTCTATTTCAGTGCCAAACGGAATGTTTTATGAATCTGATTGACCAAGTTACTCTTATTAAATACAGATATAGTGAGAAATGACTTTCCTTCGTAATTTTTCGGAAAAGTTCTAATTGAGAGAGCACGATAAAAACGAACTTTTCCGAGAAAATACCATGAAAAACTATTATGCACTACATCTGTACATCAAATATCTACATCTAAGGATATAATACATTTACTTTAGAAAATGAATGGAGATGTTACAATTTAAGGTCTTTGTTAGAACATTATTTGTTAAGGGGCTGACAACAGCTAAATTCCCTCCCTATCTTTTTCAGCGCAAGTGAAAGAGATGCACTGTGTTACGATTAGTATGGGAGCTCATTGCAAATTTTGCAAAATGTTGAATGAAAAAAAAGCTACGCATTAATTGACAAATATAAAACAACGAAGTTCTTAGTATTAGTGCGGTGGAATTATGTCCTTAGTTACAGACGTATAAATCAAGAAACTAAAGACATACGACTGTTTAAAGCAAATATGAAATTATTTTCTATGAATCCGATTTCGTCCAATCGTTTATCGGAATTAACGAAATTCTTCCAAATATAACGGATAATAACGTATATTTTTTTTAGTTTCTCAAGTAGTTATAGCTAAAAAACTGTTTGAGTAAAGTCAATTTGAAGATCATGGGGTGTTGTCGCTTCTTAATTACAAAAGTTTTTGAATTTATTTCATATCTCTTGTTGCGTTTAAGTACTACTACTAAGTAACAGAAGTTATATCTTACCTATTATCTTTTCTAGGCACTATATTTTTACATTTTATCTAAAATTGAACATGTATAGTCACCGGTAATAGTATCTTCCTATACGAAAGCCGCAAAAAAACGTGATACTTACGCCCTTATCTGTGGGGCCATAAGAGCGTGTCACATATTATTGCGGACTTCGTGTAGGAAGATACTATTACCGATGACTGTACCTAACTATTTCCCCTAATATTTGGCTCCTTCGACTGATAGCGAGGCTGAATATAATATTTAGTGTCTGCCTTTTTTGCATTCGTCCAACATTCGTTGCCTACGTATCCCTAAACCAATGGATAAAACCAGCAATAATGTTAAGCGGTATATTGGCAGTATTGGCACCGACGGTGTTTAAACAAACCGTATGGACCTATAAATTAGGCATGTCATTATCCCACTTCATATTGGTTTTATGGTTTATAACCACCCTTAAACTACACACGACAAGCTCATTCATAACTCAATACACTTTAAAACTCGGTATAAAAAGAGACTAAGGACGAGTGGCGCTTACGCCCTTATTACAGATACTCTAACACAAACTCGTTCTAACGTGCCAATGGGACGTAAGCGACAATTGTCCGAAAGTCTTTGAAGAGACACATTTTAATACCTTTTGCATAATATATCATCGGCTTAGCCTAGGGCAAAACGGGCGCTATTGTCAAGTGATTATTTCTATAAATATTGTATTTAAAGGGTTAGCTGTATGGCTGATATTATAATAGTACCTAATGCATTTGCAGATTTGAAATATTAAAAATCATACATAGGATGAGGATAAACGCAAATCAACGCCCAGATGACACTGCAATAGTTCAGTAACATTTCTTTGTATAATGTCAAATGCATAGGTATACCACAGATAAAAGGAACAGTTTCAAACAAAGAATGATTGGAACCAATTATGATGATGATGATGTCGTGTAGGGACGCCCGGTCGGAAACAGGCAGGCCGTCGATTGCTGTGTGCGCTCATTCAGCCCAATTCCCTGGAGTTGGAGCTGCAGGTTACAGCCCTGGCGATATACTCACACCAATCTCTTCAAATCTTCTTGTTTTCCTGCGGAAGTAGAGAATGCAACCGGTTTTCATGTGTAACCGGTTAAAACCGGTTTTTCTCAGACAAAATAAAAACCGGTTGCATTCCCTGTCGGGGCTCTTCCATCGACTGACCGACTGGCTGACTGACATACCTACTCTTCTGGAACGATGGACTTTAAACACAGAATAACTAAAATAGTCTTTAAATTCAAAATTAGACACGACGAAACAATAGACCGGACATAGACCGGACAACCGTCGATGATAAACAGTGACACGAGAAACATCCTCTAACTCCTGGATCCAGACCCGACGGTTCATTTCCTATGCAGAGCAGAAGGACATCTTTTAGGTCAAAACCAATTATAATCTAGGGTTTTACCTCATCGGGATTGTTAATCTATTATACCTGACTACGGCGAAGCCAAAAGGAAGGGTAAGACTGTTATAATCTTACCTTTCCTTTTAGCTTCGCATAAGGGTATGCTCCCGGTACTCGTATTCTGATACAAATCCAGTACCGGAACCGGGAACTCCCGGTACCCGCCACACAAAATCAGAAACGGGAGCATTCCCTACTTCGCATAGACATGTAAGTATGGTATATTTGTATTACCTACCTATGTTCCTCCGTAGCGCCTAAACTATTCAAGTATTCATCCGAATTTTATGAATAAGGTGTCAATCGAAACTTTATTATGGCCCGGGTAACATATTCTACGTACATTTTAACCGACTTTAACCCTAGTTTCCGTAGTGGGGTTATAGTTTTATAAATTTTTATTATTTACACGTTTATAAACTTTTATTGCTATAACCTTTTCGGGATTGATTGATAACAATTTTTATAGTCTTTTTGTTTGATTGTCCTTTGTTTAACCTATATACTCCATGTATTGTCTGAACAATTAATCTTTAATTGGTTTGTGTCATCTAAACTTAAGTAACGTAACTTGCGTCCTTTTCCATGTTTTAACTACCAAATTCTGTTCTGACGTTTATGCTCAAAATGAGGGCTGACTTTCGCATGAATAATATTAGTATAGATTATTCATACCAGTATAAATCCTTTAAACAAAAGCTGTATTATATGTTTGACGATCTGCCCAAACAATTTGATGCTACTTATCCGCCATATTTGCCGCCGCTTGACTTCAAATAGCTGGCTTAAAATAATCTATAACATTTCAATACACCATTTTGTAACGTAACGTAACAAAACACATTCCTATTATACAATTATGGCACTTACAGCCTATGATTTTAAACGTATTATCCTGTGAAGCGTACTCTGTGTTAATCCCTTTTGGTATCTGTTTTATACATCATAATAGAAAGGATAATCTTTGTTTATTGACCGTGGTGGAATGATGGAAACAATAACTTTACTAAAGACCGATAGGCTATTGAAAAAACCGGCCAAGCGTGAGTCGGAGTCGCGCCCTTGGAGATCCGTAGATAACACAACTTTTTACATATTATTTTTCTTAAATCCCAGGAATTCTTGACGAGGAATTCTTGTAGAACCTATCTTATCTATGGATAGAAACTATTTTTAGTTTTTTTTTAAGTTGGTACAGTAACTTAGGAAATAAGGGTAGTTTTTCACCCATTTCCTGATTAGCAAGATTAAAAAGATCTCTCACAACGAATCCTTTTATTCCATTTGTCGAAACTACTGAACTGATTGAAGAATCATTCTATCTTCTCCGAAACTATTGAACGGTTTCCTCAATCAGTTCAGTAGTTTTGGAGAATATAGAATGAGAAAGTCAAACATACATACACGAGTGATCCTGAAAGAGAGTTTTTTCGTTTTGACGTACTAACGGAACCCTAAAACTTGCACTTTTTGGACTTTAGGGCCTTACACTTACACTTACGCCCGAAATTTATTTTTATTCCATACTAACCCCACACAAATTCTTTTTAATTTCAACTCTATTAACATTTACAATTAATTCAAAATTCTGTAAAGAACGAAGTTAAAAATGACGTAAACGCCGGTGGCCGTAAGACGATTTTTCGCTGACTAAAACGTGGACTTAAGTCGTTTTAGAACGGTTTTGTGAGAGCTTATAGAGAGAGGTAATAGACAATGTATTTTTAATCGTGACTACGCATGAAGGGGAAGTAATAGTGTTTATATTTATACGACGTGACGTCACTGGGGTTCGAAACTTAAAAAAAACTGCGACTCATGGAACGGAGATTTGATAAATTAATTTCGGTACTGGGTAGATACCTCTGAATTAGACTGTCCATACAAAATCACGTCCCTGCAAAATCCAGGCTATATACTTATAGTATAAATATTTTTTACAAAACTGGGGTATGTTTTTTTTTATACTACGACGGTGGCAAACAAGCATACGGCTCGTCTGATGGTCAGCAGCTATCATAGCCTATGGACGCCTGCAACTCCAGAGGTGTCACATGCGCCTTTACAAAAAGGAGGATTCACTGTGTTGACGGCTAAAGGAACAAGAGGGTCCTTCGTCGTCAACAATTGCCCCTGTCGCCCCCCCCCCCCCCCCCCCTTGTATCCGCACCTGATCAAGTTACTCCCATATATTGGTACTAGCTAGCTTAGTCAGGTGGAAGACAAACTGAACCTGAACGAGAAACCAGCATAACGACCCTACCACAGCGCCAAATATTTAACAGTATTTATATTATTATTTAAGTTGTATGTGGTACAAAAATACATCGTATTCAATGCAATGAGGGCTGCGAGATGACATGATCAAGTGTACGGACTTATTGGCGACCGTCCATCGTCGCGTGCAGCGTGCGTCGAACTTCTAAGCGATTTGAGGAGCGTTTACCGATGCCACTTCCATAGGTTTCATATGATTACCACGGACGCGCTCGAGTACCTATCTACTCAGTTGGTGCCCTGTTTCTAAACAGCTTACATTGACTCCTGCGCTATTAAAAAAACATAAATAAACTGTTATCACATCGATAATAAATGAGAAATGTATGACTTGCGTTCCTTTTGTAGGGAATCAAAAATAGTGCGTTTAATAAAGAGCGGGAATATTGAAGGGTTGAAAGATACCTACTCAAACTCACAACATATCACAAATGCTTTTATGGGTTGATGAATTTACAAAAAAAAATTCTCTAAATATGACATTTGAAGATTATGTGTGATCCAGCAGCCAGTAAGCATTATTTTTGCAGGTTTGTTTTTCAAGTTAATTGTAGCCAATTAAACGAAAAAGGGGCCGATTATTAACCATATTTTCTATTTTATTCCAACCAGAATGCTACCTTTAATCATCACGCTGCGTATGCGGGTTGGGGACCTGGCACGCGAACAATTACCCATAATACATCAAAACAATATTTACTTTAACACAAAGTGGGCATTATTTAATAACGACAATCGAATACCCTATACTTTTAACATCATTTACCAATATTTTTGATAAAAGTTATTTATGCTATTGAAATTGAAAACAACAAAAAACCTTTAAAAAATAGACCTTACTGCTATGAAATACGGTTCTGTGTTCAGCGGTATCGTTCTCAGGAACAATGATGCATGTAAACTGCTTATGTTTGTAATATTGATCTAGGGGTGTCACAGATCACAGTACTCATAGTACTAGCTTGCTCTACGTGGATGAGTCTATGGGTCAGAAAACCATTCTAGTACGAACTATAACGCACAGTTTACCTAATGCACCATTAGTTAGAGTGAAACCACATAATAACTTACAGCTAGTTATTAATACTTTCTGTTAACTAATATACACAAGGACAATGGAAACCTCCGCGCTTCGTTGTGCGAAAAATTACTAATTGTAGTTACACGTATTTTGTGGTTAGGTCACAGAATAAATAATAGAATTTCATACAGAATGGCCACGCTCCGCCCCGCCCCGATAGGAATTACCTCACCCCGCGGCGGCCGATTAGTAGGGAACTAGTGGGCTAATCCGTCAGGTTGGCAGCGCATAGATAAAAAGCAAATGGCGGTGTATTGTCAAACGTCGTTTACGACAGCGGAAACAGCGCCCTAAGACGCACGCAGGCATTGAAGCGTGTACAGGTGTGCCGTGCACACAAAGGCGCTCAAACGAGTTTTGTAGAATGACGTGCCCGCCCTGTAGTTAGGTAATACATCAGTTACACGAGGAACTATGAGTTCGACTCGCCACCGCTCCATGAGCCACGCGAATATGCAGCCAGATGTTTGAATCAATATACCCACATTCGAATATATCTAGTGAAGTGTGGAATTGTAATTGTAACAGAAACACATTGGGGAGAGGTGGATGGACAATTGTCAAATTTAATGCATCTAACACAAGTATGACACTCAATAGTGGGCACGCGCGGCTTACGACTACTTCAAGCAGTTATTAACCCTTTAAACGCCATACATTTTATAAAAAAAATGCCACTCACATGCCAAGATCACCTAGTTTCAATCAAAACTACATTAAGTAAATAAAATCGGAGTTATAACTCAAAAACGCCTAGTGAGAAAGACGTAAGTGTCGCATAGTAAAATGACGTAAGTGCCTTTTGAGTTGGTGTATTGTGACGGGCGTAACTATGGAACCCTACGTTGAGCATGGCCCGACAAGCTCTCGGCCAGTTTTTCTTTAAAATTATTTTGACTACCTCAACCGCTTAGGTACATGACCACAACGATCCAGTTTATTGTTTGCAGTTTTTATGTAGGGCTACGCCGATTTAGTTTTTTGTCTCGGTGTAATTACACTAATTACACTTAAAAACCATATTATTATTTTTAAGACAAAACACGTTACGTTAGACGGTCAAGCAACGACGCGCGCGCACGGCATATGGCACGATGATTAATTAGATTTAGATCCAGTGATATGGATAATAGGCCAAAACAATTATAGCGGTTCTGATCGTACACCTTTAATACCCCTTTCTTCGTTAATGTGCTGTATAATATTTGAAGTAGAAAGTTGGGAGCTGCCTTTTTCTCAAACGACTAAACAGATTTTCGTGAACTTACTTACCTTACTTTTACGGAGTTACAGGGGGGGGGGGGGGCGCACTTTTTTCACCTATCGGAGCTATTATTTTCGAAACTATTAGGTTTTAATAACAATATGAGATATATATACAGAGAGTATGTGATGCAATAACAACAATAAAACATTAATCAATTAAAAATACATTACATGACTAATAATATATTATAGGAGAAAAAAAAGTAGCACGTATTCGCTCGTGGTGTAAATCCTTGGGGTAGGCCAGATATAATAAAATGACATTAGAGTGACATACCACCAGCCGAACGCTACGCCGTTGGCCGTAAATTCGGGCGTGCGCTCGAGCGCGACTCTCGCGCACATGGCCCGACCCCTTTTATTCAAATTTCTATGACATATGTTCGCGGTACTGACGAACGCAAATGTGGTTGAGATGAGAGACTGAAAGAGACACTTTCAAGTTTTATGTTTTATACAAGCACATAAATATAAAAATAGTACACATAAAAAGAATTAAGTAATTTATTTATGACTCATTTATTTATTTATTTAAACTTTATTGCACAATGAAAAAAGAGTACAAAAGGCGAACTCCTGTCCTTAAGGTACTTTGGTCTGGTTTTGTATTCCTATTTGCAATGTATTTCAGTTAGCGAGGATGTTGAGTAAGTTATTAGTTACCCTTAGTAATGGGTAAGGTGACAGAAGGCAAGCAGTGAGTAAGTAGGTGACGATCTCCCTGGATGGAACGTTGACCCTGTCAATGGCAATTTCATGATTGAAAATCATAATCTATCACGTGCCTCTTAAATAGTTAGGATAGTTTAGTTCGAATTCATATGATGCCTTATAGTCTTTCATCTGGTAGTTTATAAAATCGTATCTCTGTTTTGTCATTTGGTCAATCCTCGGTAAATAATTAAAAAATATCTATGTAACGGCAACGACATGGAACACTCATTGAGATTTATACATAAAAAAGCTTACAGTCCAATCACTTGTGTTCTTGACTGCCCATGAACGCGAAACGGTAACTATACGCGATAGTACTTAAGATACGACAAATTTGCATACGAAATTGTCGTAATGCCATATTGGTTTGGTGGTTTGTCACTGTATCGCTCGATTGAGTGCGACATGTGTTGTAGTTTAAAACGTTTAAATATGGATGATCTATACATCTATATAGTTATAGTCACCGGCAATAGTATCTTCCTATACGAAGGCCGCAAAAATATGTGATAGACTCCTATGGCCCTACAAATAAGAGCGTGTCACATATTTTTGCGGTCTTCGTGTATAAACGTGTAAGGAGAAAAAAATGTACATTGAAGATATTTGTGAGAAACCAATTCAGGGGGTCTTAGAAACGTTAACTAAATAGATTCCAGCGATTTTTGTCTGTCTGTCTGTGAGTTTGTCCGTGAACTACGCAAAAACTACAGCACAGAATTTCATGATTTTTTTATAGTAGCAGTTTATATGTAGGTACCCTAGAGCAATGTTTAGGGTAGTTTTTTTAAATAATTTGTTTTGTGTAAAATAATTCGATTATAAAATATATTAATAATAAAGGCTTATAACTTTCCGAGTGTCTAAAACATGAATCGGCAACTTTTCTAAGGCATATAATAATATAAATTGGGCGTGAATTAATATTTTATCGACAATATTTCTTTATAAGCCTCAAACATGTGGCATCATATTATTGAAAAACGGCAGCAGTATATAGCTGACCAAAAAATTAACCGGGAACTTGAAATAATAGGTTGGCAACAAAAATATTAACTTGGCATCTATTATTCAATTAGGTATTTACAACTGAACAATATGTTTTTTTTTTGTATGTGACAAAGTCGTCCCGGCTGGCCAACCTTCCATACAAAACCAAATTTTTGGAACGAAGTTCCTTATCGGACGGTTCGCGGATGGGGGCTAGGCGAAAAAAAGTCACGTAACCGTCACGAAAACGCGTCACGTCACGATCATGCGACACAAAGCCATACGATTGTCAAGGATGATATATAGACATGGATGGACAATATCATATCCATAGAAAATCGCGGTCCCTTATTTCAGGTTAAAGCACTGGCGCTTAACGCTGACAGAATAACTCGACTCCAGACTCGACAGATGGCGCTGTGGCACTCAGTACCGAAAACAGACGTATAACCTGAAGGTTCGAGGAACGCGATTTTGTATAGGCATTGTCAATCCATCGACTCTGAAATGAAATAAAATAAAATAGAATAGAATAAAGTGAAGTGAAGTGAAATGAAGTGAAGTGAAGTGAAGTGAAGTGAAGTGAAAAGTAAAGTGACTAAGTGAAAAGTCTAAAAATTCGAAAAAGTCAAATGGGTCGAAAAAGTCGAAAATGTCGGTCGAAAAAGTCGAAAAATGCAAAAATGGTAAATAAAACGTTAAAAAAGTCAAAATGACAAATTATAAAAAATATAAAAATTACAAAAAATACAAAAAAGTCAAAAATTCTATAACATAACTTCTTTCCAACCGAGTGTACCACGACACTGACGTATTTTTTTCTTACTTTTTTATTATAATACCAATTATGTCCTTAAAAAGATCACAAGCCTTTTTGTTACATCTTGTACAATACGTTCAAAGTAAGTTTGAACTTGACAGATAACTTTATCTATTTGATATTCTACCTTAATACAAAGAAAATAAAGTCCATATTCAAAACACGGCACCAAATGGTGTGATGCTTGTAAAGTTAACTTTATGATCATGATTACAAGGTAGATATTCAAATGTATAAAACTCATCTGTCAATCGCAAACTGACTTTAATTCATGTGTGTATGTATCTTTACCATCGACATATAATATCAAGACGAGTAAAGGCAAGCAAAGTTCATGTCACACGACCCATTTTCACATTTACAAAACTAAAATGTCTTATGTCTTATTAACCAATCAAGTACTCATTCTTTAAGCATATTTTTTTGTGTTAACCTTAATTCCGCAAAGGTTTCATGCCATTTGACCAATAAGAAAAGTTGCCGTGTTGTGAGTGGTCAAAATCAATTAGACAATGAAGTTTAATTGGACAGGAGATACTCAAATGAAATGACTGAAATGTCAAGTTAACGTATAATAAATACTCCTAAGCTTGACGTGGATGGGTTCACGTGATAAATAATAATGCAATGATTTAACAATTTAGTTTTTAGTGCATTTTTCATTACTTATGTAATATACGTAAATTTAATCGTTCTTGGAATAAGGAATAATATGAAAGCCTTCTATTCATCTTTCATTTATTTAATAAAAGTGCTTAATTACAATATAGGGACTTATATACTACAAAATAAGCATACATTAACATAAAATAGTAAAGATTTTGAACTTTTTTACAATTTTATAAATCCGTTACATTAGGGAGACCCTCTTGGTCTCAAGCAACATATTGTTAAGCAATTAAGGTTGATTATGTAAAAAAAAACCATTATTTTTAACTTTATTTATGACCAGACTAGAAAATAATAGCAATACCTTCAATATAAATGGTTAAAATTCTCTTTGCTTCCTCGTTTTTTAGAACTAAAAAAATAACGGATGAGTTCGTTATGTGTACTATTTATTTTAGCAGGCTTAGGCAAATACAAAGATAAATTTACATTTTGTATCCATTTTTTTATACTACAACGGTAGCAAACAGGTATTTTGCTCACCTCATGGTAAGCAGCTACCGTAGCCTATGGACGCCTGTAACTCCAGAGGTGTCTCATGTGCGTTGCCGACGCTTTCATATAAAAGAGGATTCACTGTGTTGACAGCTAAAGGGACAAGAGGATCCCCGTCGGCAACACATTGCATCCTCTGTGCTCTCTGGCAACCTTACTCACCGGCAGGAACATAACACTATGAGTAGGGTGTAGTGCTAATTGGCTGTGGTTTTCTGTAAGGTGGAGGTAGTTCCCCAGTCGGGCTCTGCTCTAGATTTGATAATAAAAGACTGTGCTATGCATTCACTATTAATTAAAAATAAGAGTCATACCTATTAGTCAGTTGTACTAGAAATGGCACGGCCAGAATGGTATGATTTTACTAGAGTAAGTATGGTAGGTACTAATTCGTAGGGTTTTGTTTTGTCGATTTCGTTGACTTTAGGTACTTAATATTAGTGATTTGAAAAAAAAAAACTTTAAACATACACATACTGTTGAAGTCATCATTATAACAGAATTTAAATTATATTTAGTAGGTAACAGAGAGTTCTAAACCAGGAGAGGCCTTGAGTACCATTTCCCCTCTGTCAAAAGTATTGGCGGAAAATCTAGTACATCTATAAAAACTATTTCAATAATCGATGTCACGCATTTTCGTCATCGCTGTCAATGGATAACAAGCTCCGTAAAAATGCCCTTATGCGCTGTTTTTGGATGTAAAAAATTTTATATTTCGTCTAGTTTACAAAAAGATGAAATACCATTTCAGATGTAAGTACAGTTTTACTTTATTTATCATTACTTTCGTAATAAAAGATTTAACCTAAATCGAAAATCAAGCTTCGTTTACAGAATCGATTCAAAGACAATTGTTTTCTTTCTGACGGGCAGTAACTATTTGACGTTTGACACTTCTCCATATTTAACGCGCTTAAGGATTGCTGTCTTCTATATTTTGTTTGAAAATACAATCAAAAATGATCCTTGGCTTTTTTGTTTGACATTTCCAAAGACTGCATCCAATAATGAACCATATGTTAATGTATGTACAGTCGACTATCTATTGCTCCATTTAGTGTTATGAAGTATAAAAAGAATATCTATACATATAATAAAGCTGAAGAGGGTCGAAAGTCTGTACATGGAAGATAATCGAAAAAAAGTTGGCTGGGGATACTTAGAATCGATAACAGAACACGTTCCAACAATTTTTAGAATTTTTGTCTGTTTATCTGTTTATCTGTTTGTCTGTTTATTTGACCGCGCATCACGGGAAAACGGCTGAACGGATTTTGATGAAATTTTGTATAGAGATAGTTTGAGTCCCAGGAAAGGATAATATATAGTTTTAATCCCGAAAATCAACCCTGGTGGGGGTGAAAAGGGGGTTGAAAGTTTGTATGGAGAATGTTTAACCGCTGAAACGATTTAGATAGAAATGAGGATGGAGATAATTTGAGTCTCGAGAAACGTCATAGGATAGTTTTGAAACCCTTGTGGGGGTGAAAAGGGGGTTGGAAGTTGGTATGAGGATTTTTTTACCGCTGAACAGATTTAGATGAAAATTGGTATATAGATAGTATGGGTCTCAAGAAAGGACAAAGGATAGTTTTCACCCCGAAAATCAACCCTAAAGGGGTGAAAGGGAGTGGGAAATTTGTAGGTATAGGGAATTATTAACCGTAGAATCGATTTAGATAAAATTTGGTATGGAGATAATTTGAGCTCTGGACAATGAAATAAAATAGTTTTATCTCAGTTATCCCTTAAGCGGATGCAAAAGGGGTGGAAGTTAACATGGGGAAGAAACAACCAATAACCGCTGTACGTATTTAGATGAAATTTGGTATTGAAATAGTTTATAATTTGTTGGTCAAGGTGTTCATATTTATTAACCCGTCGATGCTTTAAATTTACCTTAACCCGCTCTTAAGAAATATTTGAAAATGTCATTAATGTCAAAGGGTTATTGCAGGTTCGAGGACTATTATATGACGGACAAAGATGCATGGCCCAAACCAGAAACTACTACAAAATCATCTAACATTTATAGGACACCGTTTAGGTAGGGAAATATATCAAACGTTTTGTGAAGCAGTCAGACTAGGATTTATTTTTCTTTATAATTAAACAGTAGGTACATTATCTGTCTCTCAAGCTGTTTTGATATGTCTTCTTGAAGAACTACGTATTATTTTGTATCTTTGAGATCTAATAATGTATTACTGTTTTGAAAAAAATAAGTCCCGTCGAGTTTCTTTTCGGTCATAATACTTCTCGGGCCAGAGGTGTAGGGTTAGAACCGGTGGTAGTTTTGGAACGAAGTTCCTTATCGGACGGTTCGCGGATGGGGGCTAGGCGAAAAAAAGTCACGTGACCGTCACGAATAAGCGTCACGTCACGAAAACGCGACACCCATAAGATTGAGAAACATAGAATAAAGTGAAGTGAAGTGAAGTGTAATGAAAAGTAAAAGTGAGAAGTGACAAAGTGAAAAAAGTCCAGAACCTAAAAGTAAAAAGTGTCAAAAGTGTCGAAAATGTCAAAAATGTCAAAATTTCATAATTTAAAAAATATTCAAAAATTTCAAAAAATTCAAAAAAATTCAAAAATTTCTTCAAAAATTTCAAAAATTTCAAAAATTTCAAAAATTCAAAAATTTCAAAAATTTCAAAAATTCAAAAAAGAGACTTCTCGAAAAAGTCGAAAATAAAATAACATAACTTTGTTCCAACCAAGTGTTCCACACCAGTCACGTATTTTGTTCTCTGACGTTCATTAGTGCATTGTAATGTGCTTACATTGAAGAATAAATATCTTGATCTACATTAATATCATAAATCCTCTATTCCGCGTTCGGAAACCGTATGTAATTACCACCATTATTGCAACCAGTAACGTAACGTCAGTGTATTATCTGTGACAGTGTGGTAAACACGTATGAAAATTAACGTAATGAAAATGCGCCCTCCTCCCCGACCGTCGGCACGCCCCCCCCCCCCCCGCCCGCCCGCAATAAGGTTGGTAATGGCGGTGTAATGGCGGTTTTAATATGTGTGTAGATAAAGCAGTGTATGCTTCTGTGATCCGAGTCTTTTTTGGATGAAACTGATAGTTTCGTAAATATTACATCTGAAAGTTCAAAAAAGGGTTTATCCTCAATCTAACTTTTGAACCGTGGGTCCAAAAAAATATAAAAATAATAACGGAAGTGAGGCCTGATAACAACTTTCAATAAAAAAAACATATTGGATAAAATCGGTTCAGCCGTTTGTGAATAATCAGTCAAAAACGCATAGTAAAATGACGTAAGCGCCGCCAAATATCCCTTAATAAATGACCTTTTGAACGGATGTTTTGTAATCACCCCTTAAGGATTACGAGAAAATCCCCAGCCAGGTTATACGTAGCCTATAAAAATTTATTCAACGTCTAAAGGGGGGGGGGGGGGAGGGGGGTAGCCACTACACTCGATTGAGTTAAATTTTTAAATTTGCATGGGTCATGGTGCAACCGCGCCTGTTTTTACCTTTCATGCTTAGACTGATTTGACGGGAGGATCGATTTGGATGATATTTGCCGTGGACATGAATGTATAAATACAAAAGTGGTACTGTATCGTCCGATATACACCTACTACTCTATGTTGTTTATATCATGCCAAAAAAAAATATAAGGACAAAAAAAGGATTGATTTTTGAGTGTACTTTTATTTAGTGGTAATTGTTAAATATTTTATCAGGACTACTGTCCTCCAGCGTATCCATCTGTCAACTTTACTTCAAGTTCCGCCTCCAGGGTAGCAGGAGAGAAATTAGGGGTGAATTAGCCGCTTACTGACACAGACCGAATTCCACGCGGGCGGAGCCGCGGGCACAGCTAGTGTCAAATATGTTTGGTGTTTTCAAGTCGAAGGTACATCTTTGTCGGTTGTCAATAAAGCGTTGCTGCCATAAAAATTCATTTAGAAATAAACTGTATTAACAACCGACAATGATGTACCTTTGACTTGAAAACTTCACATGCGTGCTACCTCGCCCCCCTCAGATTTTGGCAGACTATTTTGTTTGGAAAGATGAGGCGAAGCGTACTCCATTTATAGAGCTTTATGGTAGGTAAGTAAAACCGACTGAGGTGGCATATTCAGATTGTTTATGAAGTACGTATCTCATATTCCCAATATATGAGTACAAGGGAGACATTTCAATATTATCAAAGTAGTATAATATTGATAAAGATTTATTCCAAGGACCCATACTGAATATCGAAAAAAACAAACTGAAAAGATTCTTTGTTAACAACGGAAACCTAACTGCTATTACTACTAGGCAATACTTATAAATGAACATTCATTATACTTTTCCTCAAATGAGTTATGTTTACTTTTCCAAAACTTATACTGCATAACATCGACCAATTCCGTAAGGTATGAGAATATCTATGCGTGATTTACTTACCGATGAAAAGAAATATCATCATCTTTGGCGCCTGTGTGGCTCCTACACCAATGCACGGCACAAGCCGGCATTTTAATACGGATATATTACCGAAAATTCATGGGCCGAAAAAACTAATATTTTGACGACATGACAATTTCAAAATGTTTGACATGACATTAGGGCACCGCTGTCACAAGCTCCGCCCACTTTGGCACCAGGAAAGTGGAGCACATTTTGAGCGTTGATTACGCTTCCTTACTTATTATTCTTCCAAGATCTTTACGTAGTATAGTTTCTATTAAGGAATGTTATTCCAATTTACTGAGGCTACTACCGAGTTCGTCTCAGTGTAACCAGTATAAACTAAGCTGTACGGCACGACGTTAAAGGTGCCTATTTTTAGGGTCCCGTAGATAAAATCTCATAAACGGAACCCTTATAGTTTCGTCATGTCCGTCTGTCCGTGCCTGTGTACACTGGCTCGCGTACGGATACAGACGCTAGCGTCCGGCACCGCGTCTACCGTGGCGTCAAGCGTTCAAGGGATTTAAACAGCGTGCACTGAGGCCACTGGCATACATTTCAATTTGTTTAAATATTGCGTATTATTTCGGAAACAGAAACAGTAGGCGAAAAAACTCTGAATTACATTATACATACGTCGTTTTGGACTACTTTCCCCCATCAGAAAGTTTTGGCAATGATAAAATCTAATTATTTATATAAATTCTCATAATTAATGCATCAAAACCAGAACTGTAGGATTTGTAATCTTAAAGTGGTTTGCATTCTTTGACCTCCACCACTTTATAGCTGCCAGATGTCCAGATCTACAAATAAGTATAGTATAGCAAACTGACTAGAGGGGTATCGTTGTTCTCATTATTGTTTCATGTCTGACGTGGCTAGCTCTCCGTCTATAACAGTGGTTCAATCGAGTGTTCGACTCAGTATTCGGTAAGCGCTTTAAATGTATGCAAGACAGCGAATAATGTCCCCTCCAAGACATTATTGGCTTGGCTTGAGAAGCCCAGATAATAGTGACAAATTGCAGTCATTAAGGCGTCCACGTTTAAATCCATACTAATATTATAAATGGGAAAGTGTATGTGTGTGTTTGTTTGTTTGTTTGTCCGTCTTTCACGGCAAAACGGGGCGACGAATTGACGTGATTTTTTAAGTGGAGATAGTTGAAGGGATGGAGTGTGACATAGGCTACTTTTTGTCTCTTTCTAACCCCCCACTTCCCTAAAATGGGGGGTGGAAGTTTGTATGGTTTGTTACCCCGAATTTAACGCGAGCGAAGCCGCGGGCAAAAGCTAGTTCATTATAAAATATTGGGGGACAATGGCAAGGAAATCGTGAAGAGAGATCTAACATTTTGGTCTAAGAGCTGGCCACGTCAGATATGACACAATAATGACAGCAATGAAACCCATCTAGTAAGATTGCAGTACTATCCTTATTGCTAGATCCGGCCATCTGGTAGCTTTTAATGGGTGGATGTCAGAGTGACAGACTAGCAAAGTTTTTGAATTGGATAAAAATAGCCGTTTTTACCAAAATAGGTAAAAACGGCCGAAGTTATCTTATTTATAGACGACGGGGCCTATATTTTAATATTAGAACAACAAATATTGCGTAATATTTCGGAAACAGAAACAGTAGGCGACAAACTATGAATTACATTATACGTCGTTTTGGACTACTTTCCCCCAACAGCAACTTTTGGCAATGATATAACCTAATTATTGATATAATTTCTCATAATACTGCATCAAAACCAGAACTCTAGGATTAGTATTCTTAAAGTGGTTTAATTCTTTGACCACCACCACTTTACAGCTGCCAGATGTCATGTCAGTATCAAGAAATAAGCATAGTATAGCAAACTAACGAGAGGGGTTTCGTCGCTCTCATTATTGTGTCATATCTGGCGTGGCTAGCTCTCCGTCTATTTTGCTTATTCCCTACCCTCCTAGTCCCTAGGTTTTTAGCGCTATTGAACTATTTTATATTTTAGCGCTCTCGGACGTCTTACCGCTAAGCTTTTGAACTATAGTTTGGTGCAGGCGCGGATACAGGGGGGGGGGGGGGGGGGGGCTTAAACGCAAACCTCGTATACTACGGGGCCCGAAGGTGCGTACCGAAAGGTTTTTTGTGAAGGAATGTGCCCCCCCCCCTGAACGAAATCCTGGATCCGCGCCTGGTTTGGTGGTTTTACAGTACATACCTATACCTAGACAGCCACAGTCTACAACTTTTTGAAGGGTCCAAGTCTGAAGCGCCATTTCAACGAGACCAACCAGCGCCATCTGTTAATTGATACCGTTACTATTTTTTTTATTCGTTCTAAACAATAGATATTGTGTTGAACATAGTAACATGTGAAATAACATAACAAGGAAAAAGCTTACATAGGTAAATACCGCAGATGTAGAACTAAAGAAATAAAAATCAATCTATTAGTGTTATGCCAACTTAATTAAAATAATAAATGTTAATATAATTATAAATCCTACGATAGAATAGTAAAATATCGTCAATTTAGTACTACATGTCCCATAATTACCAAAATAATGATACATTATTGCAAGATGTCAACGAATATATAAATAATTATTATTTACAACTATCAGCTACAAAGTCGGTTATGGAATAATACGACTTTTTAACCGACTTCAAGATTTGAAAAGAGGAGGTTCTCAATTCGGCGTGTATGTTTTTTTTATTTTTTTGTTTTTTTTTATGTTTGTTACTCCATAACTCCGTCATGTCTGAACCGATTTTGAAAATTCTTTTTTTGATTGTAAGTATATATATACAGATTGGTCCCGTTTTTGTCAAAACGCAGTTCTGATGATGGGATTCATGAGGAATCGAGGGAACTCCTCAAATCTTAAAGGCATACATATAGTGATTTTTATATTTTTATCAACAAAACCATCATTTTCATTCAAAAGAGTGACATTTGATGAAGTGGAACTGCTGATGATGAACAGAACGGAACTCTTCAATGACGCATAGTTCATGTTTGGCGATTCTTCCTCTTCGCTATGTTTGTTAAGCAAGTTAGATTGTCAGGACCAATTTTCGTCAAGCTCAAGTTCTGATGATGAGTTCCACGAGGAATCGAGGGAATTCCTCAAATCTTAAAGCCATACATAAAGTGACTTTTGTATTTTTATCAACAAATCAAGCATTTTCATTCAAAAGAGTGACATTTGATGAAGTGGAACTGCTGATGATAATCAGAACGGAACTCTTCAACGACGCATACAAGTTCACGTTTGGCGATTTGTCCTCTCCGCTGCGTGTTTTAAGCAAGTTATTTCATTGTATGGAATCTAAGTGCACCATCTACAATAATCCTTCACCGGCTACCCCCATTGAAGTCGGTTTTTTTTTTCTTAAAAATTATTTAAAAGAAAAGTCTTGAGTGATTGCAAATTTTACTACTTGCAATTGTCTTTAATTCTGTAGGTAGTTTGTTTACGGCATTACAGCAACTTTGGGTTGCTCTCGTTCAGATGGCGAGACTTGGAGCTTCAAAAAGTTCTTAGATTGTTCCGCTCTATTAAATATAATCTCTGAAATTACTTGAAGGTTATTAATTACATTGTATAAATGAAAATATCATACTTCAAAAACAAACATTGATATTTGCGTACGCGTTGAGGCGGGTCAGTATTAATGTTAAAATTAGGGTAGTTGTTCTAGCGTGGAAAATGAAGCCAATTTGAGGGGTTTGCTTTCTTAAAGATTAAATAATGTTTGTCACACTTGATGCGTCTAGTGGGAGGGCGTCACTTGAACGTTCGGTTGCGCTCGGTTACACTCGGCTTGCCCAGAACATCTCGGTTATCAATACCAAGGGGGTGCAATTCAACGTGATCGCAGATTCGGCCTTCCTTGGGTTTGTATCTGATACTTTTTTGTGGTTGTTAAAATTACACTCTATTTGCACAGATAAGATAAAATAGGTAGTTAAAGACTTTGTAGTAGTAGATTTGTAGTAAAATAACAGTTGGATTGGGCATAAATTGAATCTGTATCTACAAGATAAGCGTCTCTCAAATAGTGCCTTTTCAAAAAAGTGCCACAAATAAGTATTCACTGCCATAGATTAAATGTTTAAAGTTGAACTTTTCTTTGAAAATAGTTTTATTAAGTTTGAATTTATTCCTACAGGCAGGATGTTTCTGTTTGAAATAATTTGTAATTTGTTTAGTATTTGCCTAATGTACAGGCTAAAATAAAAAATGTGATACAAAATAATCAAACCTGAATCTATTCATGGTTTTAAACAACTTTTACTATGGGGTCAACTTTGTACAGTCGCCATCATATATATCGGAGCGGCCAAGATAGTCAAAAATATCTGAACATGCAATTTATCGCCTTGACAATAGAGGCGTTGTTCAGATATTTGTGACCACCTTAGCCGCTCCGATATATCTGATGGCGACTGTACGAATAAAGAAATCCAAAAAATAGTTTACTAATATATTTTGGTATCGGTCCAATTTCAAGACCTTTTCTATGTAACAGCTCAATTTTTATTTTGCATTTGCAATGTTTGACTCCATACTAAAAGTTGTTAAAAATCAGAAATAGATTTAAGTTTTTTTATCACGTTTTTGATTTCACAGGGTTTAACAAAAATACTGGTGAGCCGTTTCAGGGCATAATTGGTATAACATAGATACTTTTTCACTTTTCATGCTCAAAAAGTGTATCATATTATACTTACCAAGGCGGACTAAAGTAGTACATTTAGCCTCTAGGGCTAATATGTATACATATTTATGATTTACAAAACACTTTAAATTGACCAATCGGAACACTTCACCATATTACATCCACCAATCACAACATATATCGAAGTTAATCGGATCGTGCTTAGTGATGGGCCGTTCCCGGGGACGTTCCCCATTCCCCAACTTTCCCGGAAACGTGCCCTGGAACGTGCCCCACCGTGGGGAATACTGGGGAAAGTTGAATATGTGTATAGCTATATAATTTCTTTGAATGGTATCCATTATAAAAGGAATAATAACAATATTCAGCATGAAAATATATAATTTATTTCTTTTCCAAAAGCAAATTCCCCCGTGTTCCCGGGAAAGATGGGGAACGTTCCCCAACTTTCCCGGGAACGTGCCCCAATGTTTCCGGAAATTCCCCATTGTACCGGGGAAGCGAAGAAGGAGCGTTTTAATCATAAAGAAACTTATATTATTGCATAATTATCACAGATTTTGGAACGAAGTTCCTTATCGGACGGTTCGCGGATGGGGGGGCCAGGCGAAAAAAAGTCACGTGACCGTCACGAAAACGCGACACAAAGCCATACGATTGAGTAATGAAATAAAATAATTTTAAACAAAAAAGAACCGAGTTCACTAAGCATCCACCTTTTCAACACCAAATGCTCGATCTGCTGTAAAATACTCAAATCACCATAGGTGTGCCTATAATAGTTGAAGAGTTCCCTCGATTTCTCCAGGATCCCATCATCAGATCCTGACCTGGTTACAATGGGACCAACTGTGAAGTATACGCTTTCAAACAAAAAAAGAATTTTCCAAATCGGTCCAACCGTCTTCGAATAATCGGTGAACATACATAAAAAAAAAAAAAAAAAAAAATAGCAAAAACAAAGATCCCGACGAATTGATAACCTCCTCCTTCGAAATCTTGAAGTCGGTTGATAAAGTGAAGTGAAGTGAAGCGAAAAGTGAGTAGTGACAAGTCAAAAGTCAAAAAGTCAACAAAGTAAAAAAAAGCATAAAAAGTCAAAAGTCAATGAGTCAAAAAAGTCAAAAAAGTCAAAAAAGTCAAAAAAGTCAAAAAAGTCAAAAAAGTCAAAAAAGTCGAAAAAGTCGAAAAAGTCAAAAAAGTCAAAAAAGTCGAAAAAGTCGAAAAAGTCGAAAAAGTCGAAAAAGTCGAAAAAGTCGAAAAAGTCGAAAAAGTCGAAAAAGTCGAAAAAGTCAAAAAAGTCAAAAAAGTTTGATTTTTGATCACGCTACTTGCAGTTGGTAATTTAAGACGTCCATACGATTTGTTAGAGAAATATGTTTTTCAACTTCAAATGTAAGTTTGTATTATTTATATTAGATATTTACACTTTTACGAAAAAATCATTCTAACAAACAAGTCTCACAATAAAATGTCAATGTAGAACCTAATCTGGTAAACTTTTGTGAAAACCGTACAATAAACATCAGACTTACGTAATTTAGTAGTTTGAAAAGGTAACATTGGAAAAAATCACATATTATCATCACTTAAATAAATGTCATAAAAACCTACAAAAACTTCACGGAATAGTTTTGTATTTTTTTAATTATCACATATTGTAGTAAAATTAAACTATTAGACAACTCAAAATAAAAATAAATCTAATGAAATGTAGTCAAAATCCTACAGCAATCAGACTTAGGTAATTTAGTACTTTAAAAAAGGTAACATTAAAAAAGATCTGTTTTTTTACCATTACGTAAATAAATATTACAAAAAAAATAAAAAATAAACCATCACAGAACCGCATCTTTTTTTAATAATCACATATTTTTATAAAATTAAATTTTTTGTCATCGCTAAAAAAATCAAATGATAAGAAGTAAACATCGTACAGCAATCATCAGACTTGCGCCAGGGAATAATATATTTAAAACATATTTATAAAATATTATATTTTTTCCCATATTTTCTTTTTATATTTTTACTGTAAAAGACAAAAAATAATGGTATTTCTATTATTAATTGAATTTATTGCTTTTAGATTATTTATTTTCAAATTCAATAATGACTATTAATGACATTGTTGAATTTTTAGTTTTTTCTACTACTACTTTTCAATAAATTATTTATTTTTCTGATAAAATAATATAATTGAAATACATATAAGTACTTATAAATATTAATCTTATTTTGTCTACAATAATAACAATAACAATAATAAACAATCTATATTGCAACTTTAGGGTGTACAATGTACTTTGTACATATGCTTTTTATTTATTTCATTTTTAATTTTTTGCTTATGGAACATTTTTATCTTGTATGCAACTTTCCCCTGTTTGGGGAACGTGCCCGGGAATGTGGGGGATTCCCGGGAACGTGCCCGCGGGGCACGCTCCCGGGAACCAGGCACGTTCCCCCGGCCCATCACTAATCGTGCTTTTTGGTGCGTATATTGTGTAAATAATTTAGGTCCTTAAAAAAACATTGTATTTAATATCAACCAATCAGAATACAGCATGTTATAATCGACCAATCAGGAAACGCAATTTATTTCTCTAAAACATGAGGTGTTTTTTAGTTCCTACTTCACAATCACTAAAAAGATTTTAATTTTTTTGAAGCGCTTTAAAGCGTGTTTAAAGTTAAACTGTTCAAAGAGCTTTTTGTATCTATGTCAATGAAGTTAAAAAAAATAAAAGACCGTCAAGTTAAACCATAATTTCACCTTAGTTTACTTATTGTGCGTAAATAAAAGTATGTTTATCTTATTTTCTCGCAGTCGAAGTGAAAAATAGTATGCATTACTCTGGTCTAAAAGCCATATTACCACTCGAACAATTTTCCCTCACTTCGTTCGGGAAAATAACCACCTCGTGTTAATATTGCCTACTTTAGACCCTTGTCAAACAATCTACTATTAATTACACACCTCAAAATAAAGAAACACATAAAATACAAGTTACAAACAGAATAATCAGAGGTAAAACAAATGGCGGTTTTATCGCTAAAAAACGATCTCTTTCAGACAACCTTTAACTTCAACTTTGGTATCGTATTGGGACTACGAAAAAAATTGCAGCAAAATTTTTTTGACGCGAAAAAAAAATTATTTGTATGGGACCCGTCGTCCTAGACGTAGCTGGTCAACTCTCCATACAGAATTGCCTCACTGCTTAAACGAGTGCGCGGTAGCAGCAACGCCAGCAACAGCATGCTGAGGACGATGGCCGAACGTCTCGACTGCCAGAGTACAAAATACTGGGTCAGTGTAATCATTGGTAGGGACAAATAGGGTCAATCTTTTTGCCTCTTGTACCTACTTAGGAGTATGAGTTTCACTAGCATAGTTTAGTTTTTAATGTACCTAAATTTAAGTTACTAACAATTCTATGGATTTTTATGGTCCGAAATAAACAGTTTTAATTTTTTAATTTTTTAAAACCCATGTTTTTTTGCGCGAAAAATTTTTTTTCTTAGTTTTTTCCGTAAACGGATCACCAGAATTTATGTTACACCTTTTATAAATAACCTTATTTGTTAAAATTTGGCCGTTTTGGAAAAGATCAACCCTTCAAACCGAGATAAAGCTGATAAAAATATTATACGCACCTGTTGGACAATATGGCGACGGTTAGTTATAATTAATATGTTAATTATATAGATAAAATAGTTAACTAAAATATCACAGCAGTTACACAACTATAGGCAAATATAATTAAAGAAAATCGACTCGTGAAGGAATCACAGTTTTAATCATGGTATTCGTATGATCGTACCTAATATTGTCTAACTATATTGAAGGTCCCGTTGATCCCCCCTCCCTTCGGAGCGTGCCTAGGGCATTCATTTGTGTGTTACTGTTAATCATGAATCAAATATCCATAATAAAATAAACACAAATATTCCAAATGTATATATGGATGTTTTTTGAAATCGATCTATTATATAGATAGTTTGTACTTATCGCCGTCCAAAAGGTATATGCAACAAAGCGTTATTGAGCCATAGACATACAAAAAAGGAGACGTAATCCCACGATGATAAAATTGAGATTCTATAATAAGCCACGGTTTCGTACACACTCACCTTCGACGCTTGAATTTGAACCACTCAACACTCGTCAACGAGTTATATAGTATTAGCTTTTGCCCGCAGCTTCGCTCGCGTTAAATGCGGGGTAACACCCATATAAATATTCGGTGCAGATTTCCAAAAAAAATGATGCACGATTTTTTTGTTAGTCACAAATAGTCCGCATACCAATTTTTAGCTTTCTACTTTGAAAACTGCGGAATGCTCAATACAAACTTCCACCCCCCATTTTAGGGAAGTGAGGGGTTAGAAAGAGACAAAAAGTAGCCTATGTCACTCTTCATCCCTTCAATTATCTCCACTTAAAAAATCACGTCAATTCGTCGCCCCGTTTTGCCGTGAACGGACGGACAAACAAACAAACAAACAAACACACACATACACTTTCCCATTATAATATTAGTATGGATGTAAGTGTGCAGTGTGCGTGTCGCGCGCATACACTAAGATATCGGCTTATTATTGAATCACCATGTTTTCTATGTATTAAGCTAGTGTATGTACCTATAGTGGTACTCGTAGTGGGATTAAATAGAAGTGTAAGATCCAAATAATATTTATAAATATCGACGTGTTTTCTGTACTATGCTTACATGCTGTATGATAAAATTATATCGTATTTATACAACTGTTTAACAGGTGGGTAACCGGGATTGGTCCCTACACTTTGACCATTTGTAGCTCTTATATGTTTGTATTAGGGATGTTACGGAGGTGGTTTTATCGGAACCGAAGCCGAAACCGGAGTTTTTAAATTTGTTTTAACGAAACCGAAAGCGAATCCGAAACCGACAGCGAACCCAAAAGCGAAACCGAAAGCGAAACCAAATCCGAAACCGGAGCCGGAGGTGAAGGTGGAGGTGGAGGCCTGGAGGGAGACTAATGTGATGTGAGTAAATAATCGTCGTAAAACAGGTGGGATGATTCCCGGGGAGACAAGTCAAAACCTGTTTGTACTCCTAGGCACACGCCGCGCGCCGCGGCTGCTGACTTTCGGCTCCGTTAAAACCTCCGCTTAAAATTAGACGAAACCGAAGCCGGAGCCGGAGGTGTTCGCTTCAAATTAGGCGAAACCGAAGCCGAAGCCAGAGGTATGAAATTCAGCCGAAAGTTTCGGTATATCGGAGCCGAAGCCGAACCTCCGTAATATCCCTAGTTTGTATTAAGGTCGAAATACGGGCAACTCGTGTCGATGTATTATCAAATAACAGTTGTGGGACTTCAACATCTGTTGGTAATCCAATTTGGAGGAATTGCTATAAACCTATAAAAATAAATAATATTACGCCCATTAAATAAATGTCTGTTACGTTGTCTGTGGGTAATAGGATTTTTTCCTATAGATAAACTTCACCATTTGTACTAATTTAGATTTTGTAATAAAGTTTAAATAAATATACTATCCGCAACTTAGTCCGAGTATAATTTGTTAACAACCCCTTTTTCACCCCTTAGTTTGAATAAAATAAAAACCATAGTGAATTTCCGCGGTATTTGAAGAATGGCTCATGACCATTAATATACGAGTATTGCCAGAAAAAAGCATGACATTGAATTTCTAGTATAAAATTGTATTCCCAAATTATTTTCATACAAATCGGGAGACAATCAAGGACCACTGTGTTACTGAGATTAGGAATGTTGTTGTTATTAAACTAAGTTATTGCGATTGAGAGCTTAATTAAGCCTCTTTCTACGTCACAAAACAGCAAATGAAAGTAATGACCAAGTATTCTAAAATATGCATTTACGGTGGCAAACAAGCTTATCGCCCGCGTGATGGTAAGCAGCTACCCGTAGCCTATGGACGCCTGCAACTCGAGAGGTGACACATGCGCGTTGCCGACCCTTTACATGAATAGGGATTCACAGTGGTGACGGCTAAAGGGACAAGAGGCTCCCTCATCATCAACACACTCTTTGGGCTCTGTGGCAACCTTATTCTCGAGCAGGACACAACACTATAAGTAGGGTCTAGTGTTATTTGGCTGTGGTTTTCTATAAGGTGGAGTGTAGGTACTTCCCTAGTCGGGCTTTGCTCCAAATTTGCGCGAGATGTCATTCTATGTGCTGTGCCCTACTACACATAGAACTGCGAGAAGACATTCGCAGTACCCATTGCACTCTTTTGGACGTAGTTTAAGGACATGCCCGAGTCAACACTAAGAGTAAGGTCTAGTGTTATTTGGCTGTGGTTTTCTATAAGGTGGAGTGGAGGTACTTCCCCAGTCGGGCTCTGCTCCAGATTTGAGCGAGATGATATTACTGTGCTGTGCCCTACACTTTTACCCTATATATTTGCGACTGCGAAAACGAACAAGGAGTCCACACATATCTGTGATCAATGCGGCAAGAATTGCCGATCGGCTTCATGTGTGTGTGTGTGTGTGTGTGTGTGTGTGTGTGTGTGTGTGTGTGTGTGTGTGTGTGTGTGTGTGTGTGTGTGTGGGTGTGTGTTGGTGCTGCCACCTATACAAAATATTTGATACTAGCTTTTGCCCGCGGCTTCGCTCGCGTTAAATTCGGGATAACACGGTTCGCCTTTCCTGATTGCCCCCCCCCCGTAATGCTCCATACAAACTTCCACCCCCCATTTTGGGGGAAGTGGGAGGTTAGAAAGAGACAAAAAGTAGCCTATGTCACTCCCCATGGACCCCCCTCGACCGGATCATGGATCAAATATCTATGATAAAATAAACACACAAATATTGGTTTGGCCATTGGCCATTGGTTTATATAGCCATCGCAGTCGATGTAGGCTGTAGACTAACTCCTCAAAATACCTCCTAGATGCTGCAACTGTATGTAAACAATGACTGACAGACTGAATACGGATATTCATTACATCCCTACACACCAATAGTGAACTCGTGATTTAGTACGATTGTCACCGTCACGCTGTGTGCGTAAGCGCAGGTGGCATGTAATTCGATTAATTACCGCCGACGTGAGAAATCCTCCAATTTACACGTGAGCACCTGTTGTTTTAATGCGATCATTATAGCACAGTAAATAGTAGTATTAAGTACGTATGTGACGTCACGAGTTGGAGTTGGATTGCGTTGTAGCAACACAAAAGTCAGAAATGAAACTTAAAGTCTGATTTACGTTTGTTTCTCAAACGCTTCTAACAAAATGACGTGCAAAAGTGAAGTGACGAGGAAAAATTATGAAATTGCTATTTTTACAATGAAATGTTGCGTTTGTGTATATGGTTGCCATACAATTTATTTTACCATAAAATGTTAAAAAACTAATGGTATCGTTGTTTTTTTTTAATTTCGTACTTTAAAAAATCGTAAAATTTGAAATTTCGTAGCCAGATATTTTTGAACAATTTCAAAGGGCCTTTTTAATTTTTATCATTTTGACGACGACGAGGACGAGGGCAAACCAAAGATACAAAAATAGATGGGAGAAAAGGCATTGCGCTGCAGCGCCATCTCATAACGAGTAGCGTAGGTACCGTAGCAACTCTAGATGGCTAGAAAGTATATTCCGGATCAAATTGAAATGTTTAGCAGTAAATTTATTTTGCAATTGTTTCTTTCGTATAACTTTCAGTATATACAAATTAAATTATAATTACTTATAAAATAAACATATTTAAACTAGCTAAATCTAACTAAAAATTTTTTTTTTTTTATTAGCCGTATTAGTGTCCCACTGCTGGGCAAAATATATAATACACTAAACAAAATTTTGACTTTTCGGCAAGGTGCCCATCATACAGGCAGCATTCCCGCGCCGAATCGCTATGGCGATATACTTTGCGCGAGAAAGCTGCCTGCGCGAGAATCTCCCGTTGCCTCCCTTAGTATTTTGCCGAGCTCCTTGTAATCGAATATTTAAGAAGTAAGAAGAGAATCCAGTGTGTTGACGATGAGGGACCTTCTTGTTCCTTTAGCCATCAACACAGTGAATCCTCCTTTTTGTAAAGGGTCGGCAACGCGCATGTGACTTCTTTGGAGTTGCCGCCGGTTACGGTGGCTGCTTACCATCAGGCGGGCTGTATGCATGTTTGCCACCGTCGTAGTATAAAAAAAAATAGTATAAAAAGTGTGAACACTTGTCTCGCTGAATGGCACACGAACGCTTAACACAACTCTTAACCATACACCTTAAAGCTGTCAACATACCGAAACTATTAAAACCAATCGAAATGTCTTCATTAAAAATCTCTCCCTTAGAGCATATGTTACCAACACAATAGTTTCATTTCCATTCAATCAAAAATCATTAAATGATTAACACTGCCCTTAAATGAACTCACCTACAATATTTTTTCCAAAATTCAACCTTAACACTAACATTATCAAGTTCAAAGTCGAATAGAAGTGGGATAACTTTATCGTATAGGTGGAAATTGTATGGATTTTTTTTTGTATAATTATTTGCTCTAACCCTTTTGTCCGGTCGGGGGTGGACTGCCCACTGTGCGCGGCGGGGGCCTTTGTTGCACAGTGGTGCGCGTGGGCATGAAGTGAAACGTAATGAGTAAGGGATTTTTGGTAGATTTATGTAGCTCACTGTGTAGGTATTTTATTTATTTAATCCCAATGATAAAATTAGGTGCTTGGGTGGTATTAATTATTTTGCAAGAAAACCACACCGGTTAACTTAATTAATTAAATAGATTTGATTTATTAGTTTTTAGGGTTCCGTAACTCGAAAGGAAAAAACGGAACCCTTATAGGATCACTTTGTTGTCCGTCTGTCTGTCTGTCTGTCTGTCTGTCTGTCTGTCTGTCTGTTTGTCTGTCTGTCAAGACCATTTTTCCCAGGAACGCGTGGAGGTATCAAGCTGAAATGTATATCAAATACTCAGGTCTATTGTCCCTTGGAGCTGTGAAGAAATAAAACTTAAAAGCCAACGCAATCAAAAGATACAGTCGTTTATGCTGCAAATTTTAGAGTTTTTCGGCTCAGAAACTTGAAATTTGGCACGAAGCAACGTCATATAGCATAGACAATGGAAAAATACAAAAAGTAGACATTTTTAGTAAAATCATACAAAAAAATTTTTTTTTTAATTTTTAAGTTACTACCCCTATATACCTACAAGTTTGTACGGAACCCTCGGTGCGCGAGTCCGACTCGCAGTTGGCCGGTTTTTTTTAATGATATACATAAGTAGGTACCTACATTTATACGAATTAGTCTTATTGTCATAAATTAAAATAGGTATTAAAATACTTTCATTAATTTCATTATACCAGAAACTATACTACATTTATATAGACAGTCCAGGAACTTTTTGAGGTGCCAACTCTGCACTGCAGCACCATCTGAACGAGACTAACCCAAAGTTTTCGTAGTGATACCGTAATAATAACGCTATTAATTACTAGATGGCGCTATTTAAGGGGCAGAGAGTACTGCCCTGGGCAAGGATGATTAAGACATGGATGGACAATGTTTATACAAAATCGCGTTCCTCGAACCTTCAGGCTATACGTCTGTATTCGGTACTGAGTGCCACAGCGCCATCTGTTGAGTCTGGAGTCGAGTTATTCTGTCAGCGTTAATCGCCGAACAAAATATTAGAAACTAGAATTTATTTATTTAATCTTAATTGCACAAAATAATATGGTAAAAATAGCGGACTTAATGCCATAAGACATTCTCTACCAGTCAACCAATGGGCTTAACAGAAAGGTTAAGTAGGAATTTAGTGTTTGTGGTGACCGATAGATGACGCTAGTGCTTTAGCCTGAAATAAGGGAACACAATTTTGTATAGGCGTTGTCAATCCATGTCTTAATCATCCTTGGCCCTGGGTTATACGGCTGCTTTAGTTGGTCTCCTTCTCAAAAAAATTTTAGACCGTGGCTGTATTATATTATAGATGTATGAATAATTTTAAACAAAAAAGAACCGACTTCACTTAGCATCCACCTTTCCAAAAGCAAATGCTCGAGATGCTGTAAAAAATACTCAAATCACTATAGGTGTGCCTATAATAGTTGAAGAGTTCCCTCGATTTCTCCAGGATCCCATCATCAGATCCTGACCTGGTTACAATGGGACCAACTGTGAAGTATACGCTTTCAAACAAAAAAAGAATTTTCCAAATCAGTCCAGCCGTCTTCGAATAATCGTTGAACATACATAAAAAAAATATAAAAAAATAGCAAAAACAAAGATCCCGACGAATTGATAACCTCCTCCTTCGAAATCTTGAAGTCGGTTGAAAAACAAAACGCCTGATCTTTCTATAACAAAAACAAGATGTTATGTAACCTAAACTTAGCGCCTGAACTACAACAAGATGTTACGTTATTAAAATTATTTTATATTTTAACAGATCAGGCGCTTTGTTTTTTCATACATCTACAATCTTTTGATGCTGCTGCCACTGACAAGGCCACGCACGGGGGCTTGCAGCACCGCATTATCGTGTAGCCCTACCCCTCCCCTGCTTCGAGGAACAAAGTAAATCTAGGAGATTTATCGTACTAGAAACCGGATTTTTATTTTTTTTACAAAAATAAATTAAAGTACGCCACCACTTTTTTTGCATTGCAGCATCAGCATTTCGTGTTCCCCCATTAAAGACGCGTCTAATTATACATATCTCATCTAGGAGACTTATCGAACTAGGTTCAGTGTCGTGGGCTCTCCTACTATAAGTTCCATTATCCACTTTCTGTCTCAATCATTACATAGCTCATTATATGTACGGACATTTTAATAATAAGTTACCAGCACGGTTAGCACAAGTGTGCAGCCTGTATCTCGCGGGCGAGATAGACATCTGTTAAGCTGACCAGACACTATCAGTAATAATCACATTATTTCTCTACTCATCCTTCTCATTCTTTACGATTCTAGAAAAGGACGGGTACAGAAATAATGACATTATTATTGACAGTGTCTGGACCGCTGTAGGTACATTCTGATGCATATACAGTTAGAAAGTGACAGATGTCTACCTCGCCCGCGACATACTGTCGCTCACTTGTGCTAACCGTGCTGGATATATTTTGATAAAGCGACATCCTACCGAATTTCGTTCTACCTTTCCGACTCACTCGACGCTTGACCACGCGTCGCGTGCAGTGTACGAGCGTCGAGCGGCGGGGCGTCGCGTTTTGACGCCTCGGGCGATTTTCTCTGTATTAGGTCATTTTGTACATATATCAATTTTTACAACGGCTTCAGTTTGTTTTGACGCCGCGGGCTTGTTATTGCCCTACCATTCTGTGCGCGATTTTTTTTGCGTATAATAGGCATGGTGAATTTTTTTCATGTATGGTATCAATCGATTCGTTTTGTTTTGAGGATCAAATGTCTATATGGGGCCAATTGCGTTAAAGCAACACAAAAATCAGAAATGAGGCTTAAAGTCCGCGATTTGCATTTGTTTATCAAAACGCTCCTAACAAAATGACGTGCAAAAGTGACGTCACGATCACATAGTCGCCCTGTTTAAAGTATGGAAAAAATATGAAATTGCTATTTTTACAGTGAAAGGTTGCGTTTATGTATATGGCTGCTATACAATTTATTTCACAGTAAAACGTTAAAAATCGTTTTTTTTTTAAATTTCTCACTTAATAAAATCGTAAAATTTAGGAATTTTGCAACTTGATATCTTTGAGCCATTTCAATAGAATTTATAAATTTTCACTTTAGTTGGATATATTGATCATTTTCAAATATAAACATCATAAATCAACTAAATTTTATTGCATAATTCAACATGTGTCATCACTCATCATGCCTATTCGTGGCTCTGTGAGCTGCAGATCTCACGCGCATGGCTAAAACAGAATGTACGCCATTTTGATAATGACTATTATGGCGCTTAAGTCCATTGTGCCAATTTGAACTATTATAAACGTTTTCCAAAAAAACGAAACGAAAAAAAATTTTACTGTTTAAAACAAATTTTAATACGTAACTTCGGAATTATTTTCTATCGAGTCGATTTCATCCAAGCCTTTATCGAACTTCACTCTTTACTAAGTTCTTTAAAATATAATGAATATTAGCATACCGGGTGTTTCCCGTAATAGGAGCAATAAATTAAAACGTAGATTCTACTAGCACCTCAAACAATAAAACTTTCGTTCAACAACTTTGGAAAAATGTTTTTTTTTTTAGTTTGTCTCTTTTTAGCTAGCTCCGTCAATGTAATTAGTAGAACATGTTCACAAAATTTCGGGGGAATCAGAAGAAATACGACATGTGGAGGAGAACAGTCGGACAGATGAAAGCATCATTGCCAAAGCTGACTCGGTCAATTATACAGTGTGAAAAGATAAGTCGGGCCCTGCAGGGAAACTACATTAAAACGTTGAGATAGCTCAATTCGCTGAAAGGAAACATTCTTTTATTTTTCCTAAAAACTAAAACCGCATTCACAGTTTTTTTCTTAATTTTCACTTGTTTCCATACTAATTGTATGAAAAATATTTTTATTATTATTTATGGGTTCTCTTGTGCCCTAAACTTGGTTGGTATTAAGAAGTTTTTATCCTTATTGGAAATAGGATCGATTGGCATCAATTATCATAAAAATTATTTATGGCAAAAATTTGACAATAAATAGTTTTTAATTTTATATTAAGCAGAACGTCTGCTAACGATACCACAATGCTTAGAAAAAATGGAAAAGTAGAAAAATCCACTGCCTCAGGCGAGACTCGAACTCGCGACTCTGGGATACATACCCATCGCTCTGACCAACTGAGCTACTGAGACACACCTGATGGCTGCGAATTTTTTTCTAAGCATTTTTTTTTCTAAGCATTGTGGTATCGTTAGCAGACGTTCTGCTTAATATAAAATTAATTGTAGTATGGGGTAGCGCATAGTTATCGGTGAATTCTCAATACAACTTGGGACTCCGATGGCCGGTTGGGAAGTGTAAGACTTCTTCGGCAGATGTCAGAAGATATAGTGGAAAAATTCGCAGCCATCAGGTGTGTCTCAGTAGCTCAGTTGGTCAGAGCGATGGGCATGTATCCCAGAGTCGCGAGTTCGAGTCTCGCCTGAGGCAGTGGATTTTTCTACTTTTCCATTTTTTCTAAGTAATAAATAGTTTTTTTGTAAACTGTACTATTTTCCAAAAAAATGTCAACCCAGTTAAGTCCCTTAAAAACAATTAAAGAATGTTTCCTTTCAGCTAATTGAGCTATCTCAACGTTTTAAAGTAGTTTCCCTCAAGGGCCCGACTTATCTTTCCACACTGTATATTCCTACTCTTTTTGCCCCCTTTAACTTAAAGCAACAATGTACGAGTAAAGAAGCTACACACTCAAACAACATTTACTGAAAAAGCTCGTGAAAATTTGTAACCGGCCAGTCTTATACCGTAATAAGACTGTCAGAGAAAGTGCCGCACGAGTCGTTCTTGCGGTACTATTGTGGGGCCATTTTTTTTGGCTGATTGGGTATCCCTAGTTTTATTTGACTCTGCTATTTGATCATACTTAAAGGGATGATTTTCGTGATATATACTATCTTATGTTCTTCTTCGTAACTCAAACTGTCCCCATACTTCATTTCATCTAAATCGATTGTGACTTCGTCACTTACATATTATATTAAATTAATATATTACTATGGATTATAAATATTATGATACCTACATGTTGTAGGGATAGAAATTGCATTTCTTTTATCTTATCGGAGAGGTCTAAAAAATTTGGAAATCACAGTAACCGGATCGCACTAACCATCTCCTTTTTTGGAACTCGTCGGTTAAAAATTAAAAATGCTTTCGTAAATACTAGTGCCTACGCCAATTCCTGGGATCAGATTGCCGAGCGGAACCCAGGCTCAATAGAGCAAAAAGCTGGGATAAATGCTACGAGGAGGAAGAATGCTTTCATTTCAACATACATTACTCATAGCCGTTTGAAATTATGAATCGTCATAGAATTCATTACATTTCTTGCATTCACTATTAAATTGAACTCTAAAGTCTTAATAACAAGGTTCAGTATAAACTTACAATTGAAAAACTATATTAATGCGCGCTAAAGGTCAGAATCGTTACATTGTCTTTGTAGCAAAATGGGAGTAAACGCCATTTGGTCTCCCACAGGATTCTATCCGACCAAGAATGTGTTTTTTAAGACGGCCTAATAGACTTAATAGTTTTGCTGGCTTATCCCTCTGACCTCCACCGATGAACAGCTGCCATATGTCTAGATGTACTAATAAGGATATTACAGCAAACCAATTAAGGGTCTCTTTGCTCTTGTTATTGTGTCACATCTTTTATCTCGCACTGTCAGCAACTGCTAAAGTATTTAGCAAGATTAGAAAATAAATGCGATTGTCGTCATATGATTTCGGGAAACCGATTTTAAATCTCGCCATTCTGCCTCTTATTGAGTGAATGAAATGAAAATAAAGATACATGGGCGGAATCTACCGCTATTTTTCTAATTCTTAAAAGACGAGGTAGGTACCTAATGTACCTAGATCAAGGATGATTAAGACATGGATGGACAATTCCTATACAAAATCGCGTTCCTCGAACCTTCAGGCTATACGTCTGTTTTCGGTACAATGTGCCACAGCGCCATCTGTTGAGTCTGGAGTTCAGCGTTAATCGCCGAAGAAAATATTAGAAACTAGAATTTATTTAAGTAATAATTGCACAAAATAAGATGGTACTAATGGCGGACTTAATGCCATAAGCCATTCTCTACCAGTCTAGTGTTTGAGGTGACCGATAGATGACGCTAGTGCTTTAGTCTGAAATAAGGGAACGCGATTTTGTATAGGCATTGTCAATCCATGTCTTAATCATCCTTGACCTAGATGTAACCTCATATGACCGGGTTTTACGCTAATTGCATTTTTTCTTTAATACAGAAAACTATCAATGAGCTTTTAAACAAATAAATAATAAATATTATGGGACAATCTTACACAAATCAACCTAGTCCCAACAGTAAACTCAATAAGGATTGTGTTATGGGTACTAGGCGACGATTATATACATAATAGATATATACATAAAAACACTTAAATACATAAAAAAACATCCATACCTCAGGAACAAATATCCGTGATAAATACACAAATAAATGACCAGGATTCGAACCCGGGACCTCCTGCTTCGTTGGCGGGGTAATATACGAGTATACCGACTAAGCTAGGAGGTCGGAGGTCAAAAGTAATTCATTTCTATATTCACTCTCAGCGCAAATTTAATCAGCGATTTTACGAGTATTCTACATCTACTTCCCTTCAGTTGAAGCCCCAAAACGCAAAATAAATCAGCAACCCGTTTTACAAACTATTAACAAGAAATTCAGCGAAGCGAATGTTTTTACGTCTACTCCTTACCCACGTTTTTTCTCATAAAAAAAATAAAGTAGGGGTGAGTTTTTTAAATGAATTAATATGACAGTTGCATATTAGAAGCAGAAAGCTTTTGTATAGAACTGATCTCAGTGAACGCCCCGGCAATAAAGTTTGAATTGACAACAGCGTTTCAAAATAGTCTTCTTGAACCGTCTTGCACACAATTTTGACCTTTATTTTTATTGCAATAAGATATACAACGCAATTTTTATGACGTTTCCTTCTGTCTCATTGATATGTTAAGCAGAATCATATATATTATGTGCATAGTTATGTAGTAATTGCGTTAGTGGTCGTAAATTTAGTTATTTTATTTGTAATAAACCGCTGCCTAATCGAAATGATTACGATAATTTATTCCAATCGGTATATAATTATCGAGAATTGGCATAATGAATCGCGGTTTAAATACACACTTTCGGTTTGGACTAAAATAATTGGTTTAACGCTTGATGATAAATAAAATATATTATTACTAAGTAATATAATTCAAGTACTCCTAATAATATATTACTTATTTAATAAAATTTTTGGTCATCTCTCAACATGACTTAAACACGACTTTGCACGCGTCAGCTTTCTATTGTTGATTTTGCGTTTCTACAAGTAGGTAATAAAATAACGCGATTTTAATAAATTGGATTCAAGGGTTATTAGAATTTAAAAAAAAAATTGGTTGAGTATAAAAATAAAAGTTTTTTTAAGTGTTAGGTACAGTCACCCTGCAATAGTATCTATCGGAACGAAGGCCGCAAAAATATGTGACGATCTCTTATGACCCTGCAAAAAAGATTGTGTCGGATATGTTTACGGCTTCGTTTTATTATTTTCTAGTTACGATTTAGCTTCTTTTTAAGACCATGGAAAAGTATCTTTAGTGAATTCGAAAATATTGGTATTTGTTTCCCAGTAGAATCAATAATAGTTATTCAGGATTTTCGTAGGAATAACCAAAATTTTCTAGGAATCCGATTAACTTATATTTGAACGAGTACAACATCATATGTCGAGAAACGCTAAAGTTATGATTGGATTTATTTAAAGATATCTGAGTATTACTCACAACCTTTTCAAACTGACTTCAAGATTTCAAAGGATCTCAATTCGTCGGGATCTTTGCACGTTTTTTTATGATTACCGTTTATTCGAAGACAGCTGGGCCGATTTGGAAAATTCTTTCTTTGTTTGAAAGAGTATATATACTTCACAGTTGGTCCCATTGTCACTAGATCAGGATATAAATAAATGATAAATAAATAAATATTATGGGACAATCTTACACAAATTAACCTAGTCCCACAGTAAGCTCAATAAGGCTCGTGTTGTACCCACAACTATATACATATATATAATAGATAAATATAGATAAATACTTAATTACATAGAAAGCATCCATAACTCCGTGATGAACACACAAATAAATGCCCTGACCAGGATTCGAACCCGGGACCTCCTGCTTCATAGGCAGGGTCACTACCGACTAGGCTAGGAGGCCGTTAGAGGTAAGGGTATGATGAGGGTATCCTGGAGAAATCGAGGGAACTCTTCAAATATTATAGGCACCCCGATAGTGATCAGTATTTTTTACAGTAGCTCGGGCATTTGATCTTGGAAAGGTGGAATAGGCTAAGTGAAGTCGGTTCATTTTTAGGGTTCCGTAGTAAACTAGGAACCCTTATAGCTTCGCCATGTCTGCCCATCCGTCCGTCCGCGGGTAATCTCAGTGACCGTTAGCACTAGGAAGCTGAAATTCGGTACTAATATGTATATCAATCACGCCGACAAAGTGGTAAAATAAAAAGTGGAAAAACATTCTTTATTAGGGTACCTCCCCTATACGTAAAGTGGGGAGTGATTTTTTTTTCATTTCAACCCTATCGTGTGATATATTGTTGGATAGAAATTTAAAAATGAATAGGGGTTTACTAAAATCATTTTTTGATAATGTAAATATTTTCGGAAATAATCGCTCCAGAAGTAAAAAAAAATGTGTCCCCCCCCCCTCTAACTTTTGAACCATAAGTTTTAAAAATATGAAAAAAATCTCAAAAGTAGAACTTTATAAAAACTTTCTAGGAAAATTATTTTGAACTTGATAGGTTGAATAGTTTTTGAAAAAAAATTACAAAATAATTTCTGAACTAAGTTTGTAATTTAATCGTATAAGCAGGTGTTTATTGTACCTGTAATTTCTACAAAATCACAATGAAATGACGTGCTTTCAAATAAAGTAAAAACAGTGAAAATCGGTTCACGCAATAAATAATTATCCCATAAAAATCATCTTCCATACTTTAAGCTCGCGCGCAATAGTTTACTTAATTTGCCGATAGATGTCGCTGTACGTGGAACGCTCATATCATATCCTACATGGCGGTGTTATTTTAACTTTTAAGTGGGGGCACTTACTGTGACGGACGGAAAACTACGGAACCCTACACTGAGCGTGGCCCGACACGATAGGATATCCAAAGATAGGAGTGTTATAAGTTTCTTCGCTATGAGTGTGGCTCTCTGTGGCAGCGTAACGTTAAATCGGTTTCTAATAAAACGCGAGCGAGTGACCTTAGAAGTGTTATATCCACATCGGTCAAGCCATTTTAAGAGGTTTCCTTTATTTTAATTTTATAACAGTTATTATCGGACTTATAAATTGCAACTAAGTATAACGTATTAAGCTCAATATCGGCATGTATAATCTAACAGCAACAATTTAAAATTGCACAGCATTCGTTAACTAATTGCCATAAATACTAGTCCTAGAATGCCAACCTCAAGGTGCTGTTCTTCCGTTGGCAGATGCGAGCTATATATACCCGGACGCGTGCCTAACCTGACCTTTTAGAAAAACAATTTAGCTTTTTAATTAAACGTCACGTGAGCGGGTTAACCAACGGTTCTTGAATACCTCTTCGTGTTCCTAGACATGCGTTTCGCTGGCCCGGCCCGGGCCCGCTTAGGCACCTTATCTATGGCGAAGGCACTGGTCAACCTACTTCAAGATTTCGAAATTAGTTTGACGTCTATTTTTATTCCAAAATTATGGGTTAATTTTGATGGACACTTAAGGTTAATTAATTAATCATTTCTTGGTGGTTCTTAACGACATAGAATTTAATTTTAGGGTTCCCCGAAAACCAATCAAGTCACCAAGTGGGCCCTACGGAAGACCAGGAGTGCGATTTTTGAATCTCACCAAGTGACTAAATCTCACCGATGTGAGTGATTTACTATCGGAAATCACTCACATCGGTGAGAATTAGTCACTTGGTGAGATTCAAAAATCGCACTCCTGGGGGCGAATCTGACATTTAAAACCCGGAATGAAACGATGGAATGATGTTTTAATAATAACAGCGATAGGAATTTAAAATCATGATTATTCATACTATTAATTTCATGCGAAAATAATGGCGACAAACGTTTGTGTGCGATTATATTCGAGGTTAAATTCTTTGAATTCGAGTGCTCGATTGTCAAAAATCGGCCCCCAGCGCTAGATAACATACTAGCTAGCATTTTACTGATCTAAGTCCATTTCGTGGTGCTACACCAATGTCTTTAATTTGGTTGTCTGTAAATTTGTATATAATACTGTGAACGTCATGAATAAATATCTTGAATCTTGTAAAAGCTAAATATCTGAGCACAAAGGTAATTTTCCTAAAAACGCCCGTATAAAATAAGACAAACTGCATTCTTCTCAACAATTCGCTACACTTAATATTGAAACGTGGTTCTCAGGCGACAATTCGTCTTGTCCATAACTGAAATATATTTACAATTTTGAACCTTAATCCGAAGGAGTACGATGCAAAATTAAACGTATCTTTGATGTCGACCGGAGTATCGTCGACACATTTTACTGACCAGTATTGAGCCTTATTACTAAAGATATAAGGTATATCAATCATCGGTCAAGAGTGGTGTTGGTGTAAAAAAATCAGGCGTTCGTGTTCCTTGTTGGTTTATTTATATTTAACGGCTAATTTTCACTGCCTTGGAAAATGTTCGTTTATATACTGTATTTTTTTTGTATGTAGGTATGAGGAAAATACGTTTTGTTATAATTTTTATTTTTCGTATAATATTTTCTTGTTTATTTCTTTGTTTATTTGTTCGTTTATTTGTAAAAATAAATCTTACAGGCTTACAGTAGACACCAAAACGCTTGTAAGATAAAACACATCAGATAGTTAATAGTTACATATACAGTTAATGTTATATAAAGTTAATGTCCACTTGATGAAATAAATAATAAATTACAATATAGTACAAAATAATTGAATTAAATGAGATTTACATTAAAATTATTAGTTGGAATACACGGTCAATATTGATTGCAAAATTGCAATTACAAGTTGAATAAAATTAAAATCATATGTCCCAAAAAGTAATTTAAATTACAAAAAACAAAACATAATCAAATTCCGACGAGGCGGTTCGCAAAATATACAATTTTATTTTTTAAGTGTGACATGTCTTCGGCATATACATCAGCGTCCTGGATTTGTGAAAGAAACTGGTTTATCAGCGCGATGGCTCTGGCAGTAGGCGCATTACCACCTCGTTTGGTTCGGTTTCTACCGGTCATTGAAGCCAACAGGTTACGTCTACTTCGACACTCGCGCCCTACCGCGGTTATGTAGTTGTCAGGTATATACAAATGTTGGAGTAATATACTCGTATGTTCCACATTTCGAGGTTCTATCTTCAACGGTTCAGGCTGTGCGTTAAGGGAAGACTAACAGCCTTTAGGTAACGGCAGTTTTATACAGATGTAACAAAAGTACAGGTGATTTGTTTAAGGGCATAATTGGTAATGTATTGCGACTAAGAAAAAGTATGAGAATTTTTTTTTGACGCGAAAGAAAAATTTTTTTTGTTGGATTTTTTTTCTTTTTTTAAGGGTTCCGTAGTCAACTAGGAACCCTTATAGTTTCGCCATGTCTGCCCGTCCGTCCGTCCGTCCGCGGATAATCTCAGTGACCGTTAGCACTAGAAAGCTGAAATTTGGTACTAATATGTATATTAATCACGCCGACAAAGTGGTAAAATAAAAAGTGGACAAAAATGTTTTGTTAGGGTACCTCTCCTATACGTAAAGTGTAGAGTGATTTTTTTTTTCATTTCAACCCTAACGTGTGATATATTGTTGGATAGGTATTTAAAAATGAATAGGGGTTTACTAAAATAATTTTTTGATAATGTAAATATTTTCGGAAGTAATTGCTCCAGAAGTTAAAAAAAATGTGTCCCCCCCCCCTCTAACTTTTGAACCATAAGTTTTAAAAATATGAAAAATATCTCAAAAGTAGAACTTTATAAAAACTTTCTAGGAAAATTATTTTGAACTTGATAGGTTAAATAGTTTTTGAAAAAAAATACAAAATAATTTCTGAAGTAAGTTTGTAATTTAACCGTATAAGCAGGAGTTTATTGTACCTGTAATTTCTACAAAATCACAATGAAATGACGTGCTTTCAAATAAAGTAATAACGGTGAAAATCAGTTCACGCAATCAAAAGTAGAACTTTATAAAAACTTTCTAGGAAAATTATTTTGAACTTGATAGGTTAAATAGTTTTTGAAAAAAAAATACAAAATAATTTCTGAAGTAAGTTTGTAATTTAACCGTATAAGCAGGAGTTTATTGTACCTGTAATTTCTACAAAATCACAATGAAATGACGTGCTTTCAAATAAAGTAATAACGGTGAAAATCAGTTCACGCAATAAAGAATTATTCCATAAAAATCATCTTCCATACTTTAAGCTCGCGCGCAATAGTTTACTTAATTTGCCGATAGATGTCGCTGTACGTGGAACGCTCATATCATATCCTACATGGCGGTGTTATTTTAACTCTTAAGTGGGGACACTTACTGTGACGGACGGAAAACTACGGAACCCTACACTGAGCGTGGCCCGACACGCTCTTGGCCGATTTTTTATAAATTATAATACGACACCAATTATGCCCATATACGATCAACAGCATTTTTGTTACACCTTGTTTGGTGCAAAGGGATAATTCCGGAAACGGGGTAATTTCCTAAATTGCATATACAGCAGGGCCTCTTTAATCCGTACCCACGCTAATACGAACGCCTCTATAATCCGAACGACCCCCCTCTCCACCCGCGCAACCGCCGTTTTGCTCAGTTTCTGTCTTGCAGTGCCACGCAGTGGTCGCAGTGCGTTTTAGGTGTTACACGTATTGTTTTATCGTCCGCAACGCGTCCGCTCCGCAATGCTGTTACGTATATTAAGGGATAAAGCATTTTCTATGTCGCTAAAAACTTCTCGTCAAAGCACCATAACGGAATTCTTCAAAAATACTAAGTGATTATTATGTAGAACCCTTTGTAACTTACTTAAATATACGATAATTGTCAAATATGCGTGTTTTATTACGAAAAATTACTATTTATTATTTATTATTTATTATTTATTTATTTGAATATTATACTATGAAAATTTCTCCATACTATAATCCGAACGCTCCGTGAGTCCGAACAGGGTATAAATTTTGGGTGTTCGGATTAAAGAGGCCCTGCTGTACCCATTAAGAGAGCATAATAACCATAGACATATAAAATAATAAGACGTAATCCCACGAAGATAAAATTGTGATCCCATAATAAGCCGCGGTCACGTGCAAACACACACACTTTTGACATTTGAACCAATCACCGCTCGTCCACGAGTTGTATATGTATGCGTGACGCGCGTAAACACGAAGAAAGCGGCTCAATATGGAATCACAGTTTTGTCTTCACGGCGTTACGTTATGTCGCCTTATTTTATATGTCTATGATACTAACACGTGTTGTTAAGCTTTGCAGAGGTTCTTTTAGTATTAGCGTACATCATTCATACTCACTTAATTACAAAATAAGATTAATGATGTTGCTTACTTAAGATGAAATTATTCGATGTGATAGGGATGATGACACATGTTGAACTATGCAAAAAAATTTGTTGATAGGATGCGATATCATCAGAATATCCAAATAAAGTGAATATTAAAAAAAAAAACTATTGAAATGGTTTAAAGATATCAAGCTTCAAAATTTCACAATTTTACGATTTTTTAAAGTATCAAATTTAAAAAACAATGATATCATTCGATTTTTAACATTTTACTGTAAAATAAATTGTAAGGCAACCATATACATAAACGCAACGTTTCACTGTCAAAATAGCAATTTCATAATTTTTCCACACTTTTAACAGGGCGACTATGTGATTGGTGACGTCACTTTTGCACGTCATTTTGTTAGGAGCGTTTTGAAAAACAAATGCAAATCTCAGATTTTAAGTCTCATTTCTAACTTTTGTGTTGTATTGCTTAAGGCGCTAGGCGCTGATTGTGGCCGAAAACTGTTACTTTCTAAGGGATATATCTCAATAACGGATCATTCAAAAATTTTGAAAAAAATATATGGTAATTACCATTTTATGTACAATATAGTCAACGTTTGAATAACTCGTGTAACGTATAGTTTCTCCGTTATGTAAATATAACGAAATGTCATTTTACGGTTAATTTTGCTTATATCTACTGAACGGCTCATTCGATTTAAAATATTGTTGAACTAAAAAATGTGTACTACAGAACACTACAAACACAACGTAGGATATTTAAATTGATTAAATTTTCTTAAACAACTTAATTATAATTCCACATTTCGTGCGTTGGTAGCTCGAAAACGGCGTTGCTGGCAGTCGTGAGCTAGCTTTGAGACGAGGAGGCTGTGTCGCTCGTCGCTCCATGCTTCCCTTGTACTACATATACTTGTGCTTGGCCCGTGACCAATAATATCAGACTTACTGTGCCTAAAGACTAAATAACTGCAGAGGGTTCATGCGGTGCGGACATAACGTGTCTTCTCGAAATCAATAATGTATAGACGTTTTATCTTTTAAGATAATGTAGGTACTCGTATGCATGTTTATGTACGTTTGTATAAAAAGTGTATTGTATTTAGATTACAATACAAGTAAAAATAAAAATGGAGGAAAAACAAAAATCATGAATCTCATAATGCTCTGAAAACAGATTTGATCATGTAAGTAAACTACAATTATTATGTTTTAGTAGACTATTGCATCACGCAAAATAGGCATTAGTCGTAGAGTTGCGGAAATCTGCTAGTACTGCAATACAATAGCCTAATAATTAATTTAATTAAAACTCCAGTGGACCGAATTTATTTAAACATATTTATTTAAGAATACCGTGTTCTAAACGAATGTAATATGCGTTTTATTTTAAGATTAAACATAATCTTTAATGTTATACTTTATACTAATTTATTAAATCTAGAAATGGCGAAGTAAACTGCAAAGGATTGCATATAAACCGGCCAAGAGAATGTCGGGCTATGCTCAGTGTAGGGATCCGTAGTTGCCGGCCTGTTACAATACATCCATTCAAAAGGTAGTTTATAAAGAGATATTTTGTGGCACTTACGTTATTTTACTATAGGCATAAGTCAAAAACGGCTCAACAGATTTTATTCCATATAGTTTTTATTGAAAATACGTGATAAGTTTTTCAATGGCCTCACTTCCAGGAATTTTCCCAAAATTTTGGACCCACGGTTCAAAAATCAAAGAGCATTTTAAACTTTCGGAGCTATTATTTACGAAAGTATTCGTTTTATTCAAAAGTTGTTTAAGGCTTATTCTTCTTGAAAGACCTATCCAACAATGTGTTTCAGTTACTTATTGTTTTACCACTTTGTAGGCGTAATTAAAACACATACTCATACCAAATTTCAGTGTACTAACTATCACTGAGCAAAGCCTGATTGAGATTCTAATAAAAAAATGCTGATATTTAAGAGTTCAATGTATGTAAGAATAAAGGAAAAAAAGCTTTTTTTTTTATACCACGACGCTGGCAAACAAGCATACGACCCGCCTGATGGAAAGCAGTTATAAAGCCTATGGACGCCTGCAACCCCAGAAGATTCACATGCGCGTTTACTACCCTAAAAAAAACTACTATGTCGGTGAAATGCAAATAAATACAAATTTTATATAAATAAATAAATATTATAGGACAATCTTACACAAACCGACCTAGTCCCACAGTAAGCTCAATAAGGCTTGTGTTGTGGGTACTAGACGACTAACTATCAACACAAGTAAATAAATAAATTACTACTAAGGGTTAATACTACCTATCAAATATCTTTAAAAGGGTAGGGTAGGGTTCCGTAGAAAGTAGTTTCTTGGAGATAAATCAAACACGGATGAACCGATAATATGTGAAATAATTTTCGTAGAAATTAAGTACTAAGCCTACTTGACTTTTTTCATATTTTTTAGACTTACGGATTAAAAGTTAGATGGGGGGGGGGGGGGGCTATTATATTTAGACTTTCGAAGCAATTATTTCTGAAAATATTGACTTCATAAAAAAGTTTTAAAAATCCTCTATATATATAAGATATTTTTAAAGCCGTATCATACAACACGTGTGTGTCATATTTACAAAAAATTTTTTGACATTTAGTTTGGCATATGTATGTATGGAGTGCCTCCCCTAAAAGTTTTTTTAGCAATTTAGCCAGAAAACTAAGTAGCGGCACGTGAAACACACCTCTGGATAAAATTTCAGTAATATATGTTTTATGATAAAAATGGCTGTGACGTACGGACGGACAGACGGACATGTTTCAAAAAACTTTTAAGGATTCCGTTCTAAGAAGTGTTTGCGCTGTGTTATATTTTAAAGATCTAAATTTAATGGGCTTACAGCTCGATTTCGTGCACAAATGCCGCTCCTTACATGTGGATTTTTACTATTCGCAACTCGCAACAGGCTTAGTTTTGTTAATTTATCGTAAATAAGTGAATTTCTACGGTTAATATTTAAAATCGCAACAAAAAAATAACCATGTATTAAGCTCACTTGCACAGCAAAAAAAAACCAAATTCACATGAAAACACCGCTTTGATGTGCATTAAGTTTTATATTTGCTGTACTAGTCAGTATTTTTTTATTTTTTTCTGATATGCGGAATATTTTTAACCATATTTCGTAAATTCATAAATATTTTGCCGCTCACTGTACTTCAAATTCAAAATCTAGGTTTTTATTTTTTTACATAAAAATCTACTAATCGAGATCGTTATTACTTATCTTATATACTTATTTGGAAAATCCCATATATAAACACTGGGTTTCCGTGCACCGTGAGAGGAACAGGAAGTAAACTCTTCCTATCTGTGACTGTCTAGTAGTATATAGGCATTTAAATAAGTTTTTAACTTGTTTTACTTGTGTAGTTCGTGTTATTATTGTTTATTTTAATTTAATCTTACATCTATGTTTAATATGGGTGTATGCCTGTCAATAAAGAACTTTATTTATTATTTATTTATTTATTATTTAATAGGTAAGTAGCATTCCTAAAAATGTCACCGTAGTACTTAATTACAGTATTCAAATCACAAAACATCCGCAAAAGGATTGTAATTATTATAAAGCTGCCCGCGCGCCTCTGAGTAAAGTCATATTCTTTGAACATTATTGCGGTGCATCGCGGCGGATTTACGCACGATCGCAATGAGAGGGGTAAGCGGGTGGCCCGGGTAGAGAGCACCCAAACGCTCAAGGACACTCCGGCGACAATCGTCTTAAACCTAACTGGCCCCATATGGACATTTCATCCTCACAAAAAACTAATCGATTGATACCATACATGAAAAAAATTAATCATATCTATTACAAATATTGTACTAATGAGTTCTAAAATATCAATTAAATAGAACAGTGGGACAAAAATATCTGGATACTAACTTTACTGTATAGTACCTGTAGATATACTATATCTAAATATATAAAAGAAGAAACTGAGTGACTGACTGATTGACTGACATATCAACGCACAGCCCAAACCTCTGGTTCTAGAGATTCCAAATTTGGCACGTAGGTTCCTTATAAGGTCTCTCTAGGGGTGCACTAAGAAAGGATTTTTCAAAATTCAACCCCTAAGGAGGTAAAATGGGGCTCCAAAAATTGTATGGCGAATCAAGATGTTTTAGACTATTTTATTCGAAACTTCACAGGAGTATTCCTAACGATAAATGAGTAAACACGTGTTTCAGGTTTTTTTTAAATTCAATCCCTAAAAGGGGCAAATGTGGTCACAAAGTCTGAAAATCAACATATATGGGTATCGTATCCTTTTTGAGTACTTATAGTACGTGGGCGAAGCCGCGGGAAAAGGCTAGTTACTATATACTTACCTTACCCTTGACTTGACTGAATTCACTTTCTAAAAAAAGTTGGAAAGTGGTGAAATACGTTTTTTGGCTTACATTACTAGGATTTTTTTTTCCAAAAACCGAATGGCCAGTTGGCAATTTATGCAATGACACTACTCTATTTTCGACAATCAGCTTGCGATTATTTATATTATTCGTAACAATGCGTAACTAAATCGTGATTTTGACATGCATACAAAATCAAGATCCAGTTACAACTCCGAAACTAGTTTTCACTGTCAAAGCGGTTTCATGGAATATAAACCAACCTTACTTTAACCTATGACCTCCCACGGCTGGGGTGTCTTCCCCATATTTAACATTTACTTAGTTATCTATGTAGTTGATCGGGGCGCCACTGTAACACCCGTTTATTACTTTAAGTACGTGACGATTTTAGTTTATAATTTCTCCGACAGAATTTCTAATGTTGTCATGCGATTAAACACAAAGTTACAAATGCACTTATTTAATTCCAGTTTGCACTAAGCGTTCATAGTTTTAAATTTCCATGTACGCAAATTTAAGTATGCGTTGTTGTAACGACTTGGGAATGAGTAGGTAGTTTTATTAATACGTATAAATCTATTTTAAATGCATTATCAAGTGTATTTGGTTGTAGTTAATGATTTATAGAACCTAACGGTGGGCTGTAATGAATTTGGACAGGTTTTACGACTTTACTGTGAAATGTTACAGCCACAGGTAATGGCCGGCCCTCGTATTTAGTCTATGGTTTCTTGTAATTTATATTAAGTATAATATATTTATTATCCTATGGTATTCTTAGGTACAATTGGGCCTCCATTTTGCAGAAAAGGTTAATTGTACAATAACTTTTATGCTACAAAATATTTCGATGCTTTGGGGTAAACTACAGAAATGGTATTTAAACTCTTACGTTACATCTAATGTGCTTAAATTGTAATGATTTTAGAAATTAATCACTTACGTTTTCGTTATAAGTAAGTACTTTATTGAAAACACCTTGGCATATTTCGGACATTCGACAAATAGCGAGTCTTCTAAATTGCAATGCCTTTCAACGTGCAGCTAAAACTATAAATACACGGTGCTCGTGAGGATTGCGAGAGATTTTAACAGTGTATATTCCTGATCATAATTGGAGACTAAAATGTCGTATAAACTTTTTTGAAATTTTCCTAGGTTCAGAGTTACTACCAATTAAATAAAAAAACATTTTTTATTGTGACTCGGTGCAAAACGCTTTTTTGATGGCGATTTCACCCTTTATGGGGTCTAGTCTAGACATTCTTATTGACAGATATCAAAGTGCCAAGGAATACTTTACCTACGTAAACTATTTTTTTCAAAAAAAAATGTACTAATTTATTTTAATCGACAGTTTTACCAATAAAATTTATGTTTTCATGTTCGAAAGCATTTAAAAAATCGGAAAAAAAACAAAAAAATATTTTTTTTTGGCGAAATTGACCTAAATTCATAAAACATTTATTACTCCTTATGACCTCAGGAATTCGTGGTTAAAATCTCTCGCAATGCTCACGAGCATCGTGTATGTAACTATGTATACAGTAAATATTCTTCCCCTTCAGTGGAATCACTTAGAAAAATGGCACATAAATGTTATTCATGAAACCAGCATAGAATTAAATGTCTAGAAAGTAGGTATTTACTGGCAATCAATGTGAAGCCCATTTTTACACACTTTTATACAGGGTAACAAAAATAGTGGTGATCAGTTTAAGGACATAATTGGCTACTTTCCTAAAAAAAAATATTTAGTCCGTCAGTTAGATTATCAAAAATATTGGACACGTATTTTTTATTTTGTCAATCAAACAAAAATTTGTGAAGCTATAGCCCGTTAAAGTTTCGCGTGACGTCACATTTCAGTACAATTTTTAGTATAATGTGACGTCACGCGGAACTTTAACGGGCTATATCTTCACCAATTTTTGTTTGATTGACAAAATAAAAAATACGTGTTCAATATTTTTTGATAATCTAACTGACGGACTAAATAGAATTATATTTTTTTTACCCAGGAAAGTACCCAATTGGTATCATACTGCGACTAAGAAAAAGTGAAAGACAACAATTTTGAACGCAATTTTTTTTGTATGGGACACGTTATTCCAACCAGCCGACCCTTGCATACAAAACCTCTTTCTATTTGCGTAAAAAATTTTTTTCCTTAGTTTGTCATAATTAAAATACGATACGACTTATGCCCTTAAACGGATTACGAGCATTTTTGTTATACCTGATTGTTTTGAAATGTGGTATACTTTCGTAATTTACCGGTAAATGTGTCCAATTTTGCTACAAATGGTGTAATGTGACTTAACTCGGTTCTTGTTACTTGTAACCGCGCAAGAGATCGAAATGGATGTGTTTTAGCTTCAATAGGGATGATGACACATGTTGAATTTTGTAATAAAATTTAGTTCAATGGATGCAAAATGATCAATATATCCTAATAAATTGTAAATGAAATAAATCTATTGAAATAGTTCAAAGATATCAGGCCTCAAAGTTTAAAAATTTAACGATTTTTTAAAAGTACAAGATTAAAAAAAACAATGACAGCATTATATTCCTCATATATTATTGTAAAATAAATTGTACAGCATATATGCAATATTACACTGCCAAAATAACAATTTCATCATTTTCCATACTTTGAACAGGGCGACTATGCAATCGTGACGTCACTGTTGCATATCAATTTGTTAGGAGCGTTTTGAGAAACAAAAGCGAGTGTCAGATTTTGAATCTCATTTCTGACTTTTGTGTCGCTTTAACGCAATTGGCCCCATATAGTCCTCACAACAAAAGGAATCGATTGATATCATACATGAAAACAATTCATCATGCCTATTGTTCATAGCACTAGGTTTCTAAGTTTTATTATTCTTATGCATATAAGAATATTGCAACGGAAAATTTCGAGGAGTTGTAAACAAAATTGCATGCATGTTTAAAGCAACTGGATGCAACGCTACATGCATATGCTACGCATGCATGCTACGCGCATGTCATCTCGCTCAAATATGGAGCAGAACCCGACTGGGGAAGTACCTTACAGAAAACCACAGCCAAATAGCACTAGACCCTACTCACAGCGTTGTGTTCCTGCTGGTGAGTAAGGTTGCCAACCCAGTGTGATAACGACGAGGGAGAGGGACCCTCTTGTTTCTGTAGCCGTCAACAGAGTGAATCCTCCTTCTTGTAAAGGGTCGGCAACGCGCATGTGACACCTTTGGAGTTGCAGGCGTCCATAGGCTACGGTAGCTGCTTACCATCAGGCGGGCCGTTTGTTTGCCACCGTCGTGGTATAAAATAAAATAAATACAAAATTAGGACACGGAAAGTATTTAGTACAAAATAAATTTAAGATCCTTATTTATACAAATACTTATTAATTAATGGAATAAACAGAGCACGAGTAGGTAAAGAATGCTTGAAATACATTCAAACAAAGTATTGACTACTATTAAAATAAATAAATAAAATAAATAAATAAATATTATAGGACAATGTTACACAAATCGACCTAGGCCCATAGTAAGCTCAATAAGGCTTGTGTTATGGGTACTAGACGACGATATATATAATAGATAAATACTTAAATACATAGAAAACATCCATAACTCAGGAACATATGTGATCAACGCACAAATAAATGCCCTGACCAGGATTCGAACCCGGGACCTCCTGCTTCGTAGGCAGGGTCACTACCGACTGGGCTAGGTGGCCATTGAGACACTTGAGACTATTGACTGATCGATCAATTTATTGCATCATTTTTTTTTTGCTCTGTTTATTCTTCCATACGGAACCAGAATTTATTTTAAGAAGTTGAAAATACTGTGTGTTACTGGAAGATTAGTGAACGGAGCCTGATCAGCTGCCAAAGCCGAACAATAGTTTGCTCTCGTTCCGTCTCACCCATTGTCAGATACCTTACCCTATTGTATTGTCATATTGTTGCACTTCCGTGTGCGAAACAGACAGACAATGCCCCCTGCTCGCAAAACCAGTTTTTTTATGTAAATTTTGATTTATTTTCGTCAACAATAGCCCTGAGAACTTGAGCACTTGAAGTAACTTCTTACGTGGTCTTCATGCGTAAGCGAGACGGCGTTATGGACGTATAGACCGTCCCGCTCGCACCAGAGACGCATCCTTACAGGGTATTCCACCATTATCGTTGACACTGTTAACTAAAAATTACCCTTATTGCAATTATCTTAAGGTATATTACTGGTCAAGCACTTTACTGTTATACTTTTTATTTGCGTTGCGAAGAGCCCGTACGGTAAATAAAAACAACCTTCATAGCGTTGATTTAAAGACGATTTTAGCTTAATTTATGTTATCATTTAAAACCAGATCCTTATACCTTGGACGATGACAATGCTTTCAAATGAAGTGAAAATAAGAATTACCTAAGAACGGGAATGGTTTGTTATGTATGACGTTTTTACATTTTATAACCGCTGTTTGTTAATTGAAATAACTTTAGAAATATTGTTATTATTACAATACTTACCTTATTTTTTATTTTGTCACATTTTGTGTAGTACATGTTTTTTTTTATTAGAAACTAAAACAAACAGTCATACCATACATTAACATTACATGATCAAGTAAACACAAAAATTAGACCTATTGTTTCCTAAATTAAACAAAGTTACGATACGTAGCTACTTACTGCACATTCACACTATTATGGCAAGTAGGTACCTACTTACCTATAAGCAAACAAATTATATATATATTAAACAAAAATATTTTTTTTTTGTTCAATTACATAAAGTTGGTTACAAGCTTTTTTAATTTGAAGAAAACAGCAATAACAAAATCCAAACAAGAAGACACTCGCATTACAAATAAAATACTGAACGAATATTGAATAAATGATAACGAACAAGCCATATTAGCCTGAAAGTAAGCGGACGTTAATGCCTATGGATGCTTGCAAGTTCAACGCTAACACATCCCCAGAATTTGATGCAAGAATCCTGCTCATCTCCTGAATCATCCTCTATATTTTACACATATGTACAGTTTTTTTTTTATACTGCGACGGTGGCAAACAAGCATACGGCCTGCCTGATGTTAAGCAGCTACCGCGCGTCACATGCGCGTTGCCGACCCTTTACAAAAAGGAGGATTCACTGTGTTGACGGCTACAGGAACAAGAGGGTCCCTCATCGTCAACACACTGGGTCCTCTTTGAGCTCTTTGGCAACCTTACTCACCAGCAGGAACACAACACTATGAGTAGGGTCTAGTGCTATTTGGCTGTGGTTTTCTGTAAGGTGGAGTTACTTCCCCAGTCGGGCTCTGCTCCAGATTTGAGCGAGATGACATTTACTGAACGTGCCCTACCACACTAAGAGAGATGCCATTCGCAGTGCCCATACCTCTCTTTTTGGCATAGTTTAAGGACATACCCAAGTCCGGACGTAGTTTGAGGACATACCCCGGGTCCAAAAATAGTATATTACTTCAAGCATAGACAGAGAGAATCACACTGTCTTTTTCTTACGCTAGTACCCTCATCACTAAAAAAGGGATGAGTACCTATAGCTTATTACTTCTAATGAAACTGCGCTTTTTGGTCATACTATACGCATTAATTTGCATTACCGTTTTAATTTATGAAAATATTACAACTCGGGGCACAAATTCGTTAAAAAAATTAAGAGTGCGGTAAAGATTTGAAAACGAAAAGCACTAATATTGAAAAAACGCACATGCTAGTTATTGCAAAAAAATACTTTTGGTACATATTTTATTACTGAATACCTGAAAATCCTATTCTTACAGGGCTTGTTTAGTGAGGACGTTGACTCGTGCAAACTTGTAGCTTGATTTATTACGTATTTCCCGACCACGGAACAATTGTGTTCCGGACCTTTGGGGGGCATAGGCGGAGCCGAAGCCAACGCGCAGAGGCCCTTTCGACAATTTAATGAAAAGTGACCCCTCACTTTAGCTAAGCGGATGCTGCCCCTACCCGTGTCATGGGACGCACGCAGAGGCAGCACCCGCCATGGTGTAAAGACTATATTATTTTAAATGAATTCTAATATGTTTTACTTTATCTTATTAGAGCATAAAGTCAAGTTTATTAATACATAGGCTGCTATTTATATATCCGGAAACCGGGATTACAATCTTCTTAAATAGCATATTTGACCTCCATGGTAAAATTTGAACTTTTTTAAGTACTGGCCGGTATATTTTTTCTTTCTTATTAACGCTCGTGTTTTGTTTTTGACGGGTTTTAAATGTCATCTCGCAGCAAGAATGGAACTCACTCGTGAAAATATTCGTGCTATGATTTATTATGATTTTCGGCGTGGTTTAACGCAACAACAGTGCATAGATCAACTAACTTCAACTTTTGGTGATGAAGCCTCATCTAAAACTACTGTGTATCACTGGTTTAGTGAGTTCAATCGTGGACGTAGTATGCTTACGGACGAAGTTAATGCAGGTCGCCCGAAATCGGTCGTTGTACAACAAAATATCGAGGCTGTGCGAAAACTTATAATGGACGACCGACATGTTACGTACTGCGAGATAGAGGCGACTCTGGGTATTTCTATGACCAGCATTAATAGCATATTACATAATTATTTGGCTGTAAAAAAAATTTGTTCGCGTTGGATACCCCACAACTTAACAAAAGAGCAAAAAGATGCTCGCGTCGAATGGTGCAATAAAATGTTAAAAAAATATAACCGTGGTGACTCAAAAGCCGTTTATAACATCTATACAGGTGACGAATCCTGGATCTATGCATACGATCCCGAAACGAAGCAACAATCAACGGTATGGGTGTTTCAAAATGAGCCGAACCCTACGAAAGTTACTCGTGCAAAAAGTACATTGAAACAAATGGTGGCCTGCTTCTTCGGTATTAATGGCCATGTAGCTACAGTGCCACTAGAAAACCGTAGAACGGTTAATTCAGAGTGGTACACGACCATTTGCTTACCGGAAGTATTTGAACAAATTCGTAAAACTAACCAGCGACGAAGAATCATTCTTCATCATGACAATGCCAGCTGTCATACGTCACGCGAAACAACTCTATTTTTGGAGGGTCAAAATGTGGAATTAACGGATCATCCGCCGTACAGCCCTGACTTGGCACCCAACGATTTTTATTTATTTCCAAATATAAAGAATAAATTACGCGGTCAACGATTTTCGACCGCTGAAGATGCTGTCGACAGATTCAAACAACACGTTATGGAGGTACCTCAGGCGGAGTGGCAGAAGTGCTTTAAAAATTGGTTCACGCGAATGCAAAAGTGCATAGATCATCAAGGGGAATACTTTGAAAAACAATAAAGCCATTTTCAGCCGTGTACGTTTGTTTGTTTTTTTGTTTCCGGATATATAAGTAGCAACCCTCGACATTTAAATTTTATGAAATACATTTCCAAAAATACCACCTAAACTTCGGCATTTTGTTAGCTTAACATACTCTTGCTCAGAAAATATATATGAAAATGGAACAAACATTTCAACTTATACCCTTAACGATTAATTTTCCAACGTATTTATATTTTTTACATGCCAATTAAACATAATTTTAATCAATAATAATCACAAGTCAAGTTGGTTTCAGAATCAGCTGACTAAATTAATTAAAATTTATTATATTTATAGTTTTAAATTAGACGCATTGTGCATTAAAAACAACAAAAGTGCATACTGTAATTGGTTTTGTTAAAACAGCAGCGTAAAATCGCAAAATTGGACTTTGAACCGGAGTAACTGTTAAAGCATATCACCGTTGGAATTCGGTTGTTGAAACTAAGGAAGTATTCGTTCTTTTTTCTCATTGTTACTACACAATTTCGTGATAAGAGTATCGTATGTTATACGTAAATTATATTATTTTCATACAAAGCTCACTGTTATAGCCGTGAGCAACGTCAAACCTACTACATTGGCACAGTGCGGATTCTCTTTGCTTGACGAACTTGTGGAAGCATAAGTTGAGACTACACATTCGCCACAGACACTGCCCACCACTGACACACTGCACACATTTTATCATTCTTACCTTCTAGCAGTAATCTAACTTACCATCTTAGCAAAACATTTCATTATCAATATAGGAACTTTCAAATTTTTTTTAACATCTTTTAGATAACCTGAGAAGTGAAAATGGACAACGATCGCAAAGCCACAGCACGCGAGCTCTCGCGCCAGTTAGAGATGCAAGTGAAGGCTACAACGAAAGACGGGGCGGCCAAGGCCTTATCTTACCAGCTGATGCAGGAAAGGGATGACAGTGAAGTGGAACTCAAGAGTATTTTAGACAAAAATACAGCATTGAGAAGGGAGCTTGCAGACAATGATGTACAGCTGACCGAGGCTCAATGTGAAGTGGACCGTCTACAAAAAATAGTGGACTCGTTTAATCATTGTGCTTCTACACACGAAGTGGCCTTAAAGCGTATTGCAAACCTGGAAGAGGAGCTGGGTGATGCAAATGAAGAACTTGATCTGCTTAGAAGTGAACGGGAGCGCTATAATGCCTCGGGGCTCCAGAATGTGAACGGTGAATTATTTTTTAATAGTAGCAAGAAGCTGAAAAAGTATGTAAAGATAAATAGGTATATTAGGAGAACCCAGAAGCTTATCACAAGGCAAGCATGCATAAAAAATGTTAATAAATTAAAGTTAGCATTGTCAGTAACAAAAAATAGGGTTCAAAACTGCCATTTAGAGCTTGCAACAAAAGAATTAAATTTACAGGAGTTGCATGCTGAGATAAATAGGTTAAAGGATGAGCTTGTGGTAATATCCTCTAGTTATGAAACTAGTATTGGGCAAGTTGAGGAGCATACTAAGGCTTTTTTCTAAACTGTTGGAAGAAAAACATAATTTAGAAGAGCGTTGCAAGTTGCTTCTTAATAGTAACGTTTGTAGTTGTGAAAAAACACCACCTACAGTGTCTGATCAACCCAGTGTGGCCCTCAAGGCACCTAAGCTGGCTGTGCCAGCAGTTAATAAACCTGTCAAGAAGACGGTTATTTACTCTGATGAGATTGGGTTAGGAATGGGCCCCTTATTGAACCTTGGACTGAGACAAAAAGTGTCAAATTACTGTTACCGCAACATAACTTTGTCTCATTTATGTGACCTTATTTCAAAGGGATGTTATGATAATAGCACTACATTGGTAATTTTAATGGGAAATAGTCTTAATGTTAAGTATAGATGTCTTAAGTATAGATAAGCTGCTGTCAACTTTAAATGATAGATATAAATTAAAGTTAGCATTGTCAGTAACAAAAAATAGGGTTCAAAACTGCCATTTAGAGCTTGCAACAAAAGAATTAAATTTACAGGAGTTGCATGCTGAGATAAATAGGTTAAAGGATGAGCTTGTGGTAATATCCTCTAGTTATGAAACTAGTATTGGGCAAGTTGAGGAGCATACTAAGGCTTTTTTCTAAACTGTTGGAAGAAAAACATAATTTAGAAGAGCGTTGCAAGTTGCTTCTTAATAGTAACGTTTGTAGTTGTGAAAAAACACCACCTACAGTGTCTGATCAACCCAGTGTGGCCCTCAAGGCACCTAAGCTGGCTGTGCCAGCAGTTAATAAACCTGTCAAGAAGACGGTTATTTACTCTGATGAGATTGGGTTAGGAATGGGCCCCTTATTGAACCTTGGACTGAGACAAAAAGTGTCAAATTACTGTTACCGCAACATAACTTTGTCTCATTTATGTGACCTTATTTCAAAGGGATGTTATGATAATAGCACTACATTGGTAATTTTAATGGGAAATAGTCTTAATGTTAAGTATAGATGTCTTAAGTATAGATAAGCTGCTGTCAACTTTAAATGATAGATATAAATTAAAGTTAGCATTGTCAGTAACAAAAAATAGGGTTCAAAACTGCCATTTAGAGCTTGCAACAAAAGAATTAAATTTACAGGAGTTGCATGCTGAGATAAATAGGTTAAAGGATGAGCTTGTGGTAATATCCTCTAGTTATGAAACTAGTATTGGGCAAGTTGAGGAGCATACTAAGGCTTTTTTCTAAACTGTTGGAAGAAAAACATAATTTAGAAGAGCGTTGCAAGTTGCTTCTTAATAGTAACGTTTGTAGTTGTGAAAAAACACCACCTACAGTGTCTGATCAACCCAGTGTGGCCCTCAAGGCACCTAAGCTGGCTGTGCCAGCAGTTAATAAACCTGTCAAGAAGACGGTTATTTACTCTGATGAGATTGGGTTAGGAATGGGCCCCTTATTGAACCTTGGACTGAGACAAAAAGTGTCAAATTACTGTTACCGCAACATAACTTTGTCTCATTTATGTGACCTTATTTCAAAGGGATGTTATGATAATAGCACTACATTGGTAATTTTAATGGGAAATAGTCTTAATGTTAAGTATAGATGTCTTAAGTATAGATAAGCTGCTGTCAACTTTAAATGATAGATATAAATTAAAGTTAGCATTGTCAGTAACAAAAAATAGGGTTCAAAACTGCCATTTAGAGCTTGCAACAAAAGAATTAAATTTACAGGAGTTGCATGCTGAGATAAATAGGTTAAAGGATGAGCTTGTGGTAATATCCTCTAGTTATGAAACTAGTATTGGGCAAGTTGAGGAGCATACTAAGGCTTTTTTCTAAACTGTTGGAAGAAAAACATAATTTAGAAGAGCGTTGCAAGTTGCTTCTTAATAGTAACGTTTGTAGTTGTGAAAAAACACCACCTACAGTGTCTGATCAACCCAGTGTGGCCCTCAAGGCACCTAAGCTGGCTGTGCCAGCAGTTAATAAACCTGTCAAGAAGACGGTTATTTACTCTGATGAGATTGGGTTAGGAATGGGCCCCTTATTGAACCTTGGACTGAGACAAAAAGTGTCAAATTACTGTTACCGCAACATAACTTTGTCTCATTTATGTGACCTTATTTCAAAGGGATGTTATGATAATAGCACTACATTGGTAATTTTAATGGGAAATAGTCTTAATATTAAGTATAGATGTCTTAAGTATAGATAAGCTGCTGTCAACTTTAAATGATAGATATAAATTAAAGTTAGCATTGTCAGTAACAAAAAATAGGGTTCAAAACTGCCATTTAGAGCTTGCAACAAAAGAATTAAATTTACAGGAGTTGCATGCTGAGATAAATAGGTTAAAGGATGAGCTTGTGGTAATATCCTCTAGTTATGAAACTAGTATTGGGCAAGTTGAGGAGCATACTAAGGCTTTTTTCTAAACTGTTGGAAGAAAAACATAATTTAGAAGAGCGTTGCAAGTTGCTTCTTAATAGTAACGTTTGTAGTTGTGAAAAAACACCACCTACAGTGTCTGATCAACCCAGTGTGGCCCTCAAGGCACCTAAGCTGGCTGTGCCAGCAGTTAATAAACCTGTCAAGAAGACGGTTATTTACTCTGATGAGATTGGGTTAGGAATGGGCCCCTTATTGAACCTTGGACTGAGACAAAAAGTGTCAAATTACTGTTACCGCAACATAACTTTGTCTCATTTATGTGACCTTATTTCAAAGGGATGTTATGATAATAGCACTACATTGGTAATTTTAATGGGAAATAGTCTTAATGTTAAGTATAGATGTCTTAAGTATAGATAAGCTGCTGTCAACTTTAAATGATATTGAAAGATCTGGCGTGGGCAAAATTATTTTATGTGCATTGCCATATTCAGAGAATATGCCTTATGACTACAATAGTAAAATATCACGCTACAACTCTTTAATGTGCAACGCCATATCTCTCAATAATAAGTATCATTTCTTTGACTTAAATAAATTCATTGAGCGCTTTTGGTTAACCCCGGGGAAGATTTTTTTGCCAAAGAAATGTACTATGAGTATTTCTGATTTATAGGCCTTTAATATTGAGCCAAATAGAAATAATAGTGTTATAAGAGGATCTCGGCAGACCCACAGCACCACCTTGTCACATTTAAACTAGATTGTCAGACAGCGGAAAAACATCTTAATATGATTGTTGTTCACCAGAATATTCAGGGTTTTTCCAGCAAGGAGTTAGAGATAGGTTTATTCTTAGATAATAATGATGTACAAGTTATGTGTATTACAGAACATTGGCTTAAAGAAGAACATTTAATATTTGACTTTGTTAACTTTAAATTAGTCAGTTACTATGCTAGAAAATCTGCCATTCATGGTGGTTCCCTTATTATTGTTAAAAATGGTCTAAGATCTAAAGAACGGAAGGATGTTGTAAAATGTTCCATAGAGAGGATTGCAGAAATTTCTTGTGTAGAATTAGAAAGTTATATTGTTATTTGTGTATATAGGCCACCAACAGCGGCAGCAGCTGATTTCAACAAATTTGAAAATACCATGGAAAATGTGCTGAAATTAGTGACTAATAGCCGAAACTGCCGAAAGCATGTTATAGTATGTGGAGATTTTAATGTTAACTTGCTTGAATCGTCTAATAATTCTGTTAAATTGCTATGTTTGTTTAAATCGTTTAATATGTTTAATTTTTTCTTTGAACCTACCCGGGTGGGCGTCACTAGTGCAACATGCCTAGATAATATTTTTTGTAACTGTGAATGTCTGGATAAGCAAATATTTAACTGTTTTAATTCTGATCACAGCGGTCAAAGGGCATCTTTTATAAAGCCAATTCAGGAAACTCCACAAACTGTAACATATAGACCCATTAATGGTTATCGTTTGGAATTATTCAAAAAAGAAATTCAAAATCATCTGTCAACACTGCCTTATTCACATTTTTATGACTCAAATAATTTGTATGAAGATTTGTTTGGTATGATTCTTTGTCAATTTAACAAACATTTCAAATTGAGAGCTATTAGTGGGTCAAAGACTAAATCTAAATCAAAGTTTAGCGAATGGGCTACCGTAGGCATTCATAAAAGTAGAAAGAGGCTTTATGAACTTTATGGAGAGAGAGAACTGAACAAAAATGCAGATTTTCTGGACTATGTTAAGAACTATTCAAAAATTTTCAAGAAAGTGTGTTTGACTGCGAAGGCGAACTATACTAGTGCAAAAATCAAAATTTCGGACAACAAGGTGAAAACAGTATGGAATATTATAAATAAGGAAGCTGGTAAATGTAAATCACGCGATTGTCAAGTCAACATTGTCTCAGAGGAACAGCAGGTCTTGTCAAATGACGATATTGCCTCGGCATTCGAAGATTATTTTTCTAACATAGCATTAAATACCACAAAATGTCTAAAATCATCTTCGTTTCAAGCTCATTCTTTACTTTGCACTAATATTAAGAAATGTCAGATGATATTTGAATTTGACCTTGTAGATTCAGAAAAAATTGTAAAAATATTCAAATCTCTGAATTTAAAGAAAACAGAAGACTTACGGGGTACATCAGTTGTAGTCATCAGTCATATCATAGACGTCATAGCGCCTTACTTAGCCTTAATTTATAATAATTCAGTTTCACAAGGCGTTATTCCAGATCTTATGAAATGTAGTAAAGTCATACCTCTTTTTAAATCGGGTGATTCTAGTGATCTGAATAACTTCCGGCCAATATCGATACTTCCTGTACTAAGTAAAGTCTTTGAAAAGCTAATGTTAAATGATCTACTGGGCCACTTCAACAGACATGGATTGCTTACAAGCAATCAGTTTGTTTTCACAAAGGGACGTTCCACAACCGACGCTGCTGCGGTACTCATCAAACATATTTTCATTGCCTGGGAAAAACATTACGATGCAATTGGTATATTCTGTGATCTTTCTAAAGCGTTTGATTGTGTAGATCATACAACCCTCATTCTTAAATTAGAACATTATGGTTTGTCAGAAAATGCCTTGAATCTCATGTCTTCATATCTTAGCAACAGAACACAAACAGTTGTTGTAAATAAAACCCAGTCTAAAGGGACTTCAGTAAAATTAGGAGTGCCACAGGGTTCTATTTTGGGCCCATTCCTGTTTTTGGTTTATATAAATGATTTACCTTGTGTAGTACAAAACCTTTGTGATATCGTTCTGTTTGCCGATGATACATCTTTAATTTTCGAAGTTGACCGGCAATCTACCGATTTTACTGTAATCAATAACGCACTAGCTGCTGTACTGAACTGGTTTACTATTAACAATTTGCTACTTAATGCTAAGAAAACCAAATGTATTAGATTTGTTTTGCCAAACGTTGCACCGGTGGACACTAAGTTTCTCCTGAATGGTGAATGTTTAGAGATAGTAGATAAAGCAGTGTTCCTTGGTTCGACGTTGGACAAAAGTCTACAATGGAGTCCTCATATAAGAAAACTCGCTCTTCGATTAAGCTCGGCCGCTCATGCCGTTAGGAGAATTCGACAATTAACGAATATTGACACAGCTCGCTTAGTTTATCACAGTTATTTTCATAGTGTAATGTCATATGGTATTCTGGTTTGGGGCATAGCAGCTGACATACAGACTATATTCGTTTTACAAAAAAGAGCCATCCGCTTTCTGTATAACTTAAAGGCAGGTGCATCCGTTAGAGAACTATTTAAAGAAATTAATATTTTAACTGTTGCTTCCCCAATATATCTATGACAATATTATTTTTGTTGTAAAGAATATATATACATTCAAAAAAAATTCTGACATCCACAGCTATAACACTAGAAATAAAAACAAGCTTGCTATCAGAAGTAGTCGTATCCGCAAAGCATATAAGTCATTTTTTGGTCAAGGTATTCACATTTATAACAAGTTACCCGTCGATGCTTTAAATTTATCATTTCCCGCTCTTAAGAAATATTTGAAAAAAAGTTTAATGTCAAAGGGTTATTACAGGGTCGAGGACTATATGACGGACAAAGATGCATGGCACAAACCAGAAAATACTACAAAATCATCTAACATTTAGAGGACACAGTTCAGATAGGAAAGCATATCAAACGTTTTGTGAAGCAATCAGATTTGGATTTTATTATTATTATTTTTTTTTAATTAAACAATACGTACATTGTATGTCTCTCAAGCTGTTTTGATATGCCTTCTTATAGAACTACGCATTATTGTGTATCTTTAAGATGTAATATTACTGTATTATTGTTTTGAAAAAATAAGTCCCGCCGAGTTTCTTGCCGGTCATAAATAATTCTTCTCGGGTCAGAGGTGTAGGGTTAGAACCGGAGGTAGTTTTTTTTTCTCTCTGACGTTCATAAGTGCATTGTAATGTGCCTAAATTGAAGAATAAATATCTTTTATCTTTTTTATATTTTATCACATTTTCTTCACCCCCCTCAAAGCCTCCAAAAAGAATCACGAAACAGCTGTTACATTGTGGTGAATTATTTATAATATAAATGAAACATAAAGTCAAAATATTGTTAAGTTAAGCAAATTTAAAATGATACGATCATTATAATAATGTACAAAGTAATAGAAGACGTGTTAGTTAATGCAAAATAGTGTCGAAAAGTTGAGCGAAATCGAAACAAATGCTTTACCGGACTCTTAAGATCATTGCACCTTGACGTGTATCATTTACAATACATAAAAAAAACTTTATTTTGATGTAGTTCAATGGATGTCAAGACTAATTTAATGATAGTTTCAACGAAATGCAAGAGCGAAACGTATTTTAATATTTTGAATGAATTTGTGCAATATTGCAATATTTTGAAAAAACTTTAACAAACGGTTTCGATAGTTTTACACGGAAACTCGTTGTTACCTATATGAAAAAAGTTCTGCCCCAACTTCGTAAAACCGTAACGATATTTGGAAAATGTTTGAAATTAGATTATATTCCGCGATAATAGGGTCCAGAATGCAGAATCCACTAAGCCACATCATTAATTTACTTAAATTACCCCAAAATTTAATGTTTGAGAACCAAAGTGGTGGCTGTGACGTGGTGATGGCGATAGCTAGTTAGTACAAAATTTACTCGGAAAAAGGCAAAGCAAGGCATACAATACACCTACAATAAATAATATCCTCGCGATAGGTTCGTATTATGTTGACGCATCAATGCATTGCACATGTATGCAAAGGACCCCGCAGCAAACATAGGGAAAAAGTGGTTTCAGTCAAATCTCACGAAAGTTTAGTACGATGTAGATTCGAGTCTCCTGATTATTTTTTTATAAGAGCACAACTAGCTCAGAAGTATACTTTCAGAAATAATCAAGTATATTTGGACGTAGTTAAAGGAAAAGGATCCAATCCACAAAAATACCTAAACATGAGTTAAGTATACCAGGCAGGCCTTTAATGTGTATATTTTAATTCAGCAAAAAAGCACTGAGCTCACATAGAGTTTTCATATTTTAATCGACATCGGATACCATCCCCCATGTATGAAAGATTAAAAATGATATTCACCAATAAGTATTCAATACTCTTGGTACCTTGTTGTAAAATTAGGTTAGTGACAGGACTGGTTTATATAAATTTCAACAAGAAAAATCCAAACTGCTTGGAATCTTTTTGAGAAAATGCAATGAATACTTTTCGTCCGAAATATATATCAACAAAACTGATCCAACCCATTTGGATCGTTTTTGAGAAACTAATTTGACGATGTGTAAAACCTTTAGCTATACAACAAAAACGATTCAGCAAACTTAGATCACATTTGTGGAATAGGAATGTTTATGAAATTAATGCATGTGATTCATGGTTAAGCCGACACTTGGTGTCCAAATGAATCGCTTGCATAGTATATATAGTAAATTCCAGCATTGGTGTGTAAGTAAACAACAAAAACGATTCATGTTAAATATATTAACTTTAGGCTGACTTTTTAAATTTAAACAGCTTTATACTTATAATTATTTTTGCATGTTTTTAAAGTGGGGCATTCCACTCATACAATCAAATCATGTTTGTATTTGATTTAATAACAATCTATAGCTTTATACTTAACCTAAAAGGCAGTTTTACTGCTATGATAGGCTAATTTTGAATTTTTTGCTTTATATGTCGACTTGGATCGTAATTCATAAACAAATTAAATAGATGAGGAAAAATAACAGAAATAATTCAAACTGTTTGAATCATTTTTGCAGGTTTAAATTAACTTGTACTTATATTCAGCGTCAAACATCAAAGTCGATTTAAGTTACTTGGATCTTTTTTGATAATTTGCTCCAGGTATAGTTTCATAGTGGCAAATTAATCAACGGAAAAGATCCAGTTTATATGAATACGTTATAGGGATTTTTTTTAATTTAAAATGGCAATACAATGCTAAATTTTAATAACGATCCATGTTAATTATATTGTTCATATTTTTTTTGCTTTTACTGTTAATTTTGTTTATACGTTGCTGGTATTAATAATGTTATAGTAATTATAATTTTGAAACTTTACCTATCATTTTTGTAACTAACAAGTAACAACACTGATTTTGCTATTGCGTCTTGCATTGTCGCGAAAAACAGGTCTGTGGATTTTTTATTGTAAGATTGGATTCTAAATTCAAAAACGTGGTGCTGTGCATTGTATGAACGGTGTAATGGGATAAAAAATGAGGAGGGTAGACCGTATATTTGGAGCGCTGGTCGACACGACTCCAAAAACTATTTGTAACGACAAAAATGGTGAGTAAAAGCTATTTTGGTTGAGTCCATCAAAACTTCTTCCGATAAGATAAGATAAATTATTAAAGTTCTGTTCTAATATGTGTATGTTATTATTTAGGTGAGAATAGCGATCCTAAATTATTTGCAAGTAAGGCATGCTATGACAAGAATGAAAAAAATGACGAAAATAGGCATAAAAGTAAGTGGTATGGTTATAGTTATATTTATTTTAATCTACAATTACTTTGGTATTAACTATTAAATATTAATTTTCCATTGGTTTTACAAAAGATTAATACGTGATGAATTTGGTATGTCATGGGAACTATTGTTCAAAAATGGTATTTTAATTTATGTCCTAAAAATTTAAACTGAAGATCCTGAAGTAGAATGCATAGTACCTAATATAGATACAGATTAAAATACATATCTCGTGTATAACATTCAGACTGATTTTTTATGTAAACGATTAGTGATTATGGCTTAGGATTAGAGGCTTTTATTATCGTTAAACAGAAGTGATCTCAATTTTGTCAATACTCAATACTTTGATAAGCTATTACATTGTTTTTTTAATAAAGTTTTTTATCTTTTCTTGGTAATTTTCTCGTTTTTTTTTCCAATTTAGTAGGATGAATCCTTATTGCCTATTTAAAATGAAAAAGGTTACATGGAAAAAGTATTTTCTCAAAATGGATCCAACCCCACATTTAGTTAAATATCTCAAGAAATACGACATTAAACTAAATCGTTTATGCACAGAATCTTAAAACACGTCAAAACTCATGTTTCATCCAAATAAGTATTATGGGAATAGTGAATCAGTAATGAGGAATACCATTTCTAACTTTAAACCTCCATAACTTTTGCTCATCTCGCTGTGGATTGAATCCTTTTCCTTTAACTACGTCCATTTGTTTCATACAAAACATATGTAACACCAATTTTTCGTAAATACTTTCTTTTTGCTTTAGCATTATATAAATAACTAACAAAATGCGATTTCAACATGACAGAAACGTTATTAAGATCATATTTAACGCCAGTAACTGTCAGTGTGGGACATTTCAAAGTTTCGATTTTAAGAAACACGTCATAGAAAAATAATAATATAATCTTGATTATTTCTGACAGTGTACTTCTGAGGGAGTTGCGCCCTTATAGAATAATAATAAGGAGACCTGGAGTGCGATTTTTGAATTTCACTGGTGATATCAAAGTCACCGGTGACTAAAATTATCACCGATGACTTTTATGTCACCATTTTCCAAAAGCCGTATTTTTGAAAGTCACACGCTGTTTACCAACATGCAGAAATTTTACAATACCAGTTTTACAATTTTACAAATTTTACCAATGGTTTCGTAAGCCGATAATATTTTTTAAATTTCGCATTAGACCTCGCAAATGCTTGCTCGTGATGAATTCTTTCTGCGACGCCTGCCGCAGCTGGATTATGTTGACGGTGAGGAACGTCGTCGTCTTCGTCGCTGTCCGTGTCCGTCATCGTCATCATAATGTACTCCTCCAGGCTTCGCATTTTTAGGGTTCCGTAGATCCAGAATGGCAAAAACGGAACCCTTATAGTTTCGTCATGTCCGTCTGTCCGTCCGTCCGTCCGTATGTCACAGTCATTTTACTCGGAAACTATAAGACGTATCTTAATAAAATTTAGACATAATGTGTATTTTGTATGCTGCTAATTAGTTATGTAGTAAAATTGCTGAAAAAAATATTTTTAAGGGGAGGCGCTCTATACATGTACTAAATTTCAATTTTTTTTTTTACCAAATATCAACATGTTACACATAAATCGAAAGGTCTTTAAAATTAACATTGAGGTTTCTTTGAACAATTTGTGATTAAGTAAGTATTTTCAGAAATAATCGCTTTGAAAGTAAAAAAAATAGTAAAAAAAAATATGAAAAAATTTGAGAAGATGCGCATTATCACAAACTTTCTACGAAAATTGTTTTGAACATTATCGGTTAAGCCATTTTTGAGCTCATACTAAAATTTCATACGATTTGACTGTAACCACTTTTTCCCTATGTTTGCTGCGGGGTCCTTTATTGACCCCTACGAACTCCACATACCCTATGATTTAGATCAACTCAAAATTAGTTACTAAATGAATATAATTTGATTTCACCCCAATTTGGGGTCAACAGATTTCATCATTCCCTATAAAAAGCATAAGTGTACTAAACCCCTGACGTATCAAATATGTGTCAGTAACCGTTTCGTAGGCGTTCTTTACAAGTTTAATTTTGCGGTCGCTAAGGGCGCCAGTGTCGCGATCCTCTAAGTAGCTAGTAGAACGATGCGTTAGTTCCAAATTTGTTTAATTGACAAAAAAGTTGGCGCGCAATTCGAATTTACAAACTTATCTTAACCGATGCAAAGGGCATTTTCGCTGCGCGTTCAGTAACGAAGTGTGTGAGTATGTTTATTATTTAACTGCATGTTAACTTTGTCGGTGCATTATGCGACTCTGACGCATTGATTGACTTGAATTAGCATAAGGCCGTTGCGCAGCAGTGCGTGTGCGCTGGTCACGCGAACTATGCGATAATTTGCTGTTTTAATTTTGGTTTGTACTGATATTTGAACGATTTGGAAATGAATTAACACAGTCATGTAGCCGGCAATTTTTTTGCGATTTAATACATAAAATATTCTACACATAGATATTAACTTCTAGCTTCTAGTGCCCACAAAACAAGCCTAATCGTTAAACTGCGTGTCTAGGTCGATTTGTATAGGTTTTTCCCTTCATATAAAAAAAACATCTTTTATTTTATATTTTTTTACTACTGGAATGTTGAGCACTGCGAGGACTACAAAGGCCCGCGATTTTTTTCTGAAAAACGTAAAAAAAATATTTTTACTCCTAAATGGCTTTCAGTTATTTGTGGCCGTCCAATAGGTACTTCTGCCAAATATTCGGATATCCTATTTAAAAAACCTTCCACAAAAATCTGTCATCAAGAGCACATTGCACAGTTGTGTAAAAATCATTTTTCTAAAAACAATTCAAGAATATTTGCATTGTATTTTTCTTTACAGCGCAGTCAACAATAATGCGATAAAAAGTTACATATGAACGTGCTTGGTCATGCGCATGCGGCATTGACTGACAAGTTGTCACTAAGTTCACTGACAACGTCATTATGCCCAACGTCGGTGACGAGCGATGACAGTCCGTCCCAAACTGTGTACCTGTCAAATAACAATCAAAAAATGCAACGGACTATTGTTGAATTGTTTCACAGCAGCCATGATTACGTGTTACCATAATATATAAAGCCTGACCAGAAATATATGATCATGCGCCATGTTGCGGAATTTCATTGGAACTAATTTCTTACACTGGCAATAATTTTAATGACATAAAATTATGCATGTGTGAGTGCATGTTATAGGTTGTTACTGTTGTCAAGTGTCCTTGAGGTGCTTTAGTTGAATAATAATAAAGTGTTGAATATTAAATAATAAACTACAAAAAAATCTCTATCAAATCAAATTCAGCTACACTTTATAAAACGTTGCAGAAATAAGAAAATTAAATTTGCTATTCAGTCTCTCTCTCTAGCTCTATAAGTAGAAAAAATTGTTTCATATTCCATACAAAATAGCTGATTTGACTGTATAGTAAAAAACGATGTCGTTGTAATAAATATTAAGTAGATGTAATAGATTAAAAATAATATTATACTATAGTACGTCTTAACCGTGAGTAGGTACGTAAAAAAATAGTATTAAATGTATGATGCTCGTCCAATGTTCAAGTTCAAACATACCAAAATAAACACTGATTTCAAAAATACAATGCTTTTATTGTTAGCTACCTATGTAAGTGAAGCCTGACCAGTAATGTATGATCATGCGTCATGTTGCGGAATTTAATTGGAACTAATTTCTTACACTGGCAATAATTTTAATGATAGGTTGTCACTAGTGTCAATGTCGTTGTGGCGGTTCACTTGAATAGTAAAGTGTTGAATATTAAATAATAATTGAGAAAAAAAGCCCAAAACGAAATGTATATATACATATAATAAGCTGCTGGAAATAAAACTAGGCTGACTAGGCTCAGGTAATGAAGCTATTTTGCTATAAAATTTCCACATTAACATCAGAGCTAACAGGTAAACATATGAAGACACTATACCGTAGAGAATAATATACTTTTTGGCTATACTGAACTGTTGTCCTATAAATGAGAATAATAGCGCCCTCTTGACAATAATCATATATTTCTGGTCATATGTTGATATTAAATAAATTATAAAAAGGTGTCTAATTAGAAATATTAAAGTAGATTAATTACAGCGTAGTTACACAATACATGTATGGAAAAAAAGAGAAAAAACTTTTTCAAATTATATAAAAACGCGTTGAGTAAAAAGGTCTAAGCTGCTACTGATACCAAAATTAATAAGTGAGCTATTATGTTCTTTAATTATAATATTGTATAGACATACTAAAAAATGCCCAATTTATTCACAGAATTGGACAGTGGTTCAACACAAAGACTTTTCGGACAAAAAACTTGTAAGCCTAGTTTTAAACTCCCGTTTTTGACACCACTAATTATATAACGGAATTAGCTGTCAAATACTAGTAAACTTTGAACCTTTCATTATTTTTTTCACTCTCGCAAGACATTTACACTATTTTTAATTTCACAAAAGGTGCTTACCCCCGTAATAAGACTCCTTGAGGAAGTAAAGTCAAGTAATTTGAGTACTAAGTGAGTTTGAATGAATTTAAAACACGCGTATAAATTAGCTAAGTTATTATTGTAACTAGGCTTTTAATAGTCAACTTTATTGTTAAGAGAATAAAGCACAAAATAGTAGTTAAACTATTATACCACGGCAGCACTATAACAAAGTTAGCATTACTGATGTGAATTCAGATTATAATACTTATTTCGCTAAATATAAAGCTCAAAATTAAAGTACTAATGTTATTTTAGATGAAAAGGATAAAATTGTAGGGTGTACTAAAAATCAGCTGCCTTCTTAGTCTTATTGTTTGAAATGAAATAAAATATTTCTTGTATATACGTTTTGAAGGAATTCGCGAGAAGAAATGCGGTTGAATACATTTAAATAGTGAGGGGTTGTGCTGTCAAAGGTCGATATGATATGATTGTAAGAATTATCGATTATTTTAGGTATAGTAACATGGTGCTTACATTAAAGAGAATTTCTATACGAGTGAGAGGTTAAAGAAAACCAGACATTGCCTTGTTCATCATAATATTTCTTAGGTAAAGCCTGTACTGTGTAAAATCATTGCTAAGCCTTAAAATTGGTGATAGAATATTATTTTAATAATACACAAAAATAGAGATAAATAGGCCTCTGTTCAAACATAACGACATCGCATGATGGAAAAATATTGAAACTAAAAATTAATTTTGATAAACTTTCACAAAGTGTTTTATTTTCAGCATCATCAAAGGCGGAACCTAGTGATAATTTTAAATGTATGGCACAAATAACCAGTAAAATAAAAACATTGGGGTTATTAATTTAGATCGGGGTTTAGCTACATTACGTTGTAGGTAGTCAGTCGTCCATTTCAAAATCGATTCCCATCAAAGATGTCTTAATATTATCTCACCTGAATCTAATCTCTACTCAAGTTTTAATCTATTACTTTATTGAAGTATTTAATTACTAGTATAATACATTATTCCTTTTAAAAATTAAAACTATACTAACAAACTAATTAAAAATATAAAAATAAACCTACCTATGAAACCCCAACTATAAAAAGAATACCCCGTCAGCTTACATGTTTTAATATATTATAAGTTATAATGTATTAAAACATGAAAGTAAATAAACTAGAAATGTAGGTATTTCTAGTTTATTGACTATCATTTCATATACATATCAAAACGCAGCATTAGTTTTGTAAAAAAGCTTTTCGGTACAGGCTTTAGGTATATTTTTTATATTACTTTTCTTGTTTTTATTTCAATGTAGTTTAATATTTTGTTTTAATTTTGTTTTCTATAATTTAGTAAGTAACTTATATTGTAATTAATTAATTATCTTTTATATGTTAACGTTTTGAATAAAAATTAAAACTATTGTATTCTGGCCTGGGGAGGTTGCTGCAAGTCCTCACTAATATCTCTCGAAAGAGCACAAAGAGCGGTGCTAAAGGTATCTCTGTCTAGACCGAGATGGTTTTCCACGGAACTTCTGTTCAGAGACACAGGCGTCCTCAGCGTACGCAGACTTTTCCTTATGAGGGTAGCAGTTTGCACGCATAACCTGGTGATTCATTCTTCGACCTACCCTAAAATGTTAAAACAGCGCGTTTTTAGACTGCCTGTTCCTCGAGCCCATAGCAGGTTCCGTAGACGTTTTAAGTCGTTTATCTTTCCTTATATATGTAATGCTATTCTAAAGGACTGTGACATCAAGCACTGCCACCTCTCTAAGGCAAAAACATTAATACGACAGTTCTTACAGCCCCTAACATACAAGGAGACCGAGGACTTACTCTCTTGAATACGTTGGTTAAAGTTTATTAACAAAACACTTATTATTATTTGTTTTACTTCTAGAGCTCCTTTTTCCTACATCTCACTTTACACATACTTAATTTACATCACGTCCTTACACACTACTTTCTCACACTACTCTTACACACTACTTACACTCTATACATATAACACACAAATAGTACATGAACTTACGATGTTCCGTAATTCACGACTCTCTCAGTTATAGAATAACCCATTGCATTCCCATTAATATTAATTTAATTTAGTTCTTCAATAGTTATAAGTCTGCATGCATTCTTGATTTCATAAGCCGCTATGTTTTTATTTTTCTGGTAATCAATCTTATGTTTTGACTTCCACGACACAGGCTTTGCCTAGTGTGGGAGTCGCTGATATGTTGTTAACTGTATATTTAAAAATTTTTGGTCAATAAAACATTTTTTACTTTTTTAAAAACAGATTCGTATATTTTCCATAAAAGTGAGTGCTTACACAAAGCTTCGCTCTTATAAAATTGTTTTCTGAAAAATAAATTCATAAGTCAGAATACTTTTATTTTTATTTTCTTGTAAACGAAGATACGATACGAGCCTTAATTTTTATGAAAGCTTTAATTCCTCTTAAATATCATACTTTCACAAAAAAACACGTTTAACTTTACATACAATTCATTATTTTATTTTATTTTATTTTAAGTTCAACTCAGCCAGAGAACAGATTCTAAAATGCACAGAATAATTTCATCTAGTCGAGATCGATATAAGGCACGATATAAATGCCGGTAAGTTGGTAACAACACTAGTCTCCAGCTGCGGCGCGTGCGGCAATCGGACATCGCCTTTGTCGTCGCCGACAGATAAAAAAAAACGAGATTAAAAAAAGCTTCGTTTTTGATGTCGCGAATGCTTCTTGGTGTAGGTTCCTTGTGAATTGTGATAGCTGGAATGAATATTAGATTTAAAAATGCATTCTAATCAATATGCTATCAATGTAGATGAGTGACTCAGGCACTTGAGAAAGGATGCGTGGGAAGCCTGTGTTCGTATTTTTTTAATGAAAGCATCTAGAATTAATTTGCACGATATTAATTAATACCTACGAAACTAGTATATAACTATTATAACTCAATAGGCTATTAATTCACCTTGTGTACGGAGCTAGAGGAGGAGGCTGGAGACTGGATGTTCGAATTATGTAAGTAATTAAAGTATACAATCATTCTAAATAATATCTTATATGCATATCGTCTTCTAGTCAAAACGCAAGCCGCTTAGTAAGTGATCTGATTAAATCGATTTGTGGGAAAATGCCCAAAAATAAAGATGCCTACCTAAATAAATGCCTTATTAATTTGTTCAGCAAGCGTAACAAGTGTTTTTATCTACGCGCGGATTAATACTTTCACGGCTATTGCACTATTAATTGACTAAAATCTAATTATTTCCTAAAATGTTTAATGATAGGAAATAAATTGAATACTAAATTGTAACTGCAATCAAATAAATAAAAGACATAAAGTAAAACTGTGTAAAAAAATTGTAATTATATTGTTAAAATGATATTAGTCCAATTGTTATAGCAATATTGTAAAAAATTACGCTTAAAGAATAATCATGACATTAGATTAGATTTATTTATTTCTTCAAGAAAATGACATAGTATCATAGTGCACTTGATAAAACAAAATGCTTTCAGTAAAAATATCGTCATATAAGAACTATTTACAATACACATGCATGAAACTATGTCATGACTCATGAGCTTAGGTACAAATAAAAAATATACAATAAAATAATAAAAATAAATATCATTTTTGTATACACAACACAACTAGGATAAACCTCTATTTGCAAGTGTCATAAACGAAAGTTATAAAAAATAAATTTACAAAAGTATTTATATTAATACAGTTCAATTTACGTCAAATTTATTAAAGGCTAGTGTTTTAATTTAAAATAATAAGTTATTTGAAAACGATAAATAATGTAATTAATTATTTAGCACGTGGTTTATCACTATATTCTTTTATTGAATATAGCGACATTAACATTAAAAGTATTTTTGATATAAATGAAATACCTAGGTAAGAAAACTTATTGTAATACCCTTAAAACAGGGTAGCAAGTACTGACATTATTTTAACACCATGTATTTCTATGCATCGATATTCAATAAATAAATAAACAATAAAAGAGGATTCAATTGCCACGTATAAACTTGAAACTCATTTTCAACGTTTAAGTTTATAAACAAGACTAAGTGCGGGTTGTTTGATAAACTTGCGCGGATGAAAGATTTTGATGTGCGGGTAGTTTGAAAAACTCGCCCGTAGCCTAATAATCGGCACTGACCTAACTACGAAGCTGGAGGTTCCGGGTTCAAATCCCGGCAGGGCACTTACTTTTTTATTTATCACGATTATTTTTTTCAGTTTTCTATTGTTTATTCGATGTTTTCTATGTATTTAGGTATGTATATCGTGGCTTAGTACCTAAAGGCCATATTTTGGGGCAAGGCAGGTCAGCGCAATATTTTATCCCCATTTTCAAATATTCTAACATCATTATTTTCTCCCTGCAGCTGTTCTTTTCCCCAATAAAATCTAAAATAAAAAAGTCACCTACGATTTCTTACAACAAAATTCATGTTCTACATCGCGCTATTGAAGTTTTTAAAATCTTTTACATACATAGACCTTCTAAAATACTCTGTAAAAGGGACTTCGAGGCGGGCTACATTTTCAATTTAATTTGTGCCTGGCAGATAAAATAGTGCTAGTAACAAGCTACTAGACCATATTGTTTGCCAGCCACAAGCTATATTCAAAATCTAGACCGTCGATAAGTCCCTTTTAGATGCTGCAGAATGTTTTCGGGGAAACTATACATATTCACTTATAGCTAAAGTTTTAGTTATTGGTTTTTACAGAATTATTTTTTTAGTAGTAAACCATGAGTATACCTATTTTCGTCTTTTATTTTGTAATTTAATTATTTATACAATAAAAATACAGATAAATCATAATAGATTTACTTAGCTAAATAAATGCAAATCAGTTTTTTATCATTATGAATACTTATATTTTTGTAGTTTTTCCATACTTAAAAAGTTTAGGTACATTTTTCTAAAGAACTGAACCAAGTGTTCTGTGTGCGATCTTTAAGTAAGGTTTTTAATCAATTTCACGTAGTCGTATACAAGGTGGCCAAAAAATAATTATATTCCCTTTGGCTATAAGGTTTCGGAACCCAACAAATTCTCTCTAGATGGATTTGGTTTTTGTAAGGCCATTGTGCGGCGTTGGGTAATGGCCCCTTCCAAAAATCCAAAACTCAAATCAATCTGAGAGGTTCCAAATCCATCTAGGGAGGATTGGTCCCAAAACCTTACAGCCAACTGGAATATAGTTCTGTTTTGGTCACCTTGTATATAAATTGTAAATCAATATACAAGGTGTAATAAAATGCCGGTGATTCGTTTAAGGGCATAATTAGTATCGTATTCTAATTAAAAAAAAACTAAGAAAAAAAATTTCGCGCAAAAACAAAAATTACTTTTTGTATGGAGGGTTGGCCGGCTGGTACCACGTGTCCCGTACAAAAAAAATTTTTTCGAGTAAATTTTTTTTTCTCCTGCTTTTTCTTAGTATCTTATGTTACTTAGACGAATATGAGCCTGTGAACGTTATTTCGATCACTCCCGCTTAGTACCTAATCAACTTTTGAGCAAAATATTTGGCAAGCGTTCCGCCGTTTTGTCAAAAAGTAACAGAATATTCAGTAAAATCCCAATTTCACGCAATTTGTCCATAATTTCCCCAAAAGTAGCCGATCAGTTGGACGATTTATCATCTCCTTACATCCACATCGCTGTCAACGTGTATGTCTACGCATGTATCATTATTTAAAAAAAACTTAGCCTCGGTATTGTATATCCTACTTTCTTTCATTGACTATAGGATACAAAATCATTTTTGATTTTGACGACAACGGTTCTTCATTTTTATGTTTAATTCTACGAGGTTTGCAGTAGAATAATAGCATTTTGAGTTGTTATAAATAAAATACAATTAAGTTTCTTTTACCTTATTGTCAACGTCTTATGGTTCAAAATAGGTTAATTTTAAGAAATAGTAAGAAAAAAAGGTGCGGGTGCTATTTCTAAGACGGAATTAAGTTTACAATAGAAATTGGAGCATTTATATGGCACGTGGCGCAGCTGCAATTTTTTTATAACAAACTTAAGAAAAAACGGTATAAAAAATTCACCTAACCGTTTGCGTTGCACAAAACGTACCTAATGCGGAATAAAAATGGTACTTTGTCCGCAATCCGCTAAATGTACCACTGTGTACTGCTAAATAGCTCTGCTTTAATAATTTAAAAAAAATGTAATTTTCAAAATTCACATCCGCTTTCTATCTCAATGACATCTGAGGTCCGCTCGGTAACCTAATCCCAAGAACCATTGACGCAGGCACTAGTTATACGATAACGAAAGTGATCCACCTAAACTTCCATTGTAACATATGCATTGTTGGAATTAGTTTTGGTTTCCTTGCGATGTTTTCCTTCACCCAAAACCGACTAGTAAATCTGAAATAATATTTCGTATAATACTATACATAAGTTCCAAGCTTCGGAGACACTGGCTACAGTCGGGGTTCAAACCCAAGATACTCGGGTTGTAAGGTTGTAAGTCATATCTTGTCGCTAGGCTACCAATAAAAACCAATGCTATTTCTAGACTTAAGATAATAATCATTAAGTTAGTGTCGGGGTACTTTAACCCAATTCAGGGTTACTTTAGCCCATACCAAAAATCACATATAAAAAGGCCTAATAAAGACGTTAACAGTTAGTTTTAATTAACCTCATGGCAATGTGCTATTTATTCAATTCAGTTATAAAACCCGGACCAAGTAAATCCAAAGGCCAAAGCAGAGACAACTGCAGTCTAAGAACGTTTTGAGGCTCCAAACTGCCAAGTCTGAAGCGCCATCTGAACGTGAGCGACCCAAAGTTATTGTAGTAATGCAGTAATAATAGTAAAGGTATTAATTATTAAATTTGTTGTAAATACCATACACAAAAACGCAACATTTCACTGTAAAAATAGCAATTTCATAAATTTTCCTTACTTTTAGGGCAACTATATAATCGTGACGTCACTTTTGCACGTCACTTTTGCACGTCATTTTGAGAAACATACTGACTCTTGTGTTGATTTAACGCAATTGGCACATATATACAGGGTGGAAAGATAAGTCGGGCCCTGCAGGAAAACTACCTTAAAACGTTGAGATAGCTCAATTCACTGAAAGGAAACATTCTTTTATTTCTTTAAAGGGACATAACTGCATTTAAAAATTTTTGGAAAAGAGTACAGTTTTCAAAAAAAGTATTTATTTTGTAATTTTTGCCATAAATAATTTTTATGACAATTGATGCCAATCGATCCTGTTTCCAACGAGGATAAAAACTTTTAAATACCAACCAAGTTTAGGGCACAAGAGAACCCATAAATAATAATAATAATATTTCTCATACAATTAGTATGGAAAAAAGTGAAAATTAAGAAAAAAACTGTGAATGCAGTTTTAGTTTTTAGGAAAAATAAAAGAATGTTTTCTTTGAGCGAATTGAGCTATCTCAAGATTTTAAGGTAGTTTCCCTCCAGGGCCCGACTTATCTTTCCACCCTGTATTTTTGATCCTCACAACAAATCGAATAGATTGATGATTCATGTATGGTACATGAAAAAAAATCATTTTACTCAACTACTACACTTACTACAACACTTTAATCAACATTTTACTTAACATCGGAAACGTCCTTCTTTGCCGTTTTTTAAAAGGAAGTACTATCGTTATTTTAATGGAACAAGGATAACTATATCCCATTAGGAATTAAAGACATGTGGAACGAAAAAAAACCGAAACTCATACAAATTGCTGAATTAAACAAAAATGTCGACCGTTTAAAGTTTAACTTATAAAATACCTTTTTTCATATCCACTTGTTACATGTCAACACTAGCGCTTTACAAAGTTTTTACATCGCTAGTTTAAACCAATCTGAACCTTCGTTATAAACATTTAAGGACAGAGTAAACGCAAATTTATTATGCTTGTCCTATTGGAACATCTGCTGAAGTGGAAACCGTCCATCGGTTTTATTTTATTAAACGATGCACTGAAATTTCGACCTACATTTCTTGTAATAGATTTGACATTTGAATGACAGATTGTTTTTTTATTCAACCATTAAAAATTTGAAGTGTGAATTATAGTGTGTTTCTAATTAATGTAATGATAAAAATCTGTTACAGTGTGTTTTCGTTTTATTTTTATAGAACTGTAAATTTAAACAACGGGACAAGTGCATTTTATCAAGATGGAGTGCAGGAGCGTGCGTTTGTATAAAAAAAAAACAGCCAAGTGCGTGTCGGACCACGCATAGGAGGGTTCCGTACCTTCAATGGAATAAGAACCAAACTTATACCAAAAGGTCGTATCTGATGCCTATGGAAGAAGTTTTTTGGGGATAACTCAAAAATGGCTCAACCGATAATGTTGAAAACAATTTTCTTCGAAAGTATATCATAAGACGCATCTCTTCAAATTTTTTCATATTTTTTGAATTTACGGTTCAAAAGTTACGGGGGAGGATACACAACTTTTCTGACTTTCGGAGCGATTATTTCAGAAAATATTCACTTAATCACAAAATAGTCAAAGAAACCTCAATGTTATTTTGAAAGACCTATCGATTGATGTGTCACAGGTTGATATTTGGTAAAAAATTTTTTTTTTAAATTTAGTTACCTGTATGGAGCGCCCCCCTAAAAATATTTTTTTTCTTCAAATTTAACTACATAACTAAGTAGCTGCATACAAAATACACCTTATGTGTAAATTTTATTCAGATACGTCGTATAGTTTCCGAGTAAAATGCCTGTGACATACGGACGGACAGACAGACAGACAGACAGACAGACATGACGAATCCATAAGGGTTCCGTTTTTTGCCATTTGGCTACGGAACCCTAACAAGTCATCAAAGCTTCCTTACTTATTTTTTTTTTTACATACAAAATCAGTTCCTCACAAAGCGCTGGTAGCGGTAAGACGTCAGACTTTCAATCCGAAGGTCGCCGGTTCAAACCCCGGTTCGTACCATTGAGTTTTTCGAAACTTATGTACGAAATATCATTTGATATTTACCAGTCGCTTTTCGGTGAAGGAGAACATCGTGAGGAAACCGGATCTTATCCCAACAAAGCCTAGTTTCCCCTCTGGGTTGAAAGGTCAGATGGCAGTCGCTTTCGCAAAAACTAGTGCCTACGCCAATTCCAGGAATTAGCTTGCCGAGTGGTTCCCAGGCCCAATAGAGCAAAAACCTGAAATTAACGCTAGGAAGAAGACAAAATCAATTTCTCGACACCGTTTTTAGCTAACTCAAGCGTCCCCCAACTAGCAAAATAGTCCATTAACGTAGCAGTTTATCACTAAAAAGTCATTTTAAAGCGTTATAAAGGTATTCGTTATGACCATGTGTTCTATAAAAGTATCTTTTATCACTATTCAGCTGTATAATTTTATACAGCACTTTAGTACTATTAAGTAGTGATGTAGACGTTTACATGATATGCCTAAATCACACCTTTATCGCAGCACTATATAAGATACAGTTTTACCACTATAGAGCTTCCTGGTCCTATTAAAGTTCTAGATAGTACCGCTTTAGGGCACAATTGTGTTATTGTCGCTTCCAAATGATTATTATAGTGCAAGTGTCACAATTGTTACATAAACTCTGTTATAGGATAATAATGAGCTTTTCTGATACATAAAAGTAACATTTCCCTACTTATAATCAACCGAAATGTCCAATAGCGGAAATTTTGAAATCTTTTATATAACAAGATGGTAAGAGCGAAGCAAGGCTGGGTTCCGTACAAAATAATAGTTTGATTATTCCAGCATGTCGTCTGTCTGTCTGTCTGTCCGCAGCCTAGCTCAGTGACCGTTAGCGCTAGAAATATAAAATTTGGTATGAGTATGTATATTAATCATGCCGAGAAAACGGTAAAATAAAATAAAATATTTTTGGGGTGCCTCCCGTACAAGTGAAGTGGGGGTTATTTTTTTCGCTTCAACCTTATTTCCAAATGAATAGGAGGCTTTAATTAATTTTTTTTAATAAATCCGATAGTTTTGGAATTATGTGATGGCTCCAAAAATTAAAAAAAAAACGGCCAAGATCGTGTCGGGCCACGCTCAGTGTAGGGTTCCGTAGTTTTCCGTCCGTCACAGTAAGTGTCCCCACTTAAGAGTTAAAATAACACCGCCATGTAGGATATGATATGAGCGTTCCACGTACAGCGACATCTATCGGCAAATTAAGTAAACTATTGCGCGCGAGCTTAAAGTATGGAAGATGAGTTTTATGGGATAATTCTTTATTACGTGAACCGATTTTCACCATTTTTACTTTATTTGAAAGCACGTCATTTCATTGTGATTTTGTAGAAATTACAGGTACAATAAACACCTGCTTATATGGTTAAATTACAAACTTAGTTCAGAAATTATTTTGTAATTTTTTTTCAAAAACTATTCAGGTTCAAAATAATTTTCCTAGAAATTTTTTGTAAAGTTCTACTTTTGAGATTTTTTTCATATTTTTAAAAGTTATGGTTCAAAAGTTAGAGGAGGGGGGGACACATTATTTTTTACTTCTGGAGCGATTATTTCCAAAAATATTTACATTATCAAAAAATGATTTTTGTAAACCCCTATTCATTTTTAAATACCTATCCAACAATATATCACACGTTAGGGTTGAAACGAAAAAAAAACACCCCCCACTTTACGTATAGGGGAGGTACCCTAATAAAACATTTTTTTCCACTTTTTATTTTACCACTTTGTCGGCGTGATTGATATACATATTGGTACCAAATTCCAGCTCTCTAGTGCTAACGGTCACTGAGATTATCCGCGGACGGACGGACGGACGGACGGACGGGCAGACATGGCGAAACTATAAAGGTTCCTAGTTGACTACGGAACCCTAAAAAAATGTGTCCCCCTATCTAACTTTCGAATCGCGGGTACAAAAAATATGGGAAAATTCATGAAGTGACGACTAATAAATACATTCAATAAAAACCATAGTTAATAAAATTGGTTGAGCCATTTTTGAGTTGTCGCATAAAGTTGTCATTTCATAGTAAAAGGACGTAAGTGCCGTAAAATATCATATAAAAAGCAACCTTTTGACAGAGTGTCTTGTGACTGGCCGACAACCATGGCACCTTACATTGAGTATGATCCGACATGCTCTTAGCCAGTTTTTCAAAGTCACAATGACTCTGACTGTGTGTAAAATTCAAATTAGATGAATAAATACGAGTAGGAACCGTACTTACAATTAATTCCATAATTACGTGATGATTGCCCTTCATGTAGTGTAACAGTTTACTAACCCGACACCAATTTAAAAAAAAAGCACACGTTAGTAACTATGACATCATAGGTTTCTCATACGGTTTATCCGGTGTTGAGGAACCCTATTTTTGTCATGGCGGCAAATGGCTGACCTGACAGATAGTCATATACTAAGCCTATAATAAGCACGATAACACTTGTTTACCAGCGATCGAGACATTTATAAATTTTAATTGTTCTAATTTAATAAATATTAATAATTCAGGGAGCGCATGAAAAGTTTGTTAATTATACTAGTATACTTTTTCTATAGAACTTCAACCGCAAGTATAAATAGCTGTGTAGAACATTAACACTACAACTTCACAAACAGTGAGCGGCCATCATGTTTTAAATAATTCAATCACTTTACTTACCACAGAAACTTGTTTTTATTCTTATTATGTTCGGAGTACCACTCAGCGTCACAACAACTCACATTAAGCTTACTGATGAACTATAGTAGCTCCTTGATCTTCATTACAGGTCTAAAAAGTCCATTAACAGCACTGTGATTACTTTTTTGCAGCTTTTTTGTGATGTACGGCACGAAAATCACTGTTAAAACCTTGAAAAGTGTTTCAGTAACCATTATAGTACGACTATAGTACTAATATGTGATCTATGGACCGCAATAACATCGTTATGTAACGGAATTGCGATATAATTGTGCCAAAACCTGCCTTTGTAAACGGATACATCAATGTTATAGGACATGTATGAAACACTAATTGGTGTTTCTGAAAACGTTCTAGGAACTTTTATAGTACTTATTTTTGCTAGTTGGGCCCCCAGGGATCTAACCTGGGTCCATTTCTTCTTTTAATATTATTTTTGACATTGATCTATTAATTCCAACACGTTCATAATATATGCTGACGATTTCAATAAAAATGGTAGCATAACAAAGGCTTATAATTTTCCGGGTATCTAAAACATGAATCGGCAACTTTTCTAAGGCATATAATAATATAAATTGGCCGTGAATTAATATTTTAGCGACAATATTTTTTTATAAGCGTCAAACATGTGGCATCATATTATTGAAAAACGGCAGCAATATATAGCTGACCAAAAAATTAACCGGGAACTTGAAATAATAGGTTGGCAACAAAAATATTAACTTAGCATCTATTATTCAAAGCAGGCTTGGTTTAAATATTTGTTGCCAGCTATTTGTTTCTACCTAATTAACCATTTTTTGGGTATCAATGGCTGGTATCATTTTAATTACGGGAGCACTAAAATTTCAGGACCTGGAATATGTTTAAGGTTCCGTTACCAATATGGTTTAAAAGGAAGCATGCATACTCTGTCTTGTCACAATGTCTATTTGCTCCGAAATTGCTAGATCAATTGAGCTCAAATTTTGTAGGTTGTATGTCCCCTGGTGCTTTAAGGGGTAAATTAAGAAAATTAAATAAAATGTTTTGCAAACCATAGGGTCATTGTTAGGTACCATCAGGCGGGCCGTATGCTTGTTTGCCACCTTCGTGGTATAAAAAAAATCGTCTGCGCGACCGGTATGCATGTTGGTTAGGTAACCCGGTCGGCGGACACATGTCCGCTTACTGACACCCTGTAGTGAATTTTGTTTTTCACTTCGTGTTTCAAAAACTAACCCTTTACTGCATACCAAGCCATTTCTGGCCGTTCTAGCTTTTAACTTTATTGGTAGTGTGTAAATTAAAGGGCTTGTTTTGAGAATGTATTTTTTTATTTTTTGTCATAATTATCTTGTGGTGTCGTGAAGTTAAGAATCGGACTCAAGAAAAAATATTATTAAAATTGTGTGATGTATGGAACCCTCGGGGCGCGACTCCGATTCGCACTTGACCGGTTTTTAGGGAAACGGAACCCTAATAGTTTTGTCATGTCCGTCTGTCCGTACGTCCGTCCGTCCGTATGTCACAGCCATTTTACTCGGAAACTATAAGACGTATCATACTAAAATTGTATACAAAGTGTATTTTGTATGCCGCTATTTAGTTATGTAGTTAAATTGCAGAAGAAAATATTTTTGGGGGGTGGGGCGCTCCATACATGTAACTAAATTTAAAAAAAGTTATTACTGAATATCAACATGTTTCTCATCAATCTATGGTTCTTTAAAAATAACATCGAGGTATCTTTGAACATTGTGTTTATGTGAATATTTTCAGAAATAATCGCTGCGAAAGTCAGAAAAATTGTGTCTCCCTGTAACTCTTGAACCTTAAGTTCAAAAAATATGATAAAATTTGAGAAGATGCGCCTTATTAGATACTTTCTACGAAAATTGTTTTGAACATTATCAATTCAGCCATTTTTGAGTTATCTCCAAAAAAACTTCTTCCATACGGTAGATCCGTTGCGCCTACGTATCTTTTTTTTCAGCCCTATGAGGGAAAACTACGACAATCGCACGATTTTTCTAATCTAAATAAAATGAAGTATAGGTAGGTATTTAGGTAATACCTACACAAAACGCACCCTTCATATTTTCTTTTAACTAGGTGGGTAGGTATTTAGGTAAATAAATAGTATCTACACAAAAAGCACCATTCATTATGCTCTAATAACTAGGTTGGTACTAAAACCAAAAGGCACCTTTAATTTTTTGCAATCTTAATTCCACGCAGACGAAGTCGCAGGCAAAAGCTAGTTTTCATATAAATTTGACATCTATGCTAGCCCATCCACACATTGCGATTGAAAGTTGGTGCAGAGACTGCGTGGTCGGATTATATCAATAAATAACTTTATTAGAAACGCCTATAAACTGATCTGCGGGCTACTCGATGACCATTAAAAAAAGGTGAAAACAACCCCTATACGATGAAATGACAAAATATCTATTATTATTTATTAACTGCCAATGTACCTAGATAATTACAATAGGGGCGGCAGATGCTCCAAAACTTCTAAACGACAATAAAAATGGTCTAAGCGACATTAGAACAGTGAGGGACTAATGATGTTTTTAGACTTTATAGCGAATGATTTTGAAGTTACCAACCCGCACTGGGAGAGCGTGGGGGTGACGGTGTCATCGTACGAGTATTTAAAAAAATACTTGGTCACAACTCGAAGTTTTTTTTAATGTTTATTGCCGTTTTTCAACAGACTTCAAGATTTCGAAGTTCGGTGGGATCTTTGTTTTTGCAATTTTTTTATGTATGATTATTCGAAGACGGCTGTACCCGTTTGGGAAATTCTGTTTTTGTTTGAAAGAGTGTACTTGACAGTTGGTCCCATTGTGACCAGGTATGATGGTATCCTGGATAAATCGAGGGAACTCTTCAAATATTGTAGGTACTATAGTGATTTAAATATTTTTACATTAGCTCAGGCATTGAGGTCTGGAACACAACACTATGACTAGGGTCTAGTGCTATTTGGCTCTGGGTTTCTGCACGGTGGAGTAGAGGTACTTCTCCAGACGCGCTCTGCTCCTGATTTGCGTGAGATGACGTTCAATGTCCTGTGCCCATACCTCTTTTTTGGACGTAGTTTAAGGACGAACCTGGGTCCAAAAAGACATACCCGGGTGCTTGCTGTTAGAGAAACCTCACCTAATTACGAGTAAGTATGTATCTAATCACTTAAGAAAACCTAGACAGACGGTTACGAACGAGGTTATTCATCAGAGAACCGTAATAGGTGACCGACATAGCTCAGCGAATAAGCAAGCTGAAGTGGCAGTGGGCAGGACACATATGCCGAAGAACCGATGGCCGTTGGGGAAAGCTGGTTCTTGAGTGAGACCGTATGACAGCACACGCAGTGCTTGGCGCCCTGCCGCAAGGTGGGGCGACGATATCCGTAAGGTAGCGGGTACAGATTGGAAGAGGAGAGCTGAAGATCGAGCTCAGTGGAATGATACAGGCTGATGATGAAGATAAGATAGACAGACTTCCACAATTAATTATAGAATATGGATTATAAGGGCTGTAAAAGCAGCCTGTAGAAAGGACCCCGCAGTAAACATAGGGAAAAAGTGGTTTCAGTCAAATCGCATGAAATTTTACTATGATGTAGATTTAGGTCTCCTTATTATTTTTTTATAAGGGCGCAACTCCCTCAGAAGTAAACTGTCAGAAATAATTTAGTTTATATTATTATTTTTCTATGACGTGTTTCTTAAAATCTATACTTTGAAATGACCCAAACTGATACTTACTGGCGTTAAATATGATCTTAATAACGTTTCTGTCACGTTGAAATCGCATTTTGTTAGTTATTTATATTATGCAAAAGCAAAGAGAAAGATTCTACGAAAAATTGGTATGTTATAAGTATATGTTTTGTATGAAACAATACTTATTGATTATTTCTGAAGGTATACTTCTGAGCGAGTTGTGCCCTTATAAAAAAATTATCAGGAGACTCGAATCTACATTGTACTAAAATTTCGTGGAATTTGACTGAAACCACTTTTTCCCTATGTTTGCTGCGGGGTCCAAATATTAATATTAGGTATACTTTTTGAGTCTACGTCTTAAGTATAAGCAATAGCAACACACTCAAGAAAACATATGTTTGCTCCAAATAAGATCTTATTAAATGTAACACGCATCTTGACTCCATAAGAATAAGCTAATAAGATCTTGTCTGTTGAAGCTAAGAGCACTTAGTAAAAGTTATGTAGTTTGATACAGTAAATAAATATATTTTGATTCCAAACATTTGAGGTGCATTTGAGGTGTGCAATAAAGAGTATTTATGTTATGTTACGTTATTTTATTAGCAACTAAGATAAAATGTATCTTATTTCAGTGCACATTTACGTTTGTATTTAAATTGTAAATCTGCATTGCATTTCACATGATCATTATGATCAATATTTAATAATTAGGTCAATTGGGTGTAACATTGAAACTCAACGAGTGATCGGCGAATGAGTAATTTACAGCAGTAAATTAATTGTCTGATAGGATTTATTAATTATTAACATCATTTGTATTGGAGCCGCATCGGAATAATTTTCAAGCAAATTAGGAACATGCATGATTTTTTTGGAAGACGTCATTCGATTCTATTTCCCTGTAGATTCAAATGTCTCTAATAAACCTACTATCTATGACAGCCCTGAAACGTCAAAAATGTGAAAATACGTTAGGCGTCTGCGCCGCGCTTAAAGTTTGAGTAAAATCATACAAAAAATATTTTTTTCAATATTATACTTACTACCTTTTTCCTCGTAAACGCGTGGAGGTATTAAATTGAAATTCATGTCAAATACTCAGGGCTATAGGACCTTTCAGATGTAGCAAAACGAAACTTTTATGGCAACGCAATCAAAATAAATAGCAATTTAAGTCGCATATTTTGAAACTGAGTACTCGCAAGAAACTCAAAACCTAAAGGGTACTTCCCAAAAACTCAGAAACTTGAAACTTGGCACGAAGAAACTTCATATAGCACAGACAAAGGAAAAATTACGAAAAGTAGACATTTTTAGTATAATCATACAAAAAATATTTTTTTTAATTTTTAACTTACTACCTTTTTCCTCGTAAACGCGTAGAGGTTTTTGCTTGTTATAGGTGTTTACGGAACCCTCGGTGCGCGAGTTGGACTCGCACTTGGCCGGTTTTTCTTTTGTTTAATATTACATGAAAAGTCTAATACAAAGGGAACGAACCCTTAATGGTTAAGAAATCAAAGTCCAAGTCCGTGTTTGTACGTACAGTCATCGGCAATAAATAGTACCTTCCTACATGAAGGCCGCAAAAATATATGACACGCTCTTATTTGTAGGGCCATAAGAGCGTGTCACAAATTTTTTCGGCCTTCGTGTAGGAAGATACTATTGCCGGTGACTGTACGTACATTGTACATATCGTCGCGCCTAGTACTTACTCAAAATATACGCTCTTTAGTTAGAGGCTAGGTCGCTTTGCGTAATATGTGAAAATACTTCCCTTTATTTCCTACCATTCAGTATCTGGAAACGTATTTCCATTTTCACAGGCATTTTCATAACCACAACCGTTCACATTCAACTTTAAACCTAAATGACTTTCAGATAAAGTCAAATCCAAATACGAAACTTTGGTACGAAGATGGATTCATTCAATTCCAACAGTGCACCGAGGAATTGGTAATTTAAGCAACACTATGCACGAAGGTAAACGAAATTGAACTTAAACGGTATGAATATAAGGTGGAAAAATAACCGGGGAGTAAAAATTGTGAGTGAAGTTCCGCTTATTATATTCGTTAACTAAGTACTTTCCTGCATTCAGTTGAACCGTATTTTTAAATTATTTTCATTTTATCAAATTAAATTTAAAAAATTATTCGTTTTTTTTTAGTGTTCTGTACCATAATGGTAAAAACTCTGTATGTCTGTCTGTCTATCACACAGCCGATTTGCTCAAATACTACTAACCAATTAAGCTGATACTTTGTACTTTTAAGACTTTACAGTCGCCATCAAATATATCGGAGCGGCCAAGGTACTCAAAAACATCTGAACATGTACTTTATCGCCCTGACAATAAACGCGTTGTTCAGATATTTGAGACCACCTTGGCCGCTCCGATATATCTGATGGCGACTGTACGCACATGTAAGTCGGGACCAAAAGGATGAAACGTAGCTATTTAAAATGAATTTTATGCTTGGATGCATTCAGGGCTTAAGACCGGTATTCGCAAAAAACCCAATATATTTCATTATTTTATGGTAGGTACTTCTTTATGTAGAACTCAGTACGTATTGTACTGTTCCTACGCGAAGGCCGCAAAAATATGTAACACGCTCTTATTTGTAGGGCCATAGGAGCGTGTCACATATTTTTGCGGCCTTCGTGTAGGAAGATACTATTAATGGTGACTGTATTTAGGAAATGACTACGTATAAACGAAAGACCGAAAAAAAACGAAAAAATACCGGTAATTTAGTATGGAGCAATTACCGGTTTTCAAGCCCAGGATGCACTACTGGGGAGTAAATAAGAAAAAAAAACCGGCCAAGAGCGTGTCGGACCACGCTCAGTGTAGGGTTCCGTAGTTTTCCGTCCGTCACAGTAAGGGGGACACTTAAGAGTTAATAACACCGCCATGTAGGATATGATATGAGAGTTCCACGTAATAGTTTACTTAATTTGCCGATAGATGTACAGCGACATCTATCGGCAAATTAAGTAAACTATTGCGCGCGAGCTTAAAGTATGGAAGATGATTTTTATGCAATAATTCTTTATTGCGTGAACCGATTTTCACCATTTTTACTTTATTTGAAAGCACGTCATTTCTTTGTAATTTTGTAGAAATTACAGGTACAATAAACACCTGCTTATAAGGTTAAATTACAAACTTAGTTCAGAAATTATTTTGTAATTTTTTTTCAAAAACTATTCATCCTATCAAGTTCAAAATAATTTTCCTACAAAGTTTTTATAAAGTTCTACTTTTCAGATTTTTTTCATATTTTTAAAACTTATGGTTATGGTGGTGGTAGTTTGCTGAATGGGGAAGAATGTATATTGAAGAGATGGCAGGAATATTTTGAAAGCTTGTTTGAAAGGGAGGAAGCAAATATGCTAACCTCAGATGTGAATGGAAGCCTTCCAATGGATGACAGTAATATTAGCATGGACGAAATTGTGAAAGCTTTGAAAGGAATAAAATCAGGCAAGGCAGCAGGGTATGATAGGATCTCCGCCGAAATGCTGAAGGCTGGACAAGGTGTCGTAGCGAGTCAGTTGTATCGCCTTTTCAATTTGTGCTTGAGTACCGGCCGTGTACCAAGGGACTGGTGCAAGGCCGTCATAGTTCCTCTTTACAAAGGAAAAGGCTCACAACTTGACTGCAAAAACTACAGGGGCATTAGCCTACTCAGCATCGTCGGAAAACTGTATGCGAAAGTGTTGATTGAAAGAGTAGTAAAAGAAACCGATGGGAAAGTGTGGGATGCACAAGCGGGATTTCGAAAGGGTATGGGATGTACGGATCAAGTCTTTTCCTTACGATGCATAACCGAAAAGTACTTGGCCAAAGGTCAAAAGGTCTATTGCGCTTTCGTGGACTTGGAAAAGGCTTATGATAGAGTGATGAGAAATGAATTGTGGTCGGTAGTGTCCATGTATGGAGTAAACAGTCGGCTTGTGCAAGCGCTGAAGTCTCTCTATGAGGATTCCAGTGCTTGCGTGAGGATAAACGGGTCATACACTGAGTGGTTTAGCATTGAAAAGGGTGTTAGACAGGGATGTGTAGCGTCACCGTGGCTGTTTAATCTATTCATGGACAGTTGTTTGCAAGATCTGAAAGATGATGAATGTGGACTGAGGATGGAAGGGTTGCTAGTAAAATGTCTCCTGTACGCTGACGATTTAGTATTACTTGCGTCATCGGCACAGGAGTTACAGGTGATGGTAACAAGAGTGCATGAATCTTTTGAGAAGAAGGGAATGAAGATGAATGTCAGTAAGACGAAAGTAATGGTATTTGAAAGAGATGAGATTATGGTAGATTGCGAAATTATGATTGGTGAAGAAAGACTGGAACAAGTGAACGAGTTTGTGTATTTGGGGACTTTGTTTACAAGAGATGGTAAAAATGAAAAAGACATTGAAAGGAGAGTGAATGCTGGGAATAGAGTGAATGGGGCACTGAACGCTTTTATGAGCAGTCAGAAGGTGTCGCAAAAAGCACGCCTGGCTGTGCATGGAGGAGTGTTGGTGCCTACACTTATGTATGGTAGTGAAAGTTGGGTGTGGCAGAAAAGACATCAAAGTCAAGTGAACGCAGTGGAAATGAGAGCTCTAAGAAGCATGTGTGGTGTGAAGTTAACAGACAGGATCAGAAATAGCGTACTAAGAATGAAATGCGGAGTGGATGAAGATGTAGTGACAAAACTTGAGATGGGTATGTTGAGATGGTTTGGACACGTAGAGAGGATGGATGAAAGAAGATTAACGAAGAGGGTGTACGAAGAAAGAGTGGAAGGGTCAGTTCGAAGGGGAAGACCTAGGCGAACTTTCCTCGATCAAATCGGGGAATTATTGCAAAAAGGCCAGGTCAGAAGTACTCTAAACCGACGAGCATGTATGAGGAATATTATGAAAGTGGGTGAAGCGAAAGTAGTTTGTCAGGATCGTAGTAAATGGAAATCCGTGATCTCTGCCTACCCCTCTGGGAAACAGGCGTGAATATATGTATGTATGTATGTATGTATGGTTCAAAAGTTAGAGGGGGGGGGGGCGCATATTTTTTTACTTCTGGAGCGATTATTTCCGAAAATATTTACATTATCGAAAAATGATTTTAGTAAACCCCTATTCATTTTTAAATACCTATCCAACAATATATCACACGTAAGAGTTGAAATGAAAAAAAAAATCACTCCCCACTTTACGTATAGGGGAGGTACCCTAATAAATTTTTTTTTCCACTTTTTATTTTACCACTTTGTCGGCGTGATTGATATACATATTAGTAACAACGGCGTGATTGATATACATATTAGTAACAAATTTCAGCTTTCTAGTGCTAACGGTCACTGAGATTATCCGCGGACGGACGGACGGACGGACGGGCAGACATGGCGAAACTATAAGGGTTCCTAGTTGACTACGGAACCCTAAAAAGTTAAATCAGTTGTTTATAGGATTCTCTGACACCGGGGATTTTTCCAATAATTTCCCGGGTAGTGAAAGTTTGAAATTCCCGCCCCTGATACCCGGAAGCAAAACCCTAGTATACAGAGTGGAATAATTAAATAATGTTACAGCCACATTTGTTGAAGCTTAAACAAATGACATGACTAATGATGCGTGGAGCTGGCAGGTGCGACTTAGGACGGTCGAGAACGAGCGACTTCACTCTGTGACGCTGACGCTACACCTACGGCTCCTGGTAATACCATGCGCCGTATTCTAATTTAAAAATACAATAAAAATACAACCTATCTCAAACACAACTCCAACACACAACAAATATTAAACCAATATTGAAGTTGTATTGTAGTTGCGTTGGAATATTTCTCAAGCTAATTCTGATATTTCTGATTCAGATGTTTATGCCGTAGCTGTATTGTGTTGTTAATGCATTGGAGTTGTATTGAAGTTGGATCGTGTCTATAAGTTTTTCAAAAATACAATACGGCCTCTGGGGCCGTATTCTAAACGATCCTACTTCAATACAACTCCAATACATTAACTATGCAATACACCTAGCGCATAAACGTCTGAATCACAGAAATATCAGAATTTGTTTGAAAATTATTTCGACGCAACTACCAATAAAACTTCAATATTGGTTGAATATTTGTTGTGTGTTGGAGTTATGTTGGAGATAATTGTGTTTTTAATGTATTGTTTATGTATTTAAAAGTTAGAATACGGCACCAAGTGATAATTCCCGAGCATGTAAAAAAATACTCAAATCACTATGTGTGGGGCCTATAATATTTGAAGAGTTAACTAACCTAACCTCGGAAACGCACTCTTTATCCCTAGAAAGCGGTAGAAAAAAACGCATTTTATCCACATGTGAGGAAAGTAATTTAGTACAAGTTTTGATTGTTTTATTCACGTTATCTGGCAGAAAATACTTTAAAGAGAAAATTTTATTTACCTATATACCTACTTTTGAAAGCATTAATTTGGCTTCGATTAATTTATATTTTTAGCTTATATTTTTCCTGTGGTGGTATGGTGAACATTTTTGTATCATACTCGGCAGCAAAGCTTGTTAAACCTCTCGTGCCTTGAGGCGCTACCACGCTCAAGATTCCACTTATTGAATCACTCGCTACGCTCGTGGCTCAATTTTGAAATCTTTCGCTAGGTCTCAAAAAACCACGAGAGGTTAAAATCAGATCGATCCAGCCGTCTTTGAATAATCGGTGAACAAACATGAACAGAAAAAAGCAACGTCAACATCAAAGATCCCGACGAATTGAGAACCCTACGATGTCGCTTCAGACTTGGAACCTCGAAACGTTCTTAGACTGACGCTGTCTATACATATACTCGTACATACACCGTGGGCTGGAATAACCCGACAGATCTTAACCACGAATTTCTAAGACCAAAAGAAGGAAAAAATATTAATTATGTGACTTTAGATCAAATTCGAAAAAAAAAATTTTTTTTTCCTTTTTTTTTTCCATTTTTTGAATGTTTATTGCACATGACAAGCAAATGTTATTAATAAAATTATCGCCTAAAACAAATTGGTACATTTTTTTTGTAAAAATCTAGTTTCTGCAAAGTTTTCCTTGTCACATTGATATCTGTCAATAAGGACGTATAAACTATGTCCAATAGTGGCAACAATACGATTAGAAAGGCGTTTTGTGATGAGTTATAATAAAAAGTGTATTTTTTTAAAATTGGTATTAACTCTGAAACTTATATTCCAGAAAAGTTTATAGGACATTTTAGTATCTAAATATGATCAGGAATACACTGTTAAAATATGTCTAGTTATATGGGCCCAATATGTATAGTCTCTGGTAATGCTTATATGTGAAAAAAATGTAATTCGATTTTGACACATCCAGTCGACTCCAAAAAGATGTATCCACTTTTGGACCTTATTACAACGATATAAGGTGAACAACTGGATACATTTCTTAGTTAGTCGACTGTCCAATCGTTGACCTGTACGTTAGTGTGTGAACATCCTAATTAAAATTGATAGAGCATTGAATAAAATAGAGGTTATACAAACGCTTTCAATAACCCTTTTTTGTTAATTGTGAGCGTTTGCAACGGAAGAAATATTTATTAAACGAAAGTAAATTTCTAAGCAATTACGTGTGCGTATTAGAAATTGTTTTTGAATTAATACTGTAATGGAGAGTGATCCTTTTACGGACATAATTGATATCGTATTTCAATTATGAAAAACTAGGAAAAAAAAATCCTCTCGAAAAACCAATTGGTTTTGTATGGAGGGTTAGCCCGCTCAAACGACGTGTCCCATACAAAATACGCCCACGTGGACGGTTTCCATGCGACACTGCGCAAGCGCTGCGCCGCGACGCTCCGCAGAGTGCAGGACAGCCGCCACAGCCTATTATTATTATTATTCTTAATTGGGCTATCAATGTGCCGCGTCGACCAGATTTGATCTATTGTGGCAGCCCTTTATAGCTCATTACTGATTCCCGTTGCATCTAGAAATTTCCAGATTCTTTGGACTGTAATGTGTTGTACCTCATCGGGTTGCAGTACATGTCGCCCTAGGTGGGTACTTCTTTTATGCATTAGTGGTCCGCCACAGCCTAGCACCTAAGATAGTTATATAAGTTAAGGGGCTGACAACAGCTAAATTCCCTCCCTATCTTTTTCAGCGCGAGTGAAAGAGAAACACTGTGTTACGATTAGTATGGGAGCTCATTGCAAATTTTGCAAAATGATGAATTAAAAAAAAACTACGCATTAATTGAGAAATAAAAAACAACGAAGTATTAGTGCGGTGAAATTTTGTCCTTAATTACAGACGTATAAGTCAAGAAACTAAAGACATACGACTGTTTAAAGCAAATTTTAAGATGTAACTTTGGAATTATTTTCTATCGAGCCGATTTCGTCTAATCGTGTATCGGAATCAACGAAGTTCTTCCAAATATAACGAATAATAACATATATTTTTTTTAGTTTCTCAAAACAAGTAGTTATAGCTAAACAACTGTTTGAGTAAAGTCAATTTGAAGGTCATCGGGTGTTGTCAGCCTCTTAACCATAGATATTATAAGTCTAATTTTAAGTTATTTTTTACTAACAAAATATGGACACAATTAGTGTGAAATAAATGCATTTTTTTATTTTTTATTTAAATAAAAATTCCCGCCCACAAAATGTTTTTTCTACTTTTTATTACTTGTAATACGATACCTATTATGCCCTTAAACGGATCACCAGTATTTTAGTTACACCCTGTATATACCAAGTTTAGTAAAAACCTACTTATAATTTAACCTGACAATATAATCATAGTTGTTCTTTAAAAGTGCGTGATTGCGAAGCAATGCAGGTAAATTGCGTTTGTTTACATTATTTTACTTTTCTATTGACCTTGAATTTAAATGTATGGACCCGCCACTTTGATAAAGATATATTAATTTAAAATAATAAACTAAAATATGATGTTATTTCTCCCCAAAACTGTCACTTCTGGACATAGCGAAACAATGTTGATATATGTATTTTCCTATTTACACGGTCATAAAAATAATACCCAATCCCATACTGACGCCGCACCCTCTCCGGTGAACGAGACAACGCTATACACATGCAGAGCACTATCTCACTCGCACACCGTCGCCGCATGCGGAAACCGCCTCTGATAACCGCCTTAATGTCTTAAAAGTTTATTTTTCTAAGAACAAATTAAAAGTGCAAAAAACTCGTATGACAGAACAATTTCACCTGTCCGACCTGTATAATTAGGATTGGAACACAGACGTACATTAGTAAATGTCCGGTGGTCCTCAAACTTTGATATGTATTTAAAGACATCTGCGGCAGAATATGCAGCTTTTTTGGCAGATTTGTGACACTTTAAAGGCATAACTAATCAATATTTTAGCTAGCAAACGAGGAAAAACAAAATTTCCATTTCCGGTGCGATACAAAGCAACAACAATTAAGTTTAAGTGGCAAATTTCTATTGCAGTAAATTCAAAATGAAATTCAATAGCAAGGTTTTGTAGATCACTACGTTGACGGTAAGAAATATCGCTTCGTGTGTACATTTGTCGATAAAATGAAAGATTCCGATAATTGGCTAGGCCTGAACAAAAACGCTTAAAATATATGTTTTCAACGGACTTCAATATTTCGAAGGAGGAGGTTATCAATTCGTCGGGATCGTTGTTTTTTTTTGCTATTTTTTTTTAATTATGTTCGCCGATTATTCGAAGACGGCCGGACCGATTTGAAAAAATCTTATTTTGGTTGAAAGAGTATACTTCACAGTTGGTCCCATTGTAACCAGCTCAGGATCTGATGATGGGATCCTGGAGAAATCGAAGGAACTCTTCAACTATTATAGGCAAACCTATAGTCATGAGTATTTTTTACAGCAGCTCGAGCATTTCCTTTTGGAAAGGTGGATGTGAAGTCAGTTCTTTTTTGTTTAAAATTTTTATAGAAAAACTTAACATGCGACCAAACTGGTTGACCCTCCACCGGGTGTATTTTGACTACCCGCATGTGCTAAGTCTCTATCGGTTCCCATAAATTTTTACTTCCGTTTTTTTTCAGTCCATAACGTTTTCCATCATAATTTTTATTAGTCATATTGTCAATAGTCATAAAATTTAACAATCTAAATTGCTGGTCCGATTTTTGCAGGTCATCATTATTGTTAGTCATAAAATCTGTTACTCATAATATTCAAAGTCCAGATGGTATCTATTACATAATGTTGAAGGCACTAAACTTGCTTATAATAATTGTTTTAAGTTCTTTAATCGCAGATTATAATGATAACTAGGGGTGTATATTGGTTTCCACAAATTTTAAGATCCGAATTTTTATAGTCCATAACGTTAGCCATCATAAGTTTTATTAGTCATATTGTCAATAGTTATATAATTAAACAACACAAATTACATTTCCGATAACTCATTGCGTCGAGGACATGATACTAGGTAATTTGAACAGAGGTCTTTTAATTGTTAGTTGACTTATTTCAATAAAATTCATGTCATGGCTTTTCATTTCGGGATTTTTTACTTATTTTTTTTTTACATGTAATAATATTTATTCCGCATATAATTATTTTTCTTAGGGGTCGCAGTTCTAACCTAACCTAACCCACTTCTGGCAACAGTTCGATTTCTTGGGGGACGCAGTTCTAACCTAACCTAACCCACTTCTGGCAACAGTTCGTTTTCTTAGGGGTCGCAGTTCTAACCTAACCCACTTCTGGCAACAGTTCGATTTCTTGGGGGACGCAGTTCTAACTTAACCTAACCCACTTCTGGCAACCGTTCGTTTTCTTGGGGGTCGCAGTTCTAACCTAACCTAACCGACTTCTGGCAACAGTTCGTTTTCTTGAGGGTCGCATTTAGTAAACGTTATACTTGGAAAAAATTATGACTATTGATGTTTATGCCCATAAATAATAAAGGATATCATTTTATGTCTACTGAAATTCGAAACAATAAGTTTATGGGAAACAAAGGGATGACATTAAAACGATATGATTAACGACTATTAGTCCGATAAAATATATGCCTTAAAATATTTCTGAATTATTATTGATATACCTTCGAATGTTATACTCATCAATTTTATTCCTTTTGCGATTATAGTGTTTAATATTATAGATCTTTATTATTAGAACTATGAAACGTTATGCTTTACAAAAATTATGACTATTGATGTTTATGCTCATAAATTATATGGATATCAATTTCTGACTATCGAAATTCGAAACAATAAGTTTATGGGAAACAAAGGGATCCCATGTGCTAACCATTGAATTATAATGTTTGTAAACATTCGCTTTAATTATGTGTTGAGTATACTGTCCACATTTTTTTGTAATTCTAGTCTTTGTCGTATCACAGATTGATATGATGTTAAAAACTCAGATAATAATGTTCCAACTGTCTTTTGTTCTGTACCATGTATACATTTTATTTGCAGACATTTTTGTCAACGTTAGACTTTGTTAAGAGGCCTTATTCCCAAAACGCACGAATTTCACGAGATGCTTCATTTTCTTCGAAGGCTATGGCGAAAAATCTTAGTTTTTCTAAATCAACTATTGATGCATATAATAGTTCATTTCTTTATCTAGACGGCCATCGGAGCAAAAATTACATTTTAAAAATAAAAATATGAAAAAAATTAGTTGTCTTTCAAGACCTTTCTAGATTTTCCGGTTAGATGTAACGTTTATTTCCAAACTACACAAAAAAGGGTAACAATTCTTATTCAATTTGAATAAAATTCAATTGAGTATATCATGTCTGAGATGGCCATCGAAATAAAAATCGAAGATTTAATTTTTTCCACGAAAATCCTATAAATATTTAGCCCTAAAAATATTACCATAACAAAGTTAGACTATATTTATATCACGATAAAAAAATATCATTATTAGTCAATTTAAAAATAGTATGAATTTTAAAAATGACCTATAAATCACACTTCACAGGACACTTTTTGTAAGAACCGTATTTTTGGGTACTTAATAATAATAAATATGGTTCTATAGTATTTTTTCGTATTACTAATATTTCAAACTATCTTATAAATAGCATTTTATGCGGCTTTTTCCATTAATACAGTTTTTCGACCTTTTAGGGAATAAGGAGCCTTAACGGTAACATAGGTACACGAAGAAATGTTAAGAGGCTGACAACACCCGATGACCTTCAACTTGACTTTACTCAAACAGTTTTTTAGCTATAACTACTTGTTTTGAGAAACTAAAAAAATATATGTTATTATTCGTTATATTTGGAAGAACTTCGTTGATTCCGATACACGATTGGACGAAATCGGCTCGATAGAAAATAATTCCAAAGTTACATCTTAAAATTTGCTTTAAACAGTCGTATGTCCTTAGTTTTTTGACTTATACGTCTGTAACTGAGGACAAAATACCACCGCACTAATACTAAAAACTTCGTTGTTTTATATTTCTCAATTAATGCGTAGTTTTTTTTAAATTCATCATTTTGCAAAATTTGCAATGAGCTCCCATACTAATCGTAAGACGGTGTTTCTCTTTCACTCGCGCTGAAAAAGATAGGGAGAGAATTTAGGTGTTGTCAGCCCCTTAACATATTTTAGATAGAATAAAAAGGAGAGGAAAAGAAGGGTTGCATTTTCAAAAACCCGTTATTAGTATGGCTACATGACATTTCAAGAATATGTGACATACTACATCAAATGGTATACCATATGGCGGCCGGCGCATGCGCGTGTATTACCTAAATACAATATTTAATCTGTACAACGGACAGTCAGCTACAGAGAAATGTGCATACGAACTTACCCCTGCATATAAATTTGTAACATAAGCGCTTTCCGAATGGAACCTTTTCAACCGACTTCAAGATTTCAAAATGAGAAGGTTTTCGATTCGGTTGTATGTTTTTTTATGTTTGTTACTCAATAACTCCGTCATGTCTGAACCGATAAAAAAACCTTTTTTGATTATAAGTATGTTGGTCCCGCGTTTGTCAAAACGCAGTTCTGACGATGGAATCTATGAGGAATTGAGGGAACTCCTCAAATCTTAAAGGCATAGTGATTTTTGTGTTTATGTCAATAAATGAAGCATTTTCAATCAAAAAAGTGACATTTAATGAAGTGGAACTGCTGATGTCAATCAAAACGGAACTCTTCATCGACGCATAGTTCATGTTTGGCGATTTGTCCACTTCGCTGTGTTTGTTAAGCAAGTTATTTCATTGTATGGAATCTAAGAGTGCACCATCTAATAGTCTTACGTCGGCCTCCCCAATTTGAAGTCGTTATGTTTTTCTGAAGAAATTATCATTATCAAATTTGAAAATATACATTTTTTTTTCTAACAAAGCTCTTCGGTCCAGGATTGATATGATAATACATAAGTAACGCGACTTTTGTACATAGAAGGCATGTATTATCTTATTATGGAAAGGGAAAAGCTAGAAAAAAACGCGCTAATAATTGTTTTGTATGGAGGGTGGACGACGTACATACAGGGTGAAATATTAATCACCGTCCTATGGGACCAACTCCGAAATCACGCAAAATTTTTTGGCTGTTTCATACATTTCGGCCGATCACATGTTGTCGTTTTTTATGGGGAACCAAATTTTTTTTCGCGATTTCGTAGTTGGTCCCATAGTAAAAGTTGTTCAGTATGGTCTAGCTAATCACCTCGCTTAATATGATTTGTTATTTCATCCTATATTTTACTTTTCTATTGACCTTGAATTTAAATGTATGGATCCGCCACTTTGATAAATATATGCATCTAAAAAATAATCCCAAATATATTTCCAAGGCACATATATTTTCAATGCAAGTATGCAAGTATGTCCTTAACGGGATCAGCAATATTTTTGTACCACCCTGAATTTAGATAAGGCGCATCAAGTTTGAGAACCACGATGAGGCAGGTGCGTAACGTGCGCACGGGCCGATATCCGGACCATCCGAGTGTTTTCCTTTTTCGACTAACACCGTCCGGGCACGCCTCGAAACATGTGGGCGATTAAAACATGTAAAACAGTGTTTATATTTTTAAGTCCAACCGCGGCATACAAGCGTACGACCAGCGTGATAGGAAACGGTTACGGTAGCCTATTTGGGGAGATTTCGTAAGTTGTTATTTTAAATGTGACGTTTTTTGGAATCCATTTTAATTGCATAGTAAATCGGCCCTTACATTAAATGGACTCTGGATTTATTTTGTGCATACCTCTATAATGAAGCACATTGATGCTGAGTATTGAACGTCCTAACTGTGACAGTTTTGGAATTATGAATTTAGATTTGCATCACCACAAAAAAAACCAATACTGGTTATATTAGAAAAAAAACTTAAAACAATTTTTTTTTATGTGGTTGTAAAGTAGTGACACCTCTTAGATTTTTTTCTCAGGATAGTCCATGCATTGGCCAGCCTTGCTCGCCTAAGTATAAACAATTTCCAGGTGGACAATTTCAACTGCCTATCAAAAATCAGTATTTTGTGTTAGCATTCATCGGTGTTTTTCAATGACGCAAACTATAAACGATGAAATTTGATTTTCATTAGCATTTTACTCATATGTACGTCAAACTGATAAGTATACTTGAACTCAATGGAGCAGTTTGTAAACGTCATTGAAAAACACCGACTGAAATGGCAAGAAACTCGGCGGGACTTATTTTTTTTAAACTTTACGAAAAGATCACTTGAATTTACAACTTTTATTAAAATGCCCGTTTAACTAGGTATTATTGTGAAACGATATTTTAACAAAACAGCACCAAAACTAGGTTTAATAGAAAACCAAACTTTAAAATACGAGGACCGTAACTAAAATGAAGCTTTTTTTACCAAAAAATCTCAGAGAAATATCAATGAACTGAGTATATCTTTTTAATTTACTGTTCATTAATTCGTCACGGATTGTATTGTGAACCATTCGTTCAGTTCAATGTTGACTGAATTTACGGGAATAAAAGTTTTAAAAGTACATTATTATTATTGCAAATGGGGTGATTTTAATTTGTTATAAGAATTAAAACTTTTTAAATAATATTCATATAGTTGCCAAATTTTGCAAAAGTGATATTATAGTAGGTACTAATTAAATCTGAGTTACTCGAAAAAAGTTAATTAATTTTGGGATTTTTTAAACCAGAGGATAAATCGAAGTTTCTTCCTAAGCTTTTTCATAATTACTTCAAATCAAATGTGACGTACTGATAGTTGACTTTTATGACCTACCCAAACTTATCAATTCGGTATCTATAATATCAAAAATCCGCACAAAAGCAAAAAAAAAAACATTGTGACCGTTCCACCTTCACAATAACGATTTCATTCTCCCTCACACCTATACCAAGTACACAAGCGTAAGTGGGATAACAGGACATGTGGCATTTCACATCCCTAAGTATTATTACAATCGTACGTAGAGTCGGATACCACAGCAACCAATATAAAATGCGTGTTCATAACATGAAGACTTGTTAAAGATCTAAAGGCCGCTCTTATTCTGGTTATTGAGCGTCCGACTCCGTGCGTATAAAATAACAGCTACATACGGCCAGGTAACTTTGTTCTGTATTTGAATTATTCGTACGCGGGCATTGCGCGCGAAAGCACGGTACGCATGCGCGGTAAACTTTTAATTTTACTTATAATTCCAACGTGCGGCCAGTTTCGAATTTTTGATTTTCGAATGTTGCGTGTGTGTTTATAAGGATTGTTGTTGTGGATAGTGCGAGGTTGCGGTAAGTTTAATTCGTGGATTTTGGTGATTTTTTTGGAACTTGATCTTTTAATAGTTGGCGGTTGTCTTCCACTTAAGTGCTTAGAATTATTTTTATACAGTGTAAAGTGAATACAACTGAAGAACACATCAAATTATTTTAATGCATATTATGATTTGTTTATTTTAAATAGATACATTACTATATAAATTATAAACTTAAATAGATGTCACATACAAAGAAGGAAGTGTCCTAAGCATCCGGTACCCAGGGCTGTGAAATGCACCTTAGCATTTACAAAGATTGCATAACACCGGCAAATTCAGCCGTTGCCGCTATGACCCAAGTAGCCTAGTGGTTAGGGCGTCTGCCGCGAATGCCGAAGACACTGGTTTGTTCCCAGCCCTGGGCATCGGAGGCCTAGGTCACTTTTGTATATGACATCTATATAAGTTTATGTGTCAAGTGATTTTGAAGAGAGATACTTACGTTGTGTTGTGTTAAAATTTTGAAAAGTTTAAATTTCATCAGGAGAAAAATGTGTTTAAATACTTAAATTCACGTAACTCGCGTTATAAAAAAAAGTTACTTGATTTAATTTACAATTAAAATTTAGTTCAAAATAGGAAGCCATTGCTTTAATCGTCACGTGAAATTAAATGGAATCTTAAATCAAACTTAAACAGGAGAAAAATGTGTTTAAATACTTAAATTCACGTAACTCGCGTTATAAAAAAAAGTTACTTGATTTAATTTACAATTAAAATTTAGTTCAAAATAGGAAGCCATTGCTTTAATCGTGACGTGAAATTAAATGGAATCTTAAATCAAACTTAAACCATTATGATGTAAAATTTACGCATAATATTGACATAAATTAATTTTATGAATGATATCCAAGGGGTTTAATGTGTGGTTTCATAAGATAATACGAAGATTACCACGTGTTGAGTTTATATTGACGGTAAAATAATCGAACGAGCGGAGCGTAAGCAAAGCAAGTTCTTACAAACAACTTCTGGCTACTGGGATGGGACGTCTCGGCAAATCGATGGCTTTTTGATTTTGAGAGTTTGTTCCGCGATAACTTTAGTAACGCTTTTCTGATCTTCATGAAATTTGTTGGGGTTGAAGCAGAGATCATATAATTTGAGAGTTCGTATAGGATCGACCTAGGGGTCATGGAGCTAGAAGGCGCGAAAAAATCATCCAAAGGGTCTTGTTATATTGGTCATTCGTTTGTAAGGAAGTCGCGAGTTCTGAGTTCGGGGCGGACTTACGGTTGCCAGGTGTCCGGCTTTAGCCGGACATGTTTGGCTTTTTACGGGTGTGTCCGGCCAAATTAATTCCTCGTCCGGCCTGTCCGGCTTTTGTTAGGCTTTTGTCTGACTTACGCTACGCGCCAGTCACGCCAGTGGCACGATTCGAAAGACCAGCGTAGCGTATGCAACACCGCAAATGGCGCGCCGTCCGGCTTCTGGGATCAAATGTCCGGCTAAATTAAGCGCGGAGTCCGGCTTTTTCATTTTTGGGCCTGGTAACCCTAGGTGGACTACTAGTTACAATAACTACACACTTTTTTTGGGCAGTAGTGACAAGTAGCGTAAGTACAGTCAGGATCATAACTACTAACCACTACTGCTTAAGGTAGTTCTGATCCTGATAGCTCTACAGCTTGGAGGTGTTCAAAATTATCTAGACACGCATTTGCTCTTTATACAACTAGCAGTCCGCCTCGAACTGAGAACTCACTATTTCCTTGCAAACGTGTTGACCAATATAGCAAGACCCTTACGATGATTGTCTCGCGTCTTCTAACTCCATAACTCCTTGATCGATCCTGCTCATATACGATCTGAAACTGTATGTATGCTAGAACCCCAACTAATTTTATCAATATGGGAAAAACGTTAGTAAAGTTACCGCGGAATAAACGCTCAAACTCAAAAACGTCTAGGTAGCCAGCTGACAGTTCCGTTGTGGCCGATGTTGTCTGTAAGAACTTTCACTTCGCTTAAGCTCCGCTCGTCTGATAAATATGGACGGAAAAATGACACATGTGGACGAAAACTAGCACAATTGCCCTACCTTATTGTTTACCTGTTTCATTATTTAGCCATGTAATAGTACATTACGCACGCAGAGCGGTAAAATAAAGAAAGACTCAGATCGCGGGCATTTGTGGCCCGAACCGAAGGTCTTCTTTATTACTGACCGTGGTGCGTACACAGTTTTACATTTTCTGGGTGTGAAATGAGATTTGCCGCTCCGCGCACGGGCGGTAAATCTCACTTACCGCCCGGAGTGACGTAAATATATTTTATTTATTTGCTTTAACGTGCAGGGAAAGCCTAGCAATTGCCTGTTTTCCCGTCTATTATTTTACTGTAATTTATCAAATTATCCATATTTTTAGTAAATCCTGTTTGAGTGTGTACCTCCTTTATGTTGTTGCTCGAAGGATAGGTATCATTTTCTTGTTGCATAATATAGGGAGATCAATATAAAATAGTATAAAGCAGTCTATAATACATCAATTATGACGGATTGTTTCAATTGATTCAATTCAATTCAATTTAGATTTAGATTCCTTCATAAAGTAAAAAAAATGTTAGAAATGGTCATCGATATTCTCGAGTCATCTTTGACGGCTAAGGTGTCATTGAACTACCCAGACAAAAAAAAACTACGTAAATTAGGTTACTCCACCTTTCCAAGAGCAAATGCCCTGTTACTGTAAACAATACTCAAACCACTATAGCACTTATATTATTATGTGATTATAATATGTGGTTAGGCTTAGGTTTTATATTTCCCTCGATTTCTCCAGGATCATTAGATCCTGACCTGATGACAATGGGTCTAAGTGTCAAGTCATTTCAAACAAAAAATAGCAATATAGATTCCGACGTATTGAGAACCTTCTCCTTCGAAATCTTGAAGTCGGTTGAAATGCGTGTTAAAGTCATTATAAAAAAAAAAAAAATTAGCTTCGAGGCTCATAATCAGTATGTCACACCATATTAACTTAATCTTAATCCCAAAAGCCAATAATTATGAATACCGCACCCGCATAGCTTCGTCTGCTGCCGAATGTACCGGTGTAGCCGCGTGCGCATCCATTTTTTGTAAAAAAACAAATGTTTGTCAATAAGCATATGTTTTCTTATCACCAGACTTTAATCCGGCCTTTTGGCTGTAAACTTCATATGTTCAGTAAATATTGATTTAAGATAACGTATGTAATAATGGTCTTACGACTGAATCAGTTGACGTCTCGGTAAAACCAGTCAAAATCAATCAATCGAATTGAAATATGGACATATAATAATCTAAGACAGAAACGGAGACCTTTGACTCCGGTTGGGCGGGAGTTGACACTTGGTATACCAAAAATAAACAGGCATCTCGCTCGTTTCTCCCTAGAACATGCGGAAGGTGGAATGAGCTGCCTCCCGAGGCGTTTCCATTGCGCTTTGACATGGGGTTCTTCAAGAAGCGGGCGTACAGGGCTCTCAAAGGTCGGCAACGCATAAGCGGCTCCCTTGATGTTGCTTATGTTCATGGGCGACGTTGACCGCTTCCCGTCAGGCAGCTCACCTGCTTGTTTGCTACTAGTTTCATAAAAAAAAGAACCAGCGTCTGTATTCGCTAGTTCGTTTCAAACACGTTACTAGTAGTAATGTTATCTAAGTTGCCTGAGATTTACAATAACCTTGAGCAACCTCAGCGTATTCGATGAATGTGGAACAAGAGAACAAGTCATGATACAGAACTTGTGGTCATTCTGTTTTTATCACCAATCAATATTGATAATTATTTTTTAGATTATAAGTAGAAAAAGATAATGTTGCATACAATTTGGTCACCCTACTCAATGTGACGTCTTGTTTTTTTTCTTATTCCCTATACAGTGTATGTATGTCAAAAGTCATAAAGTGACTATAATTTAAGATTAATTTTATTTGAAAAATAAAAATATAATATTACATCTGTCATGAGATAATAATACCAAACGATAATATTGATCAGTTACTGAGTCAGTAAAAGTGGTACCGAATCACAGCCCAGAAATCACTCCGTATAATATACGTAGTGTGTCAAAGATGACACTCCTATCATAATATGAGGGTATCCTTGTCACATTGTGTTACAAAACGTTATATTGTCACAGTGTACAGTCGCCATCAGATATATCGGAGCGGCCAAGGTGGTCACAAATATCTGAACAACGCCTCTATGATTAAGGCGATAAACTGAATGCTCAGATATTTTTAAGTGCCTTGGCCGCTCCGAGATATTTGATAGCGACTCATGACGTACAGTCATTTATATCTGCATGTCAAACGTATAAAAAAACTGAAGCGAAGCGATTTTTTTTGTTTATAGCATAGCGATTTTGCCAAGCGATATTATTTTCATATATCTACATTTTAAACTACTGATTACAAATTTGTTGGTATTTAAAAACAATTTATAATTTGCACTGCTGACGGTTTGGTGCAACCTTTGCACTGTTAACGTCAACGTCATCGTTAAAAAAATCTTGTATGAATAGTTTGATAGTTTTCTATCGGATGACAGCTCCGTCGCCATATTTAACGTTGATCTGTTCGTTAGTTATGCGTGGTGCAACCCACCCTAAGTCATGTTTTTGATAGTATACTATTACCAGGGTTGATTCTCATATTATTTAATAGTTTATTACATTGTTATTGATCCTGTCGATAAAAAACAAAAAGCTTTAAGAGCCATTGTTTGTGCCCATCGTACTAAACACAGCACGAATAAGTCAAGCTATCAACCACAAAAACCATTAAAAGAGCCCTTTCATGCACTTAACAGAATAAAGGTAAAACAAAGGATCATGCCTTCTCACGAGTTCTTACCTTCACGGGTCACTGGGGCCCTTAATTAGTTGGAAAGAGAGAGGAGATACGCAAAAAAAGCGCGCGCGAAAAGGACTGCGTCAGATTTTAATAAGGCACCCTTTGCGATCAACGAACCGTGTTGATTTTTTGCACAATCATGAAAGTAGGTTTTTATTGTGAGAATTCTACTTTACAGTCTAGTGGGTACGAGACTCATTAGTTTTTTTTTATAGTGCTAGAGGGTTTTGCAAGGCTTTCGCGATTCGTTTTGCTATAGGAAGCTTTATTTTGTTAAACATAAGATCTATAATGGCAAATAAAAGCAGCTTATGGATCGTAACATAACGCTTGTTCTATTATATAGTATTTACCATAAAATAAAACAGTAAACTGTGTGTAAATATTTTTACATAAAATTCAAGCCGGTAAGGCTGGCTAAGCAATGGGTAAAACTAAAGATACCTTCGATTTTTGCCATATTTTTGATAACTTTTTCTTGCCGAAGAGTTTTAAAATTAATTCAATCGTTAAATAAATAAAATATACAAGGAAAAAAGGAAGGCATCCAAATGTGAAAAATTACTTAAATGATGTTTATTACGAATCTTTGCTATGAATAAACTAGGACTCGAAACATAACAATTAGGTACTTAATAATATCATATTGTCACATTAGCTATAATTTTTCTAACGCCTAGGAACGATATGTTCAAGGACCAATATTAACCACAAATAAATCTCACTGGAAGTAAGTCACGCACATGCACACTTACCCTCCAAACAAACAATTAGACAACTGTCACTCCATAAAAAAATAAAAACAAATCGTTCCGCATTCAAAACAAAAACTTCACTTTATGACACTTCCTTGCGTCAACCAAATCGTAAAATCTCATTGTCATTGAAATTTCACTTCTTTAAATACTCACGACAAATTAACATTTGCGGCTTAAAACCCACAGTTTCTTACCCCGTTGAACCTTATTACGTTACCCAACCGCACGAATAATTTTGTCGTGCTGTAATTTATTTGTTTAATATTCAAAAATGGAACGCGCTTTTGATTTGAAGATTACTTGGGGGTTGGCGCGCAAAAAAAATTGTCTTTGGAACAAATGCTTTAAATAATTTACTCTCTTATAAGTCGGAACAAAACGGCGAAATTTAAAACTATTTTCATGCTAATTTCTAATATGTACTTTTTTCCGGATTAAAATATTTTTAAAGGAAAAAAATCATCGCAATTCATCGCGATTTGGTTGGAAACTGAGGAATATTGCTCCACTTAAGTCTCTTAAATATAATATGAAGTGGCCTACACGTATCATTTTTGAATATTCAAAGGAGATCGTCATTTTATGTTAGGTGATCTGGCCCAGATTATTTAGGACCGTTTAGGAATGGTTCTTACCTTTGAAGAATCGTCATAATTTCTAGATCAGGATGGTGGTAAAAATATTGCGAAATCTAATGGGAAAATTGAAAAATCATGCATTTAAAACTTGAATCTGACAAGGATAATATTTGAAAGCGTGCTTAAATTTAAATTAATGTAAAAAAGTACCGATTTTTTAAAGATAATGTACAAAAGCGGACTTGAAAACAAAACGGGAATCATGATGACATAATAAAAAGTCATATTTTGATCGTATTTATAGTTCCTGTATTTCGGTAAACAAAGACGGCTGTCAAACCATCGTTGATCGTTAACTGAACATTCCTAACACCACCACCACCGTTAAGTGCGATAGCACTAGTATCTGACATTGCAAAATTGAAAAAAAGATGCGCTTTGTTATCGAAGGAGCATATTATGCCATTATGAAACCCACTTTTAATATTCAATCTCCGATCAAAAATGCAAAAATACGCATTTTCAATCTTTAGGCGTTTTAATACAGTCGATTTCTAATTTAAACTTTCGTATTCCTAGGCTTAGATACTATTTTAATATTACAATGTTCTAACTTACCGAACAGTATCAAAACGCAGATTATGTAACGGTATACTTTGACAGTGTCAAACCAAAAAACAATCCCGTTTCAGGCCAGGGTGAAGTTAAACTGTATGTCAATGCCATAAGGCCGTTAACGCCTTGTCTTGCTGTATTTTAGTCGCGGAAAAATCAACATAAAGTTTATTTATTTAGTATTTCTAATTCCCGTTTCATTTTTTTGCAATATTTTGTCTACTTTAGTAATAAAATGAGTATTTATTTTACATTGCAGTACAAACTGTATACGGTTTATATCAGGTGGCCCAGAATTGACGATCTCCTTTAAGGCGCTAGGCGCTGATTGTGGCCGAAAACTGTTACTTTCTAAGGGATATATCTCAATAACGGGTCATTCAAAAATTTGAAAAAAATATATGTTATTTACCATTTCATGTACAACATTATCAACGTTTGAATAACTCGTGTAACGTATAGTTTCTCCGTTATGTAGATGTAACGAAATGTCGTTTTACGGTTAATTTTGCTTATATCTACTGAACGGCTCATTCGATTTAAAATATTGTTGAACTAAAAAATATGTACTACAGAACACTACAAACTCAACGTAGGATATTTAAATTGATTAAATTTTCTTAAACAACTTGATCATAATTCCACATTTCGTGCGTTATTAGCTCGAAAACGGCGTTGCTGGCAGTCGTGAGCTAGCTTTGAGACAAGGAGGCTGTGTCGCTCGTCGCTCCGTGCTTCCCTTGTACTACATATACTTGTGCTTGGCCCGTGAGCAATAATATCGGACTTACTGTGCCTAAAGACTAAATAACTGCAGAGGGTTCATGCGGTGCGGATATAACGTGTCTTCCCGGAATCAATAATGTATAGACGTTTTATCTTTTAAGATAATGTACTCGTATGCATGTTTATGTACGTTCGTATAAAAAGTGTATTTTATTTAGATTATAATACAAGTAAAAAACAAATGAAATAAAAATGGAGAAAAAACAAAAATCATGAATCTCACATTGCTCTGAAAACAAATTTGGTCATGTAAGTAAACTAAAATTATTATGTTTTAGTAGACGCATGCATCACGCAAAATAGGCATTAGTCGTTGAGTTGCGGAAATCTACTAGTACTGCAATACAATAAACTAATAATTAATTTAATAAAAAACTCCAAAGAACCGAATTTATTTAAACATATTTATTTAAGAATACCGTGTACTAAACGAATGTAATATGCGTTTTATTTTAAGATTAAACACAATCTTTAATGTTATACTTTATACTAATTTATCAAATCTAGAAATTGCGAAGTAAACTGCAAAGGATTGCAGATAAACCGGCCAAGAGAATATCGGGCTATGCTCAGTGTAGAGAGCCGTAGTTGCCGGCCTGTTACAATACATCCATTCAAAAGGTAGTCTATAAAGAAATATTTTGTGGCACTTACGTTATTTTACTATAGGCATAACTCAAAAACGGCTCAACCGATTTTATTCCATATAGTTTTTATTGAAAATACGTGATAAGTATTTCAATGGCCTCACTTCCAGGAATTTTCCAAATAATTTTGGACCCACGGTTCAAAAATCAAAGAGCATTTTAACTTTCGAAGCTATTATTTACGAAAGTATTCGTTTTATCCAAAAGTTGTTTAAGGCATATTCTTCTTGAAAGACCTATCCAACAATGGGTTTCAGATACTTATTGTTTTACCACTTTGTAGGAGTAATTAAAACACATAATTACTCATACCAAATTTCGGTCTACTAAATATCACTGAGCAAAGCCTGATTGAGAATCTAATAAAAAATTGCTGAAATTTAAGAGTTCAATGTATGTAAGAATAAAGGAAAAAAAGCTTTTTTTTATACCACGACGCTGGCAAACAAGCATACGACCCGCCTGATTGAAAGCAGTTATAAAGCCTATGGACGCCTGCAACCCCAGAAGATTCACATGCGTGTTGACTACCCTAAAAAAAACTTTACTATGTCGGTGAAATGCAAATAAATACAAATTTTATATTAATTATCAACACAAGTGAATAAATAAATTACTACTAAGGGTTAATACTACCTATCAAATATCTTTAAAAAACCGGCCAAGTTAGTATCGGACCATGTATAATGTAGGGTTCCGTAGAAAGTAGTTTCTTGGAGATAACTCAAAAACGGATGAACCGATAATATGTGAAATAATTTTCGTAGAAAATTAAGTACTAAGCCTTCTTGGTATTTTTTCATATTTTTTAGACTTACGGATTAAAAGTTAGATGGGGGCTATTATATTTAGACTTTCGAAGCAATTATTTCTGAAAATATTGACTTAATGAAAAAGTTTTAAAAATACTCTATATATATATATGTATATAAGATATTTTTAAAGCCGTATCGTACAACATGTTCATATTTACAAAAAAAATATTTTTGACATTTAGTTTGGCATATGTATGTATGGAGTGCCTCACCTAAAAGATTTTTTTAGCAATTTAGCCAGAAAACTAAGTAGCGGCACATGAAACACACCTCTAGATAAAATTTCAGTAATATATGTTTCATAACAAAAATGGCTGTGACATACGGACGGACAGACGGACATGTTTCAAAAAACTTTTAAGGGTTCCGTTTTTACCATTTTGGCTATGGAATCCTAAGAAGTGTTTGCGCTGTGTTATATTTTAAAGATCTAAATTTAATGGGCTTACAGCTCTCATTTGTATGACGATTTCGTGCACAAATACCGCTCCTTACATGTGCATTTTTACTATTCGCAACTCGCAACAGGCTTAGTTTTGTTAATTTATCGTAATTAAGTGAATTTTTACGGTTAATATTTAAAATCGCAACAAAAAAATAACCATCTATTAAGCTCACTTGCACAGCAAAAAAAAATCCAAATTCACATGAAAACACCGCTTTGATGTGCATTCAGTTTTTTTTTGCTGTACTAGTCAGTATTTTTTTATTTTTTTCTGATATGCGGAATATTTTTAACCATATTTCGTAAATTCATAAATATTTTGCCGCTCACTGTACTTCAAATTCAAAATCTAGGTTTTAATTTTTTACATAAAAATCTACTAATCGAGATCGTTATTACTTATCTTATTTACTAGCATTCCTAAAAAATGTCACCGTAGTACTTAATCACAGTATTCAAATCACAAAACATCCACAAAAGGATTAGGTATGATTATTATAAATCTGCCCGCGCGCCTCTGAGTAAAGTCATATTCTTTGAACATTATTGCGGTGCATCGCGGCGGATTTACGCACGATCGCAATGAGAAGGGTACGCGGGTGGCACGGGTAGAGAGCGCCCAAACGCTCAAGGACACTCCGGCGACAATCGTCTTAATTACTTAAGTAGGCACCTAATTAGATTACCTACCTAATCCTGTCCAGTAATTGCCACGTAAAACATCAACAAATTTTATTATATTTTTTAAATCTGCACCTAAATACCATGCATGAAAAATACAGCTTTAAAAAAAACTATTGTAACTTTTCGGCCATACCTCAGACAGTTACAAGTCCTAACAAGCCCAGGTGTCAGTTCAACAGAAACACCGACATTAGTGGCCTTTACATCTTGGTCTTAAGGTTCACAATGGCAGTTCATAATGTGGACCTCATGGTCATTGTGCAAGGACCCCTTAACCTATGACCCGAGGTTTGTGGGACCCGGTTCCCAGCAGATATTTGTTTTGGATTAAGTCTTCGGGGGATTACAGTTGAGAAAGTGAAATAATTCCTTACAGTTAATAATCTTAATCTTAATTGTATAGTTAGAAGATATAGGTTGTGCGTGTTCAAAATGATAATGTCATAACTATATTACTAAAACAGCCAGAAACAATTGTAATTTAAAATCCTAAAATAACTCTCTGTTGAAGAAAACCTTGCTTATTACCCGACCGCCGCAGGAGGCCAATGTTTTCTATAGTATGTATCTATGTAGGGTAATTGTGCTAGTTTCCCGTCCAGGTCCAGTTTACCGTCCACTTGATTAAACTGCTGCAAATAAATGAGAAAAACTTTTTAAGGTCAATATAGTTTATTTTATAGTTTATTCTTTAGTCGATTTTTTAATTTTAAGCTTTTATTTTGGGAAAAACTTGAAGATAAACATATAAATAAGTAATATGGATATAGGGTCCCTATATCTATTTCTTTGGCAAACCCCATTACCTACATAGTCAAGCATTAAATCGCAGTCGGGTTTTTTATATCGAGTAGTTTTCATATATAAGTCATTATAAATAGTGTGGCCCATTTAAATTGAACAATTTATATAGTTCTGTTACACTACAGTGCACATCTTGTACTGTAGCTGTAACTTTTGCGTTCTTTGTTGGCTCAAAATTCAATTTCAGCAGAGTTACCAGCTAATATTATGATAGAAAAATTCTGCTAGCTCTTTTTTAACCCAGCTTAAACGAAATACTTCCCACGCAAACAGAACCTGGAAAAACACCAGTCCATTCCGGATTGTTTTCAACTAGTTCACGCTCTCGATCACTCGCCAGGCAATATTTGTAAAATAACAAATGACAATTTCTATTTTCGACACAATAACAAATACCGGTCAACCCTTTTTCAGAAAAAAAAGTTGAAAAATCGCACCACGCCGGAACGAGTTCTTATTTCAAAAACGACAATACAAACTTTTTCTTTTGCGTAATAAATGACTTAGGAACAGGGGCATACTGCCAACAATAAATCGATCTTAAGGGGAACTTCGGAAAAAAAACATTACGCTACTATCGCAGTGAAAAAAACGGTTGTAAAAATATTTTACTGTTATATTATTGAGTTACAGTTCGGCATCATGAAGTCATAAAAGTTTATAGCGTTATAGTTATAACAATAATATAATTATAACATCTTAAAATACCTTTAAATGCTGTGGTTTGATTTTTTTATTACATTATACTTTTATTTTATTACTTTTATCAGCGACGCGTGGCATATTGTTTTTTTTTTCTAAATTGTTCATCTGAATTGAAAACTTCGCTGCTGTTCTGACGCATCATTTTTGTAATTATCTGTTCAATTCAATTCTAAGTTAACTAGTAAGCTCTGCTAGCCAATTTGTCAGTCAATATTGTTCGAAATTCACAAATTGCACTCAATTTGCCACAAGTTTTCCATACTATAGCCTGATCTTCTCTGAAAAGTTACTAATTGTCAATTAAAACCTACTTAGTTATTTACAACTTTATAAGTATATACGTATTACTTTCATCAAGCACTTTACTTGTTCATACCTACGAGGGTCAGACTGCAACTCGTTTTGCAGTAAATGTACTGCTGCTATGCAATTTACAGCCCCTTTCAACATCGCATAAATATATGCAGACTCGTAATAATATACTTACATGACAATTACTTTAGTTTTACTTTTAAGGTTCTTACAGTGTTCAAAACCGTACTAATCTTCAGTTTTTACTAAGTATACGATTTTTTAAGCTCTTCCGAAAGTAATGCAAAACTTTTGCAGCTTAACTTGGATGTACAAGGGCGCATTACTCGGGGCGCATTAGTCAGCCATAAGTTAGCTATATTTAAGTTAGGCATTACGCTGAGTTTTACGCTGAGTCCTTTTCATCGTCCGTTTTATAAAATTTAATGTATAATTTAACTGGTGGACGTAAATAAATGTATTTTCTTTCTTTCATTATATATCTGAACTACGTTATTCACTGTACCTACAATATGTTTGTGTGCTTAAAGGTCAGCACACCAACAACGGTTGTAAAAGGTTGACGGTTGTTATTTCCAAGACTAGGGCGATCGGAAATCGCTCAAACAGCCAAGACACCAGCCCCATCGAGCCGAACTTATAAATATCAATAAGTAATCAGCCACCCCTTAGTCGCCTTTTCCCACGTAAATATAAATCAAGTCATACAAGGCATTAAAAAAAATAGATCAGGAGTATTCGTACACCGTCCCTCAAAAGCAAACTCTGCGAGTCAGTCTTAAAGTTCATTTTAGGTTGTAGGGATTGTGAGGGATAATTTCGCACACTTCCTTATCGTGAAATATAAGGTTAACAATAAACCTTCTTCGAATTGTATAACAATTGTTCAGCCTACTCCAGTTCCGATGGCAGTGATCGCAGTTAACAATGGTTTAATTTAAAGAGGGTGCCTATATCTTTGACATCTGCCGGTTTTTTCTGGAGAATTTAAAAACTCGGCTTCCTTTATTGTTAACTAATATTATTATTTGTAAATAAACTTTATGATACATGCTCCCAATTTTTCGATATATCGGCAGCTAAAATTTAGACAAATCTCCATGATTGCATGGATATGTGTACAAATCCGAAATGGGACATGTGCAAATCAGCTGAAGAACTCATGTTCAAATACGTATAAATCAACAATAACTTCTTATATTTGACACAAATAAATGCTCTTATCGGGAATAAAACCCAGTAGTCCCAGGACCGATATGGACAGACAGGGTCACTAACCAACTTGGCCGTGAAACTAGTCAACTGAAGTCATCAAACTAATAAAATTATCAAAAACGTAATTTTCAATGATTTCTAAATCGGCAAAAACTCATACAAAGCAGTCATTCATCAATTTCATCATAATACATTCCGTCCCACAGAAACTTCATAGTAACAAATCGTTTTGACGTTTTCTAAATAGAGTGGCTGGCTTGTAACCGCGAAGTACTCCGTTCGTATCTATTTGCATCACTCTCTTTCTAATACGCAAAAGCGATAGAGACGGAGATAACAAATTTTGTTTGTCGTTCGTTGTAACAAGGCAAACGCGAGGCAAATCTGCGGGACAACAGTTGTCCCGCAGATTTGCCTCGCTAGGAAAGCCTCCTAGCCAATGAGAATTAAAACTCGTAAGATCGTAATTAAATGATACCAATTAAGGCTCCTTATTCCCTAAAAGGTCGAAAAACTCTATTAATGAAAAAAGCCGCATAAAATGCTATTTATAAGATAGTTTGAAGTATTAGTAATACAAAAAAATAATTTTGAACCATGTTTATTATTATTAAGTACCCAAAAATACGATTCTTACAAAAAGTGTCCTGTGAAGTGTGATTTAAGTGTCATTTTTTAAAATTCATAGTAATTTGAAATTTACTGCTATAGTAATGTTTTTTTTTTATCGTGATAGAAATATAGTTTAACTTTGCAATGGTAATATTTTTAGTGCAAAATATTCATAGGGTTTTCGTGGAAAAAATGAAATGTAACCGTGTTTTCATCAAAAAACTGGCATATAATCAGAAGGTATTTTGTCGATTATCCAAGATGAATCTTCGATTTTTATTTCCATGGCCGTCACATACATGATATACTCAATTGAATTTAATTCAAATTGAATAAGAATTTTTACCCTTTTTTGCGTAATCTGAAAATGAACGGTACACCTAACTGGAAAATCCGGAAAGGCCTTCCAAGACAACCAATTTTTTTCATATTTCACTCGTTAAAATGTAATATTTGCTCCGATGGCCGTCTAGATAAAGAAATGAACCATTATGTGCATCAATAGTTGATTTAAAAAAACTTAGTATTTTCGCCATAGTCTTCGAAGAAAATGAAGCATTTCGTGAAATTCACGCGTTTTGGGAATAAGGCCTCTTTTTGGCCGCTTCGTGATGATCAATTCGTGATTCAATTCGTGATGATCAACTTCTAGAATCTAGACCAATGCAAGTACAGTCAACCAATTTGATTCCTATTAGGCCACTCTAGAACCTTGTCACAATAGCTAGCACCACGGGCGACTGTCATTACGACAAGGTTCTACAGTGGCCTAGGAATCAAATTGGTTGACCGTACTTATTCATCGTGCTCACGCAAATCAAAACCTTAAACTTTACCTTAAGCAGGTTGCTAAGTTGTGATAACAGCCTGGAACGCTAGTTAAACTAGTTTAAACAGCTTTTCCACTTTCACCCCCCTCCCCCTTCCAATTAACCCCCGACTGAGAACTTTTAAGTGGCGCGATGTTCTTTACGTAAACAGTGATGCATCTTGCATTTCGCTCAGCTTTTCTGCCCATGTACAGTCAGCATCAGAAGAGGTTTCGCTGGTGCTCATAATGATCTTCACACGCTCTTGTGACGACTTTATTTTTAAGATAATCGTAAAAATAAAGTCGTCACAAGGTAGAATGATAGAATGTGACGACTTTATTTTTAAGATTATCTTAAAAATAAAGTGGTCACAAGATAATTTTGTACCAATGTACCTTTAATTAGTAGATATTATGCAATAATTTTACACAGACCGAGCTCCATTAGGAACACAATTAGGCTTGTGTTGTGGATTCTAGACGATATGCAACACTTACTAATAATGTATTAATAAATAAGTACCAATGTAATGTAATTTGACATACTGTAATATTTTAAATATTATAAATATATGACTATGACTTATAAGTCATAGTATATATACATACATGGGTACGTACACATATTTGAACTAGGTATAACGCTAATCCGCCATCTTGTTTCGCTGTGCCGTACTGTAATAAAATGTCAACAGAATATATAACCTCAATACCTGTACCTATCCATTGATGTTTTTTTTACCTCAAACTTTAAAATTTCTATTAACCACATAGTTTATTGACCTTCTTTTTTAATCCAGTAAAAAAAACCGAAAACAACACAAGCTGCCAAGTTGCCAACAGGGTACGTGTGGTTACCGACCATATGTCATAGATTTAACCATAGATAAAGACGCCCCTATTGAAAAGTAGGGAAGCATGGCGATACACTATAAAGTACCCACTAATACATTAGCCTAACACTATTAACAACTAGATGACTGTTCACATTTTGAACATAACCTCAAATAATTATTATTTCATTGGTAAATTAGGAAAAAAATTCGATTTATATTTCAGTATCTTTTTTTTATTTATTTTATGGAAAACCAACAGCACAAAATATTTATAGAAATACAATAAAACTAGAAAGACAGTTACAGGTTCTCACTTGTATAACTAGATTACTTACAAAAAGAACTTACAGCCCAACTTAAACACAAACAAGTACAAATAACCACAAGTTAATAGAAAATACACTACTCTAATAATAACTATGAAATTTACTAGTTCAATCCGAAACCTAATAAACTGCACCCCTGCACCGGGAGTATTTAATAGCGAACTTTCTTTTTGATTATTACTTTATTACCAAATTGAAGTACTATAGGTAGGTTAATAAATAACTTGATTTAAAGGTGTAAAGTTATTATAAACAATTCTAAGAGCTACTAAGTCTTTTTTTAACATCTCCAAATTTCGCACCCTCCTCTGGTTAATTATTGGAATATTAAGGAAAGAAACAAGTAACACCGAAAAAAAGTGCATAGACAAATGCCTTGACCAGGATACGAAGCCGTGGCCTCCTGTTCATAGGCGGGGTTACTACTGACTAGGCTAAGAGCATTGAGTAACAGGAGATGGCATCCCTAAGATTTTTTCTGTCCCAACAGTTGTAGTAAAAATCACTACAAGTCTTATACTACTCTTTGATTCAGTTATAGGACTTATAGGTGTCAACTGCCAAACATGGCGCATAAAATTTGTTCTAGATGTCTTATCTAGTAGAATCACTACATAGTATAAAACAAAGTCGCTTTCCGCTGTTTGTCACTATATATGCTTCGATCTTTAAAAACAAGCAACGGATTTTGATGCGGTTTTTTTTAATAGATAGAGTGATTCAAGAGGAAGGTTTATATGTATAATACATCCATAATATAGTAGAGAACCACTGATGATTTTAGAGGTTTCTAATGTGATGTCGTAAATAAACCCATTGTTTGCGCTTACATTACAAACGCTGGCCGAGTCCTAAGAGATTGATCAAAATAATGTACTACAGTATTGTACATCTTAAAAACGTCTACAAAAAAGCCGCGATGGTATATGTCTATCTCTTAGGGATAACCCACAATAACCATTTTTTATCCCGTGCGAAGCCGGGGCGGGTCGCTTGTACGTAATAAATCAAAGGCTAGGAGTCCGTTAAGTAAACATAATACAGTGTTAAATAAAAGCGCGTAAAGAAGGAGTTACCTAGTCCTCAAGGCACACATTGCTAAGTAAAAGGATAAGGTCACAAAGGTTTCCCACGTTCGTTAGCCTGCATCGCTCATTAATTTTACGCTACGTGTTCTAATTAGGCTGCCGCGGACTCAGCCGCCGTGAGGTTTGCCTTACCACGTTTTATTGTACACATTGTAAACAATGGGGTTCAAAGCGCAAATGGGGATAAATGCGCAAAGCGATAGATGGCGGTGCAGTCGTAAAAACATCAGCACGCCTAGAATAACTTGACGTTTGACGCGACAGTTCATACTTCAAGCGCGACTCGAAGTATGGAATGACAGGCGACAACGTAAGATATGCTAGCCGGCCTGATTGCTTTATTTCCAAATAAAGATATTTGTCTAAGAGAGTATTAAATATTAAATATTGCTTAATAAAATAATATCCAATTTTGTTTAAGCTAGCAAGCAAGGTAGAATATTAGAGTTTAAGGTCGCCATACGAATCTACAACACGCGTCTACAATATGGGGTTTTTACAAAAGGGTAGTGTAATGATTTCTAATGGTTCGGCAACGCGTATTGTACTATCTCTGGAGCTGCAGGCGTCCATAGGCTACGGTAGCTATTTACAAGTGGTATAAAAAATTACTTATTTAGGGGACCAGAAACAAAGGACAGTTTATTGCAAGAATTATGCAATAAATTTCGTTGTTAGGATGCAAAATGATCTAAATAAAATGAAAATAAACTATTGAAATGATTTAAAGATAAGATAAGATAGAATACGACACCAATTACGCCAAAATCACCAGAATTTTTGTTACAGCTTTTTTTTTCCAGTTTCCGATATTCTGGCACAAAAATATTAAAATATTACGTCGCGTTACGTCTTACGTTTTTAATAGTAATTGAAATGTTAATTACCACGTTAGCTTAAAATCGTATAATGACGAGCGAAAGAGAAAGGAATTAAGTGAATGACCCGATTTAAATAGGTACTTATTGGATAACATTATAATATCCGAATGTCACAAGAGTTTTATAGTTGACATATAATAAAATGTTCTGTTTTACCCGGCTGCGAAAGTAAGGTGCATTTTCACTAGTGTATATGTATTTAAATGAGTACATACGTATGCATACCTGGTTGTAATTATGTATGTTTAACTCTTCAGCGTGATCTAAAATAGTAGATTGTTTGACAAGGGTCTAAAGTAGGCCATATTACCACGAGGTGGTTATTTTCCCGAACGAAGTGAGGGAAAATTGTTCGAGTGGTAATATGGCTTTTAGACCAGAGTAATGCATACTACTTTTCACTTCGATTGCGAGAAAATAAGATAAAAATACTAATTATTTACGCACAATAACTAAACTAAGGTTAATTATGGTTTAACTTGACGGTCTGTTAATTTTTTTAACTTCTTTGACATAGATACAAAATATAAACACCGCGAATAAATGCCACAGACGACGATATAATTAGCTCTTTAAAGTAGCTATTAGACATTGCAATTTGTAGGATCCAACTTGTCGGGTTGGTAGGTGTAATGGTACTTAGGGAGTAGGAGTCCCGATCTAGGGCGATCGGCAGTGCCCCGACACCCGCAGCTGTTTATGGAGGTCGTTAGAGTTATTTTACCTTTTTTATTTATAATGTTAGCCATTTTCTACACATTCCGTCTGGTTTTTTATTTAAAATAAAAGTTAAATTGTGTACATTCGCTGGTAATTAATATATTTATCTAGTTTTGTATTTAAATAATAGAAGGGTTGGGCAGATGAATTTAGATTCAGGCAGCTCGAGCGGTCATTTAAATATCTATAATAAAAAAAAACAGTTTCAGATTTTATTTAATGTGTACTGTTATGAGGACTATCACCGTGCTTCACCAAATACATTTTTTTGATGTTTTGAAGGCATCTCTGTAAACGTTGAGCTAGGGTCGGTAGGGACGATTTGTTGGTGAGGTAGGGTCGGTAGGGGCGATTTGTAGGGAAAGTGTAATAAAGTGCGTTGGGGCCGACAGGAGTTGGACACAACCGATTGGGCCCTACAAATTGCCATGTCTAATAGCCGTTTAAACAGTTTAAACACGCTTTAAAGCGCTTCCAAAAAAATTACAATCTTTTTTAATGATTGCGAAGTAGGAACTAAAAAACACCTCACGTTTTGAGAAATAAATTGCGTTTCCTCATTGGTCGATTTTAACATTGCTGTATTCTGATTGGTTGATATTAAATACAATGTTTTTTTAAGGACTTTAATTATTTACACAGTATACGCACCAAAAAAGTATCTAGCGTTCCTATTAACTTCGATATGTGTGTTGTGATTGGTGGATTTAATATGATGAAGTGTTCCGATTGGTCAATTTAAAATGTTTTGTAAATCATAAATATGTATACATTTTAGCCCTAGAGGCTAAATGTACTACTTTAGTCCGCCTTGGTAAGCATATTATGACACACTTTTTGAGCATGAGAAGTGAAAAAGTATTATTTAAACATGTAGGTAATGTATGGGGGATGTTGGCACTCAAAACTAACAAATATTGTTTCAATAGTCAAGGGAACTTTCTTTTACGTAAAAAGCTTTACCATTGTTATACAGGGATATTTCGTAATACAACGTTATCTGTTTACACTCTACTTAATGTTATGTTAACTTTAAGTTCATGCATTTCACTTATTGCAATAAGCTTATTGCACAGCTAATTGGAGGTAAACACACAATTACACTTAACCTTTAACTGACGATGTGCCCGTCTCACAGACGTACTGAATTTTCTTTCGAGAATATTTTTTTAAATGTATATTGTGAAAAGCTCTCCTTTTTTGTACCTTCCCCTTTTGTTATTATCTAGCATCTCGTCGATGCCGGCAGTCAAACTTGTGGACATTATGCCCTAAACCGAGTCATTGCCGTCTCACGGACGTCACTACGGTGTTCGTGTACTAAAAATTTGTTAAACACATACAAATATTTCGGTCGAATGTTTCTGTTAAAACGCATCCCGCAGTGTCATTATTTCTGTCATCATTCTCTAATTGAACTGATCTAGCATCCCTGAGATGCTGGGAGTGAAACTAACGCACATACATTCGTACGAATCATCGACGTCTTACAGACGCCACCACGGTGTTAACGTATTTCACGTCTCTTGGTGACGAGCTAAAAAGTATAAAATTCTTTCCAATAACAGTCTTAACGGCTTTTGTTTTACTAATTAGTCTCACAGCTCGTGTCCACGTGCCGACTCTGTAACTTTGGGCCCCTAACCTCCCAATATTTATCACTTATAGTATCTTCTGACAATTTCCTCTCAGTAGTGCACAAAAAACACGAATTATATTTAGCGTGTAACAGTTTATTTTATTTTGTTTTGATGATTAATTATTGCACTCGAGCGCCCTTATGATCATTTCTTAACATATAAGATTTTGTGTTTCTTAATCATTGAGTAATTAAAGAAAATAAGTCTCTGGAACATTATACCCATTTTTTTTTGGTGTTCGAATGGACTCTAAAATTTGTATGTTGTTTTATGAATATCTATTATTCAAATACATGAAATGATTTATTATTTGATATAAAACTTGTGTATCTGAAGAATGAAAATGATTTTTTTTATGATATATTTTATTTTTGACGTCTGTTAGACACCACCTCAGTGTGAGTGTTACTCTGAACCCACGTCGTTACTTAAAGGTTAAGAACACAATTTTCTACAATATGTATCCATGTGATATTGTAACCGCTGGCTCACCTAAAAAAAAGAAAAATCCATACCAATATTATAAATGGGAAAGTGTGTGTGTTTGTTTGTTTGTTTGTTTGTTTGTCCGTCTTTCACGGCAAAACGGGGCGACGAATTGACGTGATTTTTTAAGTGGAGATAGTTGAAGGGATGGAGAGTGACATAGGCTACTTTTTGTCTCTTTCTAACCCCCCACTTCCCTAAAATGGGGGGTGGAAGTTTGTATGGAGCATTACGGGGGCAAAGGGGAACCGAACCGGGGGCGAATTTAACGCGAGCGAAGCCGCGGGGAAAAGCTAGTAAGAAATAAATATTTTAGTTTCATATTTATTTAGCATTTAGCATCGAAAGTGAACAAAACAAATATACAGGGTGTGACAAAAATACTGGTCATCATTTTTAGGGCATAATTAGTATTGTATTGCGACAGAAATAAAAAAAATAAAATAAAAAAAATTTGACGTGAAAATTTTTTTTTGTATGGGGAACTTGGTCGCAGCCCCCAAAACATTTTTTTTTATTGCCCGATTTTTTTTTCTTAGTATTTCATTATCAGAATACGATAACAATTATGCCCTTAAAAGGATCAACCGGCATTTTTGTTACACTCTGTATAAGGTACCTACCCAAATACGCAAAAGTATTTCAAAAAAATACAAAAAAATCTATTTTTAATTTACTTAAAATATTGTAAAAACATTATGGTAATACAATTAGAATTATAATTGCACCTTTCCTAATTTAACTTCACAAACACTCAAATTTCCAAACAAAGTGATTAACATAAAAAATTGCGAATTAATCATCCATACACTAAAATTCAACCCGAGTCTCATTATACGCCAATCACACATTATTATATAGACCATATTATACGCGATTTCACTCCGGTTACGCGTCATAAAATAAAAATTTCGCCGAATCAAATTGACTGTATGATTATACATATTCGCGCATTCAAAGACACATGCTGTGCCTAACCAATGTTTAATACAATATGCAGGAATCGCGTATACGTCGCTGTGGTCTATTCATCGCGAGTTGGGGTGCAGCCAGAGTTTCTTATTAATTCTGTCAAGAGCGAAATGGACTCGTACTGACGGTTCCGTATAAAAGGTAATTCTGCGAGGACTACGCTGCAGCAAAATGTAGCATTGCCACCAGCCTATTACTGTTTCAGATTGCTGACAACACCCGATGACCTTCAAATTGACTTTACTCAGACAGTTTTATAGCTATAACTACTTGTTTGGAGAAAGTCAAAAAAATATATGTTATTATTCGTTATATTTGGAAGAACTTCGTTAATTCCGATACACGATTGGACGAAATTGGCTCTATAGAAAATATTTCCCAAGTTACATCTTAAATTTTGTTTTAAGCAGTTGTATGTCTTTAGTTTCTTGACTTATACGTCTGTAACTAAGGATAAAATTCCACCACACTAATACTAAAAACTACGTTATTTTATATTTCTCAATTAATGCCTAGTTTTTTTTTTAATTTTTTTTTTTGCAAAATTTGCTATGAACTCCCATACTAATCGTAACACAGTGTTTTTCTTTCACTCACGCTGGAAAAGATAGGGAGGGAATTTAGCTGTTGTCAGCCCCTTAACGTTTATGCAGGCGTATATCACTTTGTCACTAGAAAAGATTTCAACTGTTCTTAACCCTACCTACCTACCTACCTACGGTTTCGTTATTAACGCAGTAACGGACGTCTTTGTCCAGATAATCGTTAAAAAAATATTTACACGTCTCCTCCTCCTTTAGTCGTACCCTCACTGCTGAGGATCGTGGCTTCGACGGAAACGTTACTATAAAGCCCCTCCATTTGTTGCGGTCTTCTGCCTGGTGACGGCATGTGACATCGACATCTGAAGTTTATTGGTCACCTGGTCGGACCAGCGTTTAGGACTAGGTCCCCTGCCATCCACTTTGGTAGTTATCATTATTACCACCTCTACGGTAAATCTGAGTGATTCTGCGTCAGAAATACGTAGTAAAACCGGCGAGGTATGTAAAATGAGCTTGATCTGACAGCAAAAACATATTAAAATATTTTTGAATACTTTTACTGCTGACTGTGTTTCAAATTTTACCATTTTAGAGCCATGAGTATTGAGCCATTAGTAATTACTTAATTTAATAAATTACTATTTCTACTAGTCGACTATAATGGTTGAATTGAAACTTTGTAGACCGAAATAATAGCGCATACTTTTCGATGGAGCTTTTATGGTCGCAAATTTTACCATCGTCGACCATGCTGAAATAGGTATTCATATAATATTATACAACGGTCGGGGAAGAGGACCGTATTCCTCCCCGACCGCCGGTACGATCCACCGGGAGATCGAAGTTACTAAATTGTATAGAGGTTGCAGGTTTTCTAAGGCATTTGTCGAACTTAATTCTTACCGTCTTTTTGAGCACTTCTACCTTACTTAAATACGGTAGGTACTCGACTAAAAAGCTCTTCATTGTGTCCCGATTGTATAAATTACTATTAACTGAAACTAAACTTAACCAATATGAACACGGTGTCTGTTCGTTAGCCACTGGCATTATTTTATAAAAACGGACAGCGAAAACTTTACAAAATTCCGTTGGCGCTAAAACACGGAACCCCTAAAACTAAACTTCCGAAAAAACAAGGTCCAGATTCATTGCAAGCAAATCTCAGACATCAACGTTTTTTTTATTGTTGAGAACTGGTCTAGGGGACCTGAGTCCTTTCCAGTTCTTTTTGTTGGAGCTCTATAGAAATAAGCATAAAGATTATGGACTAAATGGTATCGAATGACTGCTGTAGCACGCGATTCTGAATGGACCCCGACATCATGGGGTCATAGGTAAAAAATACCCCTTAGCGAATCTTTTCCCATCGCGAAAACTCGGCTAATTTCGTATTTGTCACACTTGCTTTCAACTCCAAGAGCCGTATTCTAACTTTAAAACACGTTGAGACACGATCTAACTTCAATACAACTCCAATACAGCTGACACTAACCGTCTGAATCGGAAATATTAGAATATGCTTGAAAATTATTCAGCACGGCAGCAGTCTTACAAGAGCGACTTAAGCCGCGAGTAGGGAAAACTTTCCCGCGCCTGTCAAAAATCTCGCTTTCCGGTAGCATTACATGCAGCCGCGGCTGCAACTGACGCGAAGAGAACTCAAAGTTGGAAATTATATAATATAATTATTTATATAATGTCTCATAATATTGCTGATACAGGTATATTATTTATTACGTAGGTATTAAGAGGTGTTTAACCTAATAAACTTTTTTAATTTTAAGTTTTTCTTCATTGCATTAAACCTTAAACTCTAGGATTTGTTTTCTTGAAGTGGTTTGCATTCTTTGGCCTCCACTATTTTACAGCTGCTGCCCAGATGTCCAGATGTTTTACAGATGCTGATGTCCAGACCTAGAAATAAGCATAGTATAGCAAACTAACTCTCTATGGTTATTAATAACGCTCTGGGTTTCGTTGCTCTCCTTATTGTGTCATATCTGTCGTAGCTAGCTCTCCGTCTATTACTAAACATTCTGCCAATGAAACACTAACAAAGTGTTAAATGTTAATAAAACGCATATTAAAACACTAAACTCCCACCCTCTCCACCATTACTCTAATCGGATTCAAATTTCAATCTTATTTTCATATAAGTAAAGTCGTGTTTCGAATGCGGGAGTATAAAGTGGAGTCAATATGTCGTTTTTGAGGCAGCTGCGTTCGTTAAGTGTCCTAATTATACAATTTGTATGTATAAATGTTTACTACAGTGAATTACTTTAACTCAAATATACACTGAACTAGCCCCCGCCCGCTTCTTCGCCCGCGTAGAATCATGAATCATCGGTCATGAATTTCCAAACCCCATCGTTCAGTCCCCACACTTTGATTCCTAATTTTACCAGCTTAGGAATTTAAGTCTGCATAAAATGTAACCTAAGTAGTTTCGCGTGGAGACTTGATTTTTCCTGCACAGAGGGAAAACTAGGCGTTATTGGGTTTAAGTACGGTTTCCTAACGATGTTTTCCTTCACCGAAAACGAAAAAATCGCATGATATATCGTATATAACTTCTTAAATACTCAGTAGTACGAGCCGGGGTTTGATCCCGAGACATCCGGATTAAGAATCAGACTTTACCGCCAGGCTAGCCAATATCAGCATAATAATGTACATTATTGCAGAGGACGGGACAGATAAATTCGTGGACAAGCGATTTTTTCCACGAATTTTTATTCCCGCTGAGGCATATATAGTGCTTTTCTCCAAATGTGCGAGGAAATCAAGAAAATGAAATAAATTCTATATTTAGGTTACCATTAAATATGATGCATTTATGGTTAATTTATATAATAATTTGTAATTATTTTTTTGTCAAAAACTATTTAAGACAGTATTAAATATGCTCCTTTCGCACAACTGTAAAAGTATGAACCTTAAAAAAGGTTGTTTTGTCTATGATTATATTAAGCCGTATTCGCACGATCAGACGCGGTGGTGCTAGCTATGACACAAAACAAAACAACGAAGGTTTTTGATGTCACTATCTCGCTCTATCCTATAGTTTGAAAGAATTGCCGTTCAGACGGTGTACATGTGGCTTAAGTAATTGGCTGTTTGAAATGATATTTCTTAGTCGAATGAAATGTTTAAAAGGTAAAAAACAATCAGTTATGAATTTTAGTACAACTTCTCTTCCGCTAAAACAGGACAATAATGTTTGTTTTTTTAATGTGTATGGGCAAATAATGAACTTCACGTACTAATTTACCTGTAGTTTGTATTCCATAAGCATGTAATAGTTTGTGTCTTGCCCTTCTTGTTTTCAAATTATAAGATTTAGCCTGTAGTATAGCATATCTAGTACGTAGTGTGCGTAGTTTTATTTTATTTGAGGTGAATCGAGCTTTTGTTTTATATTCACTATCTCCTCTCTATCTGATCGGCTTGACAGTGACGTTTTAAGTTTTATTTTTTTTATTGGCAGTTTGAGTTTGTTTTTGCAAGTTTTGTACCATAGATTAAGAATAATTTAAGTGTGGTATGCACGATCATTTAAGAAATAGAGTTATAACATTTATATTAGAAAACCAAAATTGTAGGCTAGTATAGCCGCATCGTTGACGCACTGTGGCACACCTGGGCTACAACGGAAGATCAGCGCTGGCTTCGCCAGCTTCATGCTGAGTTGTGGCCCCTTTGTGACAAACTATGTTACGCCTATATTATGTACTATTTTCTTTTTTTGTGTTACCTGTGTTTGTCATGAATAAATGTTTTTCTTTCTTTCTAATTTTGCTACAGTAAGGTGAACATTTCCGAGCACATAGAAGAAAAAAACATTACCTGCCTCGTGTTCCTAAACGACCACGCTTCCCTATTACCCTAAAACTAGGGCTAGTGATGGGGAAACGTGTATAATCGACTCCATACTACGGCAGGTGGTTTAATGAATAATTTATTTTCTTTTGGCTGTTTGTTTGTTGGCTGTTGCCACGGCTGGAACATAATTATAAGCCAATATTGACTGAACTCACACTTAGTCATGACTTTACACCGTAGCTAAATGTACATGGCGCTCGATTCCTTGATATAAATAAATAATAAAATCTAGTCCATATCTGGGAATAACTTAACACAACACTAGCCCTAAACTAAGCGTAGTAATTTTGGTTACCTTCGAGTCGCTGACTCACATATTAGTACAAAATTTCAGCTCAATCGGTCCATTGTTACGGACCAAATTGGCTGTGTGACAAGACAGTCACACTATGAGATTTCTTTTTTACCATTACGATACGGAACCCTAAAAATGCAAATAGGACACTAGAGTCTTCTGTTAGAAATGGCATGTAGAAGTAACGGCGTATATATAAGATCGCGAAGAGCGTGTCAAGAATCGAATCGGCACGTTTCTCTAGTCAGCCCAGCCACCGTTAGAAGAGGCAATTCGAGTGACTATTGACTCGATTTAAGAATAGCCTACTTGGATTGTAAGAGAAATTAGTGGGTCAATCCTACCCAGTGCCGCATCAAACATATCTAAACACCTCATCACGCTGAGAAGAGAAAATTTCAGGACACTTATGCAGTGTTTTGTAAGTTATGTGTGAGAGGAAAAGCGGTTTAACTTTTTTTTTATACCACGACGGTAGCAAACAAGCATACTGCCTGCCTAATGGTAAGCAGCTATCGTAGCCTATGGACGCCGGCAACTCCAGAGGTGTCACATGCGCGTTGCCGACCCTTTACAAAAAGGAGGATTCACTGTGTTGACGGCTAAAGGAACAAGAGGGTCCTTCGTCATCAACACACTGGGTCCTCTTTAAGCTCTTTGACAACCTACTCATCAGCACAACAGGGTCTAGTGTTATTTGGCTGTGGTTTTCTGTAAGGTGTAGGTACTTGCCCAGTTGGGCTCTGCTCCAGATTTGAGCGAGATTACATTCGCTGTGCTGTGCCCTACCACACAAAGCGAGATGACATTCGCAGTACCCATACCTCTCTTTTGGACATACCCGTGTCTGGACGTAGTTTAAGGACATACCCGGGTCAAAAACTATATGGGAACTCATACATTCTGCCGGGCTTCTCTATCCGCACATACTCTAGAAATTATCTGTGTATTTTACGAGTATTTGTTCTCTCACAAGACACACCATCTCTAGCGAAGATGATCATAATGACAGGTCATTCTATGTGAATAATCAGGTATGTAGGTTGCAAACGGTTATGGACAAACGGCGAAGTTTCACACCGAATAAACTTAATATAGAATGCGTTTCTAATGGCGATGACTATGCTTTACTGAACGACGTGTAACCATTTGAAAAACTGATTGAATTAGGAACTTATCGCACGGGAATACAGTACACATTTAAATGTATCAAAAAGCCTGTTACGCCTGTTTTGCGAAGTGGGAGTTTACCTATCAGTTCGGGCGTTGAACCGATCCCATTTTTAATAACTTGTAATTTTTCTTAGTAGAACGGTATATGTTATTTTATTATGGTTAATAAACTTCGACCAACAATGTAAAGGAGGTACAGACTAAAACAAGATTTGCTGAAAATATGGCTCGAGATTTTTTTTAACAGGCTAGTCTTATACCGTAATAAGACTGTCAAAGAACCGCTCGAGTCGTTCTTGCAGGAACAGTAGTGATTGTGAGGCCATTTTTTGGGCTGATTGGGCTGATCCCTAGTATTATTTGATGATTATGTAGGGAATGTTAGATTTGAATTAATAAGCTGCATAATAATAATTTAATTCTTTGTTACAGGCCAAAAATGCTTAAATGGGCGGTTTACAAAAAGAACCAAGAAGTAAAAAGTGACGGCGAATCAGAAGAGAAAGAATACGATGGACCATACAACAATAAAGCTAGGCGTTCTCTCGATGCTGACGCCATTAAGAAAAGCAAAAAACCCAGTCGGTACCAGAGACGGTCACTAGGACCCTCCGCAGCCAGGAAAAACATTAAAACTGTCGACAAAGAAAACCTCAATTACATCGGAAACACCCCCAACTATTTCAAAGAAGGTTTTGTTAAGAAAACAGAAATACTTGCTCTCAAAGACGTGAGTAACATAACCCCAACCAATGGAACGCCTGTCAAAAACTTCGAACGAAGACGTTTCTACGTCAATGGCTCTAAAGATGATATCCCACCCAATTTACCTCCGACTCCTCCTACATACAGTAGGAGAGTAAGAGAAGCGAAGAAGAGAAAGCTGGAGATGTCCCAAGAAAACTTCAGAAGAGACAGCAGCGTATATAAATCGGAGAGGAGGATTAGAGCTATTGACAGAAGCCTATTAAGTTCAGGCTTATCCCAAAGCTCCTCAGAACCTTCTCTAAACGAACTTTCTGATAGACTTAGTCTGACAAGTAGTAGATTTTCTTTCGCCGCTAACAAGGTACCGAAAAACAATGGACCTATTAGTACAACAAAAGCTGCCAGCGAAGGTATAGTTGAAATCGAATACGATGAAGATTTAGTCCTTAACTGTGTAGAAAAGCCTATCGAAAATAAGGTAATAGAAAAAACAACATTGCCGATCTTTGGACATCACATATTCACTGATAATCCTCTATATTTTAACAAAAATGAAAATGGTTTTAGTAATATTATACCCTTGAAACGTACGAGAAAGAAATCTAACGAATTCGAAAGCTCTTTCAAATCACCATGTGTGGATAAAAGAGATACGCATACGCTCGTAAGGGATGCGTGCTCACCTGTCTCAGTCACTCCGTTGTCAATGAAACTAGCGGCTTTAAGGTTTAGTGCATTAAGCACCCATAGCAAGTCAAAAAGGGTTGCTTTCACAAATGACGACACGGAATATTTCCCTAAAGTTGAAAATCCGTTCCCTATAGCACTTAAAGACGAAGAAAGTGCAACAGAAATGGAATACAAATTTTTATTAGGCAAAGATTCTATTACAAATAATACTGAGTCAACTGTATCTACAACGCAAATGGGAGACGTGACACTCGAAAGAATGATCGAAGATATTATAAAAAGTACTAAAATTATTAAATCCAAGAGAAGAGTATTGAACAAAGATATACAAATTTCAATTGAAGAAGAAATTCCACCTTTAGAGTGCGTAAAAGACTTATTTGTGAACCCTCAAGCTGAGAATAAGGCTAACTTAATAAAAGAGGCGAGGTATGTCAATCTCTCAAGAGAAAATTCAGGATCACCCAAAGGCACACCCACTAAAAGAATAATGCCTGTACACAGGGTAAACGAAAAGCTACTAAAAAATCTTCCGATCGGGTGTTTCATACTTGATGACGGTGACGGATATAATGAGAGAGAGGTTTGTACGCCAGATAATGCTATCGAGTCTAAGTCAAGGATACGAACAAGTCAATTTTTTTGCAGAACGCTATGCAGATCACAGTCAATGAACGCAGCAACAGCGGACACTGCAAGACTACATCTAACAAATTCTGAATCAACACCAGATATTTCCAGAGAAAGCTCCAAGCTAAGATTAAAGAGGCAGAGGTGCATCCGAAGGAAAAAGTCTACTGCAAGCAATGACAGCCAATGGAAAGTAAAGGACTCTAGATCAGTATTAACGCATTTAGACATACCTAGTCCGGCGTTGGATCTACACAGTATATCTACAGAATCGTTTAGCTTAGACTTTGAACGGAATAAATCTATTAGGTCAAATGTGTCTCATAGCAGTCTTAAATCGACTGTTCAACCGAGAAGATCACAAGAAATGTTCGGCCTTACGCTTGAAAACGGTATCCCTAGTCCAATCACTCCTGTACCGAATCTAAAGCGACCAAGTAATGTATTAAGCGATGAGAGAGCACATAAAACTAGTAAACTAGAAGAGTTTCCACTCTACGCGTTCACTCCAGTCATAGAACATAAATCGTCTAGAAGATGTTTAACGTATTCTCCTGAAGAGGGCAGTATAAACAGTAGTGAAGAGAAGAGAAGAAGTGTGGCTAGCAATCCGATGGAGAGTAGTAGTCAAAGATTGAACGCGCCTAAAGGGACAATTGATTTGGAAATTATAACAAAGGATGACGTCATTGACGTGCACGGTGAGTGGTGACTATCGAATTTAAAAAAAAAACGTTGAAACGATAACGTTGAAATTATCAAATCAAATTCATTTGGTATATCCAAAAATGGCGAAATTGCAAACGATGAAACAGATAAAATGAAGTAACTTTATAAATCAAAATCGGCCGTGGCACAAAAAAAACTGTAAATTGAAAGTCCTAATAAACATTACAAATAGATTGTACAAAAAAACTTTTTACAAAAAAAGATAAACCGACTTCAAAAAGGATAAAATAAACTATTATATTATTTATATGCGTTTCAAACTGATGTGTTTGAATTCGGTGCCAAGCCAAAAAGTTACAATACCGGCAAATCAGCTTCAAGTCTGAAAATTACAAAACAGTTAATACGAACGAGGCGTATGTGTTCAGTGAATTGTTCTTCATACTATAGAACTATTCTAATACGGTATTGACTGCACGTAGGTTTTCATTCAAGTACAGAGAGAAAGTATAATCACGCGTCTTATGATGTTTGTTAATAAACTTTTTTACTAGTTTTCGGACTAACCATATCTCGAACGGAGCCCGTGCTTCGGTTTGAATTATTCATCTAAGGTGTAATATTGAAGTGTAAAGGAATTCGATGGCAAGATTGATCTTTCTATACTCAGACACACTGGGTGTGTGGGCCCACCTTTTCAGTAGAAAAAGGCGCGATATTAAAATTCTCTATGGAAGGAATACGTGTTTATATATTTTTTTAATTTGCCGCCTTATTCTGATTATTGACAAAGTAGACGTGTATCAGAGTATATATACATGGGTACCACTTTTCATCAAAATTGGATTAGTAGTTTAGACGTAAAAATGTAACAGATAGATTCACATTCACCTTTGCAATATAAGTAGGAATCGAAATGTTATGTGATTTTGAGACTTGAAGCTGTTTTGCCGGTATTGTAACTTTTTGGCTTGGCACCGATTTCAAACATATCAGTTTGTAACGCATATAAATAATATAATAGTTTATTTTATCCTTTTTGAAGTCGGTTTATCTTTTTTTTGTAAAAAGTTTTTATTTTTCCATTTTTAGTGGTTATAAAATTATCATAATCGGACAAAGGATCTCGCAATAATCGGTGCAGATATATAAGAAAAAGTTCATGACACGTACTCAATGTAAGGTAAGTTCCACATATCATATGTGGTCTTCACCATTAGGTCCACTCCATCAAATTAGTGGTTTTGGAGAGGAAATGCTTGAGTTACTTAAAAAAACAACAAAATCACCATATATGTGCCATTAAAAATTGAGGAGTTCCCTCAATTCCTCATAGATCCCATCATCAGAACAGCACCAGATTAATATGGAACCACCTTGGAAGTAGACCCTATCAAACAAAACAATAATTATTCAAATCGGACCACGCGTCTTGGAGTAATCGGTGAACATACATAAAAAAAAAGCCCAAACCGAATACAGAATTCTATGAAATTGAAGTCGGTTAAAAATTAGATGAAGAACATTTTAGATTGTCATCAAAATATATAAAGAACTGCAATTTCCGATACATTTTATGTACTTTTTTACAGTAATACGGTGTCGAGACCTCCGAAGACCGTGTGGGAGCACAGAAAATATAAATGCGTATGCAAAGGTAGAAAAATCTATTTTATATTTGATTTTATTTTATACAGAAGCTGTTATGTGATCCCAATGTTGCACAGGCCTCTTCTTCTATAGAGTTTGTCCGGAAAGAAAAGTATCGTGGTTTATTTGGGAGGTAATTCTACCTACGACACTTCTCATTCCATGCAAGCAGACGAGAGGAATTAGATTAGTCCCATTGCTGGCTCAAAAAGGGATCTGACATATCTACACCTTTCAATTTCTTCGCTTTATCACGCGGTATGCAAGTTTCCTCACAATGTTTTCCTTCACCGACTGGTAAATATTCAATGTTATTTCGTACGCTTGAAATAGTCATTACTGCATATCATTTACATAATACAATAAAGCATCATTAAGTGTATAGTCAGTTTATTGAAAACTACTTATACTAATTTCATATATGATATTAACTACTAATGTTTTGTAGTGCGATATGATAGAAACACCAATTTACGAAGTAATATAACGGAGCTAATGTTAGAATCTAATTTCAATGTTGAATTATTCAGTTTTAAACTCTGTTTTGCTGCAAAATGTTTTATGTAGTTGCGGAATGTTGTGTAAATGTTCCATTGGGCTTTTAACGGATTAATCAATTTTATTGTTTGGTTCATGAAATTTGAAGATTAAAATTGTCTTAGGTGGTTATCGGCGGAGCTTCCGAGAGTCAGTACCTCCCATCGCAGAGGTCAATATTCCAGCGAACCTCTGTACTCTATGGTAAAAGAGAGCCGGAATTCCAGAGGCATTTGAAACTGCCCCTTCCCACCTCTGTGTACGACAACCAGATGCTACACGTCTCCGTGTGGCATAGAGACAAGAAATATCGGTAAGTTTTTATTTTCTAACATTCGGGTATCCCGTCAACAAGCGGTCCCCGTACTGATTTATAGGTTTGCCTCCTATCCTCAGGAGCTGATAGCCTTATTGTATAAATATCTACCATTTTTGGCTGCGTCTAGAAATAAAGAAGAGAACCGAGAAGTACTTACATACTTTTGGATTTTAATTTATTATGAAACTTAGTAACAGATTTTGCTGTTCATTAAACATTAGACAATGATTTAATTAGTTAATGCCCTTAGGGCCATGGTTACTTATTAAAAAAACAAGCATCACGATATGTATTATTTAAAAAAGACTGAAACAATCTATATTTTTAACAATAACGTCACTTACCAAATGGTGAAACTATAATTATTGTTATACAAAACTTAGAAAAACATAACAATATTCAAGTTCATATAATTCAGGAAAAAGTTTCGAAAAGTCAAGTAAATGCTATTGTGTGGAAAGGACAATATCGGTGATGAGTTGATGACGCAACAGCTATCAATACCAATGCATTATGATGCATCATGAAAACAATAGAATTCATTATTCAACATAACAAAAAAGTGAGAATTTCGACGCGCTCACGAAAAATATTGACAAGCATTAAATGCGGCTCATTAAAAATGAGGTTTTTACAGAAATTTTGGCCCTCTCGGGGATTTTAGGGAAAAGTGAAGCTGGCTAAGCATGCTCATACATAAGATATCGGTAGCGACGCGACGAAATGCACATGCGCAAAAGCATCGATTCACCGCAAGCCCAGGCAGTTTGGCACCGTTACTCCCGCGGCAAACGTCTGTGCGTAAAAAAATTAAAAAGTAAAATTACGCATTCAATTCGATTCTGTTGTGCCAGTGTCAGACCGAACCGAAAGGTAAGGTTATATTTTAAGCTCGTGTTAATTTTTTTGTGTGACATATGTACTTATATTTTACTTTTTAACTAATTATGATTTATTGAGAGCTGTAACGTGGTTTAAAGTGACCTATTTAATGGAAAGTAAAATTTGACCTACAACCGATTCGTGGGTGGAAATGATTTCACTTTTCTTTACTCAGAAGTCATGTGAATAAACACAATAACCTAGCACATCGTATTATCCCGCGAGCGTTTCTCGGAATTTAAAAACGGAACGTTCATTTTTTTAAACCAATATAGGTCGGAACTTTCGCTTTTGTCATTTCTTTTTTATTTCCATATGGCCTGTGATCAATGCACGTAACGTGCTTTTCGGTGTTCATAGACAAATATTCCTTTTTATTGGGCAGACTTTGTGGCATCTACACACGCTCTATATGTAGTTAGCATCTTTTTTGTTTTTTGTGTTTTATTGAGTATTCGATGTAATTTATTTGTGGAAAGTAGTTGAAAAAGCGAGATATTGCAAAGGTCCTTTAAACAATAAATAAATAAATAAATAGGAGTTTGGTTGAAAATAATGGAATGGTTTTAACAAAAAGTACTTATAGTTAATCAATATCGTCAAGTGCAAACAGGTAGACTGTAGGGTAGGTACCTAATTTAAAATATAAGTAATACTGGATTATTAACTAAATTGAAGTTCATTTGATTGAAATAGAACAAGAAAAAAATTGGCACTAAATATAGCCACATGATAGCATAAATATGTGAACCCGTATTAACTGGCACTCATAAAAGCATCTTAACACTTTACAGAGAACGGGTTAATTTTGAGAATTAGCTTAAAGCACTAGTAGTGTTAAAGTAGGCACGCTTAAAGTGCTAGCTGAGGTACGGAAATTCTAATAACTCAAACTACGTCAAAAAAAATCTTCAAAAATATATCGACTACATTCCGATAGTACAAGTATCCCTTTAAATCTCATTTTGCGATATGAGACAAACAGATATAATTGATGGTAGCAAACATATCCAAAAAAGATAATGATAGAATTCCAAAGCATATATGTTTTACGCAAGCTGTTAAAACATTGGCAAAATTCAAGATTTTCTTAAGAGACAACATCTGAAACTATCTTAATCACACCAGTTTAACAATATATACTCGTGTGATAAAATTCTAGTGTTTGTTGTAATTACCTTAATAAATAGTAATAAATAAAAGACGAAGTGTATATAAAGGTCGGGAACGCGGATGCTACAACCATCAATATGGCAACCGTGAACCACTTACAATCTAACGGGCCGTGGACTTGGTTGTCACCTTCACGTTTGTCCAAAAAATATATAGCATTAGTAGCACTTGCAGTTATCGAGTGTAAATAGGTAACACGTATGATGGTCGTTACTGTCCTAAGTTACAGCGTGGTAATGACAATGTTTGACTCGCGGTGTTGAAAGTGCATAATTTATCACAGGGATAACCCCGTCCATCAACTACACTAGTCACAGGAGTAATACGATAATCGTTATTAATATGTTATACAGAAATTCATGAAGATGAAGTCAGGTTGTCATTCAATTTGTACAAGCTTTTATCTAACTCACTAGTTAGATTTAAACCATTTCGAGATTTTCGGTTGAGCTGAAAATATAGCATGCCCATACCTGCGTAACTTAAATGAAAATACTTTATTTACTTAAACAGTAAACGTTGCTAATTTATTAGACGGGGACGCAACAGAAACAAGTAATCATAAAGAGCAACCAGTTTTTTTTGTCACAAAACCTTTACAAGATGAAATCTTGGCAGACTCGCGTACAGATGTGCAAGTTGCGGTAACGTTTAAACGTAAAAATTTATAGAAAAAAAATTACGAAGAAAATTAAAAATGGGAAATTAAAATAAATAGAAAGTTTTAATTCCCATAAAATATGTAAGAATTTTTCGGAATTTTCGTATTTTCGTTTAGAAAACTTTCTCTTGGCACATCATTGGGCTCGCCATGTGGTATGGGAAGTTAGAGAAGCAATTGAACAATGTAAATGCTGATTAAAAACTAACAATTTATTCAATACACACCTAATTTATAGTTATACAAACAATTACTTACATTATAAACTGAAATAGATGTCATATACGTCAGAAAAAGTGACCAAGCCTCTGGCCTCGGACACCGGAAGGCTTGGTCACTTTAAATACTTAATGTAACTACTTAAAATTGCAAATCAAAAATATTCAACAAAAATAATTGATTTGCTTTAAGATTCAATTACTTACATTCTCATCTCATTGTCATCATTTTAGCCATTCGGCACACTACTGAGCATAGGCCTCTTTTTATGGACGCAACCGGTCCCATTCCTGAGCTAGTTTCATCCATAAGTGACCCGCGATCTTTCGAATGTCGTCCACTGAAAGAGCCAACGGACGCTAAGGACTTCTTTCATACGAAATTGGCCAACAATTTGTCATGATTTTAGTCTGACTGAATTCGCTTGGCCCTGTAGCCAATATAATAATCGTTTGCAGAAAACGAAACGAAACATGCTGAGAAGAGACCATTTCGTGACACTTGTCTTACTCTACAATTATCTGTAATTTTTTTGTTCTTTCCGTAATGTCACGAATAAAGATATTTGTATTTCTATTTCTAAACGCTACAGGCTCTCGCTCACTCCTCAATGTTAGTGCGATAGAGAGATGGATAGCGTTTCGATTCGCTTTCTGCAAATGATTGTTATCTTGGCTAAGCCCCCTGAAGTTAGTACGAAAACGCCTTAGTGTTGAGCAGGGTGGCGTCAAGAGTCCAAGGGATATGAGGCATTTGAGCAGCGTTGATTAAGGCCACTCCCATATGTTTTCATATGTTTACCATGAACGCATCACCGCTCGGACGCCGCGCCGCCGTTTTGTATCCAATGTGTGGTGACTGCCAGTTGTCTTATATTATACTAGCCTTTTCCCGCAGCTTCGCCCGCGTACTATAAGTACTCAAAAAGGATACGATACCCATGTTGATTTTCAGACTTAGTGATCACATTTGCCCCTTTTAGGGGTTGAATTTTCAAAAAACCTGAAACACGTGTTTACTCATTTATCGTTAGGAATACTCCTGTGAAATTTCGAATAAAATAGTCTAACAAATCTTGATTCGCCATACAAACTTTGGACCCTAATTTTACCCCCTTAGGGGGTGAATTTTGAAAAATCCCTTCTTAGTGAACCCCTAGACCTTATAAGGAACCTACGTGCCAAATTTGGAATCTCTAGAACCAGCGGTTTGGGCTGTGCGTTGATATGTCAGTCAGTCAGTCAGTCAGTCAGTCAGTTTCTTATTTTATATATTTAGATGCTCCGTCTAATCTAATAGTAGCGGTACCTACTTACACAAGGATATTACAGGAGAAATTAATTTTGTAGTATTTTCAAGTTTTTAAAACTCGGAGTAGTTTTAATGCTCTTTTGGAGACGAAAGACGAAATATACCTTAAGCGCTATTTCTGATATTTTTCCTAAATTGTATGATAGGAGAAATAGAATCATGGAAAAGTTGTATGTATAAACAATAAACATCAATTTATCGCAATTGGTAATATTCGCACTTGGCTCTCATAAATATAAGACTAGGGTTTATATGGCGCTTCACAGTTACCTCATAAAGTATGGTTTTGTACAGCGCCATCTAGTAAAGCTATCAAACTTGGAACCTCAAAAATTCTTAAGCTGTGCTTAAACTTAAAAATTGTGAGTGTGAAAGTAGTACATATACATTTGTATAGACAAATACGAAAGTAGTACATATCTATATAGAAAAATACAAAGATAATGTATAAATCCATACTAATATTATAAATGGGAAAGTGTGTGTGTTTGTTTGTTTGTTTGTCCGTCTTTCACGGCAAAACGGGGCGACGAATTGACGTGATTTTTAAAGTGGAGATAGTTGAAGGGATGGAGAGTGACATAGGCTACTTTTTGTCTCTTTCTAACCCCCCACTTCCCTAAAATGGGGGGTAGAAGTTTGTATGGAGCATTACGGAGGGCAAAGGGGAGCCGTGTTACCCCGAACTTAACGCGAGCGAAGCCGCGGGCAAAAGCTAGTAGAGTATACATTCTTTTTGTGTTTGTCTAAATACCAATTTCATACTCACAATCTTTAAGTTAAGCCATTATGGGCTATAATTAGACCACGAATTAAAATATTATTTCATTATGACGTAAACAAGACTCGTAACTTACATAGCCTTTAAAGGCGCGGTTGTATCGTTCTCACTGTAAACCGACAATGAACCTTATTGTACAGATATAAAGTCCAAATTATCAGTTAATATTTTTTCTGTATGTAACTACAGTATTGATTGATTGATATTTTTGGCGTCAGGCCACTATATTATTTACCCCACAGTTTTTGATATGACTGACGATCCGTTTGACCTAGCATATGCGCCTTTACCCTTCACTATACACTTTCTGGTGAGGTTTGGTGCTTTGAGCATTTATCCTTGTTAAACCATGTTTTTTGCCCTTACCTATTTCGAGACTAGACTAATACCGACAACTTCTGCAACGTTGACTACGACTAACTTTAGCTTGGCTTGAACAACACGGTGTTGTTAACGAAACAGATGTTTACTCGTATATGAGATGGGAGAAAGAAGAATATTAAGATATTCAGTAGCTCAGTAGAGATGGAGTCACCTTTTTCAAGCCGGCCAAAGTTAGGCAATATTGCAGGAGTTGACGGCGCGGCGGTATTTTTGGCACGGTTCATGGTTTACAAATAGCAATAATGTTAATATTGGTATCTGAGAATATATCGCAAGGTGCTTTGTTCCAGTTAGACTTGAGGATAATGAAACGTCTCCTTTTTATATGTATTTATCTTAAATATTATTAAATGCATTTAGCTCCCAAGAATCAAACACTTTGCGATACCCAGATAGGATTACAGTCTCTTTTTAGTTGAAACTTTGGGAAACAATGTAACTAAAGACGTACAAAGTTCTAGAACAAGTTGTTCAAAGCACGTCCGTCTTTTGTTTCTATTTTCTTATAAATATCTTGAACTATACTTCGTTTTTTATAAGTAGTAGTAGAAAAATAGCTGTTGATTTTGCACGCGTACTTGTCGTTATTTTTATAGAGAAATAAAAGAGACTATTAATTGTTTCCGTTATTCGAGATACGTTTAACACAATAAAAGGCAAAAGGTCGAGTTTTAGAATAGTTTTTCCGGAAATCCCACGATTTTCCGAGCTCGAAAAAACGAAGTTATAGAATTCGTTATTTTATCAGTCAAAAATATATTTTTAAATCTAATTAATTGAATCTTATTTTAAATATTTGTAAAGAATTGAATACGTACTTATAATATATTTATGACAGTATATTATTGTAGGTAGGTATCAATGTTATTACAAGCTATGCGATTTTTTATAGCTGCCATGCGAGCTGTTAAAATGGATGTCTTATAATTTATGCAATGCATTTTTTTTAATTATTGAAACTTCAATTTCGGTTGAAGGAAAACATAGTGAGGAAACATGCATGTGTCAACGAAGAAATTCGAAGGTATATCAAGCCTGACCAGAAATATATGATCATGCGCCATGTTGCGGAATTTCATTGGAACTAATTTCTTACACTGGCAATAATTTTAATGACAGAATGATATGCATGTGTGAGTGCATTGATAGGCTGTCACTGTAATTGAGGCGGTTTACTTAAATAATAATAGTGTTGAATATTATATAATAAACGACAGAAAATTCCCAAAATTATCCATAGTCAAGAGCGGAACATTGTAGATAGTGTATACAATAAACTGCTGTAAGTAATACGCTCGGGAACTGAAACTTTTTCGCTGTGAAATATTTTCAAATTAACATCAAAGCTGACAGGTAAACAAATCAAGATGTCACCATATCATAGAGAACTGAACTGTTGCCATCTAATTGAGAATAATAGCGCCCTCTTGACAATAATCATATATTTCTGGTCAGGCTTTACATATATTCGGTGTCATTAGAAAAGTAAAATAATGAAAACAAACGCATTTACCTTCATTGCTTCACAAACACGCACTTTTAATGAACAACTATGGTTTCATTCCCAGCTTACACTTAGCTTGTTATTCATATTAATTCTTAGTAAAAATATCCGTTAATTACATACATATTTCAGTGAAAACGAGCTTCTTTAACAACAATATTTTGGCATGTGTCAAATGCTTTTTACTTCAAACGCAGCCATATTTGTTTACCTTATTTTGTTTTCCTATTGACTCCGAATATATGTGAAGTCCCACATCCGATTTGGGCCAGCGTGGCCATAGCCCTAACTCTCTTAAAGCTAAGAATATATTGAATTTACTCAATGTTGTTCGACATTAGCTTAATTAATGTGTGCCAATTTTAATAATTTTACTCATACATCAGCTGTGCTATTTACAGGGGCGGATCCAGGATTTTGTTCAGGGGGGGCACTTTCCTTCACAAAAAGTCTCGCGGTCCGCGCCTATGGGCCCCGTAGTATAAGAGGTTGGCGCAATTGTCCCTGTTACCCCCCCCCCCCCCTCTGTATCCGCGCCTGGCTATTTACTTACCGAATCTAATTACATCATCAAAAACTAAGAAGTATCTCTGGTTTATAAAAACCAGAACCTACCTTACTACCTACCTACGATACCTACAGAAGTTAATGTTCCTTGGGTTTAGACATACGGTGAGGGGGGAAAGACTGTTGCTAAGGCAAGAGCGTCTACATTTTTAACTCTTGTACTTCTTAATACACCGCGAAGGCAGTGTCTAGGGAATGCTCCCGGTTCTGATTTTGTATGGCGGTAACCGGGAATTCCCGGTTCCGGTACTGGATTTGTATAGAAAACGAGTACCGGGAGCAAACCCTAGCAGGGTCGGTAAACCAATAAAACAAAACGCTTATGTCAAGCGTATACACAAGAACACGAAAAGTATAGCATTGTAGACGGTCTTATCCACGGTGACCTTTTTTCTTTCAAGTATATATATACATATAGTATATAAGTAAATACATAACCGGACTCCCCTTAAGTTACCTACACGACTCGCAAAATTATTCAATGTCTATCAAAAACGTGTCTATAGAATTTTTGATCTTCATTAGTTTAGTACTTTCATAGATACGAGTTGGCATTTGGCCATTATTTTGTGCCTCATTTTAAATCGACTGCCAAAAACTCTTACTTTTGTAAGATGCACACGACATAATAGACACAGATTAGTGTCTAACTAGATAGATTTATCTTGACTAGACATATATTGTCGGTGGGCTAGGTTCTGTCTCATAGAAAGATATCATACCATGTGAATGCACCAGAATAGAGTATCGTATCGGTAATTTGCTGTGAATGGCAAAGTATAAAAATACCCATATAACTTGCGTAAAAAACTTATTGTTTAATATTGCTTAGGTATTCGAGTTTTTTTTTGCCATCTATACAGGAATTGATATATCTAAAGAGATGGGTCTTTTTAATTTAAACGATGCTTTTATCCTTATAATTAAGTATTAAAACACAACTTTTACAAATTAATTACATTTTCACTGAACGAAACTACGTCAGTACTTACATTTAGTACCAGTAGTTCAATGTTCGGACATAAAAGTTACTGCCCAATTTGATCCAAGCTAATTTGAGCTTTGAACTAAGAAGATAAAGTCGAATTTTAGTTAACAGGTCTCCCCCTTATTTGCTAGGTGGTAGTTACTGCTAGGTAAACCTATCAAAGTGTGATCCTAAACTCATGTTAGGACAGTATTTGGCTTCTACAGGGTGCTTTTGGCCTTGGGGTTGTAGGGAAATTGAAGTACTCTAAGAAAATGGTACATACATCTAATGTTTAGTGTCTATAAAACACGATATATTTTTAAATTACACATCATTAAAATCAATAAAATTTTATGGATGTTTATATAATGTAAGCCCAAAACGATCTTGACAATCCTTTGTAGTGACAAAGATAAGTGTATCTGCTATTTGTACATATTAAATTTAACACAGCTAACTTTTATGAATAAGGAGTACTGTAATATTTTGTTACATAAAAGCAGCGCCATCTAGCGGCGAAGCGGTGTTGTTATTCCTGCAGTTTCCACAGGGCGTTCCGTCCACGCTCCTAAATTATACTAATAATGCCTGGAATACGTTTGACCTACTTTATGACCATAAACAGTGTTTTCTGTGTATGTGGTTACATTTATAGCTAATACTTTTGTATTCGCCCCGTACAGATCGGGATCCCACGGACTACTTAAATAAAACTTTTTTATTTAAGTAAGTATTAACTTAAATAACATTTTCATAGTAGGTACAGGTTTACAAAGTATACAAAGTAAACAAGTGTGGTTGAAATGGTGTATGGAAGCTCAAGATGGAGTGATTTGCAATAATTTCGACAAATAGGTAATATAAAGCTAACGTAGGTATTTTGGACTTTATTCTAATTTGCCGCGCCTAAGGTTGCCATATGGAAAAATTAAATACCCGATAAAAGTTCTGACCTACCCCTAAAAGTTTGACATTTTTTATAACAGAGATTTGGAGTAACTTAATTTGTTTTTTTTTATTGTTTAATAAATACACTTATCGTTTCATTAATTAAAACTATGTAAACTAAGCCAGACTCTGAGTTTTCTATTAAAGTATTTTCCTTCAAGTGCTCTTATTTCGGCTGGTAATTTGTTATACACTGCAATGTTCATACTAAAGGCATTCCTTTTATATATGTCAAATCTGCAACGCGGCGCGGTTGGTGCAAAAGATTTCTATATTGAGCTCTCATAGCTCCTCAGTAACACAGCCAATATTTCCTGTTTACTTCGTTTTTTAGTTTCTACTTCTTTTATTTCTATTTTGTGCAATTTTATTAACCATAATAATATTCGATTGTAATTGGCTACTTTCCTTTAAAAATATATTTAGTCCGTCAGTTAGATTATCAAAAAAATATTGGACACGTATTTTTTTGTCAATCAAACAAAAAATGGTGAAGATATAGCCCGTTAAATTTTATTATATTATATTTAAACACTCCTATGATATTTAATTTAATTATTATTATTATTTATTTATTTATACTTAAGTAGCAACAAAACCGTATATAATTGAAATTAGAAGTATTTATTGTGCTTATTTTGTTTGGGTATAACCCATCCATAGTAGATATCATTGGTTATAGCTAAAAAACTGTTCAAGTAAAGTCAATTTGAAGGTCATCGGGTGTTGTCAGCCTCCAATTTCTTTTACCTCGCTGCTAGCATTCATATTCACCCGATCTCGGTATACTGACAAAGGCCCTCGAGGCTGCAATAACCAAAAACAAAAAAAAAACAACTACAACGGCTTCACGGACACGCTCACAGCCCGATGTCGCAAAAATAGTTAAAATAAATATTCATAAAATGAATTTACCTTTAAATCAGTTTAACCATTGAAATGAAGGAAATGTATATAAAATCCAAACAAAGAGCCAGGCATAAATGTTTCCAGAAACACGTTTGGCGAGAATAAACGTGAACGAAAAATAATACAATTGCAATAAACTGTTTTTTCCTGGAAGTAATAACTTTATTGAATAACTACAAAATAAAACCTCAATCAGATTCCACTCGGCAAATAAACCGTTCTATAAATAACAGCAATAAAAATGAGAGAGAAAATCCGGGGAATGGGAAATGGAGCCGAAACGAAACAGAGTAAATAATAGTTATAACAATGAAACGGAATACCATGTGTAGTTTTAATATTAAACGTCTATTTTTAAATTACCGTTATTCTTTTATTTAGGCATCAATAAAATGCACCAATGAACGTCTAAACGTACAATTGTACCGAAAAAAAATTACAATCCATACACATATTCTCTAAAACACTTAAGTAAATAAATATTAAACCCTTATTATGGGGCGGTTTCAGGGAATTTTGAAATAGAACTTTGTACAATTTCCATGAACTATACTTTTTTGTTGTCGCTAGTAGTTTATAGAAGGATATTTTAAGGGTACCCGTGTTTCGAGTAACAATATAAGGTATTTATCAAAACGATTGGTTCCTATGCAGTTTGTATGGGAGTTTAAACTGTGACGTCATAATGTGTTATGAACTTATGAATATTATAACGAATTGAACTTTTATATATTTTTTACCCATTTTGGGGTGACAACAGCTAAATTCCATGCCTATCTTTTTCAGCGCTAGTGGAAGAGAAACACTGTGTTACGATTAGTATGGGCAAAATTTTAAAAATGATGATTTAAAAAAAAACTACGTATGAATTGAGAAATATAAAATCATGAAGATTTTAGTATTTTAATTACAGACGTATTAGTCAAGAAATTAAAGCCATACAACTGTTTAAAGCTTATTTAAAGATGTAACTTTGGAATTATTTTTTATCGAGCCGATTTCGTCCAATAGGCATGATGAATTTTTTCATGTATGGTATCAATCGATTCGTTTTGTTGTAAGGATCAAATGTCTGTAGAGGGCCAATTGCGGTAAAGCAACGCAAAAGTCAGAAATTAGACTCAAAATCTGGCACTCGCTTTTGTTTTTCGTCAAAGACACTTTTTAGAGATATTTTACCATATCTGTATAGTTTTGATAATATCCAAAGTATAATCAATAAGATTTTTTATCTAATACAGTGCCATCTACTCATTGCTTTGCGTGTTTATCCTCATTGCACTTATGTATTGCATTGGTGATCTCTCTCTTACTTCTAATCTCTGCATAAATGCATCACCCAGCACACCACCCACACACACACATTCAACACCAACTTTAACGAATTTCTGTTTGGCTTTATGGTTTACTGGTAGAGTACCTATGCCTTGAGACATTAAGTCCGCCGCGTGCAATAAAGTATAAAGGAAATCGGTGTTTGTGAAAAGCAGTTATCACCATGTTGTTCTGAATGGCACTGAGTGCGAGCAAGTCAACGTTATGCAGTACATGTGAGAGCGAGATACCACGTTCTGATCTTTCTTTCTCACCTATAGCTGACGTTCGCCGCTGCCGACGTCGTGTGAAGTGGTAGCAAAGTGGTAGCCCTGAGTATGTAGTCTGTGGTAGTATTCTAAAATGGGGAAGCTAACTTTCAAAGTGACATCTCCAATATTGGTCCTTAGAAAAGCTAAATTTGTATGGTGCGAAGTAGTTTATTTATTTTCGCGAAATTTAGTCTCGAATCGCTCCGAAATTGAAATCCACCGGTTTCTGAAATAAACTAAAATTAAAATTCTGTAGAATAACGCCCTACGGAAGGCCTAAGAAAAGCTTTTTGACTGCATACTAGTTAGGGCCTTATCACACTTGAGCGATTTGAAAGCGATTTCTATACAAAACTCGTACGCGGTGAACTCGCGGCGTGTTCGCTCCCATACAAAACTCGCTCGTAAAAAAGTGTGATAACGCTCTTAAGGACTATTCATCTTCTGTCTTTCTCTAATTGTATGTAATCTAGAACAGAGCTCTCTACAAAAAGTTTTCACCGACCTTCCCCATTGCAGGCCTCTAACGTCCATTAAATGTTTAATATTGTATCGGCTTCGTGAGAAGCAATAACGCTGTCTTTAAATAGTTATCGATCATTTTTCATTTGATTTGAAGAATTGTGTGACTTTGATTTACGTTTTACGGTCGCTTATGAAGGTCAGAAAGTGGGCCGTATTCTAACTTTAAAACACGTATAGACACGATCCAACTTCAATACAACTCCAATTCATCAACAACGCAATACAGCTACGGCATAAACGTCTGAATCAGAAATATCAGAATTGCTTGAGAAATATTCCAACAACTCCAATACAACTTCAATATTGGTTGATTGTTTGTTGTGTGTTGGAGTTATGTTTGAGATAGGTTGTGTTCTTATTGTATTGTTAATGTATTTTAAAATTAGAATCCGGCACAGGAGAACTTCGGTATGTCCTTAAACTACGCCAACGGGCACGATCAGCGAATGTCATCTCGCTCAAATCTGGAGCAGAGCCCGACTGGGGAAGTACCTCCACCCTACAGAAAACCACAGCTAAATAGCACTAGACCCTACTTATAGTAATGTGTTCCTACTGGTGAGTAAGGTTGCCAAAGAGCTCAAAGAGGACCCAGTGTGTCTACGATGAGGGACCGTCTTGTTCCTTTAGCCATCAACACAGTGAATCCTCCTTTGTGTAAAGGGTCGGCAACGCGCATGTGATTCCTTTGGAGTTGCAGGCGTCCATAGGCTACGGTAGCTGCTTACCATCAGGCGGGCCGTATGGTTGTTTGCCACCATCGTGGTATTAAAACCATTTTCTATCGGGTGAATGAGGATGAGCCCCACAGATTATGTTTGGTTCCGACTGCCTTGCTTAGAAAGGCTTTTACGTACAAACATGGCCACAGAGATATTAAGAAGTTTTTATTCTTATATGTCACTTTTTTCAATTTTGAAATAGGTAAAGAATGACCAGAAATATATGATCATGCGCCATGTTGCGGAATTTCAGTGGAACTAATTTCTTACACTGGCAATAATTTTAATGACAGAATGATATGCATGTGTGAATGCATGTGATAGGCTGTCACTGTCATTGAGGCGGTTTACTTAAATGATAATAAAGTGTTGAATATTAAATAATAAATAAACGACAGAAAATTCCCAAAATTATCCACAGTCAAGAGCGGAACATTGTAGATAGTGTATATAATAAACTGCTGTAAGTAATACGCTCGGGAAATGAAACTTTTTCGCTGTGAATCATTTTCAAATTAACATCAAAGCTGACAGGTAAACAAATAAAGATGTCACCATACCATAGAGAACTGAACTGTTGCCATATAAATGAGAGTAATAGCGCCCTCTTGACAATAATCATATATTTCTGGTCAGGCTTTACTTAGCTTAGTTTTACTGTTTAACTGAGGTGGTAAGCGTGATTTGGACTAAAATGTACTCGTAACACATTTATGTGTTACATTACTCGCTTAAAATAATACTAACTAGCATCATACTTCAAATTTCAAGACAGTTAAGTGACAAGCTAGCGCGAGAAACGCAAATAGTACTTTCGCGGTTAATTTCAAATTCCCATTTCACTTTACATAAACGTACTCGTATACAGTTAGACAACCCACAGACTGCATTAGCGCGGGCAAATATCAGAGAAAAACCAACCGACTTGTCATTGTGCCAACATTACAAACATTTGCAATTCAAATTTTATTCCCTAGCAACATCGCCCCGATGGCAGCGTTTTGTAATACCCGCGATCTTCCGAGCAGACCGAGCGCTTTTCTAGAATGTACCAATGGCTTACAATCCCTATCTTTTTCTTTTTAAACGGAAGTGAAAGAGAGCGCTGAGCGATTAATGAGCGACGGGGCCACAAAATCAGAAAAAATATGAAATAAGAAAATTGCGTAACTGTCTTTGAAATGTAACCATTATATTAACCTACACTGAAAAAAATTAAGAGCCAAATAAGATGCATTTTATCTTAGTTGCTAATAAAATATTTGGAATAATAATATTTTTATTTACTATATCTAACTATATGATAACTTTTACTAAGTGCTCTTAGCTTCAACAGACAAGATGTTAAGTATTAGGCTCATATGAAGTCAAGATGCGTGTTACATTTAATAAGATCTTCGTTGGAGCAAACCTGTATTTTTCCGGTGTAGAAGTATTTTTGTGTTTTTTGGGTTTTTAGGGTTCCGTACCTCGAAAGTAAAAAACGGAACCCTTATAGGATCACTTTGTTGTCCGTCTGTCTGTCTGTCTGTCTGTCTGTCTGTCAAGACCATTTTTCTCAGGAACGCGTGGAGGTATCAAGCTGAAATTTATATCAAATACTCAAGTCTATTGTCCCTTGGAGCTGTGAAAAAATCAAACTTAAAAACCAATGCAATCAAAAGATACAGTCGTTTATGCTGCAAATTTTAGAGTTTTTCGGCACTCGCAAAACCTACGGGGTACTTCCCGTGAACTCAGAAACTTGAAATTTGGCACGAAGTAACGTCATATAGCATAGACAATGCAAAAATTACAAAAAGCAGACATTTTTAGTAAAATCATACAAAAAAATATTTTTTTAAATTTTAAACTTACTACCTTTTTCCTCGTAAACGCGTGGAGGTATTAAATTGAAATTCATGTCAAATACTCAGGGCAATAGGACCTTTCAGATGTAGCAAAACCAAACTTTTATGTCAACGCAATCAAAAGAAATAGCAATTTAAGTCGCATATTTTGAAACTGAGTACTCGCAAGAAACTAAAAACCTAAAGGGTACTTTCCGTAAACTCAGAAACTTGAAACTTGGCACGAAGAAACTTTCATATAGCACAGACAAAGTAAAAATGACCAAAAGTAGACATTTTGAGTAAAGTCATACAAAAAATATTTTTTTCAATATTATACTTACTACCTTTTTCCTTGTAAACGCGTGGAGGTATTAAATTGAAATTCATGTCAAATACTCAGGGCTATAGGAACTTTCAGATGTAGCAAAACCAAACTTTTATGTCAACGCAATCAAAAGAAATAGCAATTTAAGTCGCATATTTTGAAACTGAGTACTCGCAAGAAACTCAAAACCTAAAGGGTACTTCCCGAAAACTCAGAAACGGCACGAAGAAACTTCATATAGCACAGACAAAGGAAAAATTACGAAAAGTAGACATTTTTAGTAAAATCATACAAAAAATATTTTTTTAAATTTTTAACTTACTACCTTTTTCCTCGTAAACGCGTAGAGGTTTTTGCTTGTTATAGGTATTTACGGAACCCTCGGTGCGCGAGTTGGACTCGCACTTGGCCGGTTTTTTTTGGTATATGTCAACATTGTATTGTGACTAAAATTTTCGTGCCGTATCGCTATATTCGAACGCTCGTTGAGCTACTTGAACAGCAGTGTCGATGTCGATTAATTAAAGGCATTCTTTTCCAATTTCAAACGGCGAACGTGCATTGGCTGTCGAACTGCCGTACGACATTTTAAATATCGAAGCCAAATGGCGTATTTTTAAATTGGAGGCGTTTGTTCGGTGCCATCGATTTGTTTCGCTTAATTGAAACTGTAGTTTTATTCGTTCGTTTTCTCTTGTAAATTTTCTTTGACACATAATTTAAGTTGAAATAGTTTTAGTACAATGCGTTCTATTTTCACCAGAGCCGCAGGCGAATATAGTAAAGTCAGAGAAGAAGATATTAGGTAGTTATCAGGCGCGGATACAGGGGGGGGGGGAACAGGCGCAATTTACCCCCCCCCCCCCCCCCCCCACTGACACGCAAACCTTGTATACTACGGGGCCCGTAGGTGCGAACCGCGAGATTTTTTGTGAAGGAAAGTGCCCCCCCTGAACGAAATCCTGGATCCGCGCCTGAGTAATAGAGAAATACATTCGCTTCAGAAATATACTGCTCCTTCGGTATTCTGGTTAAAGCCCTGTTTTGTTAAAAACTAAAACGAATAAGAAATGCACATTGAAAATACATGTCTGCGTTTAAGCTGTCATGAAGTTTAGTAGGTAGCTGGAAATTTTCCTTTCCGGCGCTGTTGATATAAACTTTGTTTTCTGAAGCGAGAAACCGACATTTCGATGTAAAATGTTTCGCCATGAATAGTGCTAAACTTTGTTAAAGTAATATTTATTTTTACTGCATAAGCATGGTACAGTCACCTACAATAGTGTTTTCCTACACGAAGGCCGCAGAAAATATGTGACACGCTCTTATTAGTAGCCATAGGAGCGTGGTATATATTTATGCGGCCTTCGTGTAGTAAGATACTATTGCCGGTGACTGTAAAGGTGACGTCAAAAATGTGTATACGATTCTGCACCTTATTATAAGGAAGTAAGGTTCATGTTCAGCAGTGGACGTCTTTCGGCTGATATGATGTTGATGATGAAGGTTCAAAGGTATAAACATATTTTTGACGGATATTACAGTCAGCCGCAGAAGTAGCTAAGCAGCCGAGGTGTTCATAATTATCTTGACATGACATTATTTAAGTCATTTAAGAGAACACTACCTACTTAAGGCGCATCACACATTTGAGCGGAATGAGGGTTTCTGCGATCGTGTTTTTCACTAGATGGCAGCACCGTGGCGTGAGCTGTCAGAATTATCCACCAATCATGATTAATCTTTGTTTTGATTGGTGGATTTTGACAGCTACTGTCAAACAGACCTCTCGCCACGGTGCTGCCATTTTGTGAAAAATTCGATCGCGGAATCTCTTATGGTATCCAAATACATCAAAAAGTAGGAAATTTGTCTGTGGTAGCTGAATTTATGTATTGCAAAACAGACAATTTTCAGCTGGATATCCGGCTTCCAGCTGATTTTTCTCTATGGTGGAGCGGCTAACTACTTTAATTCTGCTTCCAACTGTACGTGAAATATAAGGCACATTATTTTTCTTTTGAGTTCGTATGATGGACGAGGTTATCCACATAATCAAGCAAAGTCACTCAACTCAACACAGTGCGTTTAAAAATTAATTTGAAACATTATTAAGCTCTATTAATTTAATATATTATAGACATTAATTTCCTAATCTTTATGATTTATTTTTTTGAATATCTATGTTTCATTTGTTTTGTGAATTCGTTGTAGTTTAAGGACATTCATCTGAAATTATTCATAAAACATTTTTTTTATAGGCATAAGTCATAATAACAAACCGATAATACCTTATTATAAAATGCAATTATGAAATTAATTTAATGTGATAGCTACTTTTTGACCCGTTACCGTAAAATGGGGTGAGTAGGGATTGCGTGGAGAGTTGGATTATGAATGGGGAGAGAAGGGATGCCAGGGGGGTGAGATGGTTTTTAAAGGCTACTGCTACCTAAATAATCTATTCGTATTACAAATAGAGCTATAGTGATATTCATAAGAAAAAAAAATAGATCCAACAATGTTCCAAAATCACCTTTGTATGAAATCCCATCTCACCCCAACTACGAGGGTGAGGAGGGATTTTGTGTTTATTGGTAAAGTTATGAAATGGAACTACCCAAAATCATAAAAAAAACTAAAATACAAACGTCCGGAACTGTTATTACCATTCAGTTTATTATTATATATACCATTCAGTTTACATATGTAAAATTAAAATATTATCGAGGTTTCAATGTCAGTTTTCTCCCTACCCCATTTTACGGTACTCAGTCACTTATAACCGTTGTACTACCATTTTGCCGAAAATCCTTCCGCCTAATTTCATTTCTCGTACAACTTATCGCAAAAAGTTAAGTTAGCATACCAAAGTTTACCAAGTGAATGTTTCGCGTAGTTTTTTAGGTTAAATAAATATTCTACATAGTCGAATAATACTAACAAATAAACTACACTTTAAGATCATGAACTAAGATCACATAATTCGCACCAAAATCACAAAAAAAATCCGATTCTAATTTTTAGGCAGAATTAAGTTTACTAGTATTTGACAAAGCACAATCCTATTAAAAACCTAGGCATCTTTTTCAGCCTTCTAAAAGGGATGTCATTCGTGTCCCAAACGGTGGCCGGTCTAAGTAACCCCCGGCGGGACGACCCCCCCGCTCCACCCCGCCAGTACTGCCCCCAGGCAAGGTTACAACTTTCCAGAAAAAACAGCCTTCCCGAGTGGGACCCCCCCGTCCGGGCCAGAAAGAACAGCCTACCCACTAATTTCCTGGAAACAGTGCCCGAAGACCAGTGACAGTCAACGCCGTAAGTGATGTTGGTGTTCCCTCTGGCGCATGGTCCCGCACTCGAAGAGGCCTCGAAACGGTCTTGCATGTTAGCTTAGGAGACCTGCACGTTTCCTAGTTTTGTGTTTTGTATATAATTGTTTAGGCTGGGTGAGAAGATGGGAAAAGAACGATTAAAGAAATTGAGAACAACGTCATACAGAAAGAGCGAGGTCCCTTGTATATTTAAACCATTACCTAAGACAAGAAGAGACTAAGAAAAGTGACAAAAGAGTTATGAAAGATGATCCTATGACTTTATGTAATGCCTGTAATTGGGAAGGAACTGGCTCTTGAGACACAGGGAAACCTAGTTTGAGAGCCAAATGCCATTCGTATCAATGTACACCTAAAGTTGCAATAAAGATTGTTTATGTTTATGTTGTTGTATCCCAAAGATGGTTCCGAAAACTCTGGATGTTTTTTTTTTAACTAACCAGTGTTGATTGATCCCGAATATATAATTCGATAAAATAAAAGACAAATAAGTTAAATCCATTAAACAAATGAGGTACGGAAGTACAGTCAGAAACAGCGGATTATACGTATATAAACGTAGTGTTAGAAGTATATGATCGTAAATATGTTTACCTCTAACATCTAATCATCTAATGTCGATTGCGATATGTCTACTCAGTAAGGCACACTTATAAGGAAAAAGGCTCGCGAAAGATATACTATATCGACATTTTCTAAACGTTGGTGCAATTCTAGGTATTGACGCAGAGCTGGCCACGTCAGTTATGACACAATTATGAGAGCAACGAAATCCCTCTCGTTATTTTGCTATAGGTAATAGCAATAGGGTATAGCAAAATAACGAGAGGGGTTTCGTCTTATTTCTAGATCCGGACATCTGGCAGCTGTTATGTGGTGGAGGCCAAAGAATGAATTCCACTTCAAGAATACAAAGCCTAGAGTTTAATTATAAATTATATGAATAATTTTATTATATTATTGCAAAAAGTTTATGTTGGTGGAAATTAGTGCCAAACGACGTTTAATATAATTCGTAGTTTGTCGCCTACTGTATTTGTTTCCGGAAATGTTTAGTTCTAATGATAAAATATAAGCCCTATCCTCTAACTGAGACAATTTACCTATATCCAATTTTTAAAAAATCTAGTCTGTCACACCTTTACCCATTCGGCAGTTTTTACCTATTTAGGTATTACTATTTTCTAATTTAAAATAGGATTTTTTCTAGTCTATCACTCTAATCTCCACCCATCAAAAGCTGTCAGATGCCCGGATCTAGCAATAAGGATAGCAATCTACCTAGACGGGTTTGTTGCTCTCATTATTGCGTCAGTCCTCTTAGTCAACGACTATCGACTTGGTACTAAATAAAAATACTTGGAATGCCTTAATAGAACTAAATGGAGGAAGTTTAATTTCTCAATCGGACATGCTAGCTCCGGAAAATCATACCATATCTAGAAAATTAAAACCTGACTGTGGGCAGGTTTTGCAAACATCTTATATCTGCCTACCCTAAGTCACTCCCATAACTGATTCTAAGGACATTTCGTTCATTAAATCTATCAAAGTAAGAACAAGTATCAAAGTAAGTATAAAGTGGCGAAGGATACCATTCAGTTTAATACGAAATACACTACTCAACCTTGTCCCACAGTAAGCTCAATAAGGCTTGTGTTGTGGGTACTAGACGACGATATATGTAATAGATATATACATATAAATACTTAAATACATAGAAAACATCCATAACTCAGGAACAAATATACGTGATAAACACAAATAAATTCCCTGACCAGGATTCGAACCCGGGACCTCCTGCTTCATAGGCAGGATCACTACCGACTAGGCTAGGAGGCCGTTAAAACCAGCTACTCTTTATGACATCGATATATGTTACTGCGAAGCAGCTATGAATTAAGTAGGAAATCGAAACTGTGACGCTACGATAAATAAATCCACCACCTTATATTGTATAATTCGCTGATTTTAAAATAATTGATATTAAAACATTATTGAGCTAGTATTTCGCGTTTATTTTCCCAAAGATTTCACCTTAACTAAAGGTGAAGAAAAACCTATTGAGCCTGTATTTGGCGACCTTATGCACTTTGTAAGCTTCTTGCACTTCAAGAACATGTGCACTATGAAGTTGTGGAAAAATCCTTGTTCTATTTATAAACATCACTTAAAGATATTGCCCTGTCTTTAAGTAATCGCTGTGAGCTCGCGTGTGGTGACCAAGTTTTGCATAAAGGTTAACAACTGACAGGGTTATCTTTAATGTGTCAGAACTGTAATGAACTATTAAGTTCAGGAAACGGTAGTGTACCTTAACCTTAATGCTTTAAATGTTAAGCTTAAGGGCCTCATGGATTAGAACATAAAATGTAATGAACAAAATGTGGTGGATTATTTTGTAAGTATTTTTACATACCTACATGACAAAAACGACGCATTTATCCAGTGAAGGGGGCCTCCGAACCTAAAGATCTTGACCCGTCAATTTTGTGTAAAGAAAGGAAATTACGGATCACAGGCTGTTGGAAACAAGAATGACCTATTAAAATGGTTTTATGATGTACGTTGTTGAATAACCGCTATGGATTTATAAACGGACGACCACCAACAGAAAACAAATGTTATTACACTGGAACAGTCTTATTTTTCAAAGGAGCAAACCAGAAATCCAATTTCTTACAGTTTTATTCTATAACTTGGGAGGTTTTTTGGCGATACTGTACTGGAATTTGCAGTGAACCAACGATCAGAAGGATCGACCCGTTATAAAATGAAAGGAATTGATCATTTTGAAAATTCTTCAGCGATAACTTTGTACATCGGTGACTTTAATGACGATTATGAATAACTAACGTTGTTCTATAATTGAAAGCCTTTTAAAATGTCTATTGCGTTTTTTGGCTTACCACCAATTGAATACACCTTTAGAATACAATATACACGGTGTAACATGAGAAAACCGAATAATTTTAACCGCGTATTCCTGACCATAATTGGAGACTAAAATGTCGTATAAACTTTTCTAGATTTGGCGAAAAAAAACTTTTTTTTTTGCTTTTTTTTTGTGTGTTTTGTGTTTAACATAAAAACATAAATGTTATTGGTAAAGATGTCGATTAAAATAAATTAGTACATTTTTTTTCGAAAAAATAGTTTACGTAAAGTATTCCTTGGCACTTTGATATCTGTCAATAAGAATGTCTAGACTAGACCCCATAAAGGGTGAAATCGCCATCAAAAAAGCGTTTTGCACTGAGTGACAATAAAAAATGTTTTTTTATTTAATTGGTAGTAACTCTGAAACTAAGCGAATTCCAGAAAAGTTTATACGACATTTTAGTCTCCAGTTATGGTCAGGAATACGCTGTTAAAATTATTCGGTTTTCTCATGTTACACCGTGTATTTTAACTTAAGAGGCTGACAACACTCGATAACCTTCAAATTGACTTCACTTAAACAGTTTTTTAGCTATAACTACTTGTTTTGGGAAAGTAAAAAAATTATATGTTAATATTAATTATATTGGGAAGAACTTTGTTAATTCCGAAACACGATTGGACGAAATCGGCTCAATAGAAAATAATTCCAAAGTGACATCTTAAAATAAGCTTTAAACAGTTGTATGTCTTTAATTTCTTGACTTATATGTACGTCTGTAATTAAGGACTAAATTCCACCACACTAATTTAGTATTAGTAAGTTCATTGTTTTATATTTCTCAATTATAGCGTAGTTAATTCATTATTTTGCACAACTTTCAATGAGCTCCCATACTAATCGTAACACTGTTTCTCTTTCATTCGCGCTGAAAAAGATAGGGCTAAAATTTTGCTCTTGTCATCCCCTTAAGTAAGTATATCCGATAACGCAACTGTCCCAGTAATAATATCTTACACCGTGAAGCCCACAAACATATCTAACACAATTTTAGAGCCATGTGAATGGTCAACATATTTTTGCGGCCTTTGTTGTGTAAGATATTATCTTCCTACACGAAGGCCGCTAAAATTTGTGACACGCTCTTATGGCCCTACAAATAAGAGCGTGTCACATATTTTTGCGGCCTTCGTGTAGGAAGATACTATTGCCGGTGACTGTACCAACCAAGCTTAAATCACATAAGTCTCGATGTTTAGTAGTATCACCCGAACACTTATAAATATCTAATTTGTGTATAAAATAAACATATAATATATTATATATGTATTGTTAGAGCATAGATAAAGTGACAACCCTAAGCACTATTATAATTTCTTCGTTGCCTTCTTTTATTTCCAGCCTCTTATTGTGTTTTACTATAAATAATTAAAGTATTTTCTTATCTCTGTGAACTATGTTTTTGCTTTTAAAATATGAATATGATATAAAATAATGTCGATTTAGATCCAAAACACCTCAACCTTAGCTGTTGCCGATGCTGCCTGTACGATAATGTTTACTAATGTGAAGTGAATTGGTTTTTAAAACAATCTACGACGTTTAAGTAAAAAAAAGAAAATCGCCGTTTTAAAATAAAAATAAATCTTACATCAAAGTGTGGGCTTAAATTAAATTAACACCCTTTTCTACAAAATTTCTAGAAACGTCTTAATCTATCCGTAATTAGTCAATTATTTACCGGTTCTTCGGCGGATCGTTTCTTTATATTTCCGTTAATTGTAATGGTAAATTCCTAGCCTTAAATGCAGTTAATTAATCAAAGATGCTAATTAGCTGAATGTCTGCGACAACGTCGATAACATATAATTTTTTGTATCTGATAAGACTTTCGATGGTGTAAACCTGCATTAAATTTATCTTGTAGTCTGAGACACCACGCTAAAATGACGTACCTAGTTGTTTATAAAATATGCTTGTAAAAAATTAAAATTATAATATTTGCTTAGGAAAATCTGAGCACCGCCGCTAGCCTGGCGGTAAGACATCCAACTTTAAATCCAGAGGTTTCGGTTTGAAACCCCGACTTGTTCCAATAACTTTTTCGGAACATACGTACGAAATAAGTATTATCTGATGTTTTATAGTCGCTTTTTGATAAAGGAAAGTGTCGCGAGAAAACCCAGAAGGAATGTTCAATTGACAATAGCTTTAAAAAATAACTAGTGCTTACACGAAATCTTGGTATTACGTTGCCAAGTGGACCCTAGGGTGCATTGATGCGTGGTAAAAGCTAGGAAGATGACGGATTCATCTAATTTATTTTTACATAATACTTACTGGGTTTAAATTAAAGGGAAGTTTTATAGAATGACGATACCTTAGTATTATTCGTGATTATTTTGCTAGAAATATTGTTCATGATTAATATCAGGGTTTACATAAATAATTAAATTGATATTTGAAGTCGGTTGATTATTCAGTTTTACCATCGGCGTCATGTTCGTGAAATAAGAAAAAAAATGTCTGTATCTCGAACTATTAATGTTCGAAATGACATGTCCTGTCATAATTTTTATTTGGTTGGCTAAGCTCTTTTAATATTCTGGTTACATTAGAGACTGATTTAACATTTAATTATTTTGTATGAAAATAATATTAAAATAATAATATGTATTTCTGAAAACTAACTATGCCAATTAGAGTCGTATCAGAGACTATACATGTATAGTCTCTGGTCGTATTTACCTAACCATATGCTTAAATTAAAGGACATGAATAAACACGTTGTATAAATTAATCTACGACTTATATAAAAAATTAAGAGCTCGCCGTCTTAAAATAAAAATAAATCTGTCGTAAGCAAAGTGTGGGTGGGGATTCTATTGCCACCCTTTTTCGCTCAATTTCTTAAAACAAAACATCTAAGCTCTCCTATAATTGACCAATTAACGATAATCTTCGTTCTTTAAGCCCTCTTTTAAATAAATAACAAATAATTTAAATCACGAACTTTAACTAATTAATCATTCGTTTATAAGACGATTTACATTTTCTAGTGAATTTCGTTGTCAGTTGACGATAGCTAGGTATCAAGGGATATATTGAAAAAGATCTTCGAATCAACAATACGGGACCAAGGACCAGGTAGACGCAATATTGAAACAGTACACAATCGGATATACCTTTTTATTATTTGTGAAACCCAAGGTTCGTTTCCCACCCTTCGTTCCGTGTTACACCTACTATTCAACTACCATCCATCTTAATATAGATCTTAATAGTATAGAAATTACGACTAAAGTTCAACCTTAGTATGAGCTAAGAATCTTCACCTTTCAATGAGTACTTCGTCACATCACTAACTCCTATCACTCGATTTTTGACTTTATGACAGTAGGTTTAAAGATTAAAGTCGTATTGGAAACTGAGCCTTTATTCTTATAGTTATTATAATAACCACTAAGACATCGAGATCAATATCAGATTCAATTGAAATTATCCGACTTTGAAATCAAAAATACCATCCCAGAGTACATAATATAGGAATTTAGAAAGTTTCCAGTCCTAATAAATGGCAGGCAATCGTATATCAACAAAAAACAATTTGATGGAAATGTTAAATTCAATTGTACCTTTGATCAAAACAGATTTCATGATAATGATAAAATACCTACTGAACTTACCTTTACAATAAGTAAACATTTCATTGATCCTATTAAAGTCAATGTAACATTGTTGTTAAAGTATTCTTACGAATTTATTTCACGCCACGCTGAGCTTTGTACTATTTGCAGTGCCATCTATCCTCATTCTCAAGCACTACCCACATTCTAACCTCAAACTATCTGTCTTGTTCTAGCCGGAGCGAGTTCCTAGGATGTGTCTCGTTCCCGCTAAAAGATGCTGCTAAGGCTGACGTGTCCGGGTCGTTCTTATTGCAGCGGCCTGCGCTCGCGCCCCCATGCGCTAGAGAACTGAGCAAGATGGCGACTGATAACATTGACACTAGCACAGAGGAGAAGGAGAATTGCAATGATAAAGGTAAGAGCATAAAGTTGTAGCCAGATTTGGCGACGGTCTTTAATGGAGCTGCTAACGTGTTGTTATGTTACGATTTTATGAACTTGGACATTTAGTCTGCATTCGTTCGGATCTCTTCGGCCAAATGGTCATTTGCATTGCGACTGGCATTCAATGAGGTTTTCTGCGATCGAGTTTTTCACTAGATGGCAGCACCGAGGCGAGAGGTCTATCTGTCATAATCCACCAATCGTGTTTAATGTTTTGTTTCTGATTGGTGGATTTTGACAGCTGCTGTCAAAAAGGCTCTCGCTACGGTGCTGCCATCTAGTGAAAAACTATCGCAGAAACCTCTTATTGGTCACAACTTCCACTGATCAATCATAACGTTGTGTTTGTCTTGGTCTGATGTTGTACCCATGTATTTTACCATGAAAACCTAAAGAGTCCAACCTTATACCTATCAATTTAATACCTAGTATTTTGTCATTTACATTCTTGCATGAGTAGTATATTATTTAGTTAAGGTCTTTCATAATACGAACATGCTAACTTTGAACCGATTTCGTAAGCACCAAATGTATATAAAAGTTCAGTTTATGCGTCCTTGCAGAGTTAGCATGGTCAGACTCTACCTCTGTGGCTTGTACATTGATTAGTTAGTATACAAAAATAATCATTGTTAACAAAAAATGCCTGGCATTTTATGCGCTCATTCATGCTATAGCGATTTGTTTTTTTAACTTGTTAATGTTAATAAGTATTAAGTGCACTGCAGTTATTATTTCCTATTCAATAAGAATTCTACAAATATACAATTTATATCAGCTAAAAATCAGAATAAAAAGCGAAATATTTACCAGTATCATGCTCTACTTATATTCTTATACAAAATCGTTCATGCCATATGTACAGTCGAGGACAAAGAGATGTATACACTTTTGGACCTTATTGCGTTGTAATAAGGTCCAAAAGTGTATACATCTCTTTGTCCTCGACTGTACTAAGCCGTCAGAACCTAGTCTTCGTGTTTCCAATTCTTTAATCTACCTTCTCTTATACAGGAGCCCTCAATGGCCCATCAGGGCAGACGGCGGTGGCGGCTGCACTCCAACGGGAGGCAGATGAACATCTGTTCCTCAGATACCTCGAGTTGGATCCTCCGGAGGATGCTGCAGCTCCGAGGAGAGCCCAACGGAACGGCAGGACTCCCTTTACCACATCCAGGAAGTAAGTACTACCAGAACAGCCTTGAAAAGAGTTGACAAGTCGTCTATAGCCTGTCAGGGTAGATGAGCTCCTGACCCCCAATACCTGGAGTTGGATCCACCGGAATTTGCTGCTGCTCCGAGGAGGGCCCAGCGGAACGGCAGGACTCTCTTCATCACATTCAGGAAGTAAAGTACTACCTGAACGTCAAGGGAGATGGTAAAGGCAGACGAGCACTTAGAGCTGAATCCACCAGAGGATGCTGCAGTTTTAACGCGGGCGGGGGGGGAACGGTAGGAGTATCTTCACCACTTCTAGGAGTTAGGAATTACATGAAGATGTTTCTAGCCTTGTCAAGGCAGGTAGAGACAGGACGACCACCTGTTCCCAAAGATGGTGTCCTGCTGCTCAGGTTCCACCGGAGGATGCTGCAGCTCCGAGAAGGGCTCAAACGGCAAGACTCCGTTCACTACATCCAGAAATTAAGTACTTCATTAACAGGCTTCAGCCTTGTCAAGGGGAATGAGCACCTGTTCCTCAGATATCTAGAGCTGAACCCACCAGAGGATGCTGCCGCGCCGACAGAGGATCGGAAGAACGGTACAGCTCCTTTCTCCACCACTACAAAGTATACAATGTGTACACACTGATAGGCTTTTAACGCACCCGTTCTTTAGATACCTAGAGCTGAACCTAACAGACTATGATGTGGCGTCGAGAATTGCCCAGAGAAACGGCACGGCAACCTAGACTACTCCGGGATTATTCTGAGCTTGAGGCCGAATTTCAAAACATTTTGGCTGCATCTAGAGACACTCGATTTTTTTTTAAACTGTTCTAAACTGACCCAAATCTTCTTCCCCAGACTGACCCGCGGCACAAGCGGTGGTTTCGGCTTCACTGTGGTATGGACACGTCCGCCGCGCGTCGAGCGCGTGGCTGCCGGTGGCTCAGCCGAGCGCGCCGGGCTGCGCGCGGGCGACTATATCGTCTTCGTCGGGAACAAAAACGTGGTCACGTCCAGTGAGGAAGAAGTTCGGGGTCTAGTGAAGTGAGTATGCTACACTGGACGGGTGATCACTACATGTTTAGGAGACCTAAACCGAGCTGCGAGAGGGTGACTATATCTTCTTTGTCACGAATAAAGATGTGGTCACTTCAAGTGAGGAGGTCTGGGGGCTGGTCTAGTGAGCATCTCAGGCCCAAATGTTGACTTCGACCTTACCGTTGTGTGGAGAATTCCATCTTGCGTCAATTGAATCACGAACAATGAACAGCTCAGTCACCTCAGTCACCTCCAGTGAAGACGAGGTACGGGGGCTAGTCAAATGAGTATCTCAGACTAATTGGAAGCACAAGTTTTGGACAATCCAATCAAATCAAATCAAATCAAATCAAATCATTTATTTATTTCGGATAACTTTTAATCGTATGTAGGTTTGTTTGGTTATATTTGGTATATGTGGCTAAGACCATATGTGGCTTTCTCTACCCAGCCAAAGTTATCTCTTTGGTCATTAGTGCTGAGTTGTAGAACGAATCAAATACTCCTCCGTGAGGGGTTCTCTAAGTTACGTCTTAAATTATTGCTCACAACGATGATTAGTTCAATCAGGCGTATAAAAGAAAGCTTTATTGGAAGCAAGGATGATTAAGACATGGATTGACAATGCCTATACAAAATCGCGTTCCTTTATTCCAGGCTAAAGCACTAGCGTCATTTATCGGTCACCACAAACACTAAATTCCTACTTAACCTTTCTGTTAACCCCATTGGTTGACTGGTAGAGAATGCCTTATGGCATTAAGTCCGCCATTTGTACCATCTTATTTTGTGCAATTAAGATTAAATAAATAAATTCTAGTTTCTAATATTTTGTTCGGCGATTAACGCTGACAGAATAACTCGACTCCAGACTCAACAGATGGCGCTGTGGCACTCAGTACCGAAAAGAGACGTATATCCTGAAGGCTCGAGGAACGCGATTTTGTATAGGTATTGTCCATCCATGTCTTAATCATCCTTGATTGGAAGAAAGATGCATCGATCATTCTATTCCTCTCTAATGAGGGTTTCCGCAATTGAGATTTTGACTAGATGGCAGCACCGTGGTGTGATGTGTTTTTGATCTAATAAATTTTTTTTGATTGGTGGATTTTTACAGCTGCTGTTAAAAAGACCTCTCGCTACCGTGTTGCTATCTAGTGAAAAACGAGTACGGAAACCATAATTAAAACTGAACTATTCTAATATTAAACGTTACTCTTTCTTCCAGATCCGCCGGCCAAACCCTGCAGCTAGAAACCTTCCGACGAGTCCCCCCAAACGGCGTCGGGGCGCGACCGCGACTCGCGCAGGTCACCATCCCGTTCCCGGAATCCACGCCCCCGCCCGCCCCGCGCTCCCCGCGCGTCGCCCCCGCGTCGCCCGCGCCGGTCGCCAGACCACCTACCGCATGTTCGTCGACCAGTCAGAGCCTGGACAGACGCAAACTGCAGCTGCCGCAAGTGACGTTCTCGAAAGAGGTTGGTAGTGGGATCATTGTTTAGGTTTTGGAGATATGACTGACATACATAGATGTTAACTTAATGGCGCTGTAACTTAATGCTTTTTTTTTGGAAACCCACACTATTTGGGACAAATAAAACGGTATCTTATGCACTACACGTCTGTTAATTTCAATGGCGATTAGGTGCCTAGATTATGTCAAATGAGTACAGTTAAAATGCTATCATAATCATTTCACACTCGTGAAAGAGCCGTATGTACAATATTTTATAGTGTACGCTTTTTTTATTTATTTGCAAATTATACTAGTTAATGTAATGGCGCGTAGTTACAGTGTCCGAGAGGCAACCGGATGGCTCGCTGTATTTAAGCTCCCTACGTGTTGTGAAACCACTCTGTGCAACCCCAACTCATTTTTTCCGGCTTCCAACTCTGATAACCGACTAGCCGGTGTGAATGGCGATTTGCATGCTCGTTCTTCATCACATAAATATACTGGAAATAAAGGGGGGGGGGGGGATGAAAAACCAAGTCCAACGTGGATCAGTTCGAGTTGCACAGGCTGGTTCCACAACACGTAGAGAGCTGAAATACTCGTACCGCGAACCAATCCGGTTGCCTCGCGGACACTGAAACAACGCGTCATTGCTCTGAATATACCTACCTATTTTTAGTCCACAGAGTTGGTTTAGACAACCCTACTTTTTTAAATTATGTCCACCATTCTATTTCATATCGATTTTTCTAAAACGTTATGTCATATTGATCGATTTATAAATTTGATTTGATATCATGGCATACTAGTCAAATGTTAGTAAAATTTGTGAACGAATTTATAGGGATAATTTTGGAAATGACTTTTTAAAATTAGAACGACAAATATTTTTCAAATATTGTATTTTTAACGGAAGGTGCTAGTGTAGTTTTTTGGTGTGCATTGTGTTTTTTTTGTAATTTATTTCAATAGTATGTTATTTTGTACAGTAGCGTTGTAACTATAATTTATTTGTATAAATTAGTTTTAGTTTTCATACATTCCATTACACTATAGTAATTTTGTAGATTTTAAGCGCGTGTGTTGTATAGTTATTTTAGTTTGGTTAATATTATTATTTCTTGTCATTTTTTTCTTACAAACAAGATATCCTGTCATTTATGTGTTTTATTCTTAGTATTTTTTATATCCTCGTACTGCGGATATTTTATGTATATTTTCGTTCTGATTAAATTTATGTTTGTATGAATATATGACGAATAATAAATTAAATTATTAGTAGATTTTAAGTTATTTAAATGGGGAATCGTTACGTTTACGCCTTAAGCACCATTTTTGTTGTTTATTTGTTTTATTTTCTGCATTCTATAATTTGTGTGTTATTTTTGTATTTAAACTATAGTTATTATCGTGGATACCTTTATGTGCGTTTAAATTATGACACTCGGGATCTTTTTGCACTTATATCAACCAATTTCACTCGTAGGCTACTAGAACCTTATCATAATGGACTAAGATCTGGCCACGTCAGATATAACACATTAATGAGAGCAACGAAACCCGTCTGGTTCGATTATTATACTATGCTTATTGCTAGATCCGAGCATCTGGCAGCGTTTAATGGATGAAGGTCAGAGTGACAGACTAACAAAATTTTTGAATTGGAAAATAGTACTACCAAAATAAGTAAAAACTACCGAAGTTGTCTCAGTTATAAAGGAGAGGCTCTATATTTTCTCATTAGAACAAAAAAATTGCTTATTATTACGGAAACAAAAACAGTCGGCGACAAAGTATGAATTACATTATATTGTCGATTAGCACTACTTCCGGGAAAGTATAAATAATTAGATTACCTATATCATTGCCTAAAGTTTCTGTTGGGGGAACAGAAACTTTAGGCAATGATATAATCTAATTATTTATATAATTTCTCATAATATGGCATCAAACCCAGAACTCTATAATTTGTTTTCTTGAAGTGGTTTGCATATTTTGACCTCCACCACTTTACAGCTGCCAGATTTCCAGATATAGAAATAAGCATGGTATAGCTAACTGATTAGAGGGGTTACGTTGGTCTTATTATTGTGTCATATCTGACGTGGCTAGCTCTATAATGTCAGTTTATTTATTTAAACCTTTGGGAAACAAACAGGCAAATACAATACAATGATCAGTTGCCCGAAAGGTATTAACTTTAATATGCACTACTGAACATCTTATCACAAAAAAATGCTAGCTATGACAAAGTTCTATGTCGCCTAGGAATCAGATTGGTTGATTGTACAGGCATTGGATTATGCCATTCACTGACGAGTCGTTCGAGAACCTGAGACGAAAATACAATATTTTGTATATTTTTTTGTTATCGTTTTTTTTTTGTTTTCTTCACAAGCCCTGTTGACGGCTTTAAAATAAAGGGGTGACTTTGAATAATCCATTTGTACGCCAAAGTACAGATTTTTTACCTCCAGCCTTCTGGTAATACGTATGTATACCTACTTGTAGCTGTTTTAAAATCCATCAAAGTAACCTCAATTTTTTTTAAGTTACCCCGTTTTACGGTAACTAGAAGGCTGTCTGTCTTTCCAATGTTTTAAAATGATTAAATCTGTAACATCACTACTTTTGAAACCTACTTACAAAATAATATGCTTTCCTAAGAACTTAAATGGACAGATAATGCAGTTTCCCTAGAAAACTTCACATGTTGATGTACAGTCGCCATAAGATATATCGGAGCGGCCAAGGTGGTCACAAATATCTGAACAACGCCTGTATTGTCAAGGGGATAAAGTGCGTGTTCAGATATTTTTGAGTACCTTGGCCGCTCCGATATATTTGATGGCGACTGTACTTGCGTCCATAAAGCACGTTTTTTTTTTCGAGTAATGGCGGCCCTATAAAGATATTAAAACAATAATATACGAAATAACTTTCTCATCAAATTCTCGAAAGTCTCTCAAAGTCTGGCGTGAAAATGTAGTTTTTTTTAAGAACAGTGTTGTGTACATGTTGTGTATATTTCTAATTTATTTTACTTGTGTATTTAAAGAATTGGGTTCCTGTTAATTTTATTTTGTTTCTGATTTATTTCCTTCGTGTTAGTGCAAATACATTTATTGCTTTTATTACTGGATTATTTTTTTCACCTCATCCATTTTTATCACAATTTGAGCTCATATTTAGGCCATTTTATTTTAAGTTGTACATTCCACTTTTTTAAATTGAAAAATAAAACGTAGGACAAAGTTTTTTGTCCTAATCAAGGATGATTAAGACATGGATTGACAATGCCTGTACAAAATCGCGTTCCTCGAACCTTCAGGCTATACGTCTGTTTTCGGTACTAAGTGCCAACAGCGCCATCTGTTGAGTCTGGAGTCGAGTTATTCTGTCAGCGATAATCGCCGAAAAAAATATTAGAAACTAGAATTTATGTATTTAATCTTAATTGCACAAAATAATATGGTACAAATGGCGGACTTAAGGCCATAAGGCATTCTCTACCAGTCAACCAATGGGCTTAACAGAAAGGTTAAGTAGAAATTTAGTGTTTGTGGTGACCGATAGATGACGCTAGTGAAATAAGGTAACGCGATTTTGTATAGGCGTTGTCAACCCATGCCTTAATCATCCTTGGTCCTAATAAAATCGAAAGAGCTCGTGATTCTGAGTCCAAATCACCAAAAAGGGACTTCTTATGGCGGTAACGGAATGGAAGTAACAAAAAATGTATGAAATTTTTGGGACACTTTTTGTGTCCTACTAAGATAGAAAGAGCTTGCGATTCTGAGTCGAAATCATTTAAATCTTAGATCCTGCGCAATTGCATTACTTTTGGCAGCCAAATAACTGCGAAATGATTGCTCTTTATTCAGTTTTTTTGCTTGTAGCTCGATAAAGGTCCAACGGAAAACGTCATTCGGCTCAACTGCCCACCCAATGAAGGAAAACTAAGAGGAAATAATTCGTGTATAGCCAAATTTTGGTGTAGTTGTAGGCAAAGGTATCTTACACAATATACTAAAAGTAACGATGGATGGGGGTGCCGCTAGCGGGAAGCGGGGGTGTAAAGGTCCCTAATTTTGGTCTTTCGTAAATAACTCGGTAACGGTGGCTCATACGAAAAAATGTTCTATTTCTTAATTCATCCACATCAAATTTTCTATAAAAAAGATTATTTGCAATTTTTTGCTAGGATCAATTTTTAATGAAATATCGAGGAAATACGATAAACACTTTTTTTAAATTTCGGAGCTAATATTTACGAAAGTATTAGTTTTATCCAAAAATTGTTTCATAATGCCTTTATTGTTTTAAAAAAACCTATCTAATGATACCCCACACACTAGGATTGGAGTAAAAAAAAATTTTACCCCCCCCCCCACTCCATGTGTACGGGAGGTACCCGAAAGAATAATATTTTTTCACATTTTGTTTTAAAAATTTGTCTGCGTAATTAAAACACATACTTATACGAAATTTCACTTTTCTAGTACTAGCCATCACTCGTAATCGTATGAGTATGTACTTTATTCACGCCGGCAAAGTTTTAAAACAAAATGTGAAAAAATATTATTTTTTCGGGTACCTCCCGTACACATGGAGTGGGGGGGGGGGTAAATATTATTTTTACTCCAACCCTAATGTGTGGGATATCGTTGGATAGGTCTTTTTAAAACAATAAGGGTATTCTGAAACAATTTTTGGATAAAACTAATACTTTCGTAAATATTAGCTCCGAAAGTTTAAAAAAGTGTTTATTGTATTTTCTCGATATCTCATTAAACATTGATCATAGCAAAAAATTGCAAAGAATCTTTTTTATAGAAAATTATATGTGAATGAATTAAGCAATAGAACATTTTTTCGTTCTACTGTTACCGAGTTATTTACGAAAAACCAAAATAAGGGACCTTTACTTTTAGTATGATGTGTAAGACACCTTTGCCTACAACTGCACGAAAATTCAGCTATACACGAATTACTTCCCCTATCAGGCAGTTAAGCATCTTCGTTTGGTGGTGAGCTATTAAGAGGCTGACAACACCCGATTACCTTCAAATTGACTTAACTCAAACAGTTTTTTAGCTATATCTACTTGTTTTGAGAAACTAAAAAAATATATGTTATTATTCGTTATATTTGGAAGAACTTCGTTAATTCCGATACACGATTGAACGAAATCGGCTGAATAGAAAATAATTCCAAAGTTACATCTTAAAATTTGCTTTAAACAGTCGTATGCCTTTAGTTTCTTTACTTAGGTACACGTCTGTAACTAAGGACAAAATTTCACCGCACTAATACTAAAAACTTTGTTGTTTTATATTTCTCAATTAATGCGTAGTTTTTTTTTGACGTGACAACGTCTTATAATTCGATGGAGCCGGCTGCACGCACGAAAAAACATAACTCATGCGGCGTTACGTCGCTCTGAGGCGTTCCATTTAAGGCTTGAGGTGCAAGCGAGAGCGCGGAATGAGCGACAAAGAGGCACAATCGGCCTTCGCGTTCGGCAGCGTTCGACATCTGTCTCTCTCCTACTTGAGTGAGCGATGCGTCCGCGTGGACAGCTGCTATACAATAATACATTTACATGTTTTCGTCAAGTATGAAGTGCAGTGAAATTAAAATTTTCTTTTGAAAAATGCAACCATTCCATCAGTATTTTCTTATGACGTTGTCACGTTCAACTATCGCCAGTTAACCGACTTTACAGACAACCGATTTTTTTAATTCATCATTTTGCTAAAGGAGAATGGGCATTTTTGTATGGGGAGTGTACCATGGATGTATACTGTTGAGACGTATCTCGTTTTAAAGCTCGTGATCACCGGATTATTTTATTATATGGCACCATTGTTGGATATCGTGCAGGGACCGAGATATTTAAAAAAAAAGAGCGAACATATTAAGAGCATTTTTTTTAAAGATACGATATGTAATCCGTTATAGCATGGTTTATCTGAAAGCATATGAGAAATGGTTCAATTCTGTGTAAAACACCCCATGTTTGAATACTTACAAGGCTAGAATTAAATAATTTAAATTAAGCTTGATATGAATATCGCTCGGTTTAGAGCCAAGCTAATGTGTATACGGGAGGTGTATATGACATGTCAAAGGTATTTTTATAAACTATTTTTCGTAATATATAATTTAGCTCCAATGCATGCAGGAACTAAAATATATCGACTTTGGATGTTAATTAATTGTGCTTAATGAAGTTCTAAGTTTTCTACTCGTCACTAGATGGAGCTAGCTTCCAAAATTCTAAATGACATTATTAAAAATGAACATTAAGAAAAACGACGTGCCGGCGCGTCGGTCTAACTCCATCATGACTACGTATATCTGCTTATATTATATATCTGCTTACCATCATATGGGCCGTATGCTTGTTTGCCACCGCCGTGATAAAAAAAAACAGTATTATTTTATTGACAGGGCTAAGTCGAAAAAGGAAGTTTAGTCTATCTCCCTCTTTATCGCTCGAATTTGCGAAAGCACAAGAAAAAGGCAAATAGACGAATCTTCAAATTCAAATTCTGTTGTTTGAGGTAACCCCCTAGAACAGCTAGTTTATAGTCAACGTTCAGAAACTAACTTATATATAATTACGCGACGTGAAGCCTTAGACCACAGATTTTTGAGCGTTAAAAAGCAATGATATGGAGCCAGCATTATTAATATTTATGTAGTTTAACTACTCGACTCTTAGTCGGTTCTTCTATTACATACAAGATGTCGCCAGTAACTGATTTTAATTATTTAAGTAGTTAATTGCGGTCATTTAACATTAATTAGTCACATAAAATTAATGACTTATTTTTACAATTAATTTCAGGCGAATAAACTATGTAAATGTGTATAAAAGTTAACCTTTTTTGTATAGGTAAATTAGTTCCAGTTTTCGCCACAGCTAGGCCACAGCGCAGACACAAAATAATGAATACCGGCTTCTGTGCACCCTTACGGCCTTCGGTGCCGTATAACTAATTAATGCTATGATTAAGACCTTTCATTTGAGATAAGGTTGAATTGTATACGCCAGTGGCAAAAGTTGTCCATTTTGCTGTCAAAGCTCCATCTAGTGTTCAATAGAAGAATTAGGCCGTCGTTAATTACAGTTAATTAACGCAAAAAACCGTTTTATTTTGGTCTCTGCATACGTTAGAGTGCAAGTATCATTTACGAATAATAACCTATAAAAATACCTTTTAGCTGTTACATACGACTTTTGTATACACGTTAGCTTCGCTATGCTACAGGTGTTTTTACATATTAGCAAATGTTTCATCTACTAATTCCAGCTCTGTACGTATTTTTCCAATGGTGGTAGTAAATAAGCGTGAAGCATTTCTTATATTCTTTCATATAAAATACGCTATAACAGGTTATAGACCGGATATTTTATAAATTAACCGTTTATATGCGCAACTTATTTTTTTTAAATAGCTCGGACCCTGCACGCTATCCAATGATGGCGTCATACAATTAAATAATGCACTAGTTAAGACCTTTCAAATGAGATATGTCTCAATTGTATACACTCATGATACAAAATGCCCATTCTCCTTTGCAATGAGCTCCCATACTAATCGTAACACAGTGTTTCTCTTTCACTCGCGCTGAAAAGATAGGGAATTTGGCTGTTGTCAGTCCCATTCGGCTGCATGTCTTGGGGGGTAGAGAGACCATTGAAAGTTGGGTTAAGAGGAATTTTGAAAATATCTCGTGGTGGATGTTGTCCAAAGGTCTCATTGGCCATAGGAAAGGGCTACCAGGAATAGTTGACCAGCTGAAATGAAGTCTCCAGGATCAACACAGGAGCAAAAATTTCCCAAAAATAATGTACCTACACCTAGATTTGCACAAATTCGGATTACACGCATTTAGAACTAAATGAAGGTAAGTAGTATAACGAAAAATTCTTATTCGATTGGCCTAAAAATAATGACGGCTGTACCATGTAAACACGTAATACTAAACAGGGTGGGTTGCACCACGTATAACTAACGAACTGATCAAGGTTAAGTATGGCGACGGAGCTGTCATCCCATAGAAAACTGTCCAACTTTTCATACAAGATTTTTAACGATGACCTACTATGAAAAACCTACTATGGTACTTATGTATCATAAAAAAAACTATCCAAATAGTAATAAATAAAAGTAAAAGAATACAACCTACCTATACGTGTGCATTTCGGTACCTGTATTTTTATTACAAAGGATTACGTACCAACCCACTTTACGCCAGAGAATATGCAAGTACATATATAGACTGCCACAGTCTAAGAACTTTCTGAACGAGATCTGCCATCTGAACGAGAACAACCTAAATATACCCAAAATGTAGGAGGAAATGACATTTGCACGGCAGTGCCATCTAGTAACGTTACTACGGTACGCTCTATTGAATGTATATTCTCTGCTTATGCTATACTAGTGTTGCCATCTCGGGGCAAGTAGGAGAACTAATTGCGGAATTAGTCTTAATAATCGTTGCTGGGTTTACTGCGGTAAACCACGCCGTAACACAGATCCGCCAGCGCCATTCCAGTCCTTTAAGGACTACGGTGTAGTCATTCGTCATACCACCGTCTTGACGATCAGCGCCATCCAGTGGCGAGTAGTAGAACAAAATTTACTAAAATCAACAAAATAAAATTACAACGATTCACCAAATCTGGGTGTGAATTTATAAAATAAGGGAAAACTCATGCAATCTCCTAAATAAAGTGAATGCTTCGGGCGTCTCACAATTGAAGAACAACATACAAATCTCGAATAAAATAGATATATCCAATCTCGTGTTACTAATTCTTGATCATATTTATCGATACTCTCTGGTAATATTGTGAGGGGGGGGGTAATTTGAATAAAGAATATTTGACATAAAACAGCCAGTAATGAAGAGGTTTCTATCCAACCTCTACAATATCAATGAAAAAACTTTTTTCTATATCACTCAGTGCAAAACGCCCTTTGTGGTGGCGTTTTTACCACTATTGGCCCCATAGACTAATAACCCAAGACGCCGCATAGCCGGGCGAACCCCGCTGCCACGCATACAGTCGCTTCACTCGACGGTGTGAGAGAGAAAGTTGTCTTTCCTTTCAGTCCTGTTTTGAATCTCACCAAGTGACTAATTCTCACCGATGTGAGTGATTTCCGAAAGTTCGTATTTTTGAAACTCATCGGTGACTTACATTTGTCATACCTATGATATCGATTTACGAGTGCCCCTACCCACTCGTAATTGAAATCACCATGCGATTGTTTTTGACAGTTGACGTATGTGACATGAGCCAAAAACGCCACAGTATGTTTTTCGGAAGAATTGTTTTTCGGGGCTCGATTGTGACGATTTATTGAAAATATAAAAAATGGCCAAGTGCGTGTCGGACCACGTATAATGGAGGGTTCCGTAGCTTCAATGGAATAAGAACCAAAGTAATGCCAAAAGGTCGTATCTGATGCCTATTGATGAGGTTTTTTTGGAAATAACTCAAAAATGGCTTAACCGATAATGTTCAAAACTATTTTCATAGAACTTTCAAAGCTATTATTTCTGAAAATATTCACTTAATTATAAATTGTTCAAAGAAACCTCAATGTTAATTTTAAAGACCTATCGACTGATGTGCAACTGATATTTGGTAAAAAAATAATTGAAATTTAGTTACATGTATAGAGCGCCCTCCCCCCCCCCCCCCTAAAAATATTTTTTTCAGCAATTTTACTACAAAATAAATAGCGGCATACAAAATACACATTACTTATGTCTAAATTTTATTAAGATACGTCTTATAGTTTCATACGGACGGACGGACGGACGGACAGACGGACATGATGAAACTATAAGGGTTCCGTTTTTGCCATTCTGGCTACGGAACCCTAAAAATGGCAAGTCTGGAGGAGTACATTATGATGGCGATGACGGACAGCGACGAAGACGTCGACGTTCCTCACCGTCAACATAATCCAGCTGCGGTAGGCGTCGCAGAAAGAATTCATCAGGAACAAGCATTTGCTATGTCTAATGCGAAATTTAAAAAATATTATCGGCTTACGAAACCATTACAAATTTTACCAATGGTTTCGTAAGCCGATAATATTTTTGAAATTTCGCATTAGACATCGCAAATGTTTGCTCGTGATGAATTCTTTCTGCGACGCCTACCGCAGCTGGATTATGTTGACGATGAGGAACGTCGTCGTCTTCGTCGCTGTCCGTGTCCGTCATCGTCATCATAATGTACTCCTCCAGGCTTGCCATTTTTAGGGTTCCGTAGCCAGAATGGCAAAAACGGAACCCTTATAGTTTCGTCATGTCCGTCTGTCCGTCCGTATGTCACAGCCATTTTACTCGGAAACTATAAGACGTATGTTAATAAAATTAAGACATAATGTGTATTTTGTATGCCGCTATTTAGTTATGTAGTAAAATTGCTGAAAAAAAAATTTTTTTGGGGGGGGCGCTCTATACATGTAACAAAATTTCAAATTTTTGTTTTACCGAATATCAACATGTTGCACATTAATCGATAGGTCTTTAAAATTAACATTGAGGTTTCTTTGAACAATTTGTGATTAAGTAAATATTTTCAGAAAAAATCGCTTCGAAAGTCAAAAAATAGCGTCCCCCCTGTAACTTTTGAACTGTACGTCCAAAAAATATGAAAAAATTTGAGAAGATGCGCATTATCACAAACTTACTATGAAAATTGTTTTGAACATTATCGGTTAAGCCATTTTTGAGTTATTTCCAAAAAAACTTCTTCAATAGGCATCAGATACGACCTTTTGGCATTAGTTTGGTTCTTATTCCATTAAAGCTACGGAACCCTCCATTATGCGTGGTCCGACACGCACTAGGCCGTTTTTTATATTTTCAATAAATCGTCGCAATAACAAATGTCACAATCGAGCCCCGCTGCTAATTCTTCCGAAAAACATTCTTTGGCGTTTTTGGCAGAAGTCACATACGTCAACTGTCAAAAACAATCGCATGGTGATTTCAATTACGAGTGGGTAGGGGCACTCGTAAATCGATATCATAGATATGACAAATGTAAGTCACCGATGAGTTTCAAAAATACGAACTTTCGGAAATCACTCACATCGGTGAGAATTAGTCACTTGGTGAGATTCAAAAATCGCACTCCTCTGGTCTGCAAAATTTTGGCATTTAATTTCACTGGTAAACCGTTTTTTATCTTAATTACCTATTAAAATTTGTCCGGAAAGAGAAGTGTCGTAGTTTATAAGGAAGCTCATACATTCTACGACACTTGTCTTTCCGGACAGACTCTAAATATAATTGTAATTATTGGATGTGACAGTAAACAAGTGTGTTACCATGGCAGCCATTAATGTTTGTCTCTCTCTTATGCACCACGGTACAATCGCGCGTTCCCTGTCTAGCATTGCCTGCAATCGCTCGGTTCCCCTCCCGCACCCCTCGGTTTTGGCAGCTTTGGTTTCAAAGAAATATCGCGCTAAGCGGAGTATAGAGATATTTAGTATTATGATTGGCCCTAGCCAAGCCAGCTTCTTAATTGACAGATAACAAAGTGACAATGAACATACACTTTGCATTAACTAGTTTTTACTGAATATTGTCTTCGGTTGCCGCGATAGTTATTCATGAAATAAAACAATTAAAAACGGATTTTATCGCGTGTATTGAGTTTAACACTAAATTGCAAACGCATGTGCAAACACTAAATTTGTTTAATATTTAATATGTGGGTAGGTTTGCATATTGAGATAGTTTTTGAACGGAGGTAATTGTACATTTTTCCTCAGTCGACCCGTTGACCACGAACGCTGTAAAGTGTTTGAAACGTCGGGATGTAATTTAAACTCAATACACGCGATAAAATCCGTTTTTAATTGTTTTAGTTTTTACTGAATAGGTATAAACGTACAAATTAATTTTAAGCCATAGTTTTACCAATAACATTTACGATTTAAATGTACAAAAACAAATAATACCTACATTTTTGGCAAAATAGACCTAAACTCGCCTAATATTTTTTTTTCTTTTAATGTATTGCTTCCATGTGTAATGTGATATTCCTCGTGAGCACATTGTAGAAATGCAGGGAACGTGCGTAACCTAAAGAGGGCAGCACGGGACATCTCACTTTTTTGGTGCGAAATTATATATATAAGTATTTGTGTGTATGTATATTATTTATTATATGTGTAATAACACCATTGTTCTGTGGTCGGAAAAGACATACAAATAACATAATAATAATAATATATTATTTATTGCACCAAACATAAAGCTTGAAATTTGGCACGAAGCAACGTCATATAGCATAAGACAATGGAAAAATTACAAAAAGTAGACATTTTTAGTAAAATCATTTTATTTTAAACTTACTACCTTTTTCCTCGTAAACGCGTGGAGGTATTAAATTGAAATTCATGTCAAATACTCAGGGTTATAGGACCTTTCAAATGTAGCAAAACCAAACTTTTATGTCAACGCAATCAAAAGAAATAGCAATTTAAGTCACATATTTTGAGTACTCGCAAGAAACTCAAAACCTAAAGGGTACTTCCCGTAAACTCAGAAAGTTGAAACTTGGCACGAAGAAACTTCATATAGCACAGACAAAGGAAACATTACGAAAAGTAGACATTTTCAGTAAAATATACAAAAAATATTATTTTTAAATTTTAAACTTACTACGTTTTTCCTCGTAAACGCGTAGAGGTATTAAATTCAAATTAGTAATAAACATACTACAACTTTTGCTTGTTATAGGTTTGTACGGAACCCTCGGTGCGCGAGTTTGACTCGCACTTGTTAGGGTTCCGTAGCCAAATGGCAAAAAACGGAACCCTTATGGATTTGTCATGTCTGTCTGTCTGTCCGTCCGTATGTCACAGCCATTTTACTCGGAAACTATACGATGTATCTGAATAAAATTTACACATAAGGTGTATTTTGTATGCCGCTACTTAGTTATGGAGTTAAATTTGAAAAAAAAAATATTTTTAGGGGGGCGCTCCATAGATGTAACTAAATTTCGAAAAATGTTTTTTAACCAAATATCAACGTGTGACACATCAATCGATAGGTCTTTAAAAATAACATTGAGGTTTCTTTGACCATACTGTGATTAAATAAATATTTTCTGAAATAATCGCTTCGAAAGTCAGAAAAATTGTGTCCCCCCTGTAACGTTTGAACCGTAAGTCCAAAAAATATGAAAAAATTTGAGGCGATGTGCCTTATCATATACTTTCTACGAAAAACCGGTTCAGCCATTTCTGAGTTATCTCCAAAAAACTTCTTCCATAGGCATCAGATACCACCTTTTGGTATTAGTTTGGTTCTTATTACATTGAAGGTACGGAACCCTCCTATGCGTGGTCCGACACGCACTTGGCCGATTTTTTTCCGTTTAGGTGATGAAGCCAAAAGTAAGTAATATAAAACTGTATCTCATAGATTATAAGGCGACGATATATGCAAACACGTCAAATCGAGGTGTTTTTGTGCAAGGTTTTTGAAGAAAACAAACCACGTTGGAGCATGAATGTTACATTTTCTGTAGGGGCATATAGTTGGGTTCGCTGTACCGATACGTGCTTGGTCTTGTATAACATAATTAGGTATATATATCATCGTTAAGAAACTGTTTTGGAGAAAACTTGTCGCAAGTTTTATGTCGGTCAGAAATAATTCTATGTTGCGAAATTAAACATAACTACTTCTTAGCACATTACTAATGTCCGGCCGATAACTATAGTCGTATTAAGCGCTTAATAAAGGTTTTAGACGCAAAACCTTGTAGAGCCTGTAATAATTCAGAACTATGCAATTGCTGCAATAAAACTTATGGGCGTTTATTCTATTGCAGCCAGAGACCACGGATCAGAATACAATCCGGATAGTACTTTTACTATATTCCCCTAACCACAGTTGAACCTTATTACCGAGCAAAACAGTCGTTCATAGGTCACTAGTAAAAAATAATAAAAACGGTCCTATAGAGAGCATAATGTAGGGGGCGGTGTCTCACTCGCACAATGCTGCCAACTTATGAAACTTACCAATGTGGTTTTATTTATATACATTTATTTTAGTAACACGCTAGAAGTTACTTCCTACTTATAATAATTTATTGCAAGATTTTGAATTAATACTTTGTTCCCTTTTAGCTGCTTTGAATTTTTTTACGACGTAAATATTATTCATTCAATAAATTAAAGAATTGCAATTAATATTGCAGACAGTAGTAAGTTTTGTAATATTTAAAATACGGTCTGGTATCCCCATCCCATCAGTCCCATCACTGACATAATATGTCACTTATATTATTTCAAATGACGCCGCTCAGCTCAACAACATTTCGTAACAACATTTTTAAGTAAAAATGGTCAAGATATGTTGCGTAAAAGGGTGCAGGGGTGAGACTTTACAATAAAGTAGACTTTCTTTTCACCGGTAATCCACAATCATTCAATTTTACGATTTAACAACAAGTTAAGATTGTCAAACAATAGGGTGACTATGATGTCGGCAAACTGCGGGTCGGTTTTGCTGTTTTTACAGAAATGTACATAAGTACATGGTCTGTTCCTAAGTATTACTTACACAGGACAGGAGTGGCCCGCGGGTCTTTTTAGGCCCTTTCGAAAGGGTCCTAAAATGGCACAAGGCCATACAAAAAATTGTAGTAGTGGCAGTATAATAAATAAATCAATAAATATTATGGGACAATCTTACACAAATCAACCTAGTCCCACAGTAAGCTCAATAAGGCTTGTGTTGTGGGTACTAGACGACGATATATGTAATAGATATATACATATAAATACTTAAATACATAGAAAACATCCATAACTGAGGAACAAATATCCGTGATAAACACACAAATAAATGCCCTGACCAGGATTCCAACCCGGGACCTCCTGCTTCATAGGCAGGGTCACTACCGACTAGGCTAGGAGGCCGTTAAAATAGACTTTATAGTACAACATTTGTACAACAAAGAAAAATACAACAGGAAGAATATACAATATTTTTACATGGAAGAGATCTCTTCCAGTCAACCATTGAGCAGTTTGATGTATTGCTGTTTTCTTTATTTACCTTTAAGTATATTAAAGTCGGAGAACTGTCCACATCAGATATGACGCAATAGTGAGAGCCACGAACCTTACTTAGTTACTTACTTAGTTTTAGTTTGCTATACTAACTATCCCCTATTTTAAGACGCGGACATCTGGCAATTGTTCATCGGTGTTATGCAAACGAGTTGTAAAAAATTAATTTCTTACAGTTCTAGGTTTGATACAGTGCAGTATTATGTAATTAATAAGATTATATCATTTTCAGGAGTTTCTGTTGGGGGAAAATAGTGCAAAATGACGTTACGTTAATGTATTGTTTGTCGCCTACCTACTGTTTTTTTTCCGTAGCGATACGCAATGTTTTTACTTTTTTGTTATTATATTAGCGATAGGCTTCGACAGTTTTTACCTATTAACTGAAATATTTTGCTGGTCTGTCACTCTGACGTCCTCCGATAAATAGCTGCCAGATGCCTGGATCTAGCAATAAGTTTAAAATAGTTAACTAATTAGAGGGGTTCTCTGCTCTCATTATTGCGCCTACGTATCTGAAGTGGCCAGCTCCTTAAGTCAGTAGAATGTATAAGTTCCCATATGAACTATGAGACTTCTCTTTCTGGACAATACTTACTAGACGACAAGCATATTTTATATTTATCTTCATACTAGCCCAATCCCACATACATCATAGTACATATGGTCACCCTACTTAGAATGAGATGCAGCCCCCCACATTACCCTCTCTTTCGGCCTCACTTTGTGGTCGAAGTATGATCTCCAGATTGTATTTAACTTCATGCCAGAGACATGTTTCATGTGTCAAATTTGAGTAATATGATTAGTAATTTTGAGTGCGGAAATTCGTTCCACATAGCTTAGGTTATAGTACGCTTGCTTTCTAAGTAGATATGTCCGAGTTCAAATCTAGGCTGATGTTAACTTTTTTGTTTATTTTTTATCTCATTTCTCATTTATATTTTCAATCCTGATCCTAAGCGATTTATAGGTATTTTTGGACAAAAAAAAAGTCAAATCATACTATAGTCAAGTTACTAGTTAGTTTAATCTTTTTATTTTGACTTTTTTACCCAATATATTTAGACTACCAACTTATAAAAGAGACTAATTCATTATTCAATTTTTACAGTGGGTATGGGTACTTTTTACCATAGACGGCTTCGTCCATGTTTTTACCATAATTTGTATTACAAGAGCGCGTTTGTTCGAGCAGTTTCCATCCGCGGCGACGTTGCCAGCTTACTTTCATTTGCTCATTTCGCGTCTTGCTTTGCGCTGTTGCAAGCTAGATCTATATTATGATATGAATGACGGATACATTGAATAGAATCAAATGCGCTTGAAGTTGAAACACATTCGTGCATTTGTCAATGATTTGTCCACATCATCGTGATAGGTTATATCTCTCTCTTTACTATGGAATAAGAAAGAAACAATCGGCTCGGCTGTCCCGGTACTCTACGATGTCTGGTCGCGCCATTAGGTTTATATGGCTTATTGTATGTTCGTTTTCGTACGATTTAAAAGATTTGGTGAATTATTAATATTATTATTAGGTAGGTAAGTAGATATGGAATTAATTTAATCGTATAAGTATATATACCAATATAATTTCTCACAATCCCTAAAATGAAAAAAAACAATAAGTAAGGTACGATGGGGTAAGACCGGACCATTTTTGAACTAGTTGGTCAGCTTTCAGGGCTGACTTTTATGCTTTACCTTTGTAAAAAATTCTCGAAATATTAATCCTTGTTTCAAATCAGTATGAAGTGTACCTAAGCTGTTTTTCCTGTATAAATTTTCAAAATCTACTCCTTCTACTTAAGATTGGACTATTGAATAAAATGTACTCTTAGTAAGTTTTTAGGTGCTAGTTTTCTTCCACTTATCGATTTTGCCAGCTTTGTAATGCAATAATAAATTTTGAAGTGCCCTTACTTATCGTTCTAGAGCTTATATGGTCTTGTTTAGATTAATATTATACGAGAATAAATCATACTCGAAAGGTTTTTTTATAATAAAACATTTTTTGTAAAAGTGGAGTATGTGTCAGTTTTCCGTCCATACTTATTGATATATTGATATTCAAGTTTTTGAAATAAAAGCTTATAATTAAAATATCAAGTAAAGAATAAATAATTATTATCAATGGCAAATTTGACCTCAAAAAGTTTTTTCCATGTAGACGGAGAGCTGGCCACGTCAGATATGACACAATAGTCAGGTTTTATTGCTCTCATTATTGTGTCATATCTGACGTGGCCAGCTCTTAGTCCAATAAATTTGTAGCAGTTTAATCAGGTGGACGGCAACCCGGACGGGAAACTAGCATAACCACCCTATGCACGGTTTCAAATAATAGATATAATTATAAACCGCCTTTATTATGTTAATTCATAATAATTCAAAAACGAGTGAGTTAAAAATATTGAGAGTGGAAAGACAAGATGTTTCAAACCTTTGAAGCAAGATGTTTCAAAATTTTAAAATTTTAAAAAACGCTTTTGGCTATAATTCTTTTTTTTTCCCCAGCCTACTTGAAGAGATATAATACGTATCCATACTAATATTATAGTGTGTCTGTCTGTTAACTCTTCACGCTTAAACCGCTCAACTGATTTAGATGAAATTTGGTATGTATAAGGGGATGAAAACGGAATGGAAGTTTATACGGAATTGTTGCTCCCTGTTGACTTGAAATAGCATACGTGCTAGTTTTATATTTGCTCTTAGATTTTACTAACTAGTAACTTTTATTTTGCGTTTTATTATGTAATTCCATATGGCTCATGTTAATTTCGCGCAGACGAAGTCGCGGGTAAAAGCTAGTATTTTAATATTGTAATGGATTTTGATATGATAAAACTTTTGAAATAGATGGCAATTAACCAAAACTAACCCAAAAATGTACCCAAAAAACCGTGACGACCCTATACACGACACGATACAACTAATCCATACTAATATTATAAATGGGAAAGTGTATGTGTGTGTTTGTTTCTTTGTTTGTCCGTCTTTCACGGCAAAACGGGGCGACGAATTGAAGTGATTTTTTAAATGGAGATAGTTGAAGGGATGGAGAGTGACATAGGCTACTTTTTGTCTCTTTTTAACCCCCCACTTCCCTAAAATGGGGGGTGAAAATTTGTATGGTTTGTTACCCCGAATTTAACGCGAGCGAAGCCGCGGGCAAAAGCTTTTATATGTTATTAACTTACTCGTGCTGACTTTTCGTGTTTTTAAATCTTTTGTGTAATTTCAATTTATAATATATAAGACGACAAACGCTTTTATATTTGTCAATATTTTTAGTAAAAAACACTTATGGTATATAAATGAAAATGGTTAAAACATGTTAAAAAATTAATCTTAAACTTTAGGTTGAATTAAGTTATTTGCTTTTTAGCTATGGTTTTCTGTAAGGTACTTCCCCAGTCGAGCTCTGAGCCAGGTCCAGATTTGAGCGTGATAACATTCGCTGAACTGTGCCTTACCACAGTTAGCGAGATAACATTCGGAGTGCCCATACCTCCCTTTTGGACATAACATACCCGTGTCTAAACCTGTTCCTAGTAACCAACTAGGTACCAATTTAAAAAATGTTCACAGCAACAATTAATTGGATCCAGTCTTAAATGCCACGCAAAAACAAATCAAACCATTTTTTGTGACAAACAATTGAATTTATAGAACGAAACTTTTTTGTTTATAAAGATCACATGTATGCGCGACTTCGGCAGCAGATAGCATACATCCTCCATACTACCCTCTTGAACCTGATGTTTATTCAGTGTTGGGCGTAATTTATTAGATGGTACCTACTTTTGTAATGAATTAAATTGCTAATTAAATTACATGAAAATCAATTATATTAAGTAATTGAAATTGCTTGTAATTGAGATTACATGTCAGTAGTATTCCCGATTACATATAATTTGTAATTGCAATTACTTTTATCTTAACTACTTTTACTTGTAACTTCGATAATTTGAAATAATATACAAGTTCAATTTCTTTTTGGGTCAGTGGGGGCAGCTACCAGATCCCTCGCTGCAACGCGAAAATGGTCTTAGAAGACCTTCCCTCAATTTCCAATTAATCAATCTTCATTAATTTGAAATTGAGGGAAGGTCTTCTACGGATTTTGGAAAAAAACATACAGGATGCGAGATGAGGTCACATTTGGTAAACTTCTTTTTGATGCCAATCGATCCCATTCTTGTATGGGATCAAAAATAATTTGCTGCTAGAAAACCCACAAATTGAGAAAAACTTTTCCCATACTTTATGAAAATTGTTTTTTTTATTTTTCACATGCTACTTTTTTATGCCAATCGATTCCATTCCTATCGTTTCTAACAGTTTCCTATTATTAGGTATTGTACTAAAAAGCCACAAATTAAATATTTTCCATACATTTACTATAAATAATAAATAAATATTATACGACAATCTTACACAAATCGACCTAGGCCCACAGTAAGCTCAATAAGGCTTGTGTTATGGGTACTAGACGACGATATATATAATAGATAAATATGGATAAATACTTAAATACAAAGAAAACATCCATAACTCAGGAACAAATATCTACGATCAACACACAAATAAATGCCCTGACCAGGATTCGAACCCGGGACCTCCTGCTTCGTAGGCAGGGTCACTACCGACAGGGCTAGGAGATCGTCAAATAAAGAATAAGTGATTTTTAGGGTTCCGTAGCCAAATGGCAAAAAACGGAACCCTTATGGATTCGTCACGTCTGTCTGTATGTCTGCCCGTCCGTATGTCACAGCCATATTACTCGGAAACTATACGACGTATCTGAATAAAATTTACACATAAGGTGTATTCTGTATGCCGCTACTTAGTTATGTATTTAAATTTAAAAAAAAAAAATTTAAGGGGGGCGCTCCATACATGTATCTAAATTTCAAAAAAATTGTTTTTACCATATATCAACATGTGATACATCAATCGATAGGTCTTTAAAAATAATATTGAAGTTTTTTTGATCATTTTGTGATTAAGTAAATATTTTTTGATATAATCGCTTCGAAAGTCAGAAAAATTTTGTAGCCCCCCCTGTAACTTTTGAACCGTAAGTCCAAAAAATATGAAAAAATTTGAGAAGATGCGCCTTATTATATACTTGCTACGAAAATTGTTTTTAACATTATCGGTTTAGCCATTTTTGAGCCATTTCCAAAAAACTTCTTCCATAAGCATCAGATACGACCTTTTGCCATTAGTTTGGTTCTTATTCCATTGAAGGTACGGAACCCTCCTATGCGTGGTCCGACACGCACTTGGCCGGTTTTTTAAACTTTTCACTTAAACAACAGTCGTTTTTATTAAGCATACCTACCGGAAGAAACATTTAAGTAAAATGTTAATGTACCTGAAAAAAGCGGCATCGCCATTATATCAAAATGCAACTAGGTACAGGTACACAATAGTGTTGGAGGATGTGTGGTTTGTATTTGCAACTAAAGGATAATTTTCCAGATAGGTAATTGAATTATCCGATGTTCTCCCGATGCGGTCTTATCCCAACGCACTTTACCGTCCTCATTGAAAGCGATTTTGACCATCTCTAATTTCGTTATAGATACTAAAAACCTGGATTTTTCAGAGCAGAAGAGGACATAAAACAAATTAGTTACAAATAATATTATCTTCAGTTAAGTACATTTTATTTGAACTTTTATTTTGAAAGACTTGACACGTACTTGACACATAGAAATATAACCGCCATGATGAATGCTTATTTTGGATATTTAGAATAAAACATTATAATTGTGCGATTATGATACTGTAGGTAATGGCGTGCGTTGGTCAAGTAGTTTTATATTATAGGTAACTTTAATTATTTCGTCATTGATTACCTACATACAATAGTAACTTTAATTAAGTAAGTACCACGGATCAGAAATTTAACTTCATGGTAAGTACACATAAAATGGAATCATTATCAAAGCGCCATCTTACTGTAAAAGACCGCGATTGCTTGACTATTTAAACATGTCAACATTGAATTGTCATAGTTCATCTCAAGTATACTAGATGGCAGAAGCGGAAGCTGCGATTATAAAAACGCAAAATGCAGTCGTCAACCGCAATACCCGTCACCATAAGTTGCGGAATTAGTAGGACTACAACTTAACATGATAGATTATACAGATATTGATTATTTTATTAGGAAATACAAGTCCTCCAATGAGGGCGCCACTGGACGGTCGACGCAATCTTAAGTTTCCCGTAGTTGGGCTATTTCATTGTATGGAATCTAAAGTGCACCATCTACAATAATCTTTCACCGGCCATTGAAGTCGGTAATTTTGTTCCTAAAAAAACCGGCCAAGTGCGTGTCGGACCACGATTATATGATGTAACTAAAAATTTACGGTTTTCGCAATTTTTCCTTTATCTGCGCTATAAGACGTTGCTTCGTACCAAATTTCAAGATTCTGAGTTCAAGGGAAGTATCCTGTAGGTTCCCTTGCGAGTTTCGAAAATTTGCGGAAAATTGCGGCATAAATGCTGGCATAAAAGGCTGTATCTTTTGATTGCGTTGGCTTAGAAGTTTGAGTTTTTCACATCTCCAAGGGACAGTAGACCTGAATATTTGATATAAATTTCAGTTTGATACCTCCACGCGTTCCTGAGAAAAAGGGTCTTGACAGACGGACGGACGGACAACAAAATGATCCTATAAGGGTTCCGTTTTTTCCTTTCGAGGTACGGAACCCTAAAAATATTATAACTTTTGGCGCAAAGAATGTCAGAGACGACATCTTCTGTTACTCAATGTCAGTATCCAGTTTAGTTACAACATTCGTCGCTAGATGTCTCTGCGCGGCAGTTACATGGCGCTATCGTTATGTTTTGGTACTACATTACATTACATAAGGTAATTGCATTTTCTTCACCGTTGATTTTTATGAGAATATTTGCTTATTTTGCTTTATTTTTGAGGTCGTTCTTAATAGCAGTAAGAACGACACATACACGTAATCAGATATGATTATGTCACTGATAAGTGACAGTGATCAAAATGAATTATTTTAATAAAAATATTAAAATAAACACTTGCATTCATAAATAACTGTTCTTCTGACATTCTTTATTGCACAATACAAAGAAAGTACAAACGGCGGACTTTATGCCTTAAGGCATTCTATACCAGTCAACCATTGGGCCAAACAGAAACTAATGATTGGTGCAGGATTATAAGCGCAGAGATGACAACATTTGTGTTTGTTTCAAATGAAAGAGGCAAAAATCAAGAGGTTAAGTTTCGTGAATGTAAATAATAGGTAGCACTAGTAGTATCTACTGCAGTAAAACACAGCGTAATTTGCATTAACACGTTTAATTTTGCAGATTAAGTAGATTATATAAAATTAGTAATTTGGTCCTTCGAGCCGGATAGAATGTAATTAAGAACAATAATTAGATTATTTAAAATTAGCACTTCACATAAAAATGACGATAACGATATCGATATAAAGATATTTCACATTCAATAATTTACTTAGTATCGTAGACCCGGATAGAATGTAATTAAGAATAATAAACAGATTATTTAAAATTAGCACTTCACATAAAAATTACGATAATGATATAGATATAAAGATATTTAACATTCAATAATTTCCTTAGTATCGTAGACCCGGACAGAATGTAATTAAGAATAATAATCAGATTATTTAAAATTAGCACTTCACATAAAAATTACGATAATGATATAGATATAAAGATATTTAACATTCAATAATTTCCTTAATATCGTAGACCCGGATAGAATGTAATTAAGGATAATAATCAGATTATTTAAAATTAGCACTTCACATAAAAATTACGATAATGATATAGATATAAAGATATTTAACATTCAATAATTTCCTTAATATCGTAGACCCGGATAGAATGTAATTAAGAATAATAATCAGATTATTTAAAATTAGCACTTCACATAAAATTACGATAATGATTTAGATATAAAGATATTTAACATTCAATAATTACCTTAGTATCGTAGACCCGGATAGAATGTAATTAAGAATAATAATCAGATTATTTAAAATTTGCACTTCACATAAAAATGACGATAACGATATCGATATAAAGATATTTCACATTCAATAATTTCCTTAGTATCGTAGACGTCTACTTTACGCACGAAAGGAAAATAAAACGAGGGAGTACTAGCAAAACTAGTAAGTACAAATAAAAAAACTCGGCTGGTAATTTGGCTGCGGGGAAAGTAATGGTTTAATGAGGCGAGTGATATGGGTGGTTACAGATGATTTACTGGATGAGAGTAGCCTAAATTCAAGAGCCAGGTCTTTGTACGCCCGTCAAATGAGGCAATTAGAATTTTGGGGATTTAGGGTTAATATAAAAATGCGGATCGCAGATATGTAAGAATGGTAACAACAATATAGAACTAAAGCACGGCAAATAAAATGCGAAGTCCCCAATTAAACTCTAGAACACTTCACGGAGCGACACGCCGCTTTCACCTGGTGAACCACGCACAATGCGGGCTCGAGTCCTTCGGAGGCAACTGGCGGCCGTATCCTAGAGCGACACTCCGGTTTCACCTGGTGAGCCACGCGAAATGCGGGCTCGAGTCCTTTAGAGGCGACTGGCGGCCGTATTCCAGGGCGATACGCCGGTTTCACCTGGTGAGTCACTCGAAATGCGGGCTCAAGTCCTTTGGAAGCGGCTGGCGGCTGTATCCCAACCGCGACAGGCGATATCCAATATCTGCGTTGGACAGTATCGCAGTTCCGGCCGCTAACGCTTGACGCCCCTCCGACGCGGTACACGCACACACTTGGCGTTGGATATCACAAAATACTAATTCCAATCACGCCCAAAAAAAATCAAGATCAAAATAGGAAAAAAGGGATGTCGAAAATGGATTATGACAACTGCACCGCTCGAGGTTCACAATCTATCTGTCTTCTCGACTAAAACAAAAACTTTTCCAAACTCCTACAAAATTTTAATTTATAATTGATTCGAATATCCTCTTTTCTTAGTCGTCAGCTTCTTTCAAAATCAAAAAGGACACATGATATGGTGATCATATTTTGATATTAGTGCAGTCATTGAAGCATTATTGCTCCGAATTTTTTACTGTGAACCGAAGTGCATACAATTTTGGAATTAGGTTCATCTTACCCTTAACTTCAAAAGTGAAAATGATTTGAACTCCGCAACCACCCTGGGGGTGGTTGCCACCCCTTCTCGGGGGTGAATTTTTTTTTTTTTCAAAATAACCTCGGATATCGATAGAAGGCCTAATTTTAAGCAAAAAATCACGTATAAAGTTTTTCAAAAAATCCAATACTTTTCAAGTTATTGTCAATTGAAAATTCGCAATTTTTTCACGTTTTTCATCGGTTTTTTGCAAATATCTCCAAAAATATACGTTTTATCGAAAATTTTATAAAAAACAAAATTGTAGCAGGTAAAACAATGAACAATTTGTTATTTTACAAAGTATTCTAAGTGCAATATTAAGCTAGATATTAAAGATCAAAGCCGTTTTTTATTTTGTCTGAAATTTAATCGATGTGGTCAATGCCATCTAGCGGCGAGCAGATGCATTTTATGCATTCTAATACAATAGGGTTTTGTAGTGCTTAAAATAAGCTTCAAAATGAGCACTATTAAAGTCTTTTGCACGTAAAATAAGTGAGCTGTATTGCAAATAAGGGGAGCATCTAATGTTTTTTCTTTTAAATCAATGGGTTTCATAAGTGCCATTTCCACCAAAATTAAAATTAATCGTATTCCTCCTATAATTAACTTTATTATGAAGAGTTTGATAGATAGTATGAGTTTGGCTGCTTCAGGACACATATTTTTCAAAAAAGTCACGATTTAAAAAAAAACAAAATTTCAAATTTTTTAAAAACCCACCTTTTTTTCATAATATCTCAAAAATGACGACAGATACGTATAAAAGTGTATGAATTAAAAATTTTGGTATTTTTCTGACAAGCAATTTGGTTCTTTTGTTTTTTCTGTCAAACAAAAATTGACGGAGATATGATTGTTTAAAGAGCGCGTGGCAGCGCAATCACAGCCTCTCTTAAGCCCTTTAACCCTTCACCGTTTTAGAAAAAGGTTTTTTACTATATATTGCAATGAAGGATGTTGTAGCTCTCTTAATTACCTTTACAATGGTTTTTTATAAATTGTGATAGCATGAAAATTGAAGGAGTTATGGTCCTAAACAAACCTGGTAAAAACTTATCATATTTTTTTCTACTTAGTAACTGAAAATTTCGGAGTGTGAATATTTGGAGCAATGTGAAAGTACGCAGTATAATAGAGACCCACAACTATTGTAATGTGTATATATTGAAATGATTCTTGGTTTTGTAAAATGAAAATCCCAGGTTGTGCGACAAGATTTATTAAACATCCCACACTTATATTCAGCATTTGCAGTAAATACCCCTCCACTACACTTCTTTTATATCTTAACTCCCTAATTAATAACAAACAGGGTTTGTGCTTACAATTGGTCAGTATATTCTCGGCTGCGGAATCCCGCGCTAGCTAACGGTTCGGTACCTGGTTACACTACGGCAGGCCTACAGCTGTCGCAGGCCCACGGCGTACCCGTTGAACTCTCGTGCTGGACAACCGGCACGTCGAACGCCAGCGTCGCCGACAGCCTGCTCGCAGGAACAGCGAGCCACCGTCATGCAGCTTCCATCAGTTTGACGCGACGTGGTCTATAAAGATCATAACTAAACACCTCCTAAGAGGGAATACGAAACCCGCGTATGCCGCTCGCCGTTGTTCCGATGTCAACCTCCGGAGGTGTTAGGCCTTTAGGGACGCTACCGCATGCGGCCCAGCGTCCGCATCATCGCCTGCGCTACCGGCAGGTTACAGTTTTGGGCTAAGCGAAGAAGGATAACACTTTATTCAGTGTCATGGATCGATTCGGAATCGTAGATGACTTTCATATTTCATCAATCTAGAACGAACCATAGACTATAATATTTTTAAATATGTAATCATATATATTTACTGTTTTAATTTAGGGGTAGTTTTAAGGGTAGAAAAGCTTAAGAATATGATAATCATTTTCGAGAGTGTCGAATAATATTTAAATCCTTTTCATTTTATAAAAAAAAAAAATTAACAATTTTTTATCAAGGGGTAGTTTTCAAGGGTTGAAAGGGGGTTAAAAATTTGATAATTATTATAGAGAATATAAAATATTACTTACTCTATACTTACATCTTTTTATGTCATACCAAAGTATTTTTTTGTGATTTTTTCAATTTAGGGGTTGTTTGCAAGGGTTGTAAGATTTTCAAGGGGTTGAAAATGATTTTAATATGAGGTAATTATGTTAGAAAATACTTTACAATTTCACCACTTACTATTAGACATGTTTTCTAGCGATAAAATGGCTCAATGTCAATTTTTCCATTAAGGGGTTGTTTACACCCCTTAAAAATAATAGGCGGAGTTCAGATCATTTTCACTTTTGAAGTTAAGGGTAAGATGAGCCTAATTCCAAAATTTCATGCAAATCGGTTCACAGTAAAAAAATTCGGAGGTAAGACCGTATTTTTCGCTTCAATGACTGCACTATATCGGCGCCACCTATCTATAAGTAGACGAACCACGATCTAATATACCCTGACTCGCGCAACTTGGCCGGTAAACAAACTAACCGCGCGGATAGTCCCAAGGGACGCCGCGAGAAGTAGCTGGCGTTCTTTCGGCGTGCTACAGCATCTCCCTACCAAACAAAGAAACAAACAATAAAACAAACCAACAAACAAACAAAATGACACACAACAAACCAACGCATCACGCGGTCCAAGACATGGCGGCTGGGATGGGATCATGGAAAAAGGAGCAAGGAAATGCTCAAACAAAAGGAAATTATTATTTGAGAATATCTTTAATATGATAAGTGCCGATGTGCTCGGAATCGGAATCAGCCAGTATGTATACCTGTGGAGATACTCGTCTAAACACACGGCACCGAACAAAACGTGGAGCGAATTTTCCGCCCCGAAGAGGGTCAGTAGAGCCACGCTGGAAATTCCTGCGCCAAACGATTTGATCGCCAACGATCCTGGGCGCAGAACGGTTCTTGTTGAACTTGGCGGCGTTACGATGAAAAGCCAAAGCCATTGTATCCGAAACCTTATCGTACACCTCACGAAGCGTCTGAAGATTCGAAGCGCGTTCCATCCGGCTGAGTCCCACATCTTGGTCCCCAACCTGATTCTCAACACGCTCACGAATCATTGGCAACTCGCGACCGTACAAAAAGTTCGGTGTATAAGCAGTAGCCAGATTTATACAAGAGTAAATAAAGAGCGACCCGATGTAAATGACCTGACCAATTCCGCTGGTCATTTTCAACTAGAATGCTCAACGTAGTGATCACAACTTGGTTATATCTCTCCACAACATTCTCTTGTAGCGAATAATATGGGTTATAACACGGACCCGGAATATTATAACTCGTCAAGAAATCCAGAAATTGACGACTATGAAAAACCGTAGCGTTGTCACAGAGAATGTTAGTAGGAACACCGTACCGCAAAATAACCTCAACTTTAAAGGGACCAACCAAACAAATTTGGTAAAAACGTCAACCAAAGTCAAAATATAACGACAATCATTACGGCTAACCGGTAAAGGACCAATTAAGTCAATGGAAAGAAGATCCATTGGAGCCGCAACACGACGAGGAAATAAGCAAAGTCCACGAGGTTGTGAATTTGCAATTTTATAAGACTTGCAAATCTGACATTCGGAAAGGAACCTTGTAACATCACGGTACATATTCGGCCAGTAGTATAAGTCACGAGCTTTTAAATACGTCTTCAATTTAGGGAATGGTCCCGGGAATTCCCGGTACCGAAAGTACCGAGAAATCCCGGTAATTTACAACTCAGTCAGAACCGGTACCGACAAATGAAAATCCCGGTTCTCGGTTCTTTTCGGTACTGGGAAGGAAAGATTTTGTTTTACGCGTAGTGTGAAATTTTCCAGTGATATTATTTTGTAATGACAATGACCTTTGAAATTATATGATCATTGTTTGTTGCAATTATTTGTGATACAGATACATCAATGTGATTGACTCACTATATTGTTCTAAACATATATAATATATAATATCATTTTTCACACATTTCCTTAAGTTTTTATGTCATTCATTACATTACTCGTTACATGTCATTCGTTCAGTTGCTTCTTATATATCAACGTAACGTGTATAGTGTTAGTGTCGCGTCACATGTAACGTGACGGTATCTCTATGTATACTTGTGTAGATATTGTTATGTCGATGTCTTTAAAGAACAAAAAAAAAGTCAAAAGCCAGTTGTCTTTAAAGTCATTTGGTATTTGTCAAAAGCTTTTCATTTTAACTCCATTAACTCAAAACCCGGCTTAAAATTATTACATGAATCAACGCAGCTTTAGAATGTCAAAAAAATATTAAGATTTCGAAAAAGCCTTTGATACACTAAGGTGGGCTTGTATCTGGGGCCGTCTGCATGATATTGCAATTCCCTAAAAATTCCAATCTCATAAACGTAATCTAAGAAATATCCATGTAGCGTGACCTCGTGGCCTCGTTTCGGAGGATATTCTAGTGAATGCGGGTGTGGGACAAAGGGTCTTCTCTCCCTCCTTTTCCTTGTTGCCCTTGATGGCATCACATGAAAGCAAAAACGCCGCGGCATGGGCTGAGGCCTCTCAAAGATTTTAGAAGATTTGGACTTTACCAATGACCTTTGCCTGCGAAGCCACACACGCGCTGATATGCAAGATGCAAGCTAAATTTGACGATCTTCGAAGAGAAGCAATGACGACGGGAAGTGAACACCCGGAAAATACAGGAAATTTGGTGCAAGTCTCTTGCCGTTGCTTTTGGCACAGAGGATGTGGAAGTGTTAAAACGGTAAAAACTGTGTTGCTATATGGGTATGAGACGTGGAAAGTCACAAAAGATATCTCACGCAGGCTTCAAGTCTACATGAACCGCTTCCTCCGCCGAATTTTCGGTATATACGTACTACTATCTACTGGTCCGTGAAAAAATACAACACTGAGCTGTTGAAATTCTGCAATGAGACTCCGATCCACCAACAGTAATTAAGGGATAAATTCGCCTTTAAACTTTCTTTATACTTTCTACTTTCCCTATTTTTACTTACTTACGAATATAACAGGTTGTAAGTATAGTATTTTTATTCTTAAGGCTCCTTATTCTCTAAAAGGTCGAAAAACTCTATTAATGAAAAAAGCCGCATAAAATGCAATTTATAAGATAGTTAGTACTATTAGTTATTCTGTGGTATTAGTAATAGAAAAAATACTGTTGACCATATTTATTATCATTAAGTACCCAAAAATACGATTCTTACAGAAAGTGCCCTGTGACTGGACTGTGAAGTGTGATTTATAGGTCATTGTTAAAAAATCATACTAAATTCAAATGTACCTCTACAGAAAAAATATAAAAAAGAAGTTGGTCAAAATTTTTATTATCGTGAATATCGTGATAGAAATATAGTTTAACTTTGCTATGGTAATATTTTTCAGGGCAAAATATTTATAGGGTTTTTGTGGAAAAAATGAAAATTCGCTCGCTTAGTGATAAACTGGATTATTTCAAAATTCGGGTAAAAATTGTTTTTGTATTAAATCGGCCTATTACAACTACCTTTATAGGGTTTCTTTCTTAAATCGGCCCAAACCATGAGTTAAAAAGAGATAGACTTCTTTGCTGCGTTTTACTATTATGAACTATACTTATCTCATTTAATGCTAAATCAGCTCACTTTAGTCTTGTTCCGACCTTATTGAGCGCAGGACGACACGTTCGTGTTATATTTGGCGATAAATCTTTGTTGCATTAAAAATCACGTAAGTAATGAAACAATATTTTATAAAATATTGTCATATTTAGAGTTAGTGCGTTTTATTAGAAAACATGTTTCTTAATAAAGTGGAGTAATTCAGATAATATCACTTTACTAAGAAATTCATTACGTTTTTAATATTGTAACTGGTGATGCACTAGTTCATTATTATAAATGAAGGTAGATTATGAAAACTATTTGTGTTGAATCGTTTTTTCATTTCTGAAGTGTTAAAATCGTGTCAACATTTAGACATTACTTACTTTTTCATAAAATAAAACGTGCGTACTGTGGTTTATATGTATTTATGTCATTTTATACCATCAACACGTGCGTTGTGAAAGTATTTAACTACTTAAAATACACAAATTTCTCATTCTAGAATGAGCAAAAGAATCGAACAAATGATGCAACTTGCTGGTGCAACAGTAAAGAAAAGAAAAACCACGACATACAAGAAGACACTCCAGAAGATAATAACATACAGGTAGGTAATTTTAAAGTATCTTTACTGTACACTTGCAACATTCTTTCTCGTATTTTTTTTCATCAAATGCCTATTTCAATTTTAGGTAAAACGGTCAAAAGAGAATTCTTCCGATGTGAATAAGACACATCATGATCTTATACGAGATATATTATTTGACCAGGCTAAAAACGTCCATGATTTAGTAAGTACCAATTCATACCAATATCATCAATTTCCTTGAAATAAAAAATAGGTATATGAAGAACTACTCTAAATTAAATAATATTCACATTTAACTGTACTCAGAATAACCAAATTGACTTTAATTTTATAACAGTTTCAACACGATTTTGAAAATCTTTAAGTAGGCATACGCGTAATAGTCTTGTCATAAATAATTATCTTTCAATAATTTCACTTTTTGTTTTTTTTAGCCTGCTGATAATGATAGATGCTCCCCTCGAAAAATCTCAGTAGTACAACATGCAACTGAAAATGTGGAAGAGGAATCTGACGTTGTTGAAAATTCGTTTACCGATGAATTCTTGGAATTAAATCCGGTTTTACTAAGTCGTCAGCGGTATTCATATGAGCTTAGAGATGAGATCCCTGGTTCAAGTTACGCTGTGTAACCTATTCATTCTGACGAGAGCGATGTAGACTTGAGTGATACAGACCCAACATACACAGGTAACTTGTCACGTAATCATGTTGTACAAAAAGTGGTAGCAGCATCATCTGGTTCTTCTTCGTCTGAGTCGTCGTCTAGCAGTTCTTCTTCAGATTCTGAACACTCGGCACAGTCGGATACAACTAAAAAACGAGGCAGAAAGAAATCTCGAAATCCGCTAAATTGGAAACAAAACAAGGTACAGCAGCAAAGAAACAGTGGTCAACCTTATACATCGATGTCTGCATCATCTAAATCATTCCCAGGCCGCAGCGTCAAACCTACTTGTACACAAACTTGCAAACAAAAGTGCACGGAACAAATAGATGAGGAGATTCGATCGACCATATTTAATGCATTTTGGGAATTAGGCGACTTATACAAGCAAAAAGCTTTCATAGGTTCATGTATGGTAGATGTTCAACCTAAATATAGATACACTAACGCTGAAAACCCTAGAAGCTTCAATAAAATACGGTAGGTAATAAGAGAATCCGTGTATGCAAATTATTTTTTTAAAATACTTTAGACATCACGGATCGAATGATTGAGACGACAAAAAAGAAACACGATGGTAATGGATTTCTACAAGAAGATTTTCGAGGTAAACATGAGAATCATAAGAAGATTTCAGAAGATTTAGTTAACGACATTAAGGAGCATATTAATTCGATTCCTCACATAGAATCGCAATATTTGAAAAAAACTGCGTTAAGAGAATACTACATCGACGGCTCAAAGACAATTACTGATCTATATAAAGATTTTCAAGATCAACAAGCTGAAAAGGGAAAAGATGCCGGAAAGTACTGTTCTTATTACAAAATTTTTACCACTGAATTCAATTTAGGATTTTTTCAACCCAATAAAGATTTATGCAACGAGTGTGTTAAATACGAACATTCTTCTCCGGCTGAAAAAGATAAAAATAAACAAAAACATGAAACTCACTTAAATGAAAAAAGATTAGCTCGTATTGAAAAAGGTATTGATCGCCAAAATATAAATACAACTAACAAAGTAGTAGTATACGATCTGCAAGCCGTCATGCAATGTCCAAATGGTGATACTTCTGCGTTTTATTATAAGTCAAAATTAAATAGCTTTAATTTTACTTTAACTGAATTAACAAAAAAGATAGTAGTAATACACAGACTCGAGCTAAAAAAAATAAAGAATACACCGCGTATAACAAAACAGTTGATTGTTATTTCTGGACTGAGACTGATGGTAAAAGAGGGGCAAATGAAATTGGTTCTTGCGTATATAACTACCTCGAAAATCTCGCATGCAAAAATATGGAAAACGAAATTGACGTAATTTTCTATTCTGATAACTGCTGCGGACAAAATAAAAATAAATACGTAACTACCATGTATTTATACGCCATTCATTCGTTAGATCAGATAAGAACTATAACACACAAATATCTCATCACAGGGCATACACAGAATGAGGCTGATAATGTACATAGCCTAATCGAAAAGCAGATAAAAAGAAATAGAAAATCAGGTCCAATTTACAGCCCGCAGCACTAAGAAACCATTTGTGGTTCACGAATTGACGTATGATTTTTTCAGGAACATGGAGTTATTGCAAACAGAATGGGGATACAATTATAACGTTAATGATAAGGGCGAAACTGTTGTGTGGAATGATATAAAAAATTTGAAGTTCACGAAAGAGGATCCTTTTGTCTTCTATTACAAAAGCTCGTATGAACAAGAGGAATACAGCAAAGTAAATGTACGTAATAAGAGAAAGAAGATGCCTAGCGTAAGTGAAATATATTTACAAACTTTGTTTAGCGAAAAAATAGAATTGACCAATAACAAGAAAAAAGATTTACGAGAATTGATCTCAAAAAACCTTATACCTAATTTTTACGCAGATTATTACAAAACAATTATATAAAGTGTTATAAGTACTTAGGTAGGCATATTGGGTTTACACAGAAAGAACGCTTATACTAGCTAGTTAGTGTTAGATCTTTTTTTTTGATAATGAACTAATGTAATGTGATACACAAAGTAAGTACCAATAATAAGTCTTAGTTTTTTTTGTATTATTGAATTAATGTGACTGTTACTTCTAGTAACTTCTATCGAAGACTGTTTTAGTTAATTAGAAAAATGTATTATTAGTTAAGTATTGAAAGTACAATCATCTAGATAATATTTAATATTATTAACTTGTTATGATGCTAAGGCTGAAAACATATCTATATCTATAAATAAATGACTGATCGTTAAACCTAAATAGCTGTAATAAAAAATCTAAGTCATAGACAACATAGCTAATTTTACTTACTTAAAATCGTTAACAAATATTAATATTATTTGGTTATTAAGTTAATAGTGCATTTATTTTGTTACTGGATACCTATACCTATTGCAATATTTTCTACACCATAAGTTGATGAAAAAGCTCAATTACGTAACGTAATTAATAGTTTCATCATATGACTGCGTAATAAAGTTTTGATGATTAAATCTATAGTTTTTTTATTAATAATTTGCGTCCCACTGCTTAACAACATGTTTATGTAATTACCAAAATATTTCACTTAAAACACTACTATAGTTATTAAAATGCATTATCTATCACTCGATGATTTACTTATATAATATTTTTTTTTATAGAAAGTAGCATGATTATGAAATATGCAATTATTTACACAACCTATTTTTGTAATGAAAAGCATCATTATGAGTTGTGCCTTAAGATATATAAAACATTTTTTAAAGTTTCGTAATAAAGCGTCATAGTTATAACTGTAGTATTTTTTTGAAACAGTCATAAATATTATGAACTACTTAAAAAAAAATACTTTTGTCAATGAAAATATAACGTATAAACAATTTGAATTAATCTATATAAAGTAAAATACACCTAAACATCTTGTACATTGACGCATAAAAAGTGACACGCTTGGAAGAAGAGATTTTTAAACGCGTTTTACCACACTTTTGCATTTTTGTTTTAATCCCGTTTATCACTAAGCGAGCGAAATATAACCGTGTTCATCGAAAAACTGGCATATAATCAGAAGGTATTTTGTCTATTATCCATAGCCTTCGAAGATAACGAAGATTTTCAATGGTTTAAGAGGCCTTATTCCCAAAACCGCGCGTTAAATCATTGAAAATATGACCAAAAGAAAATCGCTAACTGTAAAGGAGCGGTTTGAATAGCAACCCGTAAAGAAAATAAAACATACGCGAGGGATCACGGCAGTGTTCATTATATTATAGCGAAAATTAGCAATATCTCGAACAAAATAACTCAGTACCGAAAAGTACCGTAAGAACCGGGAATTCCCGGTTCCGAGCCAGTACCGGAAATCTCAGTACCGGTTCTGAAAAAGGCACCGGTACCGCAAACCCTACGCGCATCGCAATTCGCGACCTGCTGTGTTGTTGTTCCATTGGCTTCGCAAGATGTTGATGTCTCCGCGGACGTACAAGCATTTTTTTAGGGTTCCGTAGTCAACTAGGAACCCTTATAGTTTCGCCAGGTCTGCCCGTCCGTCCGTCCGTCCGCGGATAATCTCAGTGACCGTTAGCACTAGAAAGCTGAAATTTGGTGCTAATATGTATATCAATCACGCCGACAAAGTGGTAAAATAAAAAGTGGAAAAAATGTTTTATTAGGGTACCTCCCCTATACTTAAAGTGGGGAGTACTTTTTTTTTCATTACAACCCTAACGTGTGATATATTGTTGGATAGGTATTTAAAAATGAATAAGGGTTTACTAAAATCATTTTTTGATAATTTGAAAAAAAATTACATAATAATTTCGGAACTAAATTTTTTTTAACCGTATAGGCAGGTATTGTACCTGTAATTTCTACAAAATCACAATGAAATGACGTGCTTTCAAAAACTCTTAAGTGGGGACACTTACTGTGACGGACAGAAAACTACGGAACCCTACACTGAGCATGGCCCGAAACGCTCTTGGCCGGTTTTTTTTATGTGCAATACAGATTAAATAAATAAGTTCAAATGTCACTTGAAAGCTGCCAAATTTAGTCTACAAGATCAAGAGGCAGAACCTACAACTATAGTTGTGCCATTCTCGAGAACGTTCTTCGTTTTGTATGGAGAACGTTCTCGCTCGAGAATATTTCCTATACAAATCGGAGAACGTTCTCAAGAAAGTACAACTCTACCTACAACGCGGGTAAGGGAGTCAAATGGTGGATGCAGTACTGTCTATAGGCGCGGAGTAGTTTCAGTTTACGATTTAGACCAACAGATGGCAGACCCTCCCACGCGCACGGTCTCTAGTATTCGAACCCCATTTTCTTTGCCACTTTCTCGTGCAAACTATAATTATCTAATGAGTTGAATGAGAACAGCCTATAATGACAACAGGCTCTATACCCACAGGCCCCCACAGCAGACGGCAGAAAACGCGCCCTCCTAGCCGTAGTGGCTCGTGAACAACACTATGCAACATGTCTTCAATTCGGCTTGGTACGCTTCGTGTCACCTTTAGCCGAGAGAGCGGATCTCATAGCGCCGAGCGACCATCAGCTGTTATTTCAAAACTTAGAAGAGGTAAGACACGTTGAATTGTCCTGCTGAAAGTTCTGATCGCTGGCGTGAACAGCACTATTCCATGTCTCCAATTCGGCTAGGTTCGCTTTGTATTGCCACTGGCCGAGTTTACCTCATAGCGCCGAACGACCAACAGCTGATATTTAAAAACTTAGAAGAGGTAAGACACACTTGAATTGTCCTGCTAAAAGTCCTGATCGCTGACGTGAACAGCATTATGCCATATGTCTCCAAATTCGGCTAGCTTCGCTTCGTATTACCACTGGCCGAGTTCACCTCATAGCGCCGAATGACCATCAGCTGTTATTTCAAAACTTAGAAGAGGTACAGACACAGTTGAATTGTCTTGCTAAAAGTCCTGATCCCTGGCGTGAATATAATTATGCCATACGTCTCCAATTCGGCTAGGTTCGCTTCGTATTGCCACTGGAGTTGACCTCATAGCGTCGAATGACCATTAGCTGTTATTTCAAAACTTAGAAGAGGTAAGACACAGTTGAATAGTCTTGCTAAAAAGTCCTATAGCGTGAAAAACATTATGTAGAGAGCGGATCTCATAGTGCTGAACGACCATCGGCCATCAGGTAAATACACAGTTTATTTACCTATCCTACTAAAAAACTCCTGTCATCAGTCCTGTCCTGGCGTCCACAGCATTATGCAACATGTCTTAAATTCGGCTTGGTTCGCTTCCTATCGGCGTTGTTTATGGGATATTGAGGAGGAAGAGCGTCGCCAAGAGGGGGCAGGGAGGTGCACCCTTTCGATATTACTCAATACATAGAATCTATGAAACATAACCTTTAGCTAGTTCACGTATGTACCAACGCCATCTTTAGGGAAATTGGAACAAGAACCTAAACATATAATCTGGTTTTATTGAATACCTACCTACTTCTTTTATGTTGTGTCGGTTCTCATCTCATAGCTAACCGGGAAGAGCTAAATAAACATAATTCACTTTCAGATTTTAAGGCTGTCCGAGGACATCCTAGACCAAGTAGTACAGGATGACGGCGAGATCCAAACGTCAACGGTGGTGGCGATATACCTGCAAAAGGCGCCGGTGTTCCTGAGCCTGTACAAGAAGTACTGCCTCGGGTTGAAGAGGGCCGACTGTGTTCTTGTAAGTATCCGTGTTTAACTATATAAAACAGGATTCGATGTTTCTTTCAAACGGTAGCAAACAAGCATACGGCCCGCCTGATGGTAAATACACTGCAACTGCTGAAGTTGTTGCTAAAGTAGTTTACGAGTTAACTACTAAAGAGTCACTTTGTTAACTGCTAAAGTTACAAGAGGGTCCCCCGTCGTCAGCACACTGCATCTTTTTAGAGCAATCTGGCGACCTTACTCACCGACAGGAACACAATTCGATGTTTGGGGTCTAGTCATATTCGACTATGGTTTTCCGTAAGGTTGAGGTACTTCCTGAGTCGGGCTCTGCTCCAGATCTGAACGATATCATTCGCTGAGCTGTGCCCTACCACACAAAGCGAGATGACATTGGCAGTGCCGGTTTATCTCTTTTGGAGGTAGTTTAAAGACGTACCCGGGTCCAAAAAAGACCAAGTGATCAAGAAAGGTTTGGAAAAAATGAAGGTTCGTCCCCAAAATACTCTCGTGTTCAGTTCGTAAAATAAGTGACCGGTTAACGAGCTTTCAAAGTACCTACTAAAAAGAGGGACACAAGTAAATGTATGTTTTATCTTGTAAGACAAACATGATTATTAACTTTTAAAACGTGGATGAATTTATCCTTCTTCTTTTCAGGTAAAAAAATCAAAAGACCCCAGCGGCGCGTTCTCTCGCTTCTGCACTAGCCCACCGATCCCGCGTCGGAGGCCCGACATCACGTCCCTAGTCCACAAGCCGTTGGAGCAGTTCCGAGAGCTGCTGAGGCTCATGAGGGCGGCCGCGGTGTCGGCTGGTGCTGGGCCGTACGATCAGCTCGAGAAGAAACAACTGCAAGTTATTGTGGAGCAATTGCAGGTGTGTTGCAGTTTTGTGAATTCGGCAGCAGGGAAGGATAAAACTGTCCTAAATTTTCCTTCGCTGTTTGGTTCCCGGTTGCCAAGGCTTTCTATTAGAAGATTTAGGTCCTTTGACAATAAGAAAGCAAGTTTCATTTAGTGGAAGGGATTACATGTAGAAGAAATTGTAGTTCAATAAAAAGGCAACATTACAATAGAAATCACGTCCCTGTGTCCTGAGCTCGGAAACAGGACCCACATTCGTCGTCACAATTTGTTTTGACTATTTCCATACCTATTTTTAATTAGCTAATAAAAGAGACGTAGAGACTGACCACGCTAACTTTGCTAGGACTGCCATTTCAGGCTCATCCACACATTGCAGGCTTCCCCCACACAATCCATTTGCAAAGTTTGACTACACGGCAATGTTTGGATACTTTGTCAAAATGGTATTCAATTACTGCGGTTGCTGGACTTAGTTTTTTGACTTTATTATTTTTCGCCCTGCTACAAATCAATAACTATGTTTTAAAATTAATTGTAGTATTAGATGGATGAGTTTCATCAATTTCATCATTAGGCTTCGGAAATTGGATGTTTCATTTATTTTATTGAACGCCTGTTCATTAAAATAAATGAAACATCCAATTTCCATATCACCTGTACAGTCGCCATCAGATATATCGGAGCGGCCAAGGTGGTCACAAATATCTGAACAACGCCTCTATTGTTAGGGCGATAAAGTGCGTGTTCAGATATTTTTGAGTACCCTGGCCGCTCCGATATGTTTGATGGTGACTGTACATAAAACTACCTTTGACTTTCCACAGAGCGCATACCAAGACGTGACAGCTGGCTCCGGGCTCATGGGCTTGGCTGGAGACGGCAAACCACTACTTTCGGTAGCTGACCTCGAGAGCAGACTCGTCTTCACTAGGTGTAAGGTAAGACAAAGCTGGGCAGCCCATTTTGATCACGGCCATTTTTATATTTGACTATGAATGTTTACAATATTTTTATATGAGATTGAAACCTTGACTTGTCCGTTTTCGGGGAGTTATCCTCTTCCACCATTGTTATCCAGTTTTACTATCCGTATGTTGTTGACATGAGATTATGAATAGGTATGTCTAGCCTAAACATCAAAAACGGTACCTACCCCTTGTGACTTTGATGTCCGTCATTAATTTACCTTAAGAATGCCTGAATAAGATGACTCGGACCCAGAATAAAGACGCTGGCGTGAAGCTAGGCAAAGAAGATGTATGAGAGACTAACTTGCCTTGACTTGTTTTTTCATTCCAGCCCTTCATACTAAGTACAACGGGCCGTCAGTGGATTTTCGGCGGCGAGCTGTCCAGGGTCGAGGGGCGCGCCGTCCGCCCCTACTGGGCCCTGCTGTTCAGCGACCTTCTACTCTTTGCCACGGTGTCCAGGGACCGAGTACTCTTCGTGACTGAGGAGCCCGTGCTGCTGGCTACCGTGTCTGATGCTCAGTTCAATCTTAGGAAAAAAGGTATACCTGCTACATCTATTTAAACACTTGTTAGATTGTGTGGAAAGAAAAGTGTAATGAATTAACAGTTCCCTTATAAAACACGACACTTCTCTTTCCGTGCAAACTCTACAACCAAGGAGCAGAGATGGGCATTTCGTAATCGATTCCTGATTACACGATTACTTGATTTTACTTCTGTAATCCACTACCGGTTGTCAGATTACTTGTAATGTAATCAAGTGAAACGGTGAGTACCAGTACATATAAAGGAATCAGGAATCATCTATACAAATAGTACAATTACTATTAATTGGGAATCAAAATTGATTCCAAATTACTGGAATTGTTGACTGATTACCACCAGATTACTTCTACATATATACTGCTACCATGCTTGTGATTTTTACATCAGGCCTGATTCAGGCTTTGGGCATCGATTAAGCGCATCACACACTTGAGTGGAATCGTAGCGGTCGACCATAGACAAAATCCAGCTGTAAGTGAGAAAAACCAAACCTCCGGCTGAATTTTGTCTACTCCATACAAAAACTCAGTCACCATATACAAAAATTAGCCGGAAGTTGGGTTGTTTCTGATTTCCGGCAGATTATTGTCTATGATCGACTGAATTCCGCTCAATTGTGTGATGCACCTTAAGTATATTAAGAAAGCAATTTTTTTATAAGCTTTTATTTAACTCACAGTGTTTGAAGTAAAGTACAGTGAGTCACAAAATCGTATATTGTCAAAAACCTGAAAACTGATTTAAAACTAATTCCTTCTAATCGATATTAGAATAAATAATAAGTATTTAGATGATTGTCTAATTAAAAGTACAGTCAGCCACAAAATCATAAACTGTCAAAAACTTGTAAACTGATTTAGAAAATCTTCCTCCTAACCGATATTAGAGTCGTCTTAATATCCTAAGTACCAGATGATTATCTACAGAAAAGTACAGTCAGTCATAAAATCGTATAATGTCAAAAACTTGTAAACTGATTTAGAATCAATTTAGAATCAAAATAATAAGTATTTATATATTATGATTGTCTAAATAAAAGTACAGTCAGCCACAAAATCATAAACCGTCAAAAACTTGCAAGCTGATTTAGAACCTCTTCCTCCTAACCGATATTAGAATCGTCTTAATACCCTAAGTATCAGATGATTGTCTAAAGAAAAGTACAGTCAGCCATTAAATCGTATAATGTCAAAAACTTGTAAACTGATTTAGAATCAAACTAATAAGTATTTATATGATTGTCTAAATAAAAGTACAGTCAGCCACAAACTCATAAACCGTCAAAAACTTGCAAGCTGATTTAGAACCTCTTCCTCCAAACCGATATTAGAATCGTCTCAATACCCTAAGTATCAGATGATTGTCTGAAGAAAAGTACAGTCAGCCATAAAATCGTATAGTATCAAAAACTTGTAAACTGATTTAAAACCAATTCCTCCTAACCTATATTAGAATAAATAATAAGTATTTAGATGATTGTCTATAGAACAGTACAGTCAGCCACAAAATCGGTCCGCCACTAAAGCCACACTGCAGGCAAGAATGCATCGAGCCCAAGATCGACCGGCTAAAAGAGCACAGGGGAAAAGCGTCCACATCGTCACGTCCCTCAACCACGAGGATCAAGCAAAGAATGCAAAAAAACGCGATATAAATTCAAGGGATCCTTATACAAGAAACGTGTTATTTTTCGTTTTGGTACGGAACCCTCCGTGTGAAAGTCCAACTCGCACATGGCCGGCTCTTCAATAACCCATTCGCAGGCAATCTTTAATTATATCCATCATTGTTTATAAATCACCCATGACAACCATGCCAATGACACTCACGGGGTAATCCAGTCTGGAATTTAGTAATTTAGTAATTCAGGTTACTTAAGTACTTGATTACTGAGGAATCAAGATTACAGTAGTGGTTTACAATACTGATTCCTAAGTAATGGATTACAAATGTAATCATAGTACAGTATTACAGTAATTTTGATTACCTAAGTAATCGATTACCGAGGAATCATGATTACTGTAATGTAATCGTGTAATTAATTCCAAAAGTAATTGATTACGCCCAACTCTGCCAAGGAGACAATATTACAGCCTTAGTTCAACATTTATTTCTAAACGAAAGTCAGAATTCGAGAGTTTTTTCTGGGGAACAATTTCTACATTACATAATATTTTAAACCAAAACATCTTGTTACAGCGACGGAATTCAGGCTGATCCTCGGAAGGACTGGGGGAGAAAGCCCTCTGGTCTCTTGCGCTCCTCGCACCCCCGGCCGAACCAGAACAGTAGTGCTGCGAGCCCCTTCGATAGACCTCAAGGCAGTGTGGCAGAGTCTGCTACAACGTCAGATGTAAGTACCTACTTGACAATCTTCATTAAGTGGTACTTAACTACCAACGAAATAAAATAAAATGATATTACTGTAATACCCATTCAAGCAGTTTCGCACTTCATAAAATAAGCTTTTACTTTGCTTTTAGACACAGAGCAACCACGATGTCTGGAACTCCTCTGGGCTCGCCGCTGGACTCGCCGGACCCTCAGCTCACTTTCTCCCTGGCCACGCTGGACTCGCAGCAGCGCCAGGTATCCGCATCCAGCTTCCAGCGGGTCTCCAGCCTCGCGCTCCTGCCCGCCAGCAGCTACCGGTCACACCTTAACATGCTGGTCGAGGAGCGTCCCGAGAAAGAAGTCAGGGTTAGCTTTGATGTCCGGACTAATTCTACGTCGCCTGTCCCCCAGCCCGCTAGAGGACCATTAAGTTCAATATGGCGAACGGCACCCACGCCAGAAACTCCTTCAGCCAATCTTTCTCCGGCTGATTCACAAACCTTTTCGTCCCATTTTGTGTCAACCTCTTCCATGGAGAAAAACGGCGAAGCCACTTCTCCTAGCGCTCAATTAACACCGGATGCCGGTGAAAATTATTCCGACTTATCTCCCTGCAGATGGGAATCTTTTGAAGCCGATCTAGCCATGGCGGACTTGGACGTTGACCCGTCTTATAAACACGCTGTTGAGGAGCGTATATTTCTACCTGATGATCCGCTCTTTCCGTGCCTGATGTTGCCGGAGCGGCCTACTCCACCAGCGTATCTAGAGCTCTGATCCCCTGATTCCGATACGGAGTCGAAGGCCTTGGATATCTGCTTACCTCGGAAGTGTGATAGCGACTGGGGGTAACTGTTTGTCATCATTCTCGATAGATGGTATTGGAGGTGTAGAAGGCTTTCGTCGTGTAGACCCGAGCGTTTGTTGGATTGTTATAAAATTTGCTTATAGTTGAGAATAAGGTTGTGGTACATTTTTGAGAGACATATTTTCGATTAGCAGTATTGAAGTGATTTAGTATTTTCATCAATACTATAAGTCTGACCTATTTTCGGTGTCCGATCTCTATATTCTAGGGTGTGACAATCTGGTAGTAAAGATTTACAGAACTGAAAAACCCTTGTACAATGCTTAAGAGATGTTGAAAGGTGTCTAGATATGCCAATATATTTTACCGGGTAGCCTAAGTGTCAAAGATGTAACAATAGGGTACCAACAGTAGCAAATATTTATATACGAGTTCATTCCTAGTGGGTTTCCAGGAGTTTGATTTGGCTTCGTAAGTCTTCCGTCCTTTTCTTATGAGGTAATTCGACGTTGTTAGACATGACTATCCCTCGATTTTGTGACTTATGGGATATTTTAATGAATGTTTACGTAATAGCCCCAAATTTATCGTGTTGTTAATATTAGAAAGATATATTGTGCAGAATTATAGGTCTTTTTAATGTGTAACTTATCTGTACATAGCCTTACAGTCATTGTACAGGTCATGTGGATATTTGGCGATTTGCGTCGCGACTCTAACTTCACTAACCTTAGATTTTTTTGGCATTTTTGTTTCGGAAGCTTTTTTGTTTTAACTGTTTTATTTGGATTACTTATACGTATTAACTCCTAGTTCAAGCAATCGTTGCTTCTGATGTCTTATGACTTAAAAATAAAGATAATCGAGCTTCGAATTTAGACTATTGCCTTTTGGACTAACTAATGATAAAAAACTGATTTTGTATTTATAAGCTGTTGGTTCGAACGATAATGTTCGTATTTCTCTCAAGAGATGATTTATAGTCATTTGCTTTGAAACTGACTATTTACACTTAGTAACGATTGAATTTGAAACTACGAGTAATATTGATATCCAAATAAAACGGTAGGACTTTATGTAAAGCATTGTCGTCACTAGAATAAATATGTTACAACGAAAAATGGTAGTCGATTGTACAAATAGTCATAGTTTTTTTGTTAGTAGCTAACTGTATTATAATAAAGTATTTTGAGTTCCTCAATACCCGAAATATCGCTGGCATCGCAAAAGCAAAATGTTCACATAACCTCCCCCGGTCCTGTTGTCTATAAGCTAAATAATTTTTTACAAAATGAATCCTAGCTAGAAATCTTTCAGTGTTTTCGGCTGTGTGTAAATTTTTAATACTTATAAAAGAAAAAAAGCAAATAATTTTGAGAAAAAAGTTTTTGACTGGGTCCCCTGTAGAGTGCGCAGTTGTATCTTTGTGTTTAGACCGGATTCTGAATAAAGACGTTTGTCAATGGTGAGAGATAATTTTATTTCCGACACCCATTTTGCGAAGCTAACGAGATTGTACCGACTTACCATTTTTCTGTGTAGCACTGCCGGTTCTGAATGCGGTCGAAGTGTCAAGTCAGGTGTATTAGGGTATCATTGTCATGTGCGCGTATCATGAGCGCGAGCAGTCGAACTGAGTTAAATTCTTTCAGTCTAATTTTCCCCAAACGGAAACTTGGAGGAAACTAATACTGGTAACGACAATGCACGCCATGAAAAAAATTGAAATTTTCTTGGATGAAACTCTCATACCAGTTGACGGACTTGACTTGTCAAATAAGGTAGGTAACGTGTCCATAACCTGCCATGTTGGAGCTACAAACACACACAGCACACAAAGCGAGTTATCACAGGCCACGCGCGCATCACTTGATGTGCAGTGTCATTATCTAATATTGATATTTACAAATCTGTATAATTACATTCTTTCATAGTTCTTGCACCGGCATTGCCATCCTTATTTACTAAGCCATCAACTACCTCTTGTTTTCTACAGAATTCACCTATACGATACTTACAGATTAGATCGGACAAATGCGCAACTTGATCACCACCACTTCTTACGGCATTATCACACTTTTGTATGCGAACAAACAAGCCGCGATTTCGCCGCGTACGAGTTTTGTATAGAAATCGCTTTTAGTTCGTTCAAGTGTGATAAGGCCCTTACTCGAAAAGTCGTAATGATACGCACCCAGGGGTAAAATAACGAACGGCTCAGAACGCGGGCATAAGTGATTCGAATCGAACTTGAGTTCTTTATTACCGCCCGTGGTGTGTACACAATTTTGCGTCTTCTTCTGGGTGTGACCGTGTGACGTTAGGTTTTCCGATGTACGTAAATGTCACTTCCCCCGGAGTGACGTAAATTTATTAGTTCTCATATAAACCACGACACTTTTCTTTCCGCTCAAATCTGCTTTCTTGAGGACTCGTGTTCTTTAAATAGAATAAATCAAACTAGTGCCTCTCACCTGTGAGCTGACACTCCGGGCGTAGCTAATGAGATTAGACCACAAGTACCTACATTGCGAGCACAGCTAAAATTGAAAAGATATATGGCTCCGCCATTTTGATAAATATACAATATCTTTTCGAACTCATAATACACCATAGAACATTATGGCGCTTAAGTACTATGTGCCAATTTCCACCATTCTGAACATTTCCCAAAAAACTAAACGACGAAAAATTTTACATAACTATAGGACCTGCACACAAAATTTCGATCTGTAGAGGAGAACAGCCGGACAAACGCCGGACAGACGCTGGACGGATATACGACAACAGTTTTGACCAAGCTAAAACGGAAATCTTCGCTATTGGTCGGTCGATATCTCTGCTACCGAAAAATATTCTCCTTTTAGCAACCTTGAGCATAGTAATAAGGCGCCATTCATTTATTACGTAAGATGATTTAGGGGGAAGGGGACTGGACCATGTCTTAATTACTTCTCCTTACGAGAAGATAAAAAAATATTGTTGTTTTTTCTTACGTAGGGGGAGAGGGGGTCAAAAAGTGGCAAAAAATGTCTTATACATTAAATGAATAACGCCTAAGAAACGGCAGGAGTGTGAATCGGTAGCAGCAGTTATATGGTAGAGGTCCTATCTACAATCGTACGGCCAGTCTGATGTAACGCGGCTACCGTAGCCTATGGACACCTGCAACTTCAGTGATGTCACATGCACGTTGCCGACCCTTCGATATTTAAAGGGACAAGACAATAACCCGTCCCCACAAGAGTACAAGAGAATAGGAGCCGCCATTAAAATCTATTTATCATCATCATTATCTCCTAGCCGTTTTCGGCTACAGCGACTGCGTTCTACAGCTGAGAGCGACGCTGGTGCGCTCTTGAGTGACTGGCAATTTTTGCAGAAAATGTGTAAAATCTGTTATTACTTATACAAAACTTTGTCCACAAGAGTTATTCATGACAAACGCTGTAACGACAGTTTTTTCAACCTACTTCAAGATTTCGAAGGAGGAGGTTATCAATTCGTCGGGATCTTTGTTTTTGCTATTTTTTTTTTATGTATGTTCACCGATTATTCGAAGACGGCTGGACCGATTTGAAAAATTCTTTTTTCATTTGAAAGGGTATATACTTCACAGTTGGTCCCATTGTAACCAGGTCAGGATCTGATGATGGGATCCTGGAGAAATCGAGGGAACTCTTCAACTATTATAGGCACACCTATAGTGATTTGAGTATTTTTTACAGCAGCTCGAGCATTTGCTTTTGGAAAGGTGTATGTTTAGTGAAGTCGGTTCTTTTTTGTTCAAAATTATTAATATTTCATCTATATTATACATAATGATAAGAATGTTTATTTAGGGAAAAAGGGTTAGTTACAATACAATACATGTCTTAACTTCAGGTCAGTTATAGTTCATCAGCTGGGTTCGACAGCATGCAAATATTCTAATTGCTAATATGCATACACAGATATAAGTACAAAACAAGTCTACTGTACTCGAGTTTCCTGAACACTGGAGTCTATTTTCTGGTTGTAACTTAAATCGCGCGAAATCGGCTCCTGTGGTCCTACAGTAGTTTTCAACAGTGCAAAAATTTGCACATTTTTTTTCAACTTTAAATCTGTTACTTTGTGCAATGGTTTCGAGGCAAGACCTGCCTACCTCTACGCACATTAGCTTTAAGCCTTGACTGAGCCCTGCCTACCTATAGACGCGTCGAAGCTCGGCGGAGACGCAGACGGGCGCCGCCAGCGCCACAGAGGGCGCCAGGAGCTCCCGCAGTCGGGGCTCCACGCTGCACCTGCAGAAATGGATGACGCAACTGCCAGAGACTGAAGAGCTGGATCCTCCGGAGCCAGATATGGAGGTGATTTAGGAAATTGTGTTAACAGGGTATACTGTATAGCTCTTTTAATTGGTATTCCCTCCGTTGAAGTGTCAACAAGTATACCTCCCACCTAATGTTAGAAGCAAATATAATGGATAAATGAATACCCACCACCACAAAAAGAAAAGAAAAGAAAACCAAATACAGATGTATCAAAAAAGTGTTGAAGGTCAAAAGTGTAGGATAGTCTCAAACCTGCTGCCCAAATTACTTTCGCCACAAAATTTAAGTTTAATATAGCAGAAGTAGTACCAGCTATCAGCGGATGTGGTGTTCAAAATGACCTTCAAATTCTCTTATTCTTAATGAAGAATCATTTTGAAAATTTAACCACTTAGCATCTTCCGCTGTTGAATATGTAGCAAATAGTCGCGGGCAAAACTATAGTCTTTTTTTGACCAAATACGTTTTATATAAAACCGTTCCACTATTATTTAGATGTGGAGCGTAGAAGAACTGAGGAAACGGTCGAAGGAGCTGAATCTTCTTGAAGTGGCGGAGGTGGTCACAATGAATGGAGACAAGAGTTCACCGAGCGAGAGGAAGGACCCGGACCGCAGCCCGTCCAAGAGCAGTAACTCTGGGAGTCAAGTAAGTGTCCCAAATTTAATCTAACAGTTAGGCCTTCCGACTTAGCAAGTAGAGTTGCCCAGGATTCACTCACAGATCCGGGCGGGTGCCTAGGCTAGTGATCAATTGATTGTACGCAAGTTTCATACTGTTCTGGGGCAAGTGATGACGATAATGTACGCATGACATGACGCTGAAGTACCACGGCATATCGCGACTCGTGTGAATCGTCTTAAAGGCTTTTGACCATTATGAATGTCAGTATGTGTCTTTTCTGCATCGAAAGCCTAATTTCTGGTTGCAATTTAAATTGGTAATAACCCGTTCTGAGGCAATTTTTGGATGTACTTTTTCAAAATCTGGACATTTTTGACATCAATGCTCTTAACTTTTGGGAACAGAACAAATGCGAACACTATACAACACTTCTCCTTTAGATCACAGTCCGAACCAGCCCAGTGGTAGTCGACACGATCCCGGTCTGCCGACAATGCCACAAGAAGTGCCTCTCCAAACCCAACAGCCCCCTCATATCGCAGAAGGAGCCACCGAAGCCCAAAGAGGCTTCTCCGTCCCCGCAGAGCAGCAAGAGCCCGACTTGCAGTGCCAACTGTGGCAACAGGTAGTTTACTGATCTTTGGTGGACCTTATCTTGTTGTAATAAAGTATACAATTGGTCAGTTAATTATTTCACCAATTGTAAATGAGGGTATAATGTCAATACCAAGTTCCCAACAGTTGACATTCTACCCTCAATCATATTCTGATTTCAGAAAGCCGAAAACCTTCTCCATGCACTTAGAGCGTAAAGGTGCTATCAAGATACGTCCAGAAGATGCTCCTAAAGCAGCCATGAGAGTCATAGACTCCATAGAGCAAAGTCAAAGAATGCTCAAATCTACGTCCTATGATTTAAAAACTGAATCCCCCCTGCTAAGCAGAAGTATACACTCAAATAAGAGTCAACTAGAGTTGCGGAAAGATACTTCAATTAGATCACCTAGCCCCTCGTCGGGCTCTAGAAATAATAGCCCTTTATCCACTAGCCATACTACTTGCAGCTCGATGGTGTTCAATTCTAGTTCTAATGATTTAAGAATGTCTAATTCCAATATTTCTAACCAAGTCCAATGCGTAATAGCTCAAGAAAGATACCTGAATGAAGTAAAATGCGTCGAAAGCGTAACCTTGTCAAAGACAAGAAACAATGTCAACTATCCATCCCCAGCAAGCATAAGAAAAGAACAAATAACAAGACAGAAGGCTGAAAACGTCCTTAATAAAGTATTAGGTATGAACATTATAACTAAAAGAGAAAACGTTGGAACGTGTCTAAAAACGTCGTCTGTTTTTTTAGATAATGATTCTGTTCATGAGGATGACGATAATGAGTTTAAAATTGAAAGGGGATTGAGACGATCGCCTAGAATGGGTATATCAGCGGTTACAAAAATGAACGGTGATATAAATAAAAAGACTGAAGACGTAAACGCTAATACATGCAATGATGCATCAGACGATGACTTGGAGCTGGGTCCCCTCATGTTGATGGGTTTATCAGCAATCAATCCAGCGGCACATCTTATGCGAGTTGAGCCCTTTAAGAAGTCATCTGTGAACAGCTTGAATGCCAATTCGAGGCCAGAAAGCTTGGGCTCCATAAAATGTGAATCCCCTGTCAACATTTCGGTGGTGCCGCCGACGCCGGACTACAATTCTGCTGATAAGACTGTGAGTTGAACAATAAGGGACCATTCTTAAATGTAATGCGTTTGTACTACAGCAAGTAAAATGCGCTGTTGATATACTTGATGATTTTACAGGATACCCTAATAGATGAATCACCCGAATCGCCGGACGCGCCCGAGGACCTGCCGTACGTGTCACTAAAAAGGTCTGTTACATTTATATCCAATATTTAAAGCCATTACGCACTACCCAATCCTTAGAAACGGAGAAACACGTAGAAAGCATGCTTACAACACGATGCTTCTAAAGTAGACATCAATAGGTAATCATAAATTAATGAAATGGCGACGACCTACTTGGTCTATTTTTTAGTTGAAGACGAGTTCTGTAATATTAAAAGGCTTAATTGCATTTTTTTAGCAACTTACCAAATTATTTCTACGTGACATACATATTTGTCTTTCGGCCGTCAATATGTCTTGTACATGCTTGTACACGCGCTAAACTGAAATTAAATGGACTGTAAGTATTTAGTAAGTACAACAAGATACATGAGAAAATAAAATAAAACTAAGCTATACCTATAAATAAAACTAAAATTAAAAATGAGTACAAATTTAAAAAAAAGTTAACTAAAATCTTAAACTAAATAAACCTAAAAAATATTATCGTATCAAGACAGTATTGATGATATCATTTTTAACCCCAATACACGATTCTCCAAATGGACTGTTAAGTATAATCTTATATATCATAGTGTTAAAACTTGGTTCTGTTTCTAGTTCTGGTAAATATTAGAACTGGTCCTGGTAAATATTAGAACTGGTTATAATATTAACATCATTACTTTTAAAAGTTTTATGTTTTAGTATTACATTCGTTATTTATTTTAACCCAAAAGTATACGCCATATGTAACTGTGAGTACTTAGATGCTACGGTCTTTGATATTATCCACTTTATTTATCCATTCACAACTTCACAATACCAATTTCCACTAGCTTTTTACATCACAGTTCCAGCAGCTTAAATTGACTTTAATAATACCCCATAACACTCATATCACCACCAGCAGAATGTGGTTTAAAACTCTGCTCACTAATGTTGCTAATAATTATAAAAAATATGGCAGTAATTTTTCTCACATTTTTTTGACACAGTAGCAAATACGCATGTTCAAATATTTCAATGGCCGTAATTTGAAGTAGAATGCAATGTCATACATCACCGTTCATCAAGGGGTAACTAAGTCGTGTCGCTAACATTTAGACAATTCAGTTACCTTACGACGCCAGTGCCGTACTTGACGTACTTCTGCTATCAAATTAGTGGCCATAGTATTATCTTATCAAGAGGATATTGAATATATCATTTTTAACCCCAATGCACGATTCACCTAGCAACCACCGTGAGTGCGTAATGGCATCCTCTACTTCCTCACGCAACTAAACTACGTTAAATTTAGATCCGGTAACATTGACTTCAGGTACGGCACGATGTCGAGTCTGGAGCGGCTGCCATCCGACGAGACGGACGATGGAAACGTGAGGACGGAGCCGGAGCCGACCAAGGCGTATAACACGGGTAACCCATTTATATTAACTAGTGGCATAGACTAATTAACCCAAAGACTAAAGACCCCGCATTGCCGGGCGACCCCTGCATTGCCGGGCGACCCCCGCTGCCACTCTCGAAGTAATTTCACTCTAAGACACTAATATTGTAAGTAACAGTAAACATAGTACTTCTCCATGGCAACCATTAATGTCTGACTCTCTCTTACGCCCCACGGAAGAATCGCGCGTTGTCTGTCTAGCATTGCGAGTTCCCCTCCCGCATCCCTTCTTTTTGGCAGCTTAAGTTTCAAAGAAATAACGCGCTAAGCGGAGTATAGAGATATCTTGTATATGACTAGTGGTAATATAAGACTATATATCACCAATACAAACTTTTTACATATGCCAATACCTATGATGTGTACCATCCTTTTTCAACTCACTGAAACGGCGCGGTCGCGCGGAAAAGCTGGAGCGAACGCGTGCAATGGATTTTTCCTTTATTTGTACCCGCGCAACCGCGCTCCGTACAGTCGCCATCAGATATATCGGAGGGACCAAGGTGGTCATAAATATATAAACAACGCCTCTATAGTCAAGGCGCTACAGATATTCAGATATTTTTGAGTACCTTGGCCGGTGGGTTTCAACTGCTCGGTGCCCCACCTTCGTGCACACATTCTATTTTATTGCATTTTCGTTTTGGTTATAGAGGTCTTATGTTTCTAACAGATAAGTGGGCATGCCTTCAAAATCTATTACCAAATCTACAAAAATGACCATAAAAAGCTACAATAATGCGCTGTAGTAAATTTTTATACGTTTCCAGTGTCAGGTGCGGCTGGAGGTATAATGGGGTGGACAGCCAGGGCAGGCTCCTTCGTGGTAGAAAAGATGAACATTTTCAGCTACACGGAAACCGTCCCCAACACGGCACTTGCGCACAAACAGCCGTCATTCTTAGAAAGGTAATAAGGCGGTACAAACTTAGAATAGGTAGATATTCTAAGTTTGTACCGTACTACTCTTACGATGGTCCAGTCGGTCGCGCTAAAATGCTACTTTTACTGAGAGATTTTCTCGCGTCCTTTCGGGGAAACTGTCATGAGTGAGATGGGATGAAGCAAGAGGGGAGGGTATGCTACGCTGGTAAAAAAGTGGGGTCCTCATCCAATTTCTAGGACCTCGTGAGTGTACACGTGAGTATTTTGTGTAACTTTAGTAGGTAAGTTTATCCAAAAAACCGTCATCTACCTACTTTGAATCCACTATATCGAATGTAATCGATAAGTGTTTACAAGCGATTATTCCGCAAGTAAAAAAATATCAGTAAACTTTTCATTAATATCGAAAGAATGTTTCCCAATGAGTAAAATTACATCAATTTTTTTTTAAACAATTAATATCCAAACTGTAAGTTTAAACGCCCCCATACATTTAGTACGTAAACGTTTGATAAGTGGTTTAAATTATCTTCAGTCATCATCATCTAGCGTTTTTCCCAGCTTTTTGCCACGGCTCAATTAAAGCCGGGGTCCGCTCGGCAACCTACTCTCAAGAATTGGCGTAGGCACTAGTTTCTACGAAAGCGACTGGAAGCCATTGGATCTTCCAACCCAGTAGGGAAACTATTAGGCCTAATTGGGACCCCAAGTTTACTTGAGCCAGGGCAAAAACCTGGGAAAATGCTAGGAGTATGATGACATTGATGACAGTGGAGAAATTAAACCACTTAACGAACATCATATTTTATATATTTTAATACTTTGGATATTATTATATTTCTAGTTTAATTTTAAAAAGTTATTGGTGTCATTTTACTTATTTAATAACGCAGTTTCAATTTTAATTCAAAGTTTTTTTATATCTTTTTTATTTACGGAATTATCATCTGTAAACACTAAACTATTACATCCTGTAATGTAGCTCGGCCGTTCTAAGAAAATCTAAATGTATACGTAACTAAATAGTATTTCTGACTTCGCATATTTTTCTTGTCATACAAGATATTTTAAACAAGATAACGAAATGTAATGAATAAATATGGACAATTTTTTTTCTACTATCGAGATTCCAAGCTCGCTCATAAAACGACTGGAAAAAAATGTAGAGTGAAGTGACGGCCTTACACTTTAATTTGTGTTTAGTGGAGAGTTCATACATTTATTACTAAACACGAGTATAAAAGGGTGATTCGTAGACGTGAGGAGGGCAACACTACTGATTCATTTAATACCAAGCTATTGTTTGATACCAGTATTAGTGTGATTAGACTGTTAGCGCTAAAAAAAAAGTAATAAATCAAAAGTTTTAAATTATTTACGACACGCATGGTCAATTTACAATTGGGATTGTTCATATTTTTTACGCCCCATTTTGATAATTTATTATGAAACTATAGGCCATTTTAAGATATCGATTTGATTTCTTTAGCTTAAAACAGTTTAGTTATTTTATTATAATTAAAATAAAAAATCTGATACAAAGTCTTGTAAGTTACAGGCTGAATAGCACACGCAAGTCACTAATTCGTATTAAAAACCCTTGCTTGTCGTCAACTGTCGCTGTCAAGTCAAGTTTGGAAGTATTGGTTCGTCACTCCGCATGTTGTCATGACCGCGAAAAATATAAAAATCAAATTGTATCTGTAAAGCGAAAGAAACAATACCCATGGCGCTTAATTTTGTAAAAGCCGACTCAAAAAATATACCTAAGTTAGAAAATATCAGTATACTGGTAGAAAACATCGAGTCCAAACTATAATACGACTTTTTTTAGGGTTCCGTAGTCAACTAGGAACCCTTATAGTTTCGCCATGTCTGCCCGTCCGTCCGTCCGTCCGTCCGTCCGTCTGTCCGCGGATAATCTCAGTGACCGTTAGCACTAGAAAGCTGAAATTTGGTACTAATATGTATATCAATCACGCCGACAAAGTGCTAAAATAAAAAGTGGAAAAAAATGTTTTATTAGGGTAGAGTGTACGTAAAGTGGGGAGTGATTTTTTTTTTCATTTCAACCCTAACGTGTGATATATTGTTGGATAGGTATTTAAAAATGAATAGGGGTTTTCTAAAATCATTTTTTGATAATGTTAATATTTTCGGAAATAATCGCTCCAGAAGTAAAAAAAAATGTGTCCCCCCCCCCCCTCTAACTTTTGAACCATAAGTTTTAAAAATATGAAAAAAATCTCATAAGTAGAACTTTATAAAAACTTTCTAGGAAAATTATTTTGAACTTGATAGGTTGAATAGTTTTTGAAAAAAAATTACAATATAATTTCTGAACTAAGTTTGTAATTTAACCGTATAAGCAGGTGTTTACTGTACCTGTAATTTCTACAAAATCACAATGAAATAACGTGCTTTCAAATAAAGTAAAAACGGTGAAAATCGGCTCACGCAATAAAGAATTATCCCATAAAAATCATCTTCCATACTTTAAGTACGCGCGCAATAGTTTACTTAATTTGCCGATAGATGTCGATGTACGTGGAACGCTCATATCATCTCCTGATGGCGGTGTTATTTTCACTCTTAAGTGGGGACACTTACTGTGACGGATGGAAAACTACGGAACCCTACACTGAGCGTGGCCCGACACGCTCTTGGCCGGTTTTATTTCATCGTATGGCTACATGTCACTGGATATAGATAAGCATTTCTTCTCTGGGGTAGTAGTAGTGGGAAAGCAGATGATAAAGAAAATCCAGTGAGTGCTGCGAGGTCCAGATGGGACAGTGCAGCTGCCAAGTTTGTTACTCTTTTAGCACCACCCAGGGATCACGTGTAGAGTTGTCTAAGGTGTTTCCTACGGACGCAGAGTAACATTGATCACCCTAATACGACTATAATTATTTGATTGAAATAAGAGGAACCAAAATACTTACGTGAGACAAGACAAGACGGTTACTTGTACGCATTTATATATTTTAAAAGATTAGTGTTTAATTATTATTGCACTTTTGGCTTTATTTTTGTGTTTAATACATACTTTTTCACATGTATCCGTAGGGGCAGTTTTTGTTTACAATTTTCTGTTTACATGTTTTGATGTTTGGCAACTGTCGTAGGGTATGACATTGGGTTTTATTTTTTTAGGAAGTTCTATAATTTAATTTTATAATGAGGTTTTACAAGGAGTAAGGTCAAACAAAGGTCATTCATATTTTTGCGTAAATATTCGAAGCCACTCATTAATTTGGCGAAATATTAGTCCAAATTGATCGATAAACCTAGACCACGAAATGGTTTCGGAAAAGTATACCTTATCGAAATAAATAAAACAATCCTAATCAGAATACTCGGTCGAGTACTGATACTCTCTTGTTTGGTTTTGGAAATAAGTATACCTTATCGAAATAAATGAACAATCGTAATCAGAATTGTGAAGAAAGTGAAGTCCAGTTCCGCGGCCATTTAGAGGGTAAGGCCAAGTTGGCCTCAAAAAAGCTCGGTGTGCTCAACAGATCGAGACAGTATTTCACTCCGGCCCACCGCCTCCAGCTTTACAAGGCACAGGTACGCCCACATATGGAATACTGTTCTCATCTATGGGCGGGAGCGCCCCAGTACCAACTTCTCCCTCTGGACCGCATCCAACGGAGAGCGACTCGAATTGTCGGCTGCCAGGATTTTACGGATCGGCTTGACTCCTTGGCGCTGCGTAGAGATGTAGCCTCGCTCTGCATCTTCTACCGCCTCTATCATGGAGAGTGCTCCGAGGAATTGTTCGGATTAATCCCTGCCGCTTCTTTCCACCATCGTCCTACGCGACAGCATTACCATCATCACCACTTAGATGGTTGGCAGTCCTCAACTGTGCGTTTCTCGAGAAACTTCCTGCCTCGCACAACAAAACTGTGGAATGAACTGTCGTCTGCGGTATTTCCGGACCGATACGACCTTCAAACCTTCAAGAAAAGAGCGTATTCCCATCTTAAAGGCCGGCAACGTGCTTGTGACCCCTCTGGTGTTGCGGGCGTCTATGGGCGGCGTTAATTGCTTACCATCAGGCGATTCGTCTGCTCGTTTGCCTCCTATTTCATAAAAAAAAAAAAAAAAAAGAATACTCGGTCGAGTACTGATACTCTCTTGTTTGGTTTTGGAAATATACCTTATGGAAATAAATGAACAATCCTAATCAGAATACTCGATCGAATACTGATACTCTCTTGTTTGGTTTTGGAAATAAGTATACCTTATTGAAATAAATGAACAATCCTAATCAGAATACTCGGTCGAGTACCTACTGATACTCTCTTGTTTGGTTTTGGAAATATACCTTATCTAAATAAATGACCAATCCTAATTAGAATACTCGGTCGAGTACTGATACTCTCTTGTTTGGTTTTGGAAATAAGTATACCTTATCGAAATAAATGAACAGTCCTAATTAGAATACTCGGTCGAGTACTGATACTTTGGAAACATCGTATCTCACTTAATTTGTAATTTTTTTTCATCATCTAACTGCTGTCCTAATTGTTAAAGAGGTTATTTTATTGATTTGTTTATGTAGGGGTGACCATGATTACAAAGAATAAAATTTCTAAGTAACAAAAATAAAAATAAATAGTGTTGATGGCGGCCGATACATTATCGTTAACTAAGTATGTAAGGTTGTTCCTGCTCACGCCTTCTGAATCATTCTGTATAGCTTTATAAACTTGCACTAAACCAAAGAGTAAATTGTCCTTGCACTAAATACTGTGTAAATGGGACCTTAGTGAAGGGTATGCACGATTTTATTAGAACGGGCCAGCTATACTACCCTCATTTCTACAATTTTCTTACATTTCCTCACTAACATGTTTTTTCCTTTAACAACTAGATGGAATTCTGACGACGAAGCGGAACGATGAGTATGAGCGATACTAAACGTTTTTTGAGTGTTATATCATTTCCTACTGTAGCCACTTTGTAGAAAAGTTAATATTAATAACAAGACATAATTGGACGTAGAGGAAATATGTTGCTAGACAAAACAGTTTGAAGTATCAATGTATAGTGTAAAAATACTCTCTAGGTATCAAAGTATGGTCTAAATAACAAATTTAAAACGTAGAACTTTTGTAATCATAATGTTTTATTACGAAACAAATAGTTTTTTTTATTATTGAGTAGACTTTTTTTATCAAGTAGATATTTGGGAATTTTATTTATGAATATTTATTTTACGTCAAGGGTCGTTTTATCAGTTTTTACATGTGTAAAATAGCCGTAGCTGTCAATTTTATTCCTGAATTATAGTTTTTATTAATAACTTTCAATTTAACATATGTTAGGATAAAGTCTAGGTCATTAACATTATACAAAATAGGAACCAAAATAGAGCTAGACATTGTATTTACGTCTAATAGTTTTAAATTAAGTAGATTATGTATAGCTATTTTAGAAAGTACTGAAATATTTGATACTACCAGCTTTTTAGAAGATTCATATATTTAATATCAAATATTCAGCCAGACGGTTTTCTAAAGTGTACCATACGCGAGCGGTCACGTACCAATACGCATGCAGCCAAACGCAAACGTCAAACGCGTCCGTGTATTCTATAGCAACGCGTACATCCGCACGCGCTATGGTACTAACTGGGGCAACATCGGACGTCAAAGATATGTTTACTCTTGCACCTTATTACAAAGGAGTAAAATGCAAAACATAACTTTGACATCGAACAAACAAATGAAAGACATATAACGACAGATGCTTGGGCGTCAGCGAGTGGAAGTCGGCAGTGGAGGACGGCACCGCGGAGACGGGAGACGGGAGCGGAGCGAGCGGGGAAGAGGCGTGGGGCACGCCCTCGTCCGGCGACCTGTCCGACAACCTGCCGGACTCTGAGCACGGCACGTTATCTGTAAGCTGTTGGTTTATCTTCTGCCTTTTATCTTCTTTTAACTTTGTAAAACACTACTGTTTCTTTCTCATCATCGGCTGAAAGTATCAGATATAGATACCACATCAGTGCCACTCCAGATTTTATATGGACCGTCTTTCTGTAATCTGACCCTTCTTTTCTTCGGTACATAAAACATTTAAGGAAAGAATCATACTGTCACGTGTTTTGAAAATAATGGTTAACAACCCACCCTATAATGTTTAACCTTCTAAAACAACCTTTACTTATTTACTTAATCAAAAAAATCGTCTATTAAAAAAAGCATTTCTGTCGAACTTATCCCACCACTTTCGTGGCACATACTATTTAAGCCTTTTGAACAGAAACCTCTTCACCTCCACAGTCGCCCACGAAGTCTTCTTCCTCCTACGCTGGAGATGATGACACGGAGCTGATGATGGATGAGCTGCTAATGGCGCCGACCATCACTGGCCCGACCACGTTAAGGCCGTTATTACCCAGGTAAATATACCCTGAATACCTTCTGTTTATGTAGCCTGAAGAAATATTAGTTCATTCACTAACGTTCATTTATTCTCGAAAAAAAAAATCAAGTGCAAGAAGTGCAACATAATGAAATGAAAACTCGTAATACTCTAAGATTCCTATTGATGTAGCCATTGAACTTATATAGGTATATATAATACAGAGAAATATAGTCCACATGAAAAAGTAGCACAGAAAACGGAGTAATACGACCCCTTTTTCCAAAACTTATGCCAAAGTTATCGGAGGAATCACTGACTATAATTCTCTGCATTTCTTAATGGCTTTAGCTTAGGCTAATTATAATCACTCAATTGGTATATGAAATATAACAAAATTTTACACAAGATACTAACCTTGAAACGTAACGTAGGGATATTTTTAGGAGAAGACTGGAGCCCCTGATGGAGGAGGAGTGCTCGGACAGCGGCAGCGAAGACAACAAGCAGACGCCAATTAATTCGGAAGACCAGGTGAATATCTTAGTAGTTAAGAAAGTTTAGACATGTTCAAAGGATTGTACTAAAATCAATGGTCTTCAACATAAAACTTATGGGCGTCCCTAAAACTAACAAAGCGCTGGTAGAACCTTTGAGTAATCATTACATGGGCTATCGGGCTAAGCAATTTTGATTCAAGAGAATTGAATATTTTTGAAATGTTTGCAAAATTACTATTAGGTATATTATAGTATAAATGTACCAATATCTCGAAAACTATGCTATTTTATTAGGATCAAATTCTTATAATCAACATAGCGCCGGTAAAACAAAAAACAATTAAATGTAGGTTGCTAAAATCAGCTGGGGGCTGAGCCAAGATGACAATCGTTTGTAGAAAACGAAACGGAACGCTATCGGTATCTCTATCACTCTTCCATAGTTATATTAGTGCGATAGTGAGACGGATAGCGTTTCGATTCGTCTACAAAGATTGTCATCTTGGCTAAGCTCCCTGTTCTATCAGCGCTTTAAATCGTGATGTTGGTTTTAGGGACACCATTTACGTAATAAAGAGCATTACAATCACATGTCAAAGTGGCATAGAAAAAGAGATCATATTACGACACCTCTTGTCGAAGGGAACCGAGCGAATTCTGACTGTAATTCTCTTTGGGTATATGAGTTCATTGGTTTTAAAATGATGTTTGTCGTAGGGATAGGGCGGTTTAACAACTCTGTTATGTGAGCTTACAATTAACAGCAGAAATTCACAAGGCGTGGTGTTCTATATCATCTTGACACGCACTTGTTTTCTTTAAAATAATATCGAGTCGCTCATTTGGAGCTCGCCCCCTTTAGGAGGGGATCCCATGATGCTAAATTTGTAGTCGCTCAAGCATCGTCAGGACCTAGACCATTTTGAAGACTACAATGTAAAAAGAAATCAGTTTATATAGTGTATATACTTTCATCGGCGGGCGTAGCTTCTATAGGCTTTCAAAGATTTAAAAAAACAAAAGGCCACATTAACTCGAGCGCGTCAGATATTGAAACTGGAGGCTTCTGACGTGTCACTGATAACTCAGTATGATAATCTGGCAAAATGGATGATAGGATTGAAAATTACGATGGTCTTTATACAATAACCTAAAAATTTAAATTGAATCCGTCAGATTACAAAAATTCGTAAATATAAATGTCAGATTATGTATTAGCACAATCAAAGCATCAACTTGGAACATGGAATCCACCAATCAATTCTTTAACTGGCCACCGACCCGTCACTAACCAACCCATCAGTGGCTAAAAGTGGTTGGAATGGAATAGTGGGTTGTAAGATACCACTGTATCTTAATCTGACGCGCTCGAGTAACTCCAATAATCCCCTCTTGGGCTTCCCTATTACACCTAAGGTAAAATTCATAAATCATAATTTAGCGTAGTAATGTGGCAGCCTTGGACGAAAAAAATTAAAGGACGGAGCATGGCTGTACAACAAACTGTGACGCAAGATGGCCGCTGGTTTGAATGTGTGTGTCCAGACGAGTGTTGCCATGTAATACAAATTTTCCCGATTAAGAATACAGTATCTTTGAATTAAAAATTTGATGAAATATATTTCTGAAGAGGCGACTAAAAGGTAAAATTAAAAAAAAATCTAAATAAACTATTTATTAAAATTACACGACTACTGTTGAGTGTGGTGGCCTCTCTTGTCGTCCCCAATACTATTATTTAAGCATACTTTATACCTTTTTGATCTGGAGGCACGGCAGTGCCCTCGCTAAGACGAAGAAAACTAAAAGTGTAATTACGTATTCATTTATTACGTAACACGATTTAAGGAGGGAGGGGAATTGACCATGTCTTACTTCTACTGCAGAGAGGATTATTATTATTTTTTTCTTATGTAGGGGCGGAAGGGTGTCTCTGGCAAAAAAAATCTTACGTAATCAATGAACAACGCCTTATTTTATACTAAACCTTGTTTGGAATGTAACAAATACTTTTTGAAACTGCATTAAAATCGGTTCAGCCAAGCGCGAGATAATCGCGAACAAACATACCAACATACAGGTCAAATTGAGAACCTCCTTTTTTTGAAGTTGGTTAAAAATGCTCCTCGATCGATCAACACAATCGGTTTGACTTAAGAGCTGACCTCTCATTCTAACTATAGTTCCATCTCGTTCTAATCGCTTGACCAGTCGATTACTGAAGCCGCTCAGAGTGCGAGGGAGCGATAGTTAGAATGAGACGAAAGTTTGACAGATCAGTAGTGGTGACATAACTTCGCGCGTTCAATCTACGATTAGATATGGGCTTTTTGTTTTAAGAAGTTTTTGGAATAATTTTAAGAAATATATAATTATGTATGATTATAAATTTTATTCAAAAAATAATAAAGAATAATTTGCTCACAAAAGCATAAAAGTTATTAAATATTCGTTGAAAACGTGCGTGAAATAAAACGTATAGTTAGTAGTGTGGACGTCAATGTCGTGTTGACAACATATCGCGGCGATTTTAGACCCCCTTACGTTCGGGAAGTTTCCCTATTCAACCACCTGGCAACACCGCTACCACGAAGTTAATAGTGTACGAAATTACTGATTTTTAATGTGATCACGCAATGAATTGTTTACTTAACGGTGAAAAGTTATCCCATCCGTTTTTTTCTTTCGACCGGTGGCATTTCTGCAGCATTTGACAACGCACGACGGCATGTTTTTATTATTTTTTAACTGCTCTTGACTGCATAGACGTTTGGACACGAATGGCGGGGGAGCGGCTCATTATTGCTGTGCGTATGTGTGTGTAGTGCGTAACGACGAGGACACGGGCTCTTTATGGAATCACAAAATTTTGTTAGCCGCACTCTATCTGGGACTTATCAAATCTATGGTGGCAGCACTTTACATACATTTGATAACCGTTTTGTATGCCAGGAGCTGTCAAATTACTCAATTGAATTATGAATTCTACCTTACATGTGCTGCTGACATGACATAGAGTTGTTAAACCGCCCAATTCCAAGATATGACTGGGAAAACCTAAGACTGAAGCAATTGTAATGACTTTCGTCCTTGATCCTGAAAGAAATATTAAAGTACAGTTCAAATTAATAAAACAGTTAAATAATAACAACTAGTCTTAACACTGAAAAAAAAATTACAAAAATATTATTGCTTAAACCTTTTCTAAAAGAGTTTATAAGAATACCGAGTAAATACCGATGGAAAAAAAATACGTTGATTCAAGTATATTTATTAACTTATTCAAACCTTAACTATGTTTCAAAATCAAAAGAAATTTAATTCGTATGTAAGTAATTCACATATACATTGTCAAAACATTAATGAACTCATCTCTAGGAATTTTTTCCTTTAAATACCTGATTTACTGTGTATCAGTATCTTATAAACATAAGTAGGTCGAAAAGGGTGAGCTATTTTACCTAGTCACTTGACTTTTAAGCTGTTGCCATTATAATTAAACTAACTAGACGAGTAACTATACGGTATCTTAAATATGTTAAGAATGTATTATTACGTTTTTATTGTGACGTTTACTCAACAGTAATATTAAGTCAGGTTATTAGGTAAAACAGCTCGCCCTAGGGAATGCAACCGGTTTTTATTTTTTATGAAAAATAACCGGTTAACCAGAAAATATACCGTGAAAAATAACCCGGTTTTCTCATACAAAATAAAAACCGGTCGCATTCCCTAGCTTACCCTTTCCGACCTCTTATAAATAGTTTTCTATAACTTATAGGAAACGATTTATAAGACCACATTCTTAAGTTTCTATAAAAAAAAAACGCAACGCGTTTACCAGTTAGTTATCGACTGGAAAACCAATTGGTCTGTAGAAAATGGCGGCAAATTTGAAAATTTTATGCGGTTACTTTATTTTTGAATATACCCTTTCTACGGACCCATTGGTTTATTATTTATAATTGTTGATATAAATGCCCCTTACATAGCATGACCGGAATGGTGCATGCGTGGTGCATGTTCCATTGCTGTTCAATTTATTAGAGTCTACACCTTTGTACCTGTTTAGAGGGGTTAGCTAGTCTGATTAAATTGGGGCAAAGTGCCGGATTTTTGTACTAGTATGGTCGGATAGGATAGAAAAGAATACATGAAACTATAGTACTTTATTGATACTTTATTTTTATCGTGTACTCAAAGGATTAGTATAAAAAAATAAAGTACAAAATATTGAGTCTCTAGTCAAAATAATAACTGGGGGCTTAGCCCGGATCAAGATGACAATCGTATCTAGAAAACGAATCGAAACGCTATCCGTCTCTCTATTGTCCTAATAAGGAAGAGTGATAGAGAGACCGATAGCGTTTCGTTTTGTTTTCTACAAACGATTGTCATCTTGGCCAAGCCCCCTGTACAACTATTGTAAAACGTTAGCGCTTTTCATCATACTTTATAGTTATAGCGCATTCCATTTCAGCGGGCAATATCGTCTACGTCGCAGCTATTATTTTTTCTTATCCCTCTGACCTTTTATATTTCATAATTCCTTTCGAAAAGTGCCGGCGTTAGATGACATTATAAAATAAAATCTAAATCCTGAAAATTAAAACTAAATGTATACCCATTACGGTTTTGTACCATGTACGGTCTTACCATGTACGGTCTTACCCAGTAAATGATTCGCTGTGCCTTAACATCCTAATGGTTTGATTTGGTCTATTGTAGCCACTTGGTTAAAATAAATATTGGATTGAATATGAGTGCGCTTTAATATTACAAATTGGAAAGATGTGGCCTAGTCCTCCCGTGCTTGAAGTTGGACTAGAATAGGCATCTTCAGCTTTTTTTTTACCCTCCGTTCTCTAGACCACCCGGTAAGGCGGAACCTGTCGAAATTTCTCAAGTAAATGCATCTCTTGACCATAATATAAGGGCATGCAGTGCCTTTCTAAAAGTTACGGATACTGGTATAGCGAAAAAAATGACAAATTCGTTTGTAAATATTTTTTTACTTAAGCTACACTTTACCAAGCGTAAATGCCCGAGCTACTGTAAAAAATACTCAAATCAGTATAGGTGTACCTGTAATATTTGAAAAGTTCCCTAAATTTCTCCAAGATCCCATAATCAGATCTTGATGACAATGGGACCAACTATTACACATAGCCTTTCAAAAAAAAGAGTTCCAAATCGGTCCAGCCGTCTTCGAATTCCGTGAACATACATAAAAACAGCAAAAAGATCCCGACGAATCGAAATCCTTCGAAATATTGAAGTCGGTTGATGGTTGCGTCTAACGCCGGCACTACCGGTACATTGGCTAGAGGGCGTAGCTAGGCGATGTCTCACATGTCAATGTTCCGCTGACGCGGCGCTTGCCGCAGGACAGCGCGCGTGGGCGCGGTGCTGACGGATGCTACGACGCGCGCCGACCGCCCTCTGCTTTAGAGCCAGGTAAGTTAAACACATTAGACTGTCCCCACACATTCTAAAGTCAAAACTAATGTGCCAGTAACCCTACTAAGCTCCACTAAGATAAATAGTTAAAGCAATAGCAATAGTAGTGTGTCCAGGAGGCTACCGGATGGCTCGCGGTATTTGAGCTCCCGACGTGTCGTGGAACCGCACTATGCAACCCGAACTGGCTCAACTTGGACTTTGTTCCTCTCTCCTCATTTTTTCCAGCTTGTTGCTCGTTTATTACATACAGACTGGAAATTGAGGGTGGAGGGGGTTGAAAACTAAAGTTGGGTCAGTTCTGGTTTCACATGGCGGTTCCACGACAAGTTGGGAGCTCAAATAACGGTTGCCTCGTGAACAATGTAACTACGCGTTGCTCTAAATAAAAACAAGAACGCTGTGAAAGTGACAGCAAGAACAAAAGAGAACTGTAGCTTAATGAGCTTCGATTGGCACGTTGGTTTTGGCCCCGTTAAATAATCCCCGAGCTTCGGCGTCTATTCAGCGCTAGGACTGTTGCATGACGGAATGGCGACTCGACGCTATTTGCCATAGCGCTCCCTAGACGCCGACACTCAAAAGGTGTCTGTGTCAGTGTGGGTGCCTCTTACGGCCTGACTCTGGGGTCACAGTGGCCACAAATTTGGGTGGCAACGGCAACGACGAGCGGTGGCATAGGAGAGAATGTTACGGAAAGTCTAAGCGCGTATTCTTGCTGTCACCTATGGTCGCCGCTCGTTAGTTAGTGCTCGCGCAAAGTGTGGCCGAGCCCTAAGATAAAGTTTTTTGGAACTTTCGAGTGCTGATAACAAAGAATTTTTAGAATTCGACCACGCTAAGCATGAAGTTTGAAGCGGCTAAATGTGGAACTGCCACAGTAAACGTAATATTTCTAAATAAATTTGACGATTATCTGGCTCGCTACACTTTGTCACTTGCAAAGTCGGTACAGAGTTAACTTGGTCTGCCTATAATTTTATTATCAGCTATATCGTATGTCACCCTAAAATGGAAGCAAATAGTAGATTACTGTAAATTAGTTTCCCAGTATATACAGAAAGTAGTATTTTGATGTCAATACGATAATTACTTAAGAGCGTTTAATACATGGTTAAGGCGGTGCTAAAACTTGGTTAAAATACCCATTTTGGAAAGTATATTTTAAAGGGCTATTATACATGGCAATTTATAGGGTCCAACCTGTCAGGTTGGTAGGTGTAATGGCACCTAGGGAGTAGGAGTCCCGATCTAGGGCGATCGGCAGTGCCCCGACACCCGCAGCTGTTTATGGAGGTCGTTAGAGTTATTTTAACTTTTTTATTTATAATGTTACCCATTTTTCTACACATTGCGTCTGGTTTTTTATTTAACATAAAAGTTAAAATGTGTAGATACGCTGGTAATTAATATATTTATCTAGTTTTGTATTTAAATAATAGAAGGGTTGGGCAGATGAAGTTAGATTCAGGCAGTTTGAACCACGGACTAGATAAATACTAATGGACGCGGTAATGAGCCGGGCGCGCGTTACATCGTTTATGATCAGATACGCATAAATTTGACGAAACCTCATGCCGTGCGGTTCAGTGGTCGTTCGACCACGTGTGACGAATTTAGTGCCAAAAAACATGTAAAAATGCCGTGTTGTACAATTTTGTCGTGTCGTATACGAAGCAACGAATTAAAAGAGGCCCCTGGAGTAGTTGCTTTCCACCGGTAAGTATAAAAACCGAGTATTTCACATTTTTTCCAAAAATTGTAGGCTTTTATTACGACATTCACCCATTATCTGATGGTACAACAGTATTCACATCAATTGCTCGCTGGCTATTGCTGGCGGTCGCAGGATTACGCGAGTGACGCGCAATGTATTTGGAAATACGAACGTCGCTCGTCAGTCTCGTCACACGATCGGCAGCCACGTTGCTGGGCAACATGGCTGACACGAGGCAATGGTAGTGGTTACGTATTTTCGAGTGTACGCACACATCAACACAGCGAGTGAGAGACTGACATTTCTTTGTGTGTATCACCTCGTGCGTACTTTAATGAGAATGTGTGCGTGTAAATGCCGGCTACGCTGGTTTTGGAACAAACTACGGCTGATACCGTCTCCATATACTCCGTGGTTTGAACGGTCATTTCAATATCTATAATAAAAAACAGTTTCGTTTTTTTATTTAATATGTACTGTTATGAGTACTAACACCATGCTTCACCAATACATTTTTTTGATGTTTTGAAGGCATCTCTGTAAACGTTGAGCTAGGGCCGATAGGGACGATTTGTTGGTGAGGTAGGGTCGGTAGGGGCGATTTGTAGGGAAAGTGTAATAACGGGCGTTGGGGCCGACAGAAGTTGGACACAACAGGTTGGGCCCTACAAATTGCCATGTCTAATAACCGTTTTAAGGAGACATCAAAATAACCAAAGCCTAATGGACTCGCAGATGTTTTAGCCCTACCCTACCCTTTAGTGCTAGACAAGTGCGTATCGATAACCGTTTTACGTAGCATATTTCATATGCACAGTATTGATAATAATTGTGTATAGTTGTTTATATATTTATAGACGGAGAGCTAGCCACACCAGATATAACACAATAATGAGAGCAACGAAACCACTCCAGTATTTTTGCTATATTATGCTTATTTGTAGATTTGGACATCTGGCAGCTGTAAAGCGGTGGAGGTCAAAGAATGCTAATCACTTCAAGTTAACAAATCCTAGAGTTCTGGGTTTGATGCAATATTATGAGAAATTATTTAAATAATTAGATTATATCATTGCCAAAAGTTTCTGTTGCGGGAAAGTAGTGACAAACAACGTATAATGTAATTCATAGTCGGTCGCCTACTGTTTTTGTTTCCCAAATAAAACGCAATGTTTTTTGAGCTAATGTTAAAATATAGACCCTGTCCTTTATAACTGAGACAATTTTGGCCGTCTTTACCTATTTTGGTATTACTATTTTCTAGTTCAAAAATTTTGCTTGTCTGTCACTCTGACGTCCACCCATTAAAAGCTGCCAGATGCCCGGATCTAGCAATGAAGATAGTATAGCAATCTAACCAGATGGGTTTTGTTGCTCTCTCTATTGTATCATATCGAATGTGGCCAGCTCTTAGTCCATTAGGTATATTTTATAAACAACGAGTCATGTATAAGCAACTAAATTTTTAAGAAAAATATACACTAAGGACCTGTTTCATAATCTCCAGATAAAGTTATCTGCCAGTTAAAATTATTGCTATCCCTTTCTCCAGTCATATAAAAGAAAAGGACAGCAAACATTTATCTGACAGATATGCTTTAACTGGAGATTGTGAAACAGGCCATAAGTATGAAATATTGTATTTAATTTTGATATAACCTGAAAGTAAGAAATGTTAGAAAAACAATTTGACTTTCAAATAAGTTTCAAATAAGTAAGTTACCATCTTACCAATAACCTTTTTATACACTAAACAATACATAGAGTAACAACACCACAAACGTAATGTTATGGAATATATTTATAATCAATTTGACCACCTTGCCCGCTAAAGTACTACTGCTGCTTACTCCCTCCAATCTCCATGTTGGCAGCAACATGGAGATTTTGACACAGAGGTGAGAGGTCACTATAGGAAGAGCACGGTGCATGTCAATAACACATATAAATACGTGTTATTGACATGCACCGTTAAGTTTCGAACCATTGATTAACACATAGGTGGTTTTGTTAATACTGCCGCAAATATAAACAAATGGGTTTTAAGAAAAAAGATACTAGATTAATGTGTATTACCTTAAACATGGTTTCATTCGCTATCGATGTGTGAAACCTTTTAAATAAGTATTTGTGATTCCTACATCTAAAAGTGAGGTAAAATATAAATGCACATAAAATACCCGTACGTACTGTTAAGAGTCCGGTAACGATTTTATAACGAAAATCGCTCACGCTCGTGAAATAACGCACACGAATTGCATTTGACAATACATTACAAGTAATTTCGTAATGGCAAAGAAGTACTTTTGACACGCATTTCTGAAGTCATAAGAAGGAAAAAACATTATACAAGTTTAGGTCTAAATAGACCAAAAAAAATTATAATGTTTTTTTTTTCGACTTTTTGAATGATTTTATACGTAATAAATAAAAAGTTCTTTAAAAAAAAATGATTAATATGAATTCCTACATTTTTTTTTCGTAAAAACTAATTTATATAAAGTGTTCCTTGTCACTTTGATATCTGTCAATAAGGACGTCTAGACTAGGCCTCATAGTGGTCACATTGCTATTAAAAAGGGGTTTTGCTTAAACACAATCAAAAAAATATTTTTTTATAAATTGGTATTAACTCTGAAAATAGGCGAATTTCAAAAAAAAATTATTACATTTTTGTCTCTAAATACGATCTAGAATATACCTACTGTTTAAATCTTTCCGTTACTTCGCGGGCACCGTGTATACATTATAATTTAATACCCGAAAACTCAATTCTTGAAGAACTTGTTTAGTGAGGACACTGAGGACGTTGTTTCGTGCAAACCTGTCAATTGATTTTTTATTATTATATTTTGTACCCTCTTATATATTTTATATTATTTAATTAAAGATCATTTTCATCAATAAAAATCTTTATCTTTTCACCTCTCCGAGCAAAAATGGCGAAACAGCTGTTAGATAATGGTGAATTTTTTATAAGATAAACACATAAACGAAAAAACAATCCACCTATGTAGTTTAAAAAGAAACGATCTTTCAAAATATGTATAAAAACTAATAATAAAGATACGGTTGCGTCAAACATTAATTTATAATAGCCAGATTTTTTTTTTTTTTCATTCATTTCACAAACTTTTTACCCGGAAGTAGTTAAATAGGTAAACAAAATATATTTTAAAAAAAATTACAATATTATCAATTATTTTTATTTGTAAACATGGCGATATATATCCTAATTCGTTAGAAACAAATAGTAATAAGTGGTAGTTTGTTCTTACTCTTCAAAAGACGATATATTCATTAAAATCCTACAAGAAAAACGCTTGTAATATGTGTGTACATATTAGTGGCGGTTAGCGAATAACGATATTTTGTAGGATTTCATTAAAAATGTTTTTTATGAGTAATAAAGTTTCTTTAAATCTAAATAATACTAGTATCATGATATATCCGTTACACTAGAAATATTAGCTATTATTAATTATTTCCAATTCCCCACACTAGCCGCCCGTAAAATGACTATCTAGTATAATAGAAGTTTTGTAAGTATAATACACTTTGCTGTAACTATAGCAAAATAGTATAACAAAGTTGAGCGCAATCGAAATCTAGACACACGGCAGTGTGTCCGCCAAGTTCGAGTAAAAAAAAGCGACACACCGGCCGTAGGTTATATTACACGAACCATGTCGGGCCAATTTCGACCACCCTATAACTCAAAACATATTTTATCTACGAAATTTCGAGTGTCTGTTGGCATCCCCTTAATTGTCTATAATACAAAATTTCATTATGCTACCTATAGCAGTTCTTGAGATATTGACGTCAGAAAATCGCTATTTTTACTATACACTCACTGACTCACTGACTCACTGACTCACTGACTCACTGACTCACTGACTCATCAAAAACCTAGACTACTTCCAATGGTCGTACTGACTTGAAATTTGGCATGGAGATAGGTCTTAAGGTCAAAGCAAAGGGAAAAATCTGAAAATGGCCAAGTGTGAGTCAGTATTAAAAATAGCGAAGGTGTAACTTTGTTCTACTATGAAGTCATAATGAACTAAGTGGGTCTATCTTCCAATGGTCGTACCGACCTGAAATTTGGCTCGAAGGTTTGTCTTTAGGTCGAAATAAAGTAAAAATCTGAAAACGGCCAAGTGTGAGTCAGTTTCGAAAACAACGAATGTGTAATTTTGTTCTACTATAAGTAGGTATGGAGTGGAAATGAGATAAGACTTATTTAAATTTAGATACATACCAATTTAAGACAATACATGTTTGTCTTAAAGACAAGAACAATAAAATTGTTCACCACTCTGTGTGTGTCTGTTGCGGGAACCGAACCCACGATTTACGAAGTACAAAGCAGGTCACTAGGTACACTAGGTGCGCTAAATCAGTCAAACAAAAATGAAAAGACTATTTTTTCTCGTATAGTCTAAATAATTTCTAATTTTATAACTAATAAAATCGCAGATTCAAGAACATGGAAATCATATATACTCTAAGATGGAATTATATATACTACTGCCCATCTCACCCTCCGATACGCCACGGGATGAGATGGGATGGTGCACTTCTAGGGCTACATAATAGGCCACCAATTATAATACCTACTGGTAGGTAGGTATTACCAAGTTATTAATTATCTATGTAGGTAGCGTACTTACAAACAGAATAAAGTACGTTATTGATGTATGTAATTATATGTAAGTAGGTACATTTTATAGGTGTAGGGAGCCAGTTTATTTGTAAAAATCACCTATAAATAAATAGTAAAATAGAATTAGACGCTTAGTATAAAGGGTATAGTATAAAGTACATACCTAAGTGGAATGAGACATTTCCTAAAGCAAAAGTGATAAAAAAATAATAAACAACCTACACCTAACAAAAATAAATGAAATCCCATCAAAAACATAAATGTGAAAGGCTGCCAAGTTCGATACTATGGGAATGCTTCGCCTATAAAATAAGTGAGATCTGAATAAGTACCAAGTTCCATAAAAATACCTCAAATCATTAATAGTTATAGGAATGCACACTTGATTTCCAGCAGTTTTTAAGGTACATTTTGAATAAGTATCACGTTACATAGAAATACCTAAAATTATAATAGTCAGAGAAACGCACACCGGTTTTTTAGCAGTTTTCTGATAACATTTATTATTTTCAGTACTTTTTAATGATGTAACTTGGCAAGTTTTAATAGAAAATTATATACTTGACACATTGCAGTCCAAAGGTGTCGATTCATTGCATTGAAAAGGTGTGTGGTGTGTGAAAACTTGCCAAGTAACATCATTAAAAAGTACTGAAAATAATAAATGTTATCAGGAAACTGCTGGAAATCAAGTGTGCATTCCTATAACTATTAATGATTTGAGGTATTTTTATGGAACTTGGTACTTATTCAGATCTCACTTCTTTTATAGGCGAAGCATTTCCATAGTATCGAACTTGGCAGCCTTTCACATTTATGTTTTTGATCGGATAATCTTTACCGGACTCTTAACGCACTAGACCCAAAACAAACTGGCACGATTTAGTTACACAACACTACACAAGATTGGACTTATTATCTGAATTATCTGATCCACACATTAAACATCCATCAGGGTTAGTTACACATACAAACAAGGCTTAAAAAATATTATTAGTAAATTTAACACAAACACTAAATTATAATTACACAAACTTAAAAGCTAAGTAAATAAAATAAAACATTAATCAATGGCCCGTTTGTATTGTGGCACTGGCGCATCGAGGCGGAGCCAATGCCTTATCAGTGGACTATCCCACCTGTGTGATACAGTCCAGTATTCTATTGGGGCTGTCCCTGATCCTACTGAGGGTCGAGGCACACCTCTTTCGCATGATGGCCTGGAAGCCAATAATGCTGGCTTCAGCAAACATTCCAGACCCACATTGGGCCAGGCCAATGTCGGGATAAGGTGCACACCTTACACCCTGGGATCGTATTACGACTAAGAAAAAATAGAAGAAATATTTTTTGGACATGTTACATCACGAAAGAGGCCTTATTCCCAAAACGCGCGAATTTCACGAAATGCTTCATTTTCTTCGAAGGCTATGGCGAAAATATTAAGTTTTTTTAAATCAACTATTGATGCATATAATAGTTCATTTCTTTATCTAGACGGCCATCGGAGCAAATATTACATTTTAACGAGTGAAATATGAAAAAAATTGGTTGTCTTGGAAGGCCTTTCCGGATTTTCCAGTTAGGTGTACCGTTCATTTTCAGATTACGCAAAAAAGGGTAAAAATTCTTATTCAATTTGAATTAAACTCAATTGAGTATATCATGTATGAGACGGCCATGGAAATAAAAATCGAAAATTCATCTTGGATAATCGACAAAATACCTTCTGATTATATGCCAGTTTTTTGATGAAAACACGGTTACATTTAATTTTTTCCACGAAAACCCTATGAATATTTTGCCCTAAAAATATTACCATTGCAAAGTTAAACTAATATTTCTATCACGATAAAAAAAAACATTACTACAGCAGTAAATTTCAAATTACTATGAATTTTTAAAAATGACACTTAAATCACACTTCACAGGACACTTTTTGTAAGAATCGTATTTTTGGGTACTTAATAATAATAAACATGGTTTAAAATTATTTTTTTGTATTACTAATACTTCAAACTATCTTATAAATAGCATTTTAGGCGGCGTTTTTCATTAATAGAGTTTTTTGACCTTTTAGGGAATAAGGAGCCTTAAGGATTTGGATAGTTGAGCCCTGGACAACTACATAACACGCGCGGTGCAAACAGCAACACTCTTCTGTACATCGGTGGACCTTATTACAAAAGGCATAAGGTCCACCGATGGGCAGTTAACAAAGCCACGGCAATTAATTTATATTTCGTGGTCGCAGCTATTACATCTGTGCCTTAGTTAGCCTAATATCTGAATCGGGCAAGATGATGTAGGGATTAGAACGGCGACTGAGCGATTCCCAATTTTTGAAGTGAAAACTTCTTTAGCGGCGCTGTGCACTTTTTGTGATGGGGAAAAAATTTTAAACTCGCGTCAGGTCACGTGACCGTCAGATTCGTCAGATTGAAAATTCGTAAGACGGAAACATGACCTGATCGAATAAATCTATATTAATAATTCCGCTGAGGGGTACGGTAGGCCCGAATGAAATTATGCTCAAATTAAAAAGCGTAAAAAAATAAAAGTTTTGAATCGAAGACATATATGGGCAAAATTCGGATTGTCGCGTATTTTGCATTTAAAAGTGTTAATTTAATGACAAATGGTCGGCCGTATTACATAATATTTTAGTGGTTGACAACTTGACAGTGAGGGGTGCGTTCGGAAATTGTGAACTATGTTTACGTCCGGCATATTTGACAGGTTAGTTGGTCAAAAGGAGGACGAAAGTAAATAAATTATTCTTAATTTCAAGTTTTCACTTTTGTCGGCACACCCGTTTTTTATTCTCACCTTGTCTCAGAACCCAAACAAAACTGAACAGTTTTTGTCCAAAAGATGTCACAAGAAATACACGAGAATAACACAAACACTTACCCACTCACCTAGTTACCTATAGTCCTATTTACTATACATAGTTCTAGTATACTACTTAACATACTTGCCTCGTTACTTAATAAAATAACCCTAATAAAGTGAGAACGCGAAGCACGAAGAATTTCGTACATTGACACACCATTTCCTATCTCTATCGAACGCGCATAGTTATATTTATGTCCCGCTCGCTCAAAGGCATTGACCGCGCGATCGCAGGCGGGACAATAAAGTAGTTATGCGCATGCAATAGGGATAGGAAATGGCGTGTATTATACGAAATTCTTCTTGCTTCGCGTCTCCTTACTTTAGCTTGAAACATTTTTTAGATTTGCTGCGACTTTTTTTAATTTTAAGTAGTTGTCAATGTGACATTTATATGTATATGCTATACGGATTTATTCCCTACGTCCTAGCATTTAATGCTGATTTTCCAACAGAAGCAGGGGGCGGGGGTGGCGCGCGGGGTGGCGGAGGCCGAGGTTTCGCCGCGGCCGATCTGAGCCCAGATCGGACACCCACCAACGAGGCGCCCTTACCGCTCTTACAATCTGGTAAGCAGAACATGTTTATAAAACGAGTTTATTAGATAGGGCGTACCTACTGAATGACTTTTACTATAGGACAAACCTGTAACATACATTTCAGCCATAAAGTTATATACCGGGAGCAGCTTTAGGTACTATTTACCCTCCACCTAAAAGATTGGCAGTAAAATATATGTTTATAAAAGCATTTCAAAAATCGGTTACACGCATTTCGGTCATCGCTCTCAATGGATGAAGAACTGCGTGAAAATGCCCTATATGGTCAAGGGTTGAAAACATTGTTTAAGTAGATAGTACCTTTTTTATGGAAGTTTTAAAACACAGCGTGACGCTATACGATGTGTATGGAGTCAACAGCCAACTATCCCTGACTGGGCCCTGAAAGGCCCGAACGATATTACAGTAGGGTTGCATAGCTTTTTCTAAAATTAAAAGCTGCCATAGCATTCCCTAACCAAAGCACCAAAAACCATTAAAATGGAAAAATGTTTTACAGCTTCAAAAGAGTATGCGGAGCGTGTCGCTGCTGGACGCCGGGGCTCGGCCAGCTCAGCCAGCACGCCCTCCACCCTCGAGCGCACCATACACAATATACCACACCAATCTCCAGGTATAGCTTATATACGATTAACCCCTTGAACGTATGTCAAATACAAAAATGCCACGGACACGCTAAGATCCCGGACGCAAGCGAGCCAATACAAACCTTACTTGAAGAATTATATAATCACACTTTTCCGCAGTATCGGAGCGTGCGCAGGACCTTCAGGAAGAGCTGGAGCGGCTCAGCCCCCGCGCGGAGATGCGGCTCGCCCTGGACCAGGGGACGGACGTGCTGGCACAGCAGGAAGCGAGAAAACAGGTAAGTTCTATTAACACTCGCAGTATTGGAGCGTGCGCATGACCCTCAAGAAGAGCCGGAGTGTCTCAGCGCCCGCGTGAAGATGCGGCTCGCCCTGGACCAGAGACGGACGTGCTGGCACAGCAATAAGCGAGAAAACAGGTGAGTTATATAAACACTCGCAGTATTAGAGCGTGCGCAGGACCTACAGCAAGAGCTGGAGTGACTCAGCCCCCGCGCTGAGATGCGGCTCGCCCTGGACCAGGGGACGGACGTGCTGGTACAGCAGGAAGCGAAAACACAGGTGAGTTCTATAAACACTCGCAGTATTGGAGCGTGCGCATGACCCTCAGGAAGGAGAGGAGTGGCTCAGCCCCCGCGCTGAGATGCGGCTCGCCCTGGACCAGGGGACGGACGTGCTGGTACAGCAGGAAGCGAAAAAACAGGTGAGTTCTATCAACACTCGCAGTATTGGAGCGTGCGCATGACCCTCAGGAAGAGCCGGAGTGTCTCAGCGCCCGCGTGAGGATGCGGCTCGCCCTGGACCAGAGACGGACGTGCTGGCACAGCACAGAGCGTGAAAACAGGTGAGTTCTATAAACACTCGCAGTATTGGAGCGTGCGCATGACCCTCAGGAAGGAGAGGAGTGGCTCAGCGCCCGCATGAAGATGCGGCTCGCCCTGGATCAGGGGATGGACGTGCTGGCACAGCAGGAAACGAGAAAACAGGTGAGTTCTATAAACACTCGCAGTATTGGAGCGCACGCAGGACCCTCAGGAAGGAGAGGAGCGGCTCAGCGCCCGTGCGGAGATGCGGCTTGCCCTGAACCAGAGGACAGACGTGCTGGCCCAGCAGGAAGCGAGAAAACAGGTGAGTTCTATAAACACTCGCAGTATGGGAGCGTGCGCAGGACCCTCAGGAAGGGAAGCAACTGGCACAGCAGGAAGCGAGAAAACAGTATCTTGTAGAGGTTTCGTAATGTGTCATGCACGAGCAAAGCAAAGCAAAATCCTCCATGTGCGAGGGTTTCCCAATGTGCAACAATATTGAGAGCTCAAAGTGTGCAGCAGTGTTGACTGGTCTAGTCGTCGCGTCAAAACTTTGCCAAACATGTCACTACTTACCACCAACACAAAAATTTCAACTGTCACCTAAACCATTTTAACAGTGACCTATTAACTGACGTTTAACCTCAATCCCTTCACAGGCTGGCGGGTCAGACCCCTGGTCATTTCGCGCGGCATGCCAGCGGTCGCTACTCCGGCGCGTGGCGAGCGCAGACGCGGTGACGCTGTGCCGCGCTCAAACCCGCCGCACCGCGCCGCATACTACTTCGCGCAGTTCTGTATATGCCTGGAAAGGTTCGTAATCATGTAATCATGTTGTCTCTGTTTAACACTCACCGTGCACCGCGCCACATGCCTACTATTTCGCGGAATTCAGTTGCTTCAGCTGACATTAAGTAAATGTTAAGTGCATTAGCAAATTTTGCGTTTAAAATGCATCATCGATCAATGTTACCAATACTTGATAATATACTGGAAAAGACCAAAAAAAACAGTGGGCACCAAATGAGAAGCGGCGGCGCGGTAAATCTAGGCGGAGATGGCGGGACAATCTTGACGTCTTTTGAAGCGATTGGGCTGATATAGTCATACATACTAACATAGGGGCGTGGAAGAAAGAGAGAAAGGCTTTTTCACGTCACTAGCTCGGAAAACCCTTTTTTATTCTTTCAAAACAGATAGCTAAACTGCATTTTATTCACAAGAGTGCAAAGAATATTTGAAATTCGAACGTGCTATTAGTAACTTTTTTTAACATAAAAACATGGAAAGGTCACTCCAGACAGGACAATGTTCCCCCATCTGATTAAATTGTCTAATCAAATCGGCAGGTGCTGTGGGCGCAAATATAATTTTATATTTAAATCTATTCAATTAAAAACATTTTATTACATGATTTTACCAAATAAAATCTTACAAGACAATTTATTTTGATCGATCCATTTTAATTGATTTTACATATGCCAGTTGTTTTTCTTGTACCTATGTAGTATGTTCCTCGCTTTAGTGAGGTGATAACATTTGTGTTACACACGGCTGCAAAGTTAATTTTACGTCTCGTGTGTTAACTCGCTACGCTCAGGTTTTCAATTTTAAACTACTCGCTTCGCTCAGGATTCTGTTTTCGAACCACTCGCTTCGCTCGTGGTTTATCCATAGTATCCATACGCCACCTTGTAGTTCTTGTACATCGTGCTTCAATTCCACACTCGCAGCACAGAAGAGATAATAGTATTTCATACTCGCGGTTAAAATACAACATTGCACCCTTGTATAACAAATAACTATTCCTAGCATTGAGACACTACAGGCTAATAAATAAAAATAATACACTTCAAGAAAATAATCTCATCTTAAAGGCTAGCAATGCACTTATATTATAACCCCTCTGGTGTTACGGGTGTCCAATGTCCATGAGCGGCAGTAATTGCTTACCGTGAGGCGATTAGTTTTTTCCTCCTGTAGCGTACGTATGTCATAAAAAATACGTGAGTGTCGATTGGAACGAAGTTATTTAATTTTATTTTATTTTTAACTTTTAATACATTTTTGTAAAATTTGCAGTTTTTTGGATTTTTTTTATTTTTTGTAATATTTGACATTATTACTTTTTTGACTTATTGACTTTTTTTGACTTTTACTTTTTGACTTTTCACTTTGTCACTTCTCACTTTTCACTTCACTTCACTTTATTCTATTCTATTTTATTTCACATGTTTCTCAAGCGTATGGCTTTGTGTCGCGTTTTCGTCGCGGTCACGTGCCTTTTTTCGGCTAGCCCCCATCCGCGAACCGTCCGACAAGGAACTTCGTTCCAAAAACAATACTGACATATGAATCTGACTAATATTGTTCCTGGTAGTTCCAGAAAGCGAGAAACTTTCGGAGATGGAGCAGCTGGCGCGAGTGGAAGCTCAGACGATGCGTTCGCGGACGCGCTCTCTATGCCAGAACGGGAAGATGTGAGTTACGTTATTACTAGTAGTCCGAGAATCAGGGGGTTGGGGGGTAATTGCCCCTGTTGCCTTCGGTTACGCTCCGCTCGTTCGATAAATGCCCTTTAGTATGAAACTTATTTAAATGAATGTTCAACATTGGGGCACATTTCGGGGGTAAATTATAGAAAAAATGTGAAAGCTTTTTTTTCAAGAAGATTAGACGAGTCGATATAGTTGTTTAGAAGATTATTCTATAGAAACATCTACAAGTATGTATACGTGTTTAATGAGCGAAGCGAGACTGTGGAGTCTGCTGCTAGTCTCCGATGAAGTCAGACCATGGCGGAAATTGAGTGACTCTAATAATTTATTATGGATTCTTTCTATTCTCCTTTTGCGTTGCTGTGTTTCGTGTCCCTTAATCTACCGGTTTAACTGCGAGCGATTAACTAAAGTCACCAGTTGTGGACCCGGGTATGTCCTTAAACTGCTGTGCCCTACCACACACTTAGCGAAATGACATTCGCAGTACCCATGCGAATGTCATCTCGCTGTGTGGTAGGGCACAGCACAGCTAATGTCATCTCGCTCAAATCTATAACAGAGCCTGACTGCGGAAGTATCTCCACCTTACAGAAAACCACAGCCAAATAGCACTAGACCCAACTCATAGTGTTGTGTCCCTGCTGGTGAGTAAGGTTGCCAAAGAGCTCAAAGAGGACACAGTGTGTTGACGATGACCCTCTTGTTCCTTTAGCCGTCAACACAGTGAATCCTCCTTTTTTGTAAAGGGTCGGCAACGCGCATATGACACCTCCGGAGTTGCAGGCTACTGTAGCTGCTTACCATCTTGTTTGCCACCGTCGTGGTATAAAAAAAAAGTCACATCGAGGCCTTGCTCTTTCGTCACCTCGCCTTTGTTATCTGCTTCCAGATTGTCACCTCGCCTTTGTAATCTGCTTCCAGATTGGGTTTCCTCCGCCGGCGAGCCTCCTCCGATAGCCCGCGCCGCGAGCCGCTACTGCTCGGTACGCGCCCGTTCTCACCCCGACGATCTACAGTGAGCACCCATAATGGCTATTACAAGATTTGCTTTGTCAACGGCAATGTGTGAATGGGGCGTTAGTGTCGCACCTCCTTTGCCTCCGAGCCTACGATGAAGTATAAAGCGGAGTACAAAATACCTAAAAACCCTCCTGGTTTTCCCTTGACAAGTTATCCTTTTACCGGCGTTGAATATGACCCAATACGCAACTTTCCAATACCGTTTTTAATCGCAGTTTTTGTTGGCTATAAAAAAAAATTGTCTATTACCTATAATAGCCGAATTCAGCTCAAGTCTGTTGCGCCTCATTTGTAAATTTTTTCTACAACCCTCGAACATGCAAGAGCGATAGAAGAGACAATTCCCGCAATAGTTTCCCAGTCCTATGTTTAAACCGATTTAGGTTTATACTATTTCAAAGGTGTTTCGAGGTTCAAACGACTGTCCTATATAATTTTTTTGTAATACGCACAACACGGGACAACATTAGGGTATCCGTGGTAAACACAAAAATAACATTAAAGCCGTCCTAAACTAACTTCACAGTGACACGTTAAATTTCTAAGAATACCCATCATTATAAGATGGCATTGTCACTTTTCGATCCGTTATTGGGGAATTGTCAGTATCTGGCGACAATTGTCAAGTCGGTATACGTGAATTGTCAGATTGGTATAATAGGTCACTGGAGGGGTACCTACGTGTCAACGTGTTAATAATTTTGCCGTTGGGTATAAAAACGTGAATCACTAGTCGCTAGTCGGTTTTTTAGGTAACATCCTGTCCCTGAATATAGAGTTCCTTTTAAATCCCAACAAGGCATTTGACCTTTATTATCTAAAAATAGTAGAAAAAATCTCGCTCAGTGTCAAATATAAATGGCTGGCATAAAGGACGTGTGAAACTGACGATATTTTAAGAGCTTTGCAATTCCCTGCACGCCTTGAGCTTGTGCCTATAAAGGACCTTAATTTTCATGCATTATGAGTCATATTCAGGTGGAAAGCCGAAAATGTCTCTTTTTCTGAAAATTAAGGATACCCACTTGATGTTATCAACTTTAAAGGATTTTGCCGGCATTTTATATGCTGGATTCCTTAACCATCAGAACTGGGGAAGCTAATTACCAACTACACGGCACGTTCATGCCATTTATGACTCTTACGGAGACTACACGCTTGAATTGGTAAATTTATACGGGTGATTAAAATGGAGTCTGTTAGGAAAGAGAAATATCGTAGAATTAATTAGTTCCCATATAAACCACGAACTTCTCTTTCTGCAAAAACTATATCACTGGCAATGGAACTCATTTTTTTAAGACCCGAGGGATTCATCTCAGTTATGTCATTAACATGTAGTTGGCACCATTTTCGATTCACAAATTACACTCGTAGTACCAAAGTGATCATTTTGTGAGAAACATTGAAAATGGTCACTTAAGAGTATGTTAATTACGGCGACATAATGTGCTTGTACTTGTTTCAATGCTGTATCACATCTAGAAGGAAAGAGGCGCATCGCCCGATTTTTTTCAAGATGTGTGGTCTCCTGTTCGGGCACTGTCCTAGCTTGTTCTTTTCAAAGATCTGTCATAAGCTAGTTTTATTGGCGTCACGCTACCCTTTTGTTAATTGTACCTAAATATTACATAATGGACAATAACCTCACGATTTTACGTTCAATGTATTTTGTCCAGTGCCAAACGTACAATGCAATAAAAAATGCGTGTCTGCGAGTGTTCAATAACAATGACGTTAGCGTCACTTATAATCTGACACATTTTTCAATAACCATACTGGGTTTTCTAGACAAACATTTATTTTTTAATATGATAACTTTTATAAAATGTGCATAAACGTCAAAGTAAGGTTATTGTCTATAGCTATTAGCCACTTTACTTACATCGACTTAGTGTTATTAGATTCAATACATTTTCGCTATTCATAAAATTATACTAAAATAACAAATGTTATATATGTGTAATTACTAATTACAAAAATGAATTTAACAATTGCTTGATTGTGACATGGGTTGTTACCGTAACGCTATACTGCGTTACACATCGTATTTAACTTTATAATAATTTAAGTAAACATCGTTTACACAATTTTGGTGCTGGCTACATCACACCAAATGATTAGGTACGATTTAAAAATAGAAGTTTCTAGCTTAAAGTCACCTAAAGTCAAAAGTTAAAGTTTTGGGATTTGACTAGTCTAGTAAAATATAAAATTAAATCGTAATTAGCATAATAAATTAGCATTCGTTACCTCTTCTTTAACGCCATACTGCCTTGAAGTGACGGTGATAGAATTTGAAGTTAAACGTGTTGGCTGTACGAACATCTTATATAGTATTTTAATTGTTAGATTGGGGTTGTTTTCAGTAAATAAATTTACTGTAAGTAAAGGTTTGGTATAATGGTTGATTAACTAATAATATGCTACGGCATTTGACTACGGCGATCATTGAAGCCCAATTTAAATATTGTATACCTAAAACAGAAACAACATCCATAATATGAAACCAGTATTGTTTAGCTCGGCAAATATCTGTATCTCTATGTAACTCGTTACATAAACAAGTTAAAGTTTTTGGTTTAAAAGAAGTGAATATTGGCTATAGAATTAGGAAATAAGCATTTTCGAATGCCATCTTTAAAAAACTTTAGTGCTAATCCGTTATTCTATTGGCGTATTTATAAAGAATTATTAAAAATCTAACCTCGAATTTAAGTTAAATTAGTAAATCAATTGTTAAGCAACGTTGACGTTTCGGCACAGACGAATTAAATTGTTTGTGTAACAGCTGCAGTTCAGCTTATACCAAGTGAACTCTTTAGCTCTACCGGTCAAGTCAAAAAGTTCATCTGGTATGAGCTTTACTATACCTGCTACGTTTTCCAAATTAATAGTGAGATAGTTACATATTTCGATGTAAACTTGATCGTCTATAGGCCCGTGAACGCTTATGTCAATTGTTCTTGCTTAGGCTAAATTTAAATTCAGCTTAATTTTGTTGTTCGTTGAAATCTGTCCATTTTACTTCAAAGGATCGAAAAATATATTTATATTGAAATCATTAAGCTTTTCATTGTTTGAGTATACCTTGCTTCCTTTTTACTTTTGAGCCGATACATTTATACCAACTATTATACACATACATTTATTATACGAGTGTACTGTCTTGCTAAACTAGATTTTAACCTATTCGTGGATTTAGTATCTAGTAACGTTTAATATCACACTCTGTGATGGCCAGGCTCCGTCAAAATTATTGTTAACCCAGTTAAGATTTGCGAATTACTTCAATGATTTGGGAATTACTTACGATCAAGTATAGGTATGCAACTGCAAATAGGCATTCAATGTTAATTTTTTATGAAGCTTTATATACTTTTTAGCAAGACAGTATTAAAAATGTAATCCGTTCACTAAGTATTTATTAGTTATTCTGGATAGCCTCCTAATTTATTACATTATTATTTATGGCCATTTGTCGCTATATTTAATTTCTACTTATGCAATAGCTTGCGAGTGTATATATCAGTATAATTCAGCAGTTTGGCGCTATCACTGCTCAAAATTACCAACTAATAATTGTCAACTGCCTATGACAATTCAGCATACTAGTCTGGTACATTGCAAGTTAGGTGACATATAATATTGCTTGTCGGTCCATACTTAATTGTAATTGTCAGATGACAATTGTCATGTTGGTATAATGCCTTTGACAAAACGTGATAAGCGATAAAAGAAAGTTTTTAAATGCCTTACTTTTATATGTAATAAGTACAGTAGACAATATATGAGTACCAATTGTCGCCTGTCATGGAAAAAAAATCAACTAAGGTCAAGGAAATTAACTAAGATGTTTTCACAAATAGCAAAACTTTGGTGCAGTGCTGGCACTATGTCTGTAAGGCTTTAGACATTATAGCCGCACCTCGCTTTTTGCAGAGAGGAGGATCTTTTTAAACTAGTAAATGCATTTTTTATATTTTAATATTCCTATTATACGGCGGGGTTGACAATCAAATGGCTACCAGAAATCGTAGTATTATATACAAAGTCCCTCAGGTTTGTTATGAAAGTTTTGATCCATTCTCAGCAAATATATCTGTGTTTAAGTCTAATTTCACTACCTTTTTCATACTTCTAGCCCATTTTACTGAGAATGGTTATTTTATTTGTCGTTGTCACCTCTCATCTTTTGCCTTATATTATAATTGTCAGTCTTTAGATAACTTATCAAGTTAATATATTTAAGTAATCTGTTTCAAGAATTCCCGTAATAGCTATCTGTTAGGCTGTATCTGTATTTTTTAATGAGATCCTTCTCGCAATGCAGCCATTGCCATGCAGCGCAACACCCTTTCACTGTGTCTTTGACAAGACAGTTTATCTGCAAGATATTGTCCATTTAATTTCTACGTTGCTTATGATCACTGTATGTCGATGGGTAGAAGACGTTTAACTCTCTAAATAATTTTTGCACTGGTCTTTGAATTCTACTGTTAGGTACATGTTTTATAAACAAAATAGCAATAAGTTAACCTAACTACTGAAATAAAATGTGTAAGAAGAAAAACACAGTAAGAAAACATAACCGACAGATTCATTTTGTTAATAAAATTTAATTCTTCTAGTCTTCTTTTTGAATTAAATACTACATTTCTAAATGATTTCCGAGCAGCTTGATATCTATTCGGAAATGATAAGTTAACACGAATTAAATTATTGCTATTTAGTACTTTAATATTATACACAAATAAAAATATATGTGCTAGACATACATCGATACTGGTGTATGGAGCAAAAGGTAAATAATGTCGTCAATAGTACGGACAGCATTTAATCCTAGTACAAAAGGCTGCTAATACCAAATAAATAAAATAATCTTCAACAAAAGCAAGTTAAGAACTTTAACTTATAGGTAGTTGGTAATTCATAAGCATAAGTGTACCTTTATTCTACGAAAGAAATGTATATATATACGAATATGGGCATTGGGCATATCTAACATAGCATTTGGTTTCAGTGGTGACTACCTTAAATTCCCCTTTCAGTGGTTTGTGTACCTACTCGTTGATGATCACTGACACTATTATTACAGGAGAAGCAATTCGAGAAAAGGTTTTGGAAACAAGTCACTAGAAGACGACAGTCCCTAGGCTCTGTCAGCCAAATATGAACTTCGTTGTGTGAAACTACTAGTTCGATTATTCAATGAAAAGTGTTCAAGTTATAGATTTAGTAACGACAAACGTTAACACGTTTAACGTCGAAAATTTCGCGCGAATGGAGTGTATTCGGGCATGAAATATTTTGGCCCTATTTCAAAAATGTAAGAAGCCACAAAAAATATTTATAGTTATAAATTGCTGTCTCACGTTATGTTGTCATTGTCACCAGTTTTGAGCAATTATGCTGTTAAATAGAAATGTCAAAAATGTAAGAAATAATAGGAAAGTAGCACGAATTGTCATAGTCATATAACAATAGGGTTGTTTCCACCTACAAAAGTTAGGGTTGAATTGTAGCCCATTTCATTCTTTTGGATTATAAACATGTAAAACTACCTGTTGTGGACCTCTTATACGCATATTTCTGAAAATTACAAATTTAATATATCTTTTGACAAGCGTCATGTGCCCTACTCGAAACGCCATTGAACATTCTGATGACGTCACAACTCACGCTTCGACACTGTTGACAGTTAAGACAATGACTTACAATAGTTGCGTTTCGTTATAACCAAATAGTTTTCCACAGTATAATAGTACCCTGATGTTTACCTACAGAAAACTTGCAGAAAACGAAAAATTGTTTTAATTCAATAGTATTAGACTACCCAAGATTAACAAGAATAAAATAGTTATAGGCTATCTGATTTATCAAATCGTGATTTAGAAGAAACGGTGCTAGGATATTTTCATAAGTATCTGGTTAACAAAACGCACTTATTCAATTGCAGTTGACAATTCAAATCTTCTATTTGTGCGTTACTTGGGTTATGCGTGGTTATGTAGTAATGTATCAACGCGTGAGTTGTGACGTCACACGTTTTGCAAAGAGCGTTTCAGGCGCGAAGCATCTGCCCAAATATTTTTTGTTATTTTCCCATACTTAAAGCCCCTTTCGAGGCAAAACATGAATTCTAGGGTAATGTTTGGTCAATACAGAACGTTATACTTGCGTTTCAAACAATGGAAACAACCCTATTGTTGTGCTAAAATATTTAACATGGAACTCGTTTTCAATTTACCGATTAGGAAATCGGCACATACGTAGTTAAAGGTGAACTTATGTCTGATTTACTGACTTACTCAAATCTGCCTTATTGCTTAAGTGTAGATATTCTAAATTGAACATTAGGAAGTGGTAAATAAAGTTAATAGAAATTAATTAATAATACCTTTAATTGAATCATTTTTTTAAGTTAAATATTACAGTCAAATTGTTGTCAGGTTCTGGACGTGAGGAAAAAGAGAAGTGCTGTTAATGTATTTCAAGCTGAACTATTTTTTAGAAATTGAAATAATATCTGTTGAAGAATATAGTTTTAATATTAGTTCAATATCCGAATAATTCATGTGAAGTTTCTGTCTTAAAATATTAAAACTATGATGAGGCTTCTCTGATATTTGGTGCGTAGTATTGAGATTTGAAAAGGCTAAAATAAAAGATTTTAAAGCTACTGTTGCCAGATGACATGCCAAATAGAGACGCCTGGGACCCGTCTACCTAACTCATATCTTAGATAGAATCTAATTTTTGTCAGTGATCCTCTGTTATATTCTTACTGAGATAATATTTTATTGAAATGGAACTGGTAAAATAAGAAATATTTTTAAGTCAATTTAATCGATTTTCTCCACTCAAGAGTTCGACCACTGTAAATCAGCAACTACGTTGCAAGCGAGGAAGTATAAAGGGCCAGTATCAACTCCAAAATAATGTGATATAGTTTGGTAGAGTGTGTTGTTTATAGTGGCAGTTTTAGATTTTTCAGATCCGCTTTTGTCCTTAAACTACGTCCAAAAGAGAGGTAAAGGCACTGCGAATGTCATCTCGCTAAGTGTGGTATAGCAGCGCTCAGCGAATGTCATCTCATTTAAATCTGGAGCAGAGCCCGTCTGCGGAAGTACCGCCATCTTACAGAAATCCACAGACAAATGGCACTAGATCCTACTCACAGTGTTGTGTTCCTACTCGTGAGTAAGGTTGCCAGAGAGCTCAAAGAGGAGGCAGTGTGTTAATGAAGGGGACCCTCGTGTCCCTCTAGCCGTCAACATAGTAAATCCTCTTTTTTTATTAAGGTTCGGCAATGGCATGTGATATCTCTGGACTGTGGAGTTGCCGGCGTCCGTAGGCTAGAGTGGTATAAAAATATGATATTACCGTTGCAAAAATGCCAATTTAACGAGGTCGGAGTCCAGTCTAGCCCAAGCCCGATTTTCAGAATCATTAATAGACCATCGATATGGCATAAGACTACAGTATATATAAATATTATTGACCCAAATATGGAACAATGGGATTTATTTTTTGTATTATGTAATATATATATGTAAACTGGATTTAAGTATGAATAAATTTTTACTACTTAAAAAATAAAAACACCTTTAAAATACGAGTGAAAAATTTATTAAGTTAAAAAAAATAGTAACTAATATCGAGGTATTAGTAGATATTATATACTAAAGTCAAAACCAGTTGTTTTAAAATCACTTTCTCATTATTATGGTTGGAAATTGGATCACTGACTTATGTAACATTTTATAGATTATTTATATTGATTGTAGATGTAAATACGTCAAAAAGTACGGTCTAAAGTTTCTCTACTGTACATAGTTAAATGTATTTAAAATTTTAACGCAATTTTTTATTAATGCTTGATGTAGATATCATAGATGTTAATGGTTGTATATGTATAAGTGTTTTATCTATTTTAAAATTGACGCTCTAAGTATTGAGCTTTGCTGTTTCTTAATCACTATAAGGCGTTTCTGTGACGGTGGTGAAAGCTGGAACAAGTTAAAGTCATTCTTTATCTTTTGTATTTCTTAGGGCCCAAAAAATTGAGCTGATTAAATCAGCTAAGTATGAACACCATTTTGATATTGTATTCCACTAACCATATTTTCTTCTTTATATATTTTATGCAGAAAGCGGTTAAAAGAAGTCACTTTTAAAATAACTGGAGTTAATTAATAGGTAAATCTAGGTCACGCTAAAACATTTTTTTATGCGTAGTAACCATATCATGGTATAATAATATTCGTGTTTGTTTGCTTTATTGTACCATGGTATCACTAAAAGACTAAGAGCTAGACGCGGAAAAATTGTAACTACTTTGAAAGCCACGAAACCCCTCTTCAGATAAACAGCTATAAGGCATCCTACAAGCATAGCACAAGTGCGCAGCAACAGTATCTCGCGAGATAGACGGATATTATGTCACTATCTAAATTTCTAACTTTGTTAATCAGAAAGTGACAGATGTTTCTCTCACCCGCGAAATACTGTCCCTGCACACTTGTGCTAACCGTGCAGATCTAGTAAATTTGGACACTATAGCAAACTAACTAGAGCGGTCTCATTGCCCTCAAAATTGTACACGTTATTCCGGGGTTTACTCTTGTCTATAATTAAATTGTTTTCTTGTGCAATTCGTGGTATTTAAAAATTCACTAAACACCAAAAAACACCAAATATACCAAAGGTATGCTTTAGATTAATTATTGTACTATACTAGTGAATATCGTTGAGGTATACCGCGAATAGCACACAAAGTTGTAATTTAATACGTCAATTTTACTCGTTATATCGTTTTTATTTAAAAATCACGTTCTAAAGTATAAATTATATATAAAGAACATGACAAAAGAATATATAGTTTATGTAAAGGAACCGCTTATTAATACAAGTTATAAATTAGCAAATACCAACAATGTTACAGAAAAATAATATACTCGTATATAACTACATCAATACAGAAATTGATCCTCAGGGCAAACTATCAGGCGGTTATAGTATAGCACTGTTTCCTTCACCGGAGCGGGACACGGCGCCAGTGTGTAAGCCGCCTCAGTGTTTTAATACCATTGTGGATTTAAGCATACAATTACAATATATTTTAGTTTTAGTTTCGTTTTAGTTTTAGAGTTAATTATTTAGATTTATTTTAGTTTAATGCTAGGTTTAGTTAGATTTATTTGAAGATTCAATATTACAATATATTTATGTTATTACGATGTTATATTGAAACCAAAAATTGTTATATACCGGGTGGAAAGATCGAATGCCACATGGATGGCAACTACCTTAAATATTGTAAATAGCACATTTCGTTATTTTGATTGTATTTGTTATTCAAAGAAAAATGAACCCTATCAGTAACCCTTTCAATCTGCATTATAAAATACGGCACATTATTTTTTGTTACATTTGACCGGTTCGAGTCCCGACTGAGGCAAGCGATTTTTCATAAATCCATAAATGCAGCATTTATTGTTTTTAAAAACAAAGGAAAGTCTCCCTTACACAGAATGTGCTCTTTACAATATTTAAGGTAGTTGCCATCCATGTGGCATTAGATCTTTCCGCCCTGTATGCCACTTTTTTGTTCCTAATATACCTATGTAAATCACATCGTTGGTCAAACTGTGGTATTTATAGATTCAGACATCTGGAAGCTGTAAAGCGTTGGAGGTCAAAGAATGCAAATAACTATAAGAAACCAAATCCTAGAGTTCTGGGTTTGATGCAATATTATGGGAAATGATGTAATTAATTCTATTAGTTTCTGTTGGGGGAAAGTAGTGCCAAATGATGTATAATGCAATTTATAGTTAGTCGCCTACTGTTTTTGTTTTCGTATCCACTAAGTTTTTTGTTCTCATGTTAAAATATAGGCCCTTTCCTCTATAAATGACACAACTACGGCAGTTTTTACCTATCTGGTATTATTTTTTTGTAACTGAAATACTTTGTTGGTCTGTCACTCTGACCCACCCTTTAAAAGCTGCCAGATACTCGGATCTAGCAATAAGGATGGTAAAGCCTAACTGGACAGGTTTTATTGCTCTCAGTATTGTGTGATATTTGACGTAGCCAGCTCTTAGTCTAATAGGTCTACCCACGGTGTACAGTCACCGGCAATAGTATCTTTCTACACGAAGGCCACAAAAATATGTGACATGCTCTTATTTGTAAGACCATAAGAGTATGGTACTACAGAAAATTGTGAAGTAATTGAGAATGTTTCTCGTCAAATAAATGCACACACACTAGCGTTTCAGGTTTAGTGAAATTTACCATAGTTATGGGCAAAATGAGTGGCATCCACATCTATTTAGTTTTAAAAATATATTAAGTAACCTATTGATTGCTAATCGGAAACTAAGAGATAACCAGCTTTGTTTTTAAAATTTTGTATCTGAAGTGAACAATGCTGCAACTTAAGTACCTAATTTGGTTTTAGTCTCCTGAGTATCGCCGAGTGGTTTTAGTATCGACGCTTTAGATTTAATCTTAATTTTTCATTTTCTGTATGTTTATTCCTACTTTGTCGTGTTCCATAAATAATGTTAATACATACAATAATGTTATAATTTGTCGTATAATGATTAGTAACCTTGAAATAACGGAACACAAAAACATGGTGTAAATGAATGACAAACATATTCGATTTAACCAACTTGACAATTGTCATCTGACACTAACAATTTGGTACGAGTACTATTTATATTTCCTAGGTTAAAGTTCCTAGTGTCTAGATTATTGTTTACTAGTGCTCAGAACATGTACCTACCTACACGAGAATGTAGAATGAATTGTCATGATCAGTTAACTAATTGTCATGTTGACAAAACGGAAGATTATACCAAGTGTCGCTGACATTTTTATATATCTAAAAGTAAAAACGTAAACCAATTTACAAAATGCATAACATATCTATTTTTTGCAAGGAATAAAGATTTCTTTACTTTACCAAGTTTCAGACATGAAGTTAATCTTCTGATCCGTGGTTTCAGATTAGCAATTATAACCATATAGAAATATATTTTCATACAGATTGTCATAATTGTCAGTGTCAAATTCTGTGTTGTTAAGATAAATGTTATTCCAGTCGTTAACGTTAGATGGCATTAGTGGTCGCTTTCTATATTCAGTTTGGAAATAATTTTTATTGTAATAAATTGAAAATACTTTTTTCTTTGCTCTAGTTTTATGATATAGGCAACATGTGAGTATAGGATTCCCTTAGAGAAATCAACCAACCGGAGTCGCCATTGACAGGCGTTCTCCTCTGCCGAAAACATATGACCAGTGGTCATACACATGTATGAACTGACGTTTGTCTATTTGTACGTTACGTACGAATAGCCATACATTTGACGTTCCCCTCCCCCGCAAAAATCGGCAGACTTTTTTTGTATCGGAAATGACAGACATGGCTACTCCATCCGGGTTGAATTCTCTAAGGGATTCGCCGTGTAAAGAGCGGAAATTGAAAGGAACGAAATCACTAACACAGATAAAATAATAGTTATGAAGATAAGAATTCCAAATATTAAAAGTGTATAGTTCAAAATCTCTAAGAATGAACTTTTGACACATCGCAACGCCCGTAGAACGTAAACGCGCAAGACTCTTTGAAATTATAAACAAAATCCCATAACGATTTTACAGCTTGTCATGTACGTAAACACAATATTGCACTCTTTATAAACATAACTTAATTAATGTTAAATTTTTTCATATCTTAGTTATTGAATATTCTACGATAACAATTTAGCATGCAAACAGTTACGGTCTACGCCTCCTTTTTTTTAATTTTAGTGTTGTGACCATGTCTGCTGTTCCGATTCATATAACATTTCCGTAAGTCGATAAAATCGATAATGTAATCAATAGACAATATAAGACTTTCTTATCATATTGTATTAATTATGGAATTATTATAATGCCATACATAATTAGTAGATAACAATTATTAAATGATCATTTCCTAAATAATTTTATTTTCTGCTTTTTTATAGTTAAGTTTTCCTTTTTTAATTTATTTTTGTATATTAGGAATAACTGCATACAACTCATCTCAACTCATATTCTCGGTGGAATCACTGACTTCCGAGTCACAGGCATCCGCCTAGTTCGGGAGACAGAGGCTCAGTTCCGGTGAAACTTTCAAACCTAATACATAAGTATCTCTTAAGCTATTAGCGTACTGTGCAAATATTACTTACACTTGTATTAGGTTTAAGTTAATAAACATTATTCTTATTCTCTTATTCTTATTGTTATAATTTGAGAAGATTTGCGATACAAAATATATAGGCATATAACAAGAAAAAATCGGTTGTAGTAAAATCGATTCGAACAATTCATAAATAATCGCTAAATTTGACAAACGATAGGTCTTAGCCGCATCACTAATGACGTCAATACTGAAGTGTCAAATGTTCATTCTTACAGATTTTGAACTATAGCTTATGTTTCCGCTCTCTACGTGTCAGTACCTAAAGTAGAATGTTTAATTGAGTGGAGCAATTTGACAGCACTTTCCATACATTTGCAAACAGCATGTACGCTAGGAGCTGTCAGTTTATTTTATTTTATATAGCCTATGTTCTGTCCCACTGCTGGGCAAAGGCCTCCCCTCTCTTCCGCCACTCGTCACGGCCTGGTGCAAGTTCCCGCCAGTCGCTACAAAAGGTCGTCCGGCCATCTCTTTTTCGGTCTGCCTCTGCTCCGGCCATCCTGCGGGGCCCATTCAGTAGCCAGATTAATCCACTTAATTAAAAATTCTACTTTAAACATCCCTTTATGCTTACACATTGACATTATAACTGCAATCCGTCCTAAAATAAACCCCATTATAAATGCAGAGAGATAGTTTAGCTTAGGTAATATTTAGCCGACATTTATGTGTTTGCCGCCATAGACATATAAAATAGGAAGTCGTGGTCCCACGAATACAGAACTGTGATTCCATAATAAGCCGCGGTCTCGTGCACACACACTCACTGAAGCAATCACCGCTCGTCCACGAGGAAATCGGCTTATTATGAATCACAACTTTGTCTTCACGGCACCGCGTCTTCTTATCAACCGACTTCAAGATTTCGGAGGAGGAGGTTATCAATTCGTCGGGATCTTTGTTTTCTTTTTTATGTATGTTCACCGATTATTCGAAGATGGCTGGAATGATTTGGAAAATTCTTATTTTGTTTGACAGAATATATTTTACAGTTGGTCCCATTGTAACCAGGTCAGGATCTGATGATGGGATCCTGGAGAAATCGAGGGAACTCTTCAACTATTATAGGCACATCTATAGTGATTTCAGTATTGTTTACAGCAGCTCGAGCATTTGCTGTTGGAAAAGTGGATGCTAAGTGAAGTCGGTTCTTTTTTGTTTAAAACTATTTTATGTCTAATAATTTTTAGAAAAAGGAAAAATAATCACTGACTCGAGCAATTCAAGTTTCGTCACGGCTTTGGGATACGCGTACTATTTCGGCGTTTTACCTGGTTCTACCTACCGAACTACCAAAGCCGACCTAAGTGCGATAATTATTTTCAGTTTAAAGTCTATGATCATAAAGACGCTCATATTCTTCTTTTAACCTTTTGAACGCTTTCATATTTGAATGAAGTGATCACTCACACGCCACTGTTGCGTTATCAAGAAAGACGAATCTCCTAGTGCTGTGCAAAACAATTCATAATAGATTTTATTCATGATCAAAGTATTTACTCCGACCCCTTTATGGGTTGTTGGCGTGGGCACAACACAAGACCTCTTTAGGGGTTCTTGGCGTTCAAAGGGCTGAACATTGTAAGTTTGTTAACAGGCGATTCTGCAAAACAAGGAACCTTTTTTTATTTGAAATCTTTACAATTAGGTATGCAATTGCATTTCATGAGATGTAATTCATCAATTTTAGAAAGATTCCAGGTTAATCTTTCTTGGCAAATGAATTATTAGCTAATAATTATTTATTAATTTCATTATTATTTGTATTTGAATAAGATGTAGGTAAGTAAATGCATGAATTATGTACCTTATGTAAAATTACCCCACATGCGCCATCGAGTGCCTCGAGTAACATTACCTACTTATCTACTACTATTACGCTTAGTGGTGTTTAAAATACTACATATATACAAAATACTAGATTCATTTTATGAAACGTTAAGTGTTCCAAATATGAAACCTACTGCTTTAACATTGGACGCAAGTTATCGCTCCCTATAGCTCGCTAAACTACATTACGGTTTATAACTCGAGCTTTGTTCCATATTTGGAACATTTCTTTATAATGTCTGTAAAAGCAGTCGCAAAGGTTAGGTACATAAAAAAAACGAATTGTCTGCATTTTAATTTAAGACCACTCATCAAACGATTAGCGCTAAGCTAACCTAGTCAAATTTAAATCAATCGTGAATGTATGTATATAATATTATGAAAGACTCAAGTTGTTTCATATTTATGTACCTAAGTCATTTTCATCCTACATAGTTTGATTTTGTTTTTGAATTTTGGAAATAAACTTCTTAAACTATGTCTGTTTTAATTATTACCTACTGTAATGGTTCAGATATATATCAATTAAACACAAACACTCCTGGGCCCGATTCGACATGCCAAACTGTGAGACGTGGATGTCACACTTGTATCTCTAGTGGATAGAGTGATATCCATCTGTCCACACGTGTCTACACCTAACTGTCAAGCTGTCAGTAGGTCTCGCTAGATCGTTTTGTCTATGGCTATGGCCACCATTTTATATATCACTATTGAGTGATTCTACCCCAAATTTCAACTGTCACAAAAGTGTGATATCATAGTTGTCTCGCAAGCGACTGTCAGTTATGCCATGTCGAATCGGGCCCCTGCTCAACCCGGCGACCACCGGTCAAGTTCTGCTGGCTGGAAGTATTTGTGCCGAGCACCATCGCCGGTCATGTCAGCCTTATTGTATATTTATTACTTTTATTAGCCATACACTACACCTAGGTTGACACCACAGTACTATTGCAGATAAAAAGGTTCCAAAAAATAATAATTTAATAAATGAAACTACGATAAATAATTGTTAAGGTACGTATATTGAAGATTACCAAAATAATCGATCAGTAGGTTAATATTCTACAAATAAACCATAACATATAATGTCTCGTAGCACCACTTGATTATATATCAAAAATCCGTGTTAAAATATAATTACTTTAATTTTACACCTAAAACAGGTAATTAAACGGAATCAGTTGAAATAGAGATATTCAGCTTAGCTGACTGTACGAATCAGTAGTACATTACTCGTAGTTTCAACTGTTAAAAAATACATTTCATATTAGTAAGTACATAGGTATTGAAACTAAAAACCTTCAAATTCGTTTGAAATAGAATGATACCACTGGTTTTGACGAAAACCAAAAATTTAGTGGCTTTGAACGCATTTTTTCCATAATTGTGCCATTTTCTCATAATTATAAAAATATTTCTGCAAAATAAAATGTTTTTAGTTGGTTAGATAGAACGTGGGCTTTTTTCAAAAATGCGTACAAAGTTACTTATATAAACACCTACAACCACAAATTGAGCACAACTTGCCTTACCATTTCCACAACCAATACAACATAGCAACCGAGGCAAGGTTTTTCAAGCAACCACGCATGCGCCCGCAAACCCAGCTAAATCTACAACAAAACAAGAAGTAAATTAGTGTTACAGCAGTATAACCCCAATTCAATTCGAGTTTTGTCACCAGGATTTGCATATTTTTCTTTGCTACCTATGCTATGTTAAGCGAAAGTAACTGACACAGCAACACAATGCAAAGAATCAAAAAGCGAAATATAAAAAATAAGTAGACCGTGAATATTAAGTTTTCTTTTTGAAAAGTTACATTATTTGAGGCGTCTATCAACTTATCTTGAACAGATTCATGTCACTTCTATGCATCAACTGTTCCATATATGGAACAAATGCAGAAATGACATTTAGACACTTAATACCTAATTTAAATGATGTACATTATAAGTATAAGTATCAGTGTCCCTTAATTTAACATACAGTAAAAAAACTTACTACCGTGTAATTAATACCGAATATGGAATATTGTGGTAAAGTGTAGACAATGCCACATATCCTTTTAAGATTAAACAGGGCAGAACAATCTCTACAACACATTGTTCAATTGATCATTTGTTCCAATTATCATTATCGCGCGTAATGCGTAGCTCCTAACAAGTTCACTATATCTTGCCTCCACTGCTAGGTTTTAAACGTCCCTCTAAAATTATATTTACAAACTAACCAATATAAAAATAAACGCATCATTACATTAATAAAATATGCACTATGAATGTAGAACAGCTGTAAGATTATTTAAAAAGGTAAAAGTTGTCGCATTTCTGAAGCTGGTAAGTATGCAAGTTCAATAAAATCATTTCTAAAATATATTCAATAGAATACACATACAGCTGAGCTTACAACGTATCTTATAATAAAAATGTAATATTGATAATAATAACATTCGCAAAGCCTTGTACACGATAACAGGTACAAATTTAATTACTTATTCTAAGCCGGTATATTAAAAAGCTTATTAAACCTTTTATTTTGGCACAATGTTAGTAAATGTATATCAAAATATCATAAAAGAAATCCTGGGAATATTAAAATAAAGAATTATGTATTTTCTTGAAACTGCATAGTAACAAAGAAGATACATGTCTCGATTTATATTATACTGAAGGCAAAGAAAATTAAAAACTATTATCTGTAATTAAAAGATATGTTATATTTATTAAAATAAAGTTATGTATATTATTGCCAGGACAACATGTGCAGATCGTCTTCCATATATAAACAAACCCACTTTAAAATAAAGTGATTTTGATTACTAGTATATAAATATATATATTACTAGTATTTAAATATGTATTTTTTAATCTACATTTTGTAAACATAGGTATAGTATGGCCTTATTCAGTAGGCTTCGGTAATATCAATGCGTACCTCGCGAGTATGCGTTTCGAAAAATACTATAATACCGTTCAATTCACTGGTAATGTATTAAAAATCTTAACTATATTATCTCCTAAATATAAATGTATAATGGACGGAATCATATTAATTATCAATATTTTCATACACACTAAGTCATTTCTCAAAAGGCAGTGAGTTTTAGTTGATATATTATTTTGAGCTTAAATTGCATTTAAATGACCTACCATAAGAATAATTAATACAGTAGATTCGGGTTAAATTCACATTTACAGGGTTTTATATCACATTTAATCTTTATGGGTCATATATGACCCCTAATAATTAATCACATATTGCGTCACAATCTGTCGTTTCTTATGAGACACAGCTTGCGTAAAACATTCCGACTCTACAGAGTATATTTCAACCAAGGATGATTAAGACATGGATGGACAATGCCTATACAAAATCGCGTTCCTCGAACCTTCAGGCTATACGTCTGTTTTCGGTACTGAGTGCTACAGCGCCATCTGTTGAGTCTGGAGTCGAGTTATTCTGTCAGCGTTAATCGCCGAACAAAATATTAGAAACTAGAATTTATTTATTAAGCCTTAATTGCACAATATAAGATGGTACAAATGGCGGACTTAATGCCATAAGGCATTCTCTACCAGTCAACCAGTTAAGTAGGAATTTAGTGTTTGTGGTGACCGATAGATGACGCTAGTGCTTTAGCCTGAAATAAGGGAACGCGATTTTGTATAGGCATTATCAATCCATGTCTTCATCCTTGATTTCAACTTAGCCATATTTGCGAGGTGCTTAGGTTAAGGGACCATCCTCAAAATAATGAAATAACAATTCGGCCTCCCCATAGAAAACGTTGACGTCTGATCGACCGAAATGTATGAAACAGACAAAAAATTACCGCGATTTCGGAGTCGGTCCCGTTCTAAAAGTTGTTTAGCATGGCTAACCTAATCACCTCGCAAATATGGCTAATTGTAAGTTGAAAAATACTCTGTATACTCTGTAGTGTCATACAGAGATATGGCTAAGAGTTGCAGACAATTAGTTTAAAACCATCCTGTATTGACTACAAATATTTAAATATTCTTATGGTGGGCGCCTAATAACATCTTGGGCCGTTCTTTAGAAAAATCTCCGTTACTCCCGCCATTCCCTGGACGCCTGGAACGTACGGACTTCGGATGAAGTGAATGTTGTCATGCCTTGGGGACCTGGAAAAAACCGCAAATGTGTTTTATTAACTTTGCACTCAACATTTTGCACTAAACGACATATTACTAAATATAGCGACATGTACCCGAGTATGGTCCTAAACTATGTACGTCCAAAAGAATGGTATGGGTACTGCGAATGTCATCTCGCTATGTGTGGTAGGGCACAGCACAGCGAATGTCATCTCACTCAAATCTGGAGCAGAGCCCGACTGGGGAAGTACCTCCACCTTACAGAAAACTACAGCCAAATAGCACCTGATCTTACTCATAGTATTGTGTTCCTGCTGGTGAGTAAGGTTGCCAAAGAGCTCAAAGAGGACCCAGTGTCCAGGACGACGAGGGCCCCTCTTGTTCCTTTAGCCGTCAACACAGTGAATACTCCTTTTTGTAAACGGTCGGCAACGCGCATGTGTCACCTCTGCTGTGTAGCTGCTTACCATCAGGAGGTGTAGGGTTAGAACCGGTGTAGTTTTTTTTTCTCTTTTACTTTGATAAACTATCTGACATGTAAAAGTGCCCTTGTGGCCTACTTACTGAATAAATATTAAAAGTTACCTCTAACGCGACGGCCTGGTGTTGGCGTGACGTCACCATCTGGAGCAGTCCATTGTTCCACGACCTCGGTGGCAGACCGAGCCAGTGACGGCTGGCTCACGGAGCGGTGAAGAGAATGGCGGGACCAGGGCCTAGGTAAATAATATGGTCCATACACACATTTATACATATTTTTACATATTATATATTATCATTTACATATTATTGTTATACTAATATGGCTGTACTAAGGGCCGCAAAAATATGTGACATGCTCTTATGACCCTACAAATAAGAGCGTGTCACATATGTTTGCGGCCTTCGTGTAGGAAGATAGGTACTATTGCCGGTGACTGTACAACTTTTACTGTGTAATTGTGAAGGGAGTCAGCCGTTATTTTCGGCTAATAAGGATAGTAATTTTATCGAACGAGCGAGAGCAGCGAAGCAAAGTTCTTACAGACAACTTCGGTGACAACAACTGTCTGTTGCCTAGGACATACGTGCATTTCGATGACTTAATGATTTTGAATGTGTTCCGCGATAACTTTAGTAACGTTTTTCTGATCTATATGAAATTTGTTGGGGTTGCAGCAGAGCAATAGCAGAGTTAGATTTGAGAGTTCGTATATGAGTAGGATCTATAAAGGGATTTTGGAGTTAAAAGACGCTAAAGCGGCCCACTAAGGGTCTTATAATATTGGTCAACTCGTTTTCAAGTGCATAATAGTACATTATTTACCAAGGACTGTAAAATAAAGAAGGCCCGAAATCGCAGGTATTTGTGACCCGAGCCGCAGGCGAGGTTGTAAATAGAGGGCTTTCTTTTTTACTGCTCGTGGTGAGTTCATAATTTTACGTATCCTATGGCCAGGTGGCCATAATGTGAGTTTTACCGCACGCTACGCGCTATTGTGGCCAGGTGTGACCTGTTACGTAATAAGGCCTAATTACGTACAGTTGCATACACTGCTTTATCTACACAAATATTATAAATCCTAAATGTTGTGTTCGGAAACCAGTAGAATGACCGCCATTGCACCGTCATGGCCAATTCGGTCGCGCGGGCGCGTGCCGGCGCTCGGGGAGAGCGCGGATCTTCGTAACGTTACCGTGGGTAATGGATTTTCATACGTTTTTACCACTCTGTCAGAGATGTTACATTACTGGTTGCAATAATGGTGGTAGTTACATACGGTTTCCGAACGCGGAATAGAGGATTTATGATATTGGTGTAGATAAAATAAAATAAAATACTGACTGGTTCTGATGGAAGGGATGCTCGGAGTCGCTGTCATCGTCGTAGTAGCGGCCAAGCTGCGTGCCGGCCGACACCTCAGAATGGCTGTCGGCTTCCTCGCGCGCGTACTCCACCATCATCTCCGACATGGACCTACGCAATTAATAAAGACAATTTTATTTGCCATGTTACCTACAAATACTTCTTACATAATAGTGTTTTACGTCACACCTGGCCATAATATGAGTTAAAAGCGACGCGTACGGTAAAACTCGCATTATGGCCAGGTGGAGACGTAAAATGTACTCACCACGGACAGTAAAAAAGAAAGCGCTCTATCGCCTTATTTACAACCTTCGCCTGCAGTTCGGGTCACAAATACCTGCGATTTCGGGCTTTCTTTCTTTTACAGTCCTTGGTAAGTAATGTACTATTATATAATCGTGACATTCAATATCTTTTCAGTCGAGTACAGTCGCCATCAAATATATTGGAACGACCAAGGTGGTCACAAATATCTGAACAACGCCTCTATTGTCAAGGCTCTATGTTCAGATATTTAAATATAAGAAAAAATAACATTGTGTATTATTGCGGGAATAAAAACAGTAGGCGACTGACTATAAATTGCATTACACTTCATTTGGCACTACTTTCCCCCAACATAAACTCCTGTGTATGATATAATCTAATGAGTTACATAATTTCCCATAATATTGCATCAAACCCAGAACTCTAAAATTTGTTTTGTTCAAGTTATTTGCATTATTTAACCTCCACCACTTTACAGCTGCCAGATGTCCAGATCTAGAAAACAGGAAAGCATAGCCAACTAACTAGAGGGGTTTCGTTGCTCTCATTCGTTCCTCTTTTCGCATGTGGTGCATAATAAAGAATATTTATTTAAATACGTGTACTTTATGGATAATATTTGACTCAAGGAATAGGCTTGATGATTATTTTTCATGTTTGGTATCAATCGATTCGTTTTATTGTGAAGATGAAATGTCTATATGGGGCCAATTGCGTTAAAGCTACACAAAAGTCAGAAATAAGACTCAAATCTGAGATGCGAGCTTATTTTTCAAAACCTACCTAACAAAAGTGTACCTTGCATAGTTGCCCCATTGAAATTAATATAGGGGAAATGACATATAGCAGTAGTAGTAGTAAAACACTTTATTGTACAAGAAAACACAACGAAATACATGTACAACAACATATACGTACAAAGGCGAACTTATCCCTTTAAGGGATTTCTTCCAGTTGACCTTTGAGCAATTAAGAGAGAAAGTTGGAAGTGCTAGGCAGACTTAGATACTGTACGATACGGTAAGATGATTTATGATCTAATTAGGTAGATACTCAGTTCGGTATCTCAGGTATCATACATAAATATAAATAAACTTCTTACATAAATACAAAATATATACTATACTATACATAAATACATACATACTATAAATACATACTACCTACATAAAATTAAAATAAATAATATGAAAAAATATTACCGCATATATCTTACTGTTAGCAGAGAGTTCTAAACCAGGAGAGGCCTCTGTCAAAAGTATTGGCAGGAAAATCTAGTACATCTATAAAAACTATTTCAATAATCGATGTCACGCACTTTCGTCATCGCTGTCGATGAATAACAAGCTCCGTGAAAATGCCCTTATGCGCTGTTTTTGGATGTAAAAAATGTTATATTTCGTCTTGTTTACAAAAAGATGAAATACCATTTCAGATGTAAGTAAAGTTTTACTTTATTTATCATTACTTTCGTAATAAAAGATTTAACCTAAATCGAAAATCAAGCTTCGTTTACAGAATCGATTCAAAGACAATCGTTTTCTTTCTGACGGGCAGTAACTATTTGACGTTTGACATTTCTCCATATTTAACGCGCTTAAGGATTCCTGTCTTCTATATTTTGTTTGAAAATACGATCAAAAATGATCCTTGGCTTTTTTGTTTGACATTTGCAAAGACTGCATCCAATAATGAACCATATGTTAACGTATGTACAGTCGACTATCTATTGCTCCATTTAGTGTTATGAAGTATAAAAAGAATATGTCAAATATGTTTGGTGTTTTCAAGTCAAAGGTACATCTTTGTCGGTTATCAATAAAGCGTTGTTGCCATAAAAATTCATTTAGAAATAAACTGTATTAACAACCGACAATGATGTACCTTTGACTAGAAAGCATCACATGCGTGCTACCTCGCCCCCCTCAGATTTTGGCAGACTTTTTTGTTTGGAAAGATGAGGCGAAGCGTACTCCATTTATAGAGCTTTATGACTGTTAGGATTCGTATCAACACAACAACGAAAGACGAGTGTCGATTTTGAGGTACCATCGCCCACACTGTTAACTGCCCATCGGTGGACCTTATGGCTTTTGTAATAAGGTCCACCGATGTACAGTTAAGCGTGTTGCTGTTTGTACTGGAGCTATCAACATGGCGGTTAAAATGTATAGGTTTTGACATCCAGGACTCGCAGAATTTTTCGGCCGCATTGGGTTTTTTACGTATATACTCGTCATCTCTTTTTGCTTAAGACTATGGCGCTGAGTTAAAACGAGGCGAATATATTTTTATGTGTTTTGATTTACATATGTCGGATCCCCTATATAGTACATCCATGAGTTGCCTTGATTTAAATATAAAAATGTAAAATTGCTATTTTACAGTGAAATTTTGCGTTTATGTGTATGGTAGCCGTACAATTTATTTCACAGTGAAATTGAATGGTATCATTATTTGTTTTTAATTTCGTACTTAAAAAAAAACAAAAACATTGAAATTTTGAAGCCTTGAACAATTTCAAAAGATTTGTTTAATTTTCACTTTATTAGGATAGTTGCATCCAATCAACAAAATTTTATTGCATAATTCAACATGTATCATCGCCCCTATTAAATATGAGCAAGAGCTCATCATAATCTACCCCTATTTGGGCTACAATCAGTCAGAACTTGTGCAAAACGATTAAATGTGATGAATGTGAAATATCGAGCGGACGACGTATCTTATAGTGGAGTTCCTCACCTCATGTCGACGTGGTCGCTGCGGTACGAGGAGCGCCGGGAGCGGCCCGGCTCGCGGAGGGAAGTGGCGTCGCTGTCGTACTCGTAGAGAGTGGGCAGCGAGCTGCGCCGAGAGCGGGAGTCCCACTCGCTCTTCTTGCGGTAGCGGTTCTGTGGGAAAACGATGATTGTACATTGGCTAGGCTACATCTGTTTTAGATGATTGTTGCAGCATCAAATATAAGCTATATTATTGTAAGAAGCTGCCCCCAACTGGTCTACCGGTCTGATGGATCTGAATAACGCCATAAATCAACGGACGTGCCCGCCGCATATCTTATCCGTGTGTGCTAGACTGTCTATGATGTCTATGAATCCATTAGCAGTATTGCATTTTCTGCAGCAACAATCTAAACATGATGTAAGTTTTGAAGTGGAGATTAGACATTGCGTCATGTCTAAGTTGGTTTAGCCAGTGGGTCACGAGACCACACTGGTCCCATACGCCCCATTTCAGGCTGTTTGTCCCAGCAGAGAGGTTGGATTTTTGCAGTTTGATTTCAATTAATTAATATGACACCAACACAAGTTATAGAAACTAAAGTTGAAAGCTAGGTCAAGTTTACCTTGGGTTTCTCCGGAGGAGGCGCCAATATGCGTATGATGACCTCCCACTTGTGAGGACTGTATAGCGGCGCAAAGCGATGATCGTGAGCCACTCTGGTGAACTCCTCGCGAGTGGAAGAGCGGGCCAGCTCCCGACGAAGAGTCGACTCGTGGGTGATGAGCTCACGCCAGCGGAGACGCTCCTCGCGCGTGAGGCGGTGCGCGCGTTCCGACTCTTGGAGAACCTTTGGGTAGAATAAACAAATATTAGAGGTCTCAGAACGAATGGTGTACCTAAATGAATAAACGGTAGAACGCTCACAGGTATGGAAAATTTATAAAAGTTATAAAACATCGCCGGTTCATGTCAATACCTCTCGAAAAAATTTGCAACCTATTTATGGAGCTTGATCTCCTTTACCGGTTTGAAGAACAGGGTTGATACTGCCATTTCTTTCATTGCAGGGTGAATCCTCTTAAAAGTAAATGTCACTGAGAACAGTTCTGTGGAACAGGCGGTGCTGGGACCAACTCCGACACATCTTCAGCATCATCACGGAAGAGTGGATTGCGGGCCGGAGGCAGCTCGGGCAGCAGAGGCTGGATGGACCGCTGGTACTGGATGTCCTCCAACAGGGTTGCTAGGGATAGAGTACCTCGTCTTGCGCCTCAGTGCTGAGCACCCTAGTTAGCACACTCCAGTTCTGAGGAACAGGTGGTGCTGGCACCGGCTCCAGCACATCTTCATCGTCGTCCCTGAAGAGTGGGTTGCGTGCCGGTGGCAGCTCAGGTAGCAGGGGGAGGGTTGAGGGCTGGTATTGGGATTGCTTGATCAGCTCGGGGGAGAACAGGTCTGGGCCGCCTTTGCCTGTTGAGTAAAAATTATATTGGTTGAGTAACATTGATATGTATTGCATATTAAAAACATTATGTTAACGTCCATTTACTGTAGGTATATAGTTTCCAACCAAAACATGTTTTTTTGCCGAAACCGAAACAGAAGGTTCGGCTCTGGGTCCAGTTTCGGCCGAAACCGAAACTTGGATAGCCGTGTTAAATAGTACATATTTATTTCAGTTACATGTCAGCCGTTGTACAGTCACCATCAGATATATCGGAGCGGCTAAGGTGGTCACAAATATCTGAACAACGCCCCTATTGGCACGGCGATAAAGTGCATGTTTAAATATTTCTGAGTACCGTGGATGCTCTGATATATTTGATGGTGACTGTACAACGGCTATTCTATCAATTAAAAACGTTGTGACAGAACTTATGGTCAGATTAAGTACAATGTTGAAAGTTTCGTCGCTGCCGAAAGGTTCGGCCGTTTTTTGGCCGAAACCGAACCTAGGGTCGAAACACGTTTTTTTGGCCGAAACTGGCCGAAACCGAAACTTCGGTCGGACACTAACTGTATATGAATAAAGGCAAAAGATTCACCTCAAAATTCACACACACAATACTTGCGGCTACACGACTTGTCCACAAGCCATGTGGTCACAATTAGTCACAAGACCTGTGACTTTGGCGTTAATCAAGATTGTACAGTGAATAACGCTATACAGTTCTTCAAATGTACCTACGGTTTTTTCTAAGTCCAGTCACAAACAGAATATCGGATGTTAGCACAAACCAGTCATCACATCACTCCGTCTCAACTGAACTACCAAATCTGCCAAACTGCCTTTTGGGAGCCCTGCCATTGAAGTGCCTGGACAAGCGAGAGGTTACACTATCTATATATCACGACAGCAAAAGCTTTAAGGACTTACCATAGTCATACTAGCCATATACCTGTCATGGTGATAACAACACCAAGATCGAACGATAAGACCACCCTTATTACACTTTCAATAGGTACGACAGAGAAGGTGCTATTATCGTTGGTCGTTCTCATAGACTCACATTTTTTTATTATTCTACACGCCATTACTTATAACAGTGGAGGGTCACAAACAGATATAATTCGCGATTTCTGTGTACGAGAAAACCTGATATTTTTCTTAGAAAGTGGTTTCGGCTAAGGAAAACAATGGTAAATTGTTGTTTTGTGCTGTAGAAGTGATTCTATCGTCATCTATGCCTCTTACGGGTGTACGCGTGTGCGGTCTCTAGTTAAATTCTTGCTTTGAGACTTACCGATATATTTCTGCGGCGGCAGCGACAGAGGCACGCGTTCCATTTTCGGTGTTAAGGTCATGCCGGAAGCGCTGCTGATGTCGGAGAAGTTCTCCCATTGGGCCTCCGGCAGGGTGTGGTTGCGGATGGTCACGTCGAACTGTGGGGGCGGCGGGGGCACCTGGGATGAAGACATGACAATAGTATTAAACAAAATAGTAATTATAGAGGTTTCACTTTTCACAACCCGAAAACAGTGAGAATAAAAAGTATTGGGACCCTGATCAGCACAAAGTAACTACCAAGAGAAAGTGGAGGTGGGCTGGGCATGTGAGCCGTACAACGGATAACAGATGGAGCCGACTAATATCCGAGTGGAGACCTTGGCTGGATCTCGTAATTCCGGAGGGCACTTTGCAAGGTGGGCCGACGACATTGCAAGAGTGGTTGGAAAGAACTGGATGCAACAAGCCCAAAACCATGGAAAATGCCATGCTTGTGAGGAGACCTATACTCAACAGTGGGTGAAAAAGGGTTAAAGAAGAAGAAGAAGTAATTTAAACTGCAGTTTAAATTTTCACGCCTAACACACAACACGGATAACACGGATTTACAGTTCCTGTGACGTCACTCATGTGTGTCACTCGCCATATTTGTTCGTCCACAGTGTCAAATTCGGCCCTGTCCCTTTAAGCCAAATCCGATAGAAACGTTTCAATAGCTATTATTTAATGTTTTTTCAACATTTTCATTACAAAATATTAGTAAATGTTATAGCTGCATCTTCCCTATAGTCGCATAAATACCTCGACTGTAATGCAGCCTACTTATACCAACACAAATCACGCAGAGCCGCAGAGCGTAACAATAATGAACCCAAAACCACCAGGATTTTACTGGGCAAAACTGTGATGACTCAGAGTTTTTCGTATCTCTGCGATGTTGTCAGATTGCCACTGCACTGTACATACAATTTACGTGGACTTGCGTGCAGGAATTATTCAGGAATTTATTTTTCACCACGCCCGCTCGGCGTATTTGTTTTTAGCTTAGGTTTTTCGATTAGCGTCATTTTACCTTGTGTGGAAAGTTGCGTTTTATCATCTAGAGTGGAAAGTTTACACTTGTTTTTGATGCGTTTCGAACACTATTAATTTTGATTACATTTTAAATATTTGACAGCTTATATGTTCCTCGCATTTGGGGAAAAATGTTGTACTTGCAGCAAAGTTTGTTAAACCTTTCGCACGCTCAAGATTACAGTTTTTGAACTAGTCACTACGCTAGCTCAATTTTAGAACGGCTGGCTCGGCTCTCAATACTCTCAAGCCTACTACTACTTAGTTCAAAATAAATGCAAAAAGAGGATTGAAGGCATTGAAAATTTCTTCAACTTAGTAATTTAGCCCATAGCTTAATTGGTAAAGCGATCGAGCCCCGGCAAGGTGTATCGATGCAGGTTGAAGTCCTCTGCTGGGTTGATTATTTTTTCAATGTTTTCAATGTTTGTATTTGATTTAATAACAAACTCGATGTGAGGTTAAACAACAAACTAACATCCGTTCTCTACAGTACCTGCTTGTACTCGGTGACCAGCCTCTTGTGCCGCTCGATGTCTTCGATGGTCTTCTTCTCGGTGATGGTGCGCAGGAACACGTCGTCGACCACGTGGGACGTGATCTCCGGTTTCCTGTACCGACAAGAATATTATTAGTAGCTTTTTCCTGTTCCACCGACTTAGAGATTTCAAAGAAAGCTCCTCAACTCGTCAAGATATTTTTCTATTTAATTTTGGTTATTGTATATTCAACGATTATTCGAAGATAGCTGGACCGATTTCAAAAATTGTTTTTTATTATTTAAAAGGGTATACTTGACAGTTGGGCATCGTCATCAGAACAGGATCTTATGGGGACTCCTCAAATATTAAAGGCACATCTAATAGTGAAATTAGAATATTTTTGCAGTAGCTCGGGCATTTGCTCTTGGAAAGGTGAGTAGCCAAAGAGAAGTTGTTTCTTTTTTCTTTAAAATTGTTATCTGTGTGATCACACAGCTCTACCGATTACTTGAAAAACGCTGAAAGGGTTTGAAAACTGATTTTATTTAATCGTATGGCGATAGAGTCCAATAGGCAATAAAATAAAATAAAAAGTTTTATAAGGCAACATCCAAATTTTGCAACCATTGCTCAGCGTCGGGCGTCACTTCCATCAGGTCTTCTGGGCTTCCTGGGGATGCGCGGAGTGGACACCGCTGGATTATGTGCTCCATAGTCTGTTCCTCGATTCCGCAGTCACAGAGCGCGGAATCTTTCCAACCCCACTTATACCGGAAGAAGTTGCATCGCCCGTGCCCAGTTCTTAGGCGGTTTAAGCGGCACCATTGAAAACTGATTATTTAGTTTGAAAGGATATTTTGCGGCACAGTTGGTCTCAGGATCAAACTGACCTGGGTAAAACTAGAGAACTAGCAATTTGGGTATAATTTTATAGAAAATGGTGGAGTTTTGCTCGGAAATTGAGTTTTAGTGGGCACATTGAGAGTTCTGACGAATACCATAAAATAAAGAAACAGTACTCTTATTGGGTCGGTTCTTTTTTTTAAGTCATGTTTTTTTTAATACCACGACGGTGACAAACCAGCATATGGCCCGGTAAGCAGTATACCTATGGACGCTTGCAACTACAGGTGTCACATGGGCGTTGCCGACCCTTTAATATAAAGGAGGAATCAGTGTTTTAAATTATTGTATTACCTTGCTGGGAGGATCGGCGTCTCAGGAATGGGTTCCAAGCTCTCCATCAGGACCTCATGCTCTTCGGTTTCCAGACGCTCGCTCATCACTGGGGGCGGTGGAGGCGGCTTCTATACAACCATAGAGCGATTATTGACAGAGCGAAGCGAAGTCTTGGAGCCACTACCATTGAACTTGTATTTTAATTTCTGTCAGTAATCGCTAGGAGTCGCATTAGGACTGTTTTTTGTGGCACATTTGCAGGCTGATAGTAACTCTGTATTTTATAAGCTCAATGTTCACACACGAATCTTAAGATTCTGGGTGTTCTGTTTAGTTTCTGGTCTCAAATACTTTCAGTGACCATAGACACCCAAATTCTAAGAATCGTGTATAACGTCTAGGTGTTTGTTTAGTCATGTAAAAAGCGGGGATAGTGGCGTTTAACAGGTGATAAAATCAAGCTTTAGTATTCTATTTGTATATCTTGAGGTGTCAGAAATATGGGAATGTCGACAAGGTAAATTTTAGTTTATCACAGACTTGCAGTTTTCATTAAAACTTCAAGTTAAACTGTAAGTATTTTATTTGTTTCGGGTTGTTAATTGTATAATAGTATTTACGTGAAATACACCAAAACACCAAATATTACGATTTCTGATCACAAGCTGCTACTGCGCCATCCGTCGCCAAAATTACAACTAAGGTACACGACTCGACTGCGGATAAATTTCGACTAAACCGAAATATCTACCGTGTTTTAACATCATTAGGTATAGTGCTATCTACGTCCGGATAACGGAAAAGCACTTTTCCATACTATACATGATGTAAAAGACGGGAGATATTTCGATTTAGTTGAAATTTACCCGTAGTCAAGAATGCCCCCCTGTACCTTATACTTTAATTAGAAATGTTCAAGGTTAAGTGTCGCCATGCACAGCAACAATAATATCTAATATTAACCTGTCAATTCAATATCTTATAACATTACGGTTCAAATAATAATGCAGCAAAACGTGCAGCTGTCTACTGTCGGAATTCAAACAACACCATAAGTAAGTTTGTATAATTTTGGCCAAGTCTACCATCAAACATGATCATACCTTAAGATGGAACATCCTGGCATGCGAGCGGTCAGTGACCTCCGTCACCGAGTGCGTATCAGTCATCTCCGTGTTTAGCGACACGATGGAGCGCGGCCGCCGCGTCCACTCCTGGTTAGTGATTGGTTAGGAATGTAGATGGTGACATGTGATTGGTTGGGTGGCATGGCTGGTGGGCTCTGATTGGTGGATATCGTTAGTTGACAATATCTTTAAAATTTTGAGGTAGGTTCAAAACTAAATCGTTTGTATGACCTATCGTGTGTCAGCAACCAAAATTATCTATTATATTGTCAAATAATGATATGTCCAAAACAACTTGAAATTTTAAATCTTTTTAGTGTGAAATGATACGTTATATAAAAACACACACACAGTACACACACAAATTAATTTAATGTTATGGTCATTAGGTTTAAATGCCAATTACGATGACTGATTTAAATGTGCCAATTAGGTAATAATTAGGCTTGAATGTTAAATTTGGAATATGCTCATGGTTTTAATAGGGATCGGGCTTTAAAAATTCAATACCCTAACTTCATGGGAGCCCCTGTTTGTTTACTTGTTGAGGTTAATTACGAAATGGCAGGGGCTGTCTCCACATTAATTCCACTTCACCCACTGATTTAATACTCCTAAATAATTTGCAGCAATTTCATTTCTCTTTTGTCTCATAACATAACCAGTTTTTAAGTTCACTTTGTCACTACTATAATTAGATGGTAAAGTAACACTGGTTTCTTAAGTCTAAAATTTAAGTTATCACTCTAGATTAAAATACCTCATCGAATCTTAAACACTCTTGGACACACAAGCACACTCCATGTTAATATGATCCCCTGGTACCTGTCGTTCCCTGCTGACCTGCGAGTAGAGCTGCGCGGGGCGGGGCGGGCGCGCGGGCGGCGGGAGGTGCGCCTGCCGCGCGGGCAGGGGCAGGGCCATGGGGGAGACTGTGCGGACGGACTCTTGGCGTTCATGCTCCTCTAGTATCATGGTTTGCCTGGTGGTCGAAAATTTGGTTAGCAAGTTGGCATGGTTAAAGATGATAGGCCTCAAAAGCCTATAATAATGAAGAAGGCCGGTGAAAACTTTGGGAGAAAGAGACACATACAATGAGAGAAAGAGACAGGAGATAAATGGTCCTTTAACGAGTATGCAGTCAAAATCCTATTGATATATTATATTTATGGTTATACAGGGAGAATTGGAGGGAACCAGACCACGCGGCAATCCACCTATGCGATGGACAGACCAAGTTAAGTCTGCAGTAGGGCACCGCGTATCTGACTGTGTCAGACTATCTGCCAACAGAGGGAGATGGCGGGAGATCGTGGGCAGAGCTGTGTCCGTCTCCACCATCGACGAGGACGCCTCCACGTGACTACGACCGCTCTGTCAAGAGCGAAACGACAGAGAAGAAGAGTAAAAATCCTTCCCTATGACGTTAATCTACAGCATTTTAATTTTAGTGTATTTCTGAAACCAGTAGATAACAATTTCAGAGCAATTCGAAACAAAACATTGACTCATTTTCGCGAAAATAAATAAATACTTCGCGCCATACAAATTAAGCTTTTCAAAGGAGTAATGTTTGAGATGTCACTTTGACAGTTGCCTTCCCCATTATTAAATTCCGTGGTTAGTAGTACGTCAGCTGCAGAGAAAAAGACCCCCCTTGCATACAAACTTTGTATGCAGCGTGGGCCTTTACTCTGCAGCTGGCCGTACTCACCTGACCTGACTCCCCTTCATAAGTCGTTTTCGGTTCGACTTCTCTTTCGGCCTCACTGTTTAGTCGGACTCCACAGTTGGCCTAACGTGGATTAAATAGGTGCTTATTGTGCATTGTCGCTTACCTGACGCTGCCTCCGTCGGTTTCAGTGGCCGTGATGGTGGAGGGCGGGGAAGGCGGCGCGGGGGGACGCTGCACGCGCACGCGCACGTCGAAGGCCGGCGCTGCGTGCATTCGGGCGTTAGAGGCGCTTGTTTCGTGAGTTTCGCCGTAACCTGTTAGCGTTAGTTAAGGTTATGGATTATTAATGTAATGTACTAGTTAGTGTGTTTGGGTCTTAAAGATTTCAACCAACTGGAGTCGCCATTGACAGGCGTTCCCCTCTGCAGAAAACATATGACCTGTGGTCATACTGACGTTTATTGACGTGGCTATTTGTACGTTACGTAGGTACATTTCACGTTCCCCTCCACCGCAAAAATCGACACACTTTTTTTGTACAGAAAATGACAAACATGGCTACTCCGGGTTGAATTCTCTAAGGTTTGGGTAATTTCGAAATATAAATATGATGGGATACTCTTGATATTATCATATTTCAAAAGAATATGAACAATGTATAATTTTGTTTATTATGAAAAATAATTTAACAAACGCGGATGATATTAAAATTGTAAGCTCGAGTCAAATACTTTTTACAGACATGGCAATGACAATGAATGGGAGCACCATACTTGGCGTAAAAACTTAGCGGGGTCGTACTTTAAATATGTTTTGAGTGACTGTAATGGCTGTTTCTAGTAATTATTTTTAAATTTTTGTTTTGATTGTTAGAGTGATATTGATTAATTCAATACCTATTTAGTACACATTTTATCCCACGCAATGTTAGTTTTTCAGTACCGATGAAAATAAGATGTAAATATTATAAATAGCTATACAAGTATCATAGACGGTACTTAGAATGTCTTCTTAAATTTACAAAAAGTCTAAGAATTAATGCGGGTTTCCGCGATCGAGTTTTTCACTAGATGGCAGCACCGTGGCGACAGGTCTAGCTGTCACAATCCACCAATCATGTTTAACCATATATTTTTTGATTGGTGGATTTTGACAGCTACTGCCAAAAAGACCTGTCGTCACGGTGCTGCCATCTAGTGAAAATCTCAATCGCGGAAACCCTCATTCACAATACAGAAAAATAAATGATTTAATAGGAATTGAACCCACGAGGCGTCATAATCTAAAACTGAATGTCATATTATAGGCACTAAAAATATTAAAGTGAACCAAGGCTGGATTTGAACCCGCTTATTTATGGACCGTAGCCCATATTACATTTTTTTTATACCACGATGGTGGCAAACAACTACGGTCCGAGTAATGGTAAGCAAACACCGTTCCTATGGAGGACTGAAACTCCATAGGATTCACATGCGCGTTGTCGGCCCATTAAGAACATATACACTCATTTTTCCTCATACTTTGGGAAAACCTCAGCAGAGAGTTCATTGCACAGCCGGAGCGTTTGCGAAAGGAAATTCTTGCGGTGCGCGACCCTTTGCGTACAATGGAGTACAAAGTTTATCGACTAAACTGGCTGTAACTATGATAGACTATATAATTTTAAACAAAAAAGAACCGACTTTACTTAGCCCTCCACCTTTCCAAAAGCAAATGCTCGATCTGCAGTAAAAAAAATACTCAAATCACTATAGGTATGCCTATAATAGTTGAAGAGTTTCCTCGATTTCTCCAGGATCCCATCATCAGATCCTGACCTGGTTACAATGGGACCAACTAGGTATACACTTTCAAACAAAAAAAGAATTTTCCAAATCGGTCCAGCCGTCTTCGAATGGAACGGTGAATATACATTAAAAAAATAAATATCAAAAACAAAGATCCTGACGAATTGAGAACCTCCTCGTTTGAAATCTTATATTGACAGTTAAACTAAACGTGCAAATTATTGGTTACAGCCAGAGAGTTCTAAACCAGGAGGGGCCTTAGGTATCATTTCCCCTCTGTCAAAAGTATTGGCAGGAAAATCTAGTACATCTATAAAAACTATTTCAATAATCGATGTCACGCACTTTCGTCATCGCTGTCGATGGATAACAAGCTCCGTGAAAATGCCCTTATGCGCTGTTTTTGGATGTAAAAAATGTTATATTTCGTCTAGTTTACAAAAAGATGAAATACCATTTCAGATGTAAGTAAAGTTTTTTTTTTCTCATTACTTTCGTAATAAAAGATTTAACCTAAATCGAAAATCAAGCTTCGTTTACAGAATCGATTCAAAGACAATCGTTTTCTTTCTGACGGGCAGTAACTATTTGACGTTTGACATTTCTCCATATTTAACGCGCTTAAGGATTGCTGACTTCTATATTTTGTTTGAAAATACAATCAAAAATGACCCTTGGCTTTTCAACCGACTTCAAGATTTCGAAGGAGGAGGTTATCAATTCGTCGGGATCTTTGTTTTTGCTATTTTTTTTTTTTTTTTTTTTTATGTATGTTCACCGATTATTCGAAGACGGCTGGACCGATTTGGAAAATTCTTTTTTTGTTTGAAAGAGTATACTTCACAGTTGGTCCCATTGTAACCATGTCAGGATCTGATGATGGGATCCTGGAGAAATCGAGGGAACTCTTCAACTATTATAAGGCACACCTATGGTGATTTGAGTATTTTTTACAGCAGCTCGAGCATTTGGTGTTGGAAAGGTGGATGCTTAGTGAAGTCGGTTCTTTTTTGTTTAAAATTATTTGTTTGACATTTGCAAAGACTGCATCCAATAATGAACCATATGTTAACGTATGTACACCCAGGTAGCAAACTGACGTCAGCGACGCACAAGCGACGTCATTTTTAGGTCATATTAAGGTCTGTCATTTATTCGCTGAAAACGTACGTTATAGTGACGTCAATTTAAGGTCAGGTTAAAAAGTGGACGTCGTACTAACGTCAATTAAGGGTCATCATCTGGACGTACCATATTTACCGCAAAGTGGACGTCTTAATAACGTCAATTTTAGGTCAGCATCTGGACGTACCGTATTCGTCGCAAAGTTGACGTCTTAATAACGTCAATTTTAGGTCAGCATCTGGACGTACCGTATTCGTCGCAAAGTTGACGTCTTAATAACGTCAATTTTGGGTCAGCATCTGGACGTACCGTATTCGTCGCAGAGTGGACGTCTTAATAACGTCCATTTTAGGTCAGCATCTGGACGTACCGTATTCGTCGCAAAGTGGACGTCTTAATAACGTCCATTTTAGGTCAGCATCTGGACGTACCGTATTCATCACAAAGTGGACGTCTTAATAACGTCAATTTTAGGTCAGCACCTGGACGTACCGTATTCGTCGCAACGTGGGCGTCTTAATAACGACAATTGAGGGTCAGCATCGGGACGTACCATATTTACCGCAAAATGAACGTCTCAATAACGTCAGTTTAAGGTCATCACCTGTACTATGTACGATGTACAGTAAGACGTACAGTATCCGTCGGCAACGAGAAGTTTTGCTAATGTAAATTTTTGGGATCACTATTAACGGTTAGATGTTTGTGACACGTAAACTATTTCAACAGGAAGTTTTATGTGGCAGTTAATTTATATGCTAGTAAGTTATCCTATACTTTACTCAGGCTTTGTAAATCTTCTTTCTTCGTAAATCTGTCCATTATCATAGCGAATGCTAAGAGAAAATACTAATTAATACATTATAACAAGACTTTATGTAGCCAGTAAGCCAGTACTTATGCATAGGAATTTGAAATTTGAACAGTTTCATATTAGTCGTTAGAATCTGTCCGGAAAGAGAAGTGTCATAGAATGTATGAGCTCCCATATAAACCACGATACATCTATTTCCGGACAAACTCTATAAGTATCAGACCTACTACCGACTTAAAAATAAAGCTTAAATATATATAACGCGTTTCGTTTCTTGATATCAATAAAATTTGTCAATCTTGTAATGTAAAACATTCATGAAGTAAAAAAAACATTTACGTCTTTTTAGTTAACTTCAAAGTTAATACTTATATAAAGTCATTTATTAGTTTTATTACAGATTTTTTAATGTTATTAAACATCAAAACAAACTGAGCAATGTGATTTTTAAAAACATAAGAAATTGGGAACGGAACGAAATTCTGTCATTTTGATTGAAGTGACGCTTTGAGTGACGTTGTTTTCCCACCTTTTTTCTTTGCCTTGCTGCCCGTGCCCGTACTACTGCCAATAAAAATTTTCAACAAGAACAAAAATGTACTCAGTGATACAGTTTAGTGTAGAAGACGGCGTAAACAATCAGTGGTTTACGCCAAAGTGTTGTGAAGTCTTTTGGCCACCCGTTAAGGGAACTAAAGCGTTTGAAAAGGTTTTGGCTGATGTCAAGACACCAGATGAAAAATGGAAATTATAGAGTGTTCAAAGAGTTTTTTGTGATACTGGTACGTATATTTTAATAGTTTTTTTACAAACCACTTTGGCTATGAAAACTAACGAAACAGTTTCGTTTCCTGGTTTCTGGATGCAATATTTCCTGATTTATTCTTCTTCTTCAGCGAGTAAGTATGCGCACACTGTTGGGCATACACGTCTCCAGTTTGATTTCCTGATTTACCGAGAGCTTACTGATGTTGGTGAAAGTTTTCTGTTACTGTGTGACTACTACCTAATATGGGTAATTTTTAAAACTGCTTGGACAAATGTGATAACCTACTAATCAAAGTGGTTGACTGTACAACTTCAGGTTGTTCCAACTAATGAAACTCCATCCTATATTTTTACTAATAACGTGATAACCTTGTTTTAATTGAGTGAGGGATGCATTATGCTGTGTTCATTTATTATGTTTGCATGTTGTGTGTATTTTTTTATTTCATTTGCATGTACCTAAAGATGGCATAGAGAAAGCAAAAAAAACTGGTTGATGAGGATACATCAGAACCAGGTCTTAAACGGAAAAGGGCCAAAAGATATGTTTCTAGCAGCGACGAAGATAATGACAATCCCACTACCATTGAAAAAAAGACCTTTGAGAAAATACAAAAATTTCAAGCCGCTGGCAGTGTAGGCTTAGGAGATTATAGAGGTGAGTTTTATAGTTAACAGCTGTTATGAAGTAAATCCTGACACATTGCACAACTACTTGTTGCACATGTCAGAATAATAAAGCATAGCATTTCATTCCTAAGATTTATAAGATATCTGTAGTTATTTTTAGTTCATTAACATATTTGCCGCATTCTCATATTCAAAGAACTTTCAGCCAGAGCCCTGTTTGAATATTTTAATGTACTTATTTTTATACCATGGTTCCCTTGGTAATATGATATTATATACAAAGAATATTAAAAGTTCACCTTATATAGGTTAAACCTAAACAATATAGGTTATTTTGTAGAATGCATATTTTACTAGTCATTTTATACAAATATATGATGAATACTGCAATGAAATACTTTGAATTACAATAGGAGACTCAGCATATTACTAAAAAGCTCCAATAAAAAAATTAAGTTGACTGTATATTTAAAAAAAAACTTCTATGAAAAAACCATTATGTTAATTATTCTCATCACTCTCCCAAAAGGCTACTACTAGACTACCTAAGGAGTGAGGTGGAAATCACTTACAAATATAAAAAAAAGTTCTATTGTAAAACATGTAGGTGTTATATTGTTGGCCGGTACTCAATGTAACCTTGGTGACAGTGGAATAATATGGTACCATCAAGCTGAGCTGGGATGTAGATACCAGAACATACCTAATGATGAAAAGTGCTTGCTTGGTTGAGTTTCGGCTCATTTGTTTTGTTGTTTAGAATACTTTCTGACAGTACAAGAATAGGTAACATCAAGTACAGTCGGCTAAATATCTTGTGTTAAAAATGAAATTTTTTAGAAAAACATATTTGATCAATATAGCTAGCTGTACAGTCAACGGCAATAGTATCTTCCTATACAAAGGCCACAAAAATATGTGACTTTGTAGGGTCATAAGAGTGTGTCACATATTTTTGCGGCCTTCGTGTAGGGAGATACTATTGCCAGCGACTGTACCTAACTGCTAACTCTGTTATACATATAGAAGTTTGTCTTGTAGCCAAACTTATCTTTTTCTTAGAACCCTGTTTGGGTATGGATTGTATGGAGAGAGTTGGAATTTTTTTCCTTGTGTGGTTCCAGGCAACTTACATAAGAAAGAAGGAAGAAACAGCTTGAAGCAGGTGGTGCAAGTTATAGTTGTTTAGTAGTAATAAAAATACATAAAATAACAATATCTACACACTTAAAACATTGTATGAAGAAAGTTATTTCAAATCTTCACTTTTTTCACATTTGGTCTGATCAACAAATAATTTGCTATTTTACAATTATACATTCTCTTGTTTGTTACAGGTTTCATACGTGAAAACTTGGAGGCAGGGATATTTCCAGCAAAGTGTCTCGGTTGATGAAATTTTGTTTTACACAGCAGTAAAACTTCTATGGAAAGAGATCCAACAAAAAGCCTTTTTGCCAACTGCGCCTGCGAGTATGTATCGTAGGTATTCAGCTTGTGACAAGTGCATAGAGGCAGGTGAATGAATATCGCGGCCGCGTGATCTATTAAAATGCGTCAGCGCCCACAAGGACCAATGAATCATTTCGTTCGCAGCTTGATGAAGACTGTCATGTTGGAGAGTTACCACTTTTACGGTTCCCTATAGATTTCAGAGAACTTGGTATAGATTTGGCTCAGGAAATACTACAGATTTTTATAAATCATTCAAAATTGGTTTATGGATTACATTTTTTGGTATGCCCCCTAGCCTGTCCGTGGCTTTGACCTACATGAATACGGCTGACCGCATGCTCTCTTGCTCAGTTTGGTCCCCTTCTCTCTTACTAATGCTATTAAGATAGAGAGGAGTAGGACCAATGTGAGCGAGCGAACACGCGGTCAGCCGCCTTCATTAAGGAAGTGTTGCCACCACTTTTACCTACTTCTTCGAAGTTTTAATGTATCTACTTAAAATTGACATGCTTACGGTTGTGTTTTTTTTAGTTTAGTAGTCCGATAGTGGGCATTAGAGATATAAATGTTATTTTAAGTCATGGCCTCATACATATTAAAACAAAAATTACCTAATTATACTTGTTTTTTTAGTAATAGAAATAAGGTAAACAATCTTGTACCTAGACTAACTAGACAAGTCAAACCTTAGGCTTCAATATATTATAGTAAGTTTTAAGAAGAAATTATATTTTGAGTTGTTATATTTTTTTATGTTGTTATAAACAAATTTCAGGACTGACAATTGAACTTGGCACCCATTTAGATCTCACTTCTTTTGTCGTTGAAGTCAACAACCAAGGCATATATAACTTGGCTCTCATTTCACATTTATGTTTTTGATGGGATTATTGTTATGGGGCTATTGGTTCCCACTGTCCTTTAATGCCTCTTTAAATATAAATTATACTACTTACATAGCGTTTTTTAGTTTCATCCATAAGTCCTAGAGTTTGTTCAGGGTACGTAGACAAGATGCCTGCTATGCTAAGCGCTAAACTCTTATCTACTCTTACGCGTAAGAATTTGGCGTCTTGTCTAGGGCGCCTGGCCAATAAGTTAGAACCGTCTTAGAACTTAAATCTAGCACGTCTTTAGTTCACTCAACAGCCAGGTCGGTTCTATTTTTGAACAGACTACCCACCCATCCTAGCTACGAGGAGCATATTGCCGTGCTTACGATATCAGCAGTGTGTTTTGAGAGATGTTATTTAAATTTATATAATACCCGCCTTAATAAAATTGAAAATCGCTAACTTCTACTGCTGATATCGTGAACACAGCAGCATAATGCAGCCCCCCTAGGTCCTGACCTGTGCCTATGTCCTAGTAACGCCACAATCAATCCTGTGTGTGACGTTATTCGAACATACTGGCTGCCCTAATATGTACGGCCCAGAAACGTCCGTATGAATTCAGCATATGACGTCTCTCCAACGTCAGTGGCTGCCCTAATATGTACGGCCCAGTAACGTCCCTATGGATTCAGTATATGACGTCACTCCAACGTCAGTGGCTGCCCTAATATTTACGGCCCAGTAACGTCCCTATGAATTCAGTATATGACGTCTCTCTAACGTCAGTGGCTAACCTAATATGTACGGCCCAGTAACGTCCCTATGCATTCAGTATATGACGTCTCTGTAACGTCTGTAAACAGACGTCTTGCGGCTGTGACAAATTGACGTCATCTGCTGGGACCCCCCGACGTCGAGACATGACGTCTCTTACGTCGAGCAGTACCGTAAACGGACGACATAATGACGTATAAATGCTACCTGGGCAGTCGACTATCTATTGTTCCATTTAGTGTTATGAAGTATAAAAAGAATATGTCAAATATGTTTGGTGTTTTCAAGTCAAAGGTACATCTTTGTCGGTTGTCAATAAAGCGTTGTTGCCATAAAAATTCATTTAGAAATAAACTGTATTAACAACCGACAATGATGTACCTTTGACTAGAAAACATCACATGCGTGCTACCTCGCCCCCCTCAGATTTTGGCAGACTTTTTTGTTTGGAAAGATGAGGCGAAGCGTACTCCATTTATAGAGCTTTATGGTTACAGCATATAATTAAAACCTATTTACAGTGACCTTATGAGCTCAATCCATACTAATATTATAAATGGGAAAGTCAATGTGCGTGTTTGTTTGTCCGTCTTTCACGGCAAAACGGGGCGACGAATTGACGTGATTTTTTAAGTGGAGATAGTTGAAGGGATGGAGAGTGACATAGGCTACTTTTTGTCTCTTTCTAACCCCCCCACTTCCCTAAAATGGGGGGTGGAAGTTTGTATGGAGCATTCCACAATTTTCAAGGTAGAAAGCTAAAAATTGGTATGCGGACTATTTGTGTGCGGTTTATTCTGTTCCGAGTTCTCTTCTGTGTTTTAAATCAGGAAAGAGGAACCGTGTTACCCCGAATTTAACGCGAGCGAAGCCGCGGGCAAAAGCTAGTACTAAATAAATTAGGTTACATCCTTACAGAGAGTTCTAAACCAGGAGAGGCCCTGAGTATCATTTCCCCTCTGTCAAAAGTATTGGCGGAAAATCTAGTACATCTATAAAAACTATTTCAATAATCGATGTCACGCCATTTTCGTCATCACTGTCAATGGATAACAAGCTCCGTGAAAATGCCCTTATGCGCTGTTTTTGGATGTAAAAAAATGTTATATTTCGTCTAGTTTACAAAAAGATGAAATACCATTTCAGATGTAAGTACAGTTTTACTTTATTTATCATTACTTTCGTAATAAAAGATTTAACCTAAATCGAAAATCAAGCTTCGTTTACAGAATCGATTCAAAGACAATCGTCTTCTTTCTGACGGGCAGTAACTATTTGACGTTTGACACTTCTCCATATTTAACACGCTTAAGGATTGCTGTCTTCTATATTTTGTTTGAAAATACAATCAAAAATGATCCTTGGCTTTTTTGTTTGACATTTCCAAAGACTGCATCCAATAATGAACCATATGTTAACATTTGTACAGTCGACTATATATTGCTCCATTTAGTGTTATGAAGTACAAAAAGAATATGTCAAATATGTTTGGTGTTTTCAAGTCAAAGGTACATCTTTGTCGGTTGTCAATAAAGCGTTGCTGCCATAAAAAATCATTTAGAAATAAACTGTATTAACAACCGACAATGATGTACCTTTGACTTGAAAACTTCACATGCGTGCTACCTCGCCCCCCTCAGATTTTGGCAGACTTTTTTGTTTGGAAAGATGAGGCGAAGCGTACTCCATTTATAGAGCTTTATGCATCCTTACCTTCGCTGTGATACTCGTCGATCATGAACGCCTGGTTGGTGTGCCCGTGCTCGGCCTCACTAGGGGTCTCCGAAGGGTAGTCCGAGGGTATCGTGTCCGAGGCCACACTGGCGCTCTCTTCAGCCGCCACCGGGTACACGGGGTGGGCTCGAGGAATCTTAACCTCTGTGGGAAAATAATATTTTCACTTCTCATGCTCGTAAAGTTCGACTTCAAGTTGTGCGTGGACGACATAAAATCGGTTTTTAAGCTCTAGGGTATAAAGTAAAATTTTCTTCCAAGACTAAGAATGAGGCTCAACAGCTAGAGTCAAAATATAATGCACAATTTAATTTAGCAGTAAAATTTCGTAGAATACTGAAACGTGTTCTTTTATTATATTCTTGCTATATTGAATTTCGTGTTTTCTTTAATTAAATACATGAAATCAGAATAAAATAGGAGTTGATAACAGTTTAAAAATGGCCTGAAATGTTTTTATGACTTGACAGAAAACAAGTATCTATGTCTATTCACATGATGTTGAAAATTTAAAAAAAACATTCAAAAATTAACTAGCGGGAACTATACTTATTTTATTGTCATTGTAATATTTTTGTTACAACTTGAAATTGTTTTACGATTACCTATAAATAATTTTCCCGCAAATGAAGTGAAAAGTAGAGTGTAAAACTCGTCCATTAAACCCTTTTTACACACGATTTTACATCACAGTCCTCGCTCGGAAGCTCGCTCGGATGGATAAACACCTCGCGTAAAATTATGCATTTTATGCACTTGTTGTAAATACAAAATTTAAATTTTTCAAGTGACGACACGTGTTTTTACTCCCACTCTACCAAAAGTCACGAATAGCATTCACAAAATTGAATAGCATTCACAAAATTGCTATACGAGTACGTCACTCTGAACTTTGTGCAACATGGGGGTACGAGAAATATTGCAAAATAATTGAAACGAAGACGGACTAATTGAATCACGATGGCACACTTTATACGTTGATGAGGACTCTCCGTGTGCCTAAGTATTTGATGGTTTAAAATCACAGGATATAAATAGGTAGAAGTGTTTGTGCGTATGTGACACTACCTTGTATACTTTCTCTGCTAACAATGGAAGCGGAGGAATCATCGATCAGCCTCCTAGGGGCGGGGAGCGCGCGTCTCCTCAGACACAGGTAGGACACACCCAGACCCAGCAGCAGCAGGATTAGGAACAAGATGGCAAAGATCATAAGTAGTTACCTTGTATACTTTCTCTGCTAACAATGGAAGCGGAGGAGTCATCGATCAGCCTCCTAGGGGCGGGGAGCGCGCGTCTCCTCAGACACAGGTAGGACACACCCAGACCCAGCAGCAGCAGGGTTAGGAACAAGATGGCAAAGATCATAAGTAGTTACCTTGTATACTTTCTCTGCTAACAATGGAAGCGGAGGAGTCATCGATCAGCCTCCTAGGGGCGGGGAGCGCGCGTCTCCTCAGACACAGGTAGGACACACCCAGACCCAGCAGCAGCAGGGTTAGGAACAAGATGGCAAAGATCATAAGTAGTTACCTTGTATACTTTCTCTGCTAACAATGGAAGCGGAGGAGTCATCGATCAGCCTCCTAGGGGCGGGGAGCGCGCGTCTCCTCAGACACAGGTAGGACACACCCAGACCCAGCAGCAGCAGGGTTAGGAACAAGATGGCAAAGATCATAAGTAGTTACCTTGTATACTTTCTCTGCTAACAATGGAAGCGGAGGAGTCATCGATCAGCCTCCTAGGGGCGGGGAGCGCGCGTCTCCTCAGACACAGTTAGGACACACCCAGACCCAGCAGCAGCAGGGTTAGGAACAAGATGGCAAAGATCATAAGTAGTTACCTTGTATACTTTCTCTGCTAACAATGGAAGCGGAGGAGTCATCGATCAGCCTCCTAGGGGCGGGGAGCGCGCGTCTCCTCAGACACAGGTAGGACACACCCAGACCCAGCAGCAGCAGGGTTAGGAACAAGATGGCAAAGATCATAAGTAGTTACCTTGTATACTTTCTCTGCTAACAATGGAAGCGGAGGAGTCATCGATCAGCCTCCTAGGGGCGGGGAGCGCGCGTCTCCTCAGACACAGGTAGGACACACCCAGACCCAGCAGCAGCAGGGTTAGGAACAAGATGGCAAAGATCATAAGTAGTTACCTTGTATACTTTCTCTGCTAACAATGGAAGCGGAGGAGTCATCGATCAGCCTCCTAGGGGCGGGGAGCGCGCGTCTCCTCAGACACAGGTAGGACACACCCAGACCCAGCAGCAGCAGGGTTAGGAACAAGATGGCAAAGATCATAAGTAGTTACCTTGTATACTTTCTCTGCTAACAATGGAAGCGGAGGAGTCATCGATCAGCCTCCTAGGGGCGGGGAGCGCGCGTCTCCTCAGACACAGGTAGGACACACCCAGACCCAGCAGCAGCAGGGTTAGGAACAAGATGGCAAAGATCATAAGTAGTTACCTTGTATACTTTCTCTGCTAACAATGGAAGCGGAGGAGTCATCGATCAGCCTCCTAGGGGCGGGGAGCGCGCGTCTCCTCAGACACAGGTAGGACACACCCAGACCCAGCAGCAGCAGGGTTAGGAACAGGATGGCGCAGATTATCATCAGGATGTGGGTGCCGGCGAGAGGTGCTGCGGCGGGCAGTGGGCCCTTCTCCGGCCTGGAATGACCAAGGAAAGATCAATTGTGGTTTCATGTTTTGCGATGTGTAAGGAAAGACGAATTACATAATACTTACTTGAATGTAAAGTGGTCATAATAATGTTAATACAGCTAGTCTTATAGTTAGTTTAAAACTAAAGAACAATATGAGACCAGATAAACTTTAACTCGTTTCAACTAATCTCTCTGGAAACGCAAGCTCAGTAGGAGCATTCCGGTGTAGTAAATTCAGGCGCGGATACAGGGGGGGGGGGGGGGCAACAGGGGCAATTGCCCCCCCTGAAACGCAAACCTCGTATACTACGGGGTCAATAGGTGCGGACCGCGAGATTTTTTGTGAAGGAAAGTGCCCCCCCCCTGAACGAAATCCCAAAGTGCCCCCCTCTGAACGAAATTCTGGAAAGTGCCCCCCCTGAACGAAATCCTGGATCCCCGCCTGAGTAAATTAAAGCCGCGGAATGTTCGGATCCTGAATGTTCTTTCCCTATAACTCTAACGCTTAAAGAGCAAGGAGAGAGCAAAGAGTCTAAAAAGGGCACTTACACGTTTACTATAGGTAGGAAAACAGGCGAAGGCACGATCGGGGGAGGATACCGGCAAACGATGGTGATGACCTCGTCTCCGTCCATCTCCAGGCCAGGGTGGAACCTCACCACAATGTTGTTCGTAAACACGCGGAGAGGATCCTGGAACATAATTTAAGAAGAATAGAGAACATGCACGAAAAATATTTAATTGAATTTGTTCCATAAACACGTTCAACAACCCCAAATTAATATAAATAAGTGGAAATCCGTAATAAATTTTAACAGTTTTTTAAAGATATTGCGGTTTAAAAACTTAAAATTTTAGGCATTTTTTTTTATACCTCAAATGTATTTTCGAAACTTCAGTTCGATTACTTATGTTCTAACAAGAAAAAAAATGTATTACAACTATATAGCTAAACGCATTTTTTCGTGCCTAAAATTACAAAAATCTTCCAAAAACTTGTTCCTTCCAAACAGTTTTCTGCAACTTTGTGGTCGGTGACGTCACAATCCTCACACTTTTTATATGGGGCGTTTTGCGCGCGGCGCAGACGCTATCATAGATAGTAGGCTTATTAGAGACATTTGAATCTACAGGGAAATAGAATCGAATGACGTTTTCCAAAAAAATCATGCATATTCCTAATTGTGAATAACAGGGATTGTAGATACTCGAATTTGGTAGACAAGACATTCTTAATACAAAGATATGTTTTAGGTAGAAACAGCAACACTCTTAACCGTACATCGGTGGACCTTATTACGAAAGGCATATAAGGTCACCGATAGTCAGTTAACAGTGTGGGCGACGGTACTATAACAGCGCAGCAATGGTAGCGCGACAAAAATATTCTTATGGACTTGCATCTTCGCATTAATACAATCGCGCTGAGACGCGACCCAATGAGGGTTTCCGTGATCGAGAGTTTCACTAGATGGCAGCACCGTGACGAGGTTAGGTTGCTGTTAAAAATAAAAATGTAAACACTCGGTTGCAAATGATTGATAATCAATAACTTAACACCATATAGCTGATATATTGAGCAACTGAATCACCTAGCATACATACTACACATATAAGAATCGTCTAAAAAACTGAGAAAATGTATGTATGAGCGTCCCAAATATTAAGCACCAAATGGAAAGATGATACAATTAAATCGCTTAGCATTCTAAAATAGCGTTTCGCGGTGCAAAAACTGGCAATGCGACAATCTGCTTCACTCCAGCTATTCTGTCCATCATATTTATTTATATTGGGTGTTTGTAGTAAATTATTTCTCATTAAATAAATCAAGACAAGTAAATTAAGCACGATTACCAAACCAATGGAATAATAAGTCTATTCGCAAAGCATTTTCGGGTAATGTCGAAAATTTCGCAGATTGCATAAACTTGGCAGAATTTGAGTCGCAACCAATAACTTTACCAGAGCTGTCGCCCTGGCGATCGAGAAGGCCAACGCTCAAATCCAATGGATTCTTTATTTTCTCTACAACAACATCGCATTCGCATTTCCCAAACGTTTCTCGTAAAAAACTGAAGCAGATTTGATAATTACCTGCCTATGTGATTTTTTACAGATTCAGTTTTTCGATAATGTTAATAATTTTAAACAAAAAAGAACCGACTTCCCTTGAACTCCACATTCCAAAAAGCAATTGCCCTAGCTACTTACTGTAAAAAATACTTAAATCGCTATAGGTGTGCCTGAAGTAGTTGAAGATTTCCCTCGATTTCTCCAGGATCCCATCATCAGGTCCTGACCTGGTTACAATGGGACCAACTGTGAAGTATACTCTTTCAAACAATAAAAGAATTTTCCAAATCGATCCAGCCGTGTTTGAATAATCGGTGACCATACATTAAAAAAATAGCAATAAAGATCCCGACGAATTGAGAACCTTCTCTTTGGAAATGTTGAAATCGGTTGACAATGGTGGAGCTATGGAGGTCGAAACTATGATATCTAATAATGACAGATGGCTTATGCACGCTCCAAAAGTAAAGTACTTAAAATTAGTGAATTCAAACAATTGTCGCTAGTCGCGCTTCGGCAAGCGAGAGATGCGGACGTGCCAATGAGCTCCCGTCACCCGCGTGAGAAAGAAACAAACTGTAATTTTCTAACAATGAGAGTGACAAAGATGTAATGATTGTCAAATAGATGAACATAACAGAATCGTTGCTAGGTTATGAAATAACCCTGAAAGCATTTTTGTGGTCTATTCATCCATATAGACGGAGAGCTGGCCACGTCAGATATGACACAATAATGAGAGCAACGAAACCCCTCTAGTTAATTTGCTATGCTTATTTTTAGATCCGGACATCTGGCAGCTGTAAAGTGGTGGAGGTCAAAGAATGCGAATAACTTGAAGATAACAAATTCTAGAGTTCTGGGTTTGATGCAATATTATGGGAAATTGTGTAATTAATTAGATTATATCATATCCAGAAGTTTCTGTTGGGGAAAGTAGTGCCAAATGATGTATAATCCAATGTTTTGTTAGTCGCCTACTGTTTTTGTTTCCGCAATAAATAGACAATGGTTTTTAATCTAATGTTAAAATATAAGCCCTACCCTCTATAAATAACACAACTTTGGCAGTTTTTACCAATTTTGGTATTACTTTTTTTCAACTAAAAAACTTTGTTGGTTTGTCATTCTGACCTCCACCCATTAAAAGCTGCCAGATGCCCGGATCTAGCAATAAGGATGGTAAAGCAGTCTAACTAGACAGGTTTCATTGCTCTCATTATTGTGTCATATCTGACGTGGCCAGCTCTTAGACCAATAGTAAATATCGAAAACTAAAAAAGGGCAGTCACTAGTTTAGGTTATAGATGTAGTTAGTGGTATGTTCAAACAACTAGTTTAGTATATATTTAATATTGCGATGCCCTTGCAGGGTTCATGTGTACCACTTCAACAATTGTAACATCATATCTACCATGTGTGCAATAAATAAATGAATATGAATATGAATATGAATATGAACTTGTACCAACCTGTCTGGTGCCGCAGCCCTTCAGCGGCAGTTCCAGCTTGTACGAGGTGGCACCCTTGCCCACCACCTGGCACGCCGAGTGTCGGTCGAAGTCCGCATAAGCAATGCCGTAGAATTTTTCGTTGAATTTTAATTCGATCTGTTAAAAAAGTTACATCAGTTAAACTTTCTCCTCATTCCTCGATATAATTAAGGTTTAATAAATCTATGGCGCAATTGTGTAGAAGAATTGTCTAAATAGAAGAATGAAACATGCAAAATTTTGATATAGAAATGTGTCTTATTGTAAGAGTTGTAAGGTACGTTGTCAAGAAAAGGGTTAAAAGTTTTTTATAACAAACTTCACAGCTCTTTAATTTGACAATTTTGATGTTTATCAGATCAGCTGAATTATTGATTTGCATAGGCAATGCTCAAATTTGAAGGGTTTATTTTGTGTTAATACTGTAGGTACCATCGCCCACACTGTTAACTGCCCATCGGTGGACCTTATGCCTTTTTTAATAAGGTCCACCGATGTACAGTTAAGAGTGTTGCTGTTTGTAAGAGTACCACTAGTTCATACCACCTTTCGTCCAGCTCTACACGTAAATTATATTTTCTTCCTCCTAGCGTTTGTCCTGGCTTGGGATCCGCTTGATTACCTAATCCCTTGAATTGTAGTAAGCACTAGTTTTTACGAAAGCGACTGCGATCTGACCTTCCAACCCAGAGGGGAAACTACGCCTTATCGGGATTAGGTCCGGTTTCCTTACGATGGTTTCCTTCACCGAAAAGCGACTGGTAAATATCAAATGATATTCCGTACATATAAGTTCCGAAAAACTCAGTGGTACGAACCGGGGTTTGAACCCGAGACTTCCGGACTACCAGCTACCAGCGCTCTACACTGACATTGCATAAAATATTTAGTACGTATAATCAATAATGAAAAGATATTCCAAAAACGCATAGAGTTGCACAAAACTTACACCCATCTAAACTATACTTTAGGTATTTAAATAAAAGTAAACAAACAATTTTTACATTTTCGGGTAGTTATAACTTTTATTGGTTAACCAATCAAATACAAAACTGCCTGGATCTGTCACTTAACGACCTGGCTTTAACCAATATTATTTGATCGTGTAATGTTTTCATCTACCCTCAACTGGCTTAAGGAGCCATTTGAGGGTAGATCTTATTTACTTTTATTTAAATACCTAAAGATACAGAGTATAATACATACAGGAATGTTACGAAACGCCATATTTGCTGTTCTAACACATCCGCTCTAATCTACACCTCCAAAAAGTATTAACATAGTGTGAACGAAGCTCTTGTGTCGTTCCCGCATAAAAAAGGACATATGTGCCTGTTGATGTCAATTTTAACGTTTTTCGGTAGTGAACAACAATTTAGTCTATGTAAAAATATGGCGTTTAATCATATAGTTTGGCCAGAGAATTTTACTTAGAGCATAGAAAAAAATAATCTCTTTGAATATGTACGAAAACAAAAATACAAATGATCCCAGATCAAAAGACAATTGGTATCAAGGCTTGTAACCGGTTTTCGCAAAAAGCCCCGAAATAACCCAATATGTCTACATATTTTATGGTTTTTACGTAGAACTCGTATTGTTTTTAGGTTATGACTTTATATTGTAAGATTTTTCGATTAAATATGAAATAGTAAACGAAAGAACGAAAAAAAAAACTGGTATTTTAGTATGGAGCAAAATACCGGTTACAAGCCCTGGTACCAATAGTAATCTGTGGTATTTGACCTCATTCCGTATCCAGTCTGGATACTATTATTGCCTGCTGCTTTAAATCTAATTTCTTCTTCTGAACATACCTATAAGGATTTTAAATAGTAGAGGGTAAGATTTTAAATCTTTTTAATTTGTACTTGTAAAAGTACGCGAGGACTTACGAGGTTAAAAATAGCTTTACGTGCTAAGGTCATTTTCCCAAACCGACTCATAAGCACATACGTCGTTTCTAAAACCCAAGGTCCGACCTCTATGACGACTAATCAGTTATGCAATGCGTAAAACCAATCAGCAAATAGACGATCCACCGACCGTTACACGGTCCGTTACTCTGACGGGCTTTATCAAGCCGATAGGGTTTTGTTTTCGTTTTTTTTAAACGTTCATTGTGTTGGTAGCCTGGCAAAAAGATGAACCGACTTTCCATCCAGAAGTCTCGAGTTCAAACCCCGGCTCGTAGTCGCCGGCAATAGTATCTTCCTACACGAAGGCCGCAAAAATATGTGACACGCTCTTATGACCCTACAAATAAGAGCGTGTCACATATTCTTGCGGCCTTCGTATAGGAAGATACTATTGCCGGTGACGTAGCACTGAGTTTCTTGGAACATATGCAAGAAATATTATTTGATACCAGTCGATTTTAGGTGAAGGAAAAAAATGTGAGGAAACCGGATTAAGAGATGCAAATACGTGAAATACGAGATACGTATCCTGATCACAAGCAACTAAGTAAAAGTCTTATATGAAACTAAATTGAATTGCCAGTGTATAACTTTTTAATGATACCTCATAAAAATCTTACGATCTCAACATTTCAATACCCTATAATATACGTAACTAGTTATTGCCTGCGATTCGTACGAGCGTATACTCGTAGTTATTTGTTAAAAATGTTAAATTTTATAAATATGTTAGCTTAATAGTTACCTATATCCAAAATTGTTTGCATGCGGTGTTTACCTATAAGTAATTGTGTCATCATTCCTTAAAAATGTTAGGTTATAAGTTTTTTAACAATGTATCGATGTCAACAATTGTTGGTAAACATTAATTAAATTAATAAATACAGTCCGCAATAGAAGTATTTCAGCGGATGAGGTGTTCTAAACCTTCACACGATTTTATTCTCTTAAAAATAAAGTAATGTCAAGCTCATCAAAAGGAGGTAAGCCATTCTGCCCCTAGAGAGATTGTAAAATACGTAGTTATTTGTTAAAAATGTTAAATTTTATAAATATGTTAGCTTAATAGTTACCTATATCCAAAATTGTTTGCATGCGGTGTTTACCTATAACTAATTGTGTCATCATTCCTTAAAAATGTTAGGTTATAAGTTTTTTAACAATGTATCGATGTCAACAATTGTTGGTAAACATTAATTAAATTAATAAATACAGTCCGCAACAGAAGTATTTCAGCGGATGAGGTGTTCTAAACCTTCACACGATTTTATTCTCTTAAAAATAAAGTAATGTCAAGCTCATCAAAAGGAGGTAAGCCATTCTGCCCCTAGAGAGATTGTAAAATACGTAATTTAAATTTACGTGATAGAAAACTATCATATGACCCTTGGCCTCAAACTAAGTATATTCATATCTGATTTCATCTAAATTGCTTCAGTGGTTTAAGCATTAAGACTAAACAGACAGACAGCAGACAGAGTTACATACCTGCATGGAGCCAGCAGCGCAGTTCAGAGCCGCCTTCGTCCGATTCAAGAAGATGACGGGACTCAGGTCATCCAGTTTTGTGACCTGAAACAGAGAATATATTGGTCATACCTTTGGTAGTAGACATTCTGAAGACATAGAACAGAAATCTGATCATTGGTGTCGAGCGCCTAATAAGTCGTTTTGGAGACAATTAACAGATAAGAGGTTGGTTGTATGTACAGTCAACCAATTTGATTCCTAGGCCACTCTAGAATCTTGTCACAATAGCTAGTTTGGTAGCGAATAGGTTACATTTATACGTATCCACAGGCAACTCTCATTACGACAAGTATCTACAGTGGCCTAGGAATCAAATTGGTTGCCGTACCTAAGACGTAGGTAGATGGAAACTATTGTCTAGTATTTATGTATTAGGGGCACCACACACTAGAGCGGAATTCAGCTATTCATAGACAAAAGCCGAGTTTTGTCTGATAGCAAAACTTTTAGACATATTTCCGGTTTTGTCTATGAATATCTGGATTCCGCTCTAATGTGTGGTGCCCTTTATTTGAACGTGGATTTCCTAACTTTTAAAATTCCTGTGGTCACCCTAATAGAAAGAGACAAGGGTCTCCCCGTGTGCTATCTTACTCAGCTGGTTTTTTTAAAGACCTGTGAACTGTCTTGTTTTACCCTTCAAAATTCTCGAAATTATACTACTGTCACTTCCAATATTAGTGTCTTACTATAGAGTGAAATCACTTCGAGCGTGGCAGCGGGGGTCGCCCGGCTATGCGGGGTCTTGGGTTAATTAGTCTATGGGTTACAATAACATAAGTTTTGTACAAGTCAGTTGTTACTGCAGCTAGTACGTAAATACGAAAGTGCATAGTTTCACCCTATCATTACACTGCGTATTCCCGGGACGCGCGCATTATTGTATATTTAGCTCCGCAACCAACGTAAGCATGAATCTAAAACACTCATTATTCCCCTGGGCTATCGGGCACGTGTCCATGACACATAATAACTAGTAGTCCGCCTGGAACTGAGAACTCGCGATTTACTTCCAAACGAGTTGACCGATATAACAAGACCCTTTTGAAGATTTTTTTTCGCCGTCTAGGTCCACAACCCCTTGATCGATCCTGCTCGTATACGAACTCTCAAATTATATGTATCTCTGCTACAACCCCAACAAATTTCATAAAGATCAGGAAAATGTTACTAAAGTCATCGCGGAACAAACTCTAAAAATAAAAAAACCGGCCAAGAGCGTGTCGGGCCACGCTCACTGTCGGGTTCCGTAGTTTTCCGTCCGTCACAGTAAGTGTCCCCACTTAAGAGTTAATACCACCGCTATGTAGGATATGATATGAGAGTTCCACGTACAGCGACATCTATCGGCAAATTAAGTAAACTATTGCGCGCGAGCATAAAGTATGGAAGATGATTTTTATGGGATAATTCTTTATTGCGTGAACCGATTTTCACCGTTTTTACTTTATTTGAAAGCACGTCATTTCATTGTAATTTTGTAGAAATTACAGGTACAATAAACACCTGCTTATACGGTTAAATTACAAACTTAGTTCAGAAATTATTTTGTATTTTTTTTTCAAAAACTATTCATCCTATCAAGTTCAAAATAATTTTCCTAGAAAGTTTTTATAAAGTTCTACTTTTGAGATTTTTTTCATATTTTTAAAACTTATGGTTCAAAAGTTAGAGGGGGGGGGACGCATATTTTTTTACTTCTGGAGCGATTATTTCCAAAAATATTTACATTATCGAAAAATGATTTTAGGAAACCCCTATTCATTTTTAAATACCTATCCAATAATATATCACACGTTAGGGTTGAAATGAAAAAAAAAATCACTCCCCACTTTACGTATAGGGGAGGTACCCTAATAAATAAAAAAAATCCACTTTTTATTTTACCACTTTGTCGGCGTGATTGATATACATATTAGTACCAAATTTCAGCTTTCTAGTGCTTACGGTCACTGAGATTATCCGCGGACGGACGGACGGACGGACGGACGGGCAGACGGACGGGCAGACATGGCGAAACTATAAGGGTTCCTAGTTGACTACGGAACCCTAAAAAGCCATCGAAATGCCGAGACGTCCCAGTAGCCAGAATTTGTTTTGTTTGTAAGAACTTGCTTCGCTTACGCTCCGCTCGTTTGAATATTATGGGACAATCGTACACAAATCGGCCAAGTCCCACAGTATATAAGCTCAGTCGACGATATATAATAGATAGATAGTAAATGTTAATAAATACATAAATACGTAGAAAACATCCATAACTCAGGTACATCTGTGTTAAACACAGAAATGAATGCCCTCGAACCCGCCGGGACCTCTTGCTTCGTCAGCCGGGTCACTACCGACTAGGTGGCTCGGAACTCATGACGTGTCATCGTATAACAGTGGACACAGACCACGGTATTGTTAAACCATACTACAATGTAATACCTAGTTATCCAATATTAACTTTAGCATAATGTAACGCACAATACGCTTAAGGCGGTAACCCTGAATGGTAGACTAATCTGGCCGGTGAAAGGCGTCAGTGGGCTTTTGTTTCGACATTGAGTTATGATAAATAACATGTAATATTTTGGTCTGGCTAACCAAGTAACAGTTGAAGACCTAGCCTAGGTACTAGGTAGTGACCCTGGCCCGCCTAAGAGGCGTACAGTCCTGGGCTCGAATCCCGGCAAAGACATTTATTTGTGTCTATCAAGAATATTGGTTAGTAAGTTATGGGTTTTTTTTTATGATTCTGTATAAGAATGTATTTATTTACATTTATGTATATGTATGTATATGACACTTTTTTGTTACCCCAATCTTGGCTTAGATAGCATTGCTTATACTTAGTATATGGCCACCGGTCGATCTGTGTAATAAATTTCCCCTTAAAAATTCGTTCGAAAAAAGTTTTAGAAATTAGTAAGTAAGTAACAAGGATGATATAGACATGGATTGACAATATCCATACAAAATCGCGTTCCCTTATTTCAGGTTTTAAAGTTATAAGCCTAGCGTCATCTATTTATTGGTCACCACAAACACTAAATCCTAGTTTCTAATATTTTGTTCGACGCTTAACAGACTGACAGAATAACTCGACTCCAGACTCGACAGATGGCGCTGTGGCACTTAGTACCGAAAACAGACGTATAACCTGAAGGTTCGAGGAACGCGATTTTGTATAGGCATTGTGAATCCACGTCTTAATCATCCTTGGTAAGTAAGTAAAGTAAATATTCTTTATTGCACCAAAAATAGAAGAATAATATTTTTTTTTATTTACAATTAACTTAAAATAAGGTATCAACAGGCGGAAAATAAATTAGATACGTAGTAGATGAATTTATCTAATCCTTGAAATGTTTCATTCTTAAACTCAATAGCTACGCATAGTTAATGGACCCAACTTTTGTACCGTCGGTTTAGCCGAACCGGTACTATACGTAATCACGTTACGATTGGTACCGCAAGAGGTAACAGTTCAAACTGCCTCGGCAACGAAACGACCTAAGTAGTCTACTTTTTATAGGCTATTATGACCTTTGACGATGCGCGAATCATACCATCGTTGACACAATAAGGTAACCTATTATAAACCTTATCATAACTATATAAGGTCTAGCGTTGGTCAGTTGAATGTGTTAGTACTTTGCGGTTGTTTCTGGGTTAGACGAAATGATTTAATAAAGAAAAGTAAACAATGACCATTGAGACCCAAATTGGATTAGACAAATTGCGCATGAGCTCTGCCCTGCTAAGCCGAAAAGCGCTATCTCAAAATCAAATTTGAAAATGGAATTCTGAGCTATAAAAGGAGATCGTCAATTTTTGTTAGGTGATCTGGCCCAGATTATTTAGGACCGTTTAGGAATGGTTCTTACCTTTAAAGAATCGTCATAATTTCTAGTTCAGGATGGTGGTAAAAATATTGCGAAATCTAATGGGAAAACTGAAAAATCATGCATTTAAAACTTGAATCTGACAAGGACAATATTTGAAAGCGTGCTTGCCTATGATTTATATATTAGTGTAAAAAAGTACCGATTTTTTAAAGATAATGTACAAAAGCGGACTTGAAAACAAAACGGGAATCATGATGAAATAATAAAAAGTCATATTTTGATCGTATCTATAGTTCCTGTATTTCGGTAAACAAAGACGGCTGTCAAACCATCATTGATACTATTAACTGAACATTCCTAACACCTATTGCGAAGGGATAAGGTTTACCACCGTTAACTGCGATAGCACTAGTATCTGACATTACAAAATTGAAAAAAAGATGCGTTTCGTTATCGAAGGAGCATGATATTATGCCATTATGAAACCCACTTTTAATATTCAAACTCCGATCAAAAATGCAAAAATACGCATTTTCAATCTTTAGGCGTTTTAATATAGTCGATTTCTAATTTAAAATTACCGTATTCGTAGGCTTAGATACTATTTTAATATTACAATGTTCTAACTTACCGAACAGTATCAAAACGCAGATTATGTAACGGTATACATTGACAGTGTCAAACCAAAAAACAATCCCGTTTCAGGCCAGGGTGAAGTTAAACTTTATGTCAATGCCATAAGGACGTTAACGACTTGTCTTGCTGTGTTTTTATCGCAGAAAAATCAACATAATGTTTATTTATTTAGTATTTCTAATTCCCGTTTAATTTTTTTGCAATATTTTGTCTACTTTAGTAATAAAATGAGTATTTATTTTACATTTAGTACAAACTGTATACGGTTTATATCAGGTGGCCCAGAATTGACGATCTCCTTTAGGGTATATATTTGCATGCAACTTTTTTCTGAGATAACGCTAATAGGCTTAATATACATATACTGCCCTATTGAGGCGATTTTTTTGGAGCACTCTAAAATTTGAAGTTGAAAGTTACAGTGACCTGCAAAATTGCATAGACACATTGAGAATTTAATGAATTCATTCATGAAATGTCCATGCATTATCGCAGCTGCGTGTTTTCTTAAATCGTATAGATAAATTAAATATTCCGTAGCAGTTATAAAATTAAATTTAATAACACCTGCGTATTTACCCAACAGTAACACTGTTTTACTGAAAGAACTAGTAGTACGCCTCGAACTGAGAACTCGCGATTAACTTGCAAACAAACTGACCAATATAACAAGACCCATGTGATGATTTTTTCGCGCCTTCTAGCTCCATAACCCGTTGACCGATCCTGCTCATATACGAACTCTCAAATTATATGTATCTCTGCTACAACCCCAACAAATTTCATGAAGATCAGAAAAGCGTTACTTAAAGTTATCGCGGAACAAACTCCCAAAACCAAAAAGCCATCGAAATACCGAGACGTCCCAGTAGCCAGAAGTTGTTTGTAAGAACACTAAGAACTTACTTCGCTTACGCTCCGCTCGTTTGATTATGGAGACATAGGTTGTACAGTCAGCTGTAGGGAAATAGACCCACGCTGTATACAAAGTTTTTTTTATGACAGTTTATGTACTTTATGTTTTGTTTAGTCATTAAGGTTTTTATTGTATGTATTCGTTCTATATGTATTTTTTGTGGCAATAAATATTTTTCTGATTCTAAATATTTTTCTGATTCTGATTCTGATACTGAAAAAGTTTGTATACTTATATGTACCTAGCCGTCTACTATGGAAGCCCTTCGCCTAAAGGATAGTTAACTTGCTGCTTGCAAGACCTTAGACTTTCAACTGAATCTGAGCTGGTAATGTAGTCAATACTTATTGCAGAGAACTACCGTAACGTAAGCCATTTCGATACCTAAGGCTTTTCTGATTCTTATTAAAATTTTTGGGGTTGTAGCTGTAGTATACGAGCATCAGGACCGATCAAGGGGTTATGGAGCTTGAAGGCGCAAAAACGATCTTCATAAGGATCTTGTTATATTGCTCAATTCGTTTGCAAGTAAATAGCGAGTTCTCAGTTCGAGGCGGACTATTTACCAGTTTAAATAAGATAATTATGAAGATGTTCTATATAGAATAAAAGAAAAAAGAAGTTTGTTGAGAACCATAGAAAATAGGAGAGGAAAAATGCTTGGACACCTGCTACGACATGACGAATTTATTAAGAACATCCTAGACGGGAGAGTTGAAGCAAAGTGGGAGCCTGGGAAGCCAAGAAGAGCATACATGGATCAGATCAAGGAAAAAATAAACGTCGTGTCGTATCAGGCTGTCAAAGAGAAGGCAAAGGACAGACATTAGGGTGTTGCTTATGTGGCAAAAAATAAAAAAAATCGAAAATATCAAAGTCTTACCCTCCCATTTTGTTCTACTACCCCTATTAATGCATGCTAATTTATTTATTTATTTTTTTAAACTAAGTTTAGGGGTCGCTACCACCCGTCAAAGTTTTGGAAAAACCAGTTCAAATAAACAATTATAAATTACGAACATTTTTATTAAAATCTAAAATATTTGTGACAATTTAGCATAATTTTAAGTGATTAAATGTTTAAGTAGCAGTTTAGGGTTTTTTATGACACCAAAGTAGATTTTTTCGCATTAGGCATATTTCTTTCTGAAGGCGTTCACAACGTTTTGTTCTTCATTCACAGTAATTCACTTGTTGAATTTTTCCATTAATGCCACGCCTCTTTTTGCTGTATCATTCACAACTCTCATTGAATTGATTATATCTTTAGCAGCTTTATATTCCGGGTCATCTGACCAACATTCTACGTTTTTTGCAAGAAGGCATTCGGGAGATTCATGATTTCAAAAAACCGCATCGTGTTGATTGTCACAAAGTTGTCTAACTCTTTCTCACTGATAACTTGATAAGGTTTGTGTCCCTTGACGATAACGTTACCCTCTTGGGTGTGTATTCTAATCCTTCATTTTGTATAGCAGATGCCATTTTCTGCTTGTTTTCAAGATGCAAGTGCTCATCAAAAAACTCTAATGGCACCAGTTCTTCTGAGAGATACCAAAGATGTCCCAGAACCTTTTTCAGGGCCACCTCAGCCACGTTTTTGTTAACTAGCTCGTATTCTTTGATGTCTTTTAACAATTACATGTCATTTTAGGTGCTGAACACGCAAACGGAGAGCTAATCCAGTACTTTAGGTAGATCGTGACTACAAAAGCACACACTTGCTGCACATTGGCTTCTTCTTCCTTTGTTAACCTGAATTGACCCGCAAACCACATTATTTTCAAGCAGTAGATGGCTTTTGCCATCCATCGAGCCCGATGAAGTCCAGCAGGGGCTTTAAATAATATTCTCTTTGAAGGCACGCCTCCTAGGTAGATCAGGTCAGATCTAATAATTCTTTACAGTCATCGCGTGGCTGGAATTTGTTCAGTTGGTCCTAAGCAAAAGCTAGTACACTAGAGGCATCTCGTGTATTGGATAATACACGATTAAACTTGCTTTGGTCAATCTTAGGCCAAGCTGCTTTGAATCTTTTGAAAAGACTAATTTCTGGTCCACTTGATGGGCCAAGAGCTTGAATTACTACTGCGTCTAACATAATCTCCATGATGTGGTGATTATGAAAGGGTTTGCCGGGCGATTGTTCGGGACTTTCCCGTACTTGTTACATCGCGTTACGTTCAAAATGTAAAGTAATTACAAAATTGTGTCATGTTGTATAAATGCCTAACTTACGTTTATTTTCTAAACTTTACCTAACGGTAGCGACCCCTAAAATTCATTAAACAAAAAAATAAAAATAAATAGCATTCGTTAATCGGGATACTAGAACAAAATGGCGGGGTGAGACAAAGACTTTTCGAAAGTAGATTTTTAAGCAACACCCTAACAGACATATATGAAAATTGCTCCACCGACAAGAACCCAGCTCTTAAATAATGATGATGAATTATGGAGGTACCTTGCCGTCCAGCACCGTCTGCTCCGGCAGCCCCTCGCCCTGGTAGAGCACGCTGTTGGCTTGCTGGTCGTAGTTGGACTGCGCGAGCGCCGATGTCGCGGCGAGGAGAATGAGAAGCAGCGCCATCTTGGAGTTCTGGAAAGAAATTTAAGCTGTTGAGACACGTCGGTAACTGACTATACATGTAAACTTGTGTCTTATATCAGGGCCCCAATTCGACATGGCATAACTGACAGTAGCTAGCGAGACAACTATGAGATCACACTTTTGTGACAGTTGAAATTTGGGGTGGAATCACTCAAGAGTGACATCTAAAATGGTGGCCATAGCCATAGACAAAACGGTCTAGCGAGACCTACTGACAGATTGACAGTTAGGTGTGGACACGTATGGACAGATGGATATCACTCTATCACCTAGCGAGACAAGTGTGAGAGCCACGTTTCGGAGTTTGGCATGTCGAATCGCGCCCTGGATTATTAGGAAGCTATATGATCGGTTAAACAATAAATATAATAATACTTTTAACAAAGAAATAAACATATGCATTTTTATATACCAACTCCTTTAAAGACGAGATGATGTCGAGAGAGTGGGGGACGATCGGAAAGTGAAGAAGCCATACCGTGGCTGTCCGGAAGGGCGACGCCCTGTTGGACGTCCACGGTATCGCTGGAGCGACATGGTTGAGGCGGATCTGCGCGAACTCCAAATAAGCAATTAGCAAGAGCTAGCTCTTGCCAATTGCTCGGTACTAAGTACCACAGCGCCATCTGTCGAGTCTGGAGTCGAGTTATTCTGTCAATATTAGAAATATGGATGGTACAAGAAGGATACAAATCTCTATGTTACAAAAGTGTCCGTCAAAAGGCGATAAACTGATGGCGCCACAATGATATTAAATTTGATTAAATTAATTTTGAAATTAAAAAAAAAAATCCAAAATAATTATTTGCGGAGATGAAAAACACTCTGAATATTAATTTTATTTAGAAAGTCATATAAGTATTAAATATCGGTAATTCATTTCAAGTGCTGAACTATACCTAGCGCCACCCGGAGATATTTGGAACCATTGTTTAGTGCTAGCCGCTGGACACTTTTTCGACCGTTTTCCTATAAGAGAGTTCCATCCTTCCTTATGGATGGTATAATTAGAAACTAGAATTTAGTGTTTGTGGTGACCGACAGATGACGCTAGTGTTTTTACCTGAAATAAGGGAACGCGATTTTGTATGGATATTGTCAATCCATGTCTGTATCATCCTTGATGGGAATATTGGGTATATAACAGCCGCACGTGCCCTTCCAATGCAATATTAAATGCTAACAGTTTCAACAAACAGTATTGATGCAACACGCAATTAATACAGGCTTCATAAGCTTTTCCCATTCATCTCCAAGCCCAATCAAACTCTAATTATAACGAGATAAGATCCAATTTGCCGTAAGCAGACGTAATGAGAGTTTCTAATGAAAGCTCTCACGGCGGCGCTAGTTTTTGTTTAGTTTTCTAACTTGCATTGATAAGAATAAGTCGTGAGAATTATCTTAAAACCTAGCTTAAAACGTTGAGTAACCTCAACGCTAACGCATAAAATTTGGAAATTACAATTTTAGAATCAGTCGTAATGGTCTAAGAGCTGGCCACGTCAGATGTGACACAATAATGAGAGCAATGAAACCTGTGTAGTTAGACTGCTTTACCATCCCTATTGCTAGATCCGGGCATCTGGCAGCTTTTAATGGGTGGATGTCAGAGTGACAGATCAACAAAGTTTTTAAATTGGAAAAAACTAATACCAAAATAGGTAAAAAATGCCAAAGTTGTGTAATTTATACAGGACAGGGCCTATATTTTAACATTATATTAAAAACCATTGTCTAATATTGCGGAAACAAAAACAGTAGGTGACTAACTAAAAATTGCATTTTACATAATTTGGCACTACTTTTCTCTAACAGAACTTTCTGGATATGATATAACCTAATTAATTACATAATTTTCCATAATATTTCATTATACCCAGAACTTTAGGATTTGTTTTCTTCAAGTTATTTGCATTCTTTGACCTCCACCACTTTACAGCTGCCAGATGTCCGGATCTAGAAATAAGCATAGTATAGCAAACTAACTACATGGGTTTCGTTGCTCTCATTATTGTGTCATATCTGACGTGGCCAGCTCTCCGTCTATAATCATCAGCATCACACGTTTTAGCGCACGGTTTCTGTTTCATTTCAAAATATGAATCATTCTAGATAAGCTACATGTATAATTAGGTACCGGCTGCGCCATGTCAAGTTGGGTTGGGAGTCGTAAATCGAACACTGGTTTATTGTACCCATAGACATATAAAATAAGAAGACGTAGCGCCGTGAAGACACAACTGTGATTCCATAATAAGCCGAGTTTTTCGTGTTTACGCGCGACACGCACACATGTACAACTCGTGGACGAGCGGTGATTGGTTCAAACGTCAAAAGTGAGTGTGTGTGCACGAGATCGCGGCTTATTATGGAATCATAGTTTTATCTTCGTGGGATTCCGTCTCCTTATTTTATACGTCTATGATTGTACCTAATTATTATGCTACCCACCTTTGTCACGTCAATCATACAAGTATGAGAATATCTACAGTAATCAGGAAATCACTCTCCACTAATAATAGATTTTTCTAAATTTTAAAGAACTCTCAAGTTTGTGAAAATTGGGTCGAAATGGTTGAACTTCAACGTTGGCGGAGACGCGGGCGAAGGCCAGTATTAAATATAATCTATTATTGTCAGTCTCTGATTTTTTTAACCTAACCTAACTATGACAAAATTAAGATGTATTTATAAGTATATTTAAACTCCAATTTTGTCCCACCGCAGAACCAAACGCGATAAAAATCTCGTTTACGGGATAGTTTTTAGATAGGTTCTACCGTGTGCCCGCTGGGACAGACGGCAATAGGCTTTTCTCATTAATCATCATTAAGCAAACACAGATTAGGGAATGCAACCCGGATTTTTTAGTGTTAAAAACCCAAATAACACTCGTTAACCCGAGTTTTTTAGTGTTACAAACCCGGGTAATACGTCGCCGGGTAATACCCATTAACCCGAGTTTTTTAGTGTAAAAAGCCCGGGTAGTAGGCTTTTAACACTAAAAAATCCGATGTTGCATTCCCTAATCTGTGTTTGCTTAATGATGATAATGATGATTAAATGATAAATAAGGTAATAAAATTAAACCTGGGATTTATTCCCTAGCACAAATAGGAATACTTGGCGGCTTTCACACTCAGCCAGATAGCGCTCTGTATATGTATAGCGCTGTCACGCTTGCACACCGCCGCCGCATCCAGTTGCGGCGTCAGTGTGTTAATTGCCTTACACTGTTCAAACTTTATGGCGATGGCGCATTTATATTACTTTTTTAAAAGTTTAATGCAAAAAATGATATCCTAATTAAAAATCAGAATACTTTCGCACCTCACCGATACCGGCTGCATGAATGTCAGACATAAATCCGGCAGCAAGGACGTCCGCTGCCTTTCACCGGACAAGGCTGACTGCAATCCATATTGGTTGCTATGCGCTGACATAATCGGAGAGACAATATAAAGGGACTAGAGGTTTTTGTAAGTACTACGTATCATTGAAACGTACGGACTGTAGTTCTACTCGTATCTATCTACAGGATTGTTAAGTGTAGCCAGGCGATTATTCCGTAAACATAACAGTTATTTTTATTACTCGTACATTCTTGCTGATACATATTGTCAGCATTTAATACAAACATAACAGATATTAGAAAACTTTAAACTGATATCGAAAGTACGTTACCGAATGTGTAAAATCACATCAATAACTTTTTTGGGTTCGGTTATTTATTATATGCAATTTTTACCTAAAATTGTATCTTAAAAGGTTTTAAATCATAGTTTTTCGTCTGGAACTATGATTTCTATAATTTATTTTATAATAATTTTAGGTTTCTCTCCAATTACTTTATTTTGGCGCGCGATTTGCAATATTTACCTAAGTAATTTTTACTACTGACCTTGAAACACATATTTTCCATTTTATTTCTGATTAAAGACCCATTCTTGCTTTCCCTACATTATATAATTATCTTATTGATTTTTTTGACGTTTTGACGGTTATTTTTAACAAATTTCAACAAAAATAACCGAAAACGGTTGTAACCGTTACCGGTTATTTTTCGGTCATAACTGAGAGCAGCTGAGACCGGTTAATACATTCCCTAGTGATCACCTCTACCTATATGACCTTATTATTTTGACAAATATAAAAAAGTTGGCCAAGTTCTTCGAAGCACAAAAAGTGGTATCTGTAAAAAAGCCAAGTTTGGCACTCATACTTAAACAGTCGATCCATTTTCAGTCACCAAATCAAATTTTCCGGACTAACTTGGCAGTCCTTATGTACCTAAAGTTAGTCATTCACAATCCTACATCCTGGTCACTCGACACCTCCCCATAATGGGAAACAAAGTGACTCATAATTATAGCTTTATGCGAATTTCCTACTAATTGCTTTAAACTTGTGTAATAAAATCGCGTGAACATCGCATGGACTTAATTACATTTTTCCGTATACCTATTGAAATACTGCAATTGTAATTTTTTTTAAGCGATGGTTTAGTTTAGACCCATCATTTCAATGACGGCTTGGCATTCGTAGTATTTCTTGAAAAGTTAATTTGCAATTATTTTAGCCCAGTCAAAAAGTCATTTTACTCGGAAACTATAAAACGTATCTTAATAAATATTTAAATATAAGGTGTGTTTTTGTATGCCGCTACTTAGTTTTGTAGTAAAATTGCTGAAAAATATATTTTAAGGAAGGGCACTACCCCATACATGTAATTATTTGTAAAAAAAAAATTTTTACCAAATATCGTCATGATGCACATCACTCGATAAGTCTTTCAAAATAACATTGAGATCTGTTTGAATATTTTTTTATTTAGTGAATATTTTAAGAAAATATCACCCCGTAAGTCTAAAAAACTTGCACTTTTGAACTGGAGATCCAAAAAATAAACATAGAGAACATTATCGGTTTAGGAATTATTGAGTTATCTCCTAAAAACTCATACGCAGATACGACCTTTTGATATTACTTTTTCGATAGTAGATACGAAACCGCGTGGTCCGACACGCACTTGGCCTGTTTTTTTCTATTAAAGATAATTTTATTTTATATGTATACTTGTAGTTTCATATTTTCACCCTTTACGTGTACGTACGTTACGTAAGTAGGTTCACGTGTTAGAAAACTGTACTTACTTTAGTTAGCAAAAAATTACACGTCATATTAGACAGGGGGGGGGAGGGGTCCTGAAAATATCACTAAAGATCACCATGGGGGAGGGGGGTCTAAAACAAGCCAAAAACGTATGACGCGATTAATGGACGCCCCCTAACTGTCTTGATAAAAATACGTTATTGGTCTCATGTGTAATAAATACAAGCACATGTTTCGCTTAAATATATTCCAAACAATTTTTTTTAATTCTTCTCTTATTTTTGTTTCCCACCCAGACAGTACAAAAAATAAATAATTGTACTGCATTTATTCATATAGGCGCTATATCACCAGCTGCCATTAAAGCAAGCCGTATTGCCGTAAGCTGTAAAAGTAGTTAATGAATCGCTCGCACGCTCATCCACATCCATGCTTTTAGCGCGACACGCTAATTTTTAGTATACACCAGGTACGGTCACGGTCTTTGTTGAGGGGAGATTAAGGGTTCACTCACATACGTCATTTCATCGTAAGTACTAAACAAAAGATAATTTTAAACAAAAACGAACCGACTTCACTTAGGCTCCACCTATCCAAGAGCAAAAGCCCGAGTTGGTCTAAAAAAAAATCAAATCACTATAGGTGTGCACTATAATAGTTGAAGAGTTCCCTCGATTTCTCCAGGATCCCATCATCAGGTCCTGACCTGTTGACTATGGGACCAACTGTGAAGTATATTCTTAGAAACGAAAAAGAATTGTCCAAATCGGTCCAGCCGTCTTCGAATAATCGGTGAAAAAACATAAAAAAAAAAACAAAGATCCCGACGTATTGATAACCTACTCCTTCGAAATCTTGAAGTCGGTTGAAAACGAACCGACTTCACTTAAGCTCCACCTATCCAAGAGCAAAATCCCGAGTTGGTCTAAAAAAAACTCAAATCACTATAGGTGTGCACTATAATAGTTGAAGAGTTCCCTCGATTTCTCCAGGATCTGCTGACTATGGGACCAACTGTGAAGTATATTCTTACAAATACAAACGAAGAAGAATTCTCCAAATCGGTCCAGTCGTCTTCGAATAATCGGTGAACATACATTAAAAAAACAATCAAAAATAAAGATCCCGACGAACTGAGAACCTCCTTCGAAATCTTGAAGTCTGTTGATAAACTTAATAATATTATCCGGCAATACCGACAAAAAGGTTTTGACGTCCCTATAATACCTGTAGCATGGATTTATATCTATAAGCTGTTATCAAGGAACTTGTTGCATGTATCATATATAGAAACGGGAAATGTCATAAAGTCATCATATTAACTAAACTCACACATAATATACATAAAATATAAACACACACACACACACACACACACACACACACACACACACACACACACACACACACACACACACACACACACACACACACACACACACACACACACACACACACACACACACACACACACACACATGCACGTACTGTACGCATTCACGCGTCATACGGAAGCACTTTCCTTATTAGTTGTAAGTAAGTACTTACCTATTAGTTAGTAGTTTTTTACTTTTATTTCATAGAGTTTATTTTTGTTACGAGTAGAAAAGTTATGTTTGTTTTCGTACAAATTGTTTTGCACTTATTCCGATTTTCTAATTTTAATATCACTAACTAATTGTCTTTCGTCTGTACCTAACCTGTTTTATTTTTCCCACAGGACAGGCCATGCCTAGTGTGGGGATCAGCATAAATGTAAGATTGTGTAATTTTATTTCTGAAATAAACTTTTTGTATTTTTGTATACAAAGTGGATCGAATACTTCGGTCACAAAGTGAGGCCAAAAGAGAAGGTTATCTAGGGGACTGTGTCTAATTTTGACTAAGGAGGTAATGACGTCATCAGACAATCAAAATGTCAATATGTGTCATTAATAATTATATAATTTTGTAACGAGTGCGAGTGAGACACCGCCCCCTACATTATGCTCTCTATCGGACCGTTTTTATTACTTTTTACTAGTGACCTATGAACGACTGTTTTGCTCGGTAATAAGAATAAGGTTCAATTGTGGTTAGGGAAATATAGTAAAAGTACTACGAGTATCCAGATTGTCTTCTGATCCGTGACCTGTAGTAAAAAAAACCGGCCAAGAGCGTGTCGGGCCACGCTCCGTGTAGGGTTCCGTAGTTTTCCGTCCGTCACAGTAAGTGTCCCCACTTAAGAGTTAAAATAACACCGCCATGTAGGATATGATATGAGCGTTCCACGTACAGCGACATCTATCGGCAAATTAAGTAAACAATTGCGCGCGAGCTTAAAGTATGGAAGATGATTTTTATGGGATAATTCTTTATTGCGTGAACCGATTTTCACCGTTTTTACTTTATTTGAAAGCACGTCATTTCATTGTGATTTTGTAGAAATTACAGGTACAATAAACACCTGCTTATACGGTTAAATTACAAACTTAGTTCAGAAATTATTTTGTAATTTTTTTTCAAAAACTATTCAATGTATGAAGTTCAAAATAATTTTCCTAGAAAGTTTTTATAAAGTTCTACTTTTGAGATTTTTTTCATATTTTTATAATTTATGATTCAAAAGTTAGAGTGGGAGGACACTTTTTTTTTACTTCTGGAGCGATTATTTCCGAAAATATTTACATTATCAAAAAATGATTTTAGTAAACCTTTATTAATTTTTAAATACCTATCCAACAATATATCACACGTTAGGGTTGAAATGAAAAAAAAATCACTCCCCACTTTACGTATAGGGGAGGTACCCTAATAATACATTTTTTTCCACTTTTTATTTTACCACTTTGTCGGCGTGATTGATATACATATTAGTACCAAATTTCAGCTTTCTAGTGCTAACGGTCACTGAGATTATCCGCGGACGGACGGACGGACGGACGGGCAGACATGGCGAAACTATAAGGGTTCCTAGTTGACTACGGAACCCTAAAAAACGTTTAAAAAAACTAGTTTTTGACGGTTCCATTTTTAAGGTTCCGTAGTCCAATAGGATCAAAAATAGCAAGAACAAAGATCCCGACGAATTGAGAACGTCCTTCGAAATCTTGAAGTCGGTTGAAAATATATTGAACTGTAAATGACTCAACAATCGAAGTCCGTGACAGTACAGCCAATAGCAGAATAGCTAAGCTAGCTATGTGTTCAAAAACATCAAAATGATCAGGACTTTATTGTCTGTACTGTGCCTAAAACATATAGTCTGGCAAACCATTTCTGTCAGTAGAAACGCGCGGCAAATTCAAAATACGTACATGTGGCAACCCTTTGTGATGAGACACCGTATTTCATGACGAACATTTAAATTCACATTGAATTTGTTCCTAGTGCATTTCACTCTCTCATCTTAAGCGCGAGTGAGATAGAACTCCTGCAACGTTCCCAAATAAATTTAAATTCACTTTTAATGCATATGTCAATTGCCTCAACCAGATCTGTTGCAGTTCATGAGAGATCAGACGAAATATATCAGTCTCCTTTTTACACACCGTAAATGTCACCAAATAAAAGAAAGGGGCGGAAATACCAACTAAAATTAAAAACATAAAATTTGATGATCATTGCTACTTTTTTCACTGATTCTTAGGGTTGTCATACTTTTGTTCGCTGTACATTGCTACTGCGTTCGTTGGCTGGTCAGACTATATTATATGTATATAGACATATTTGAAGACTCGTTGATGTCTAATGTTGCCCGAAGTCCACCTATCAAATAGTACTATGGATACACAATCAGCCGAAAAAAATGGTTCCACAATAGTACCGCAAGGACGACTCGGGCGGTACTTTCTTTGACAGTCTTATTACGGTACAAGACTGGCCGATTACGAATATTCAAAAGACATATTTTTACTAAATCTTGTTTGAGTCTTGTTTTTTTTTTCAACTTATTCTCTGATGTGTTATTGACAGTTATTGTTATCAACCGACTTCAAGATTTTGAACGAGGACGTTAACAATTCGTCGGGATCTTTGTTTTTGCTTTTTTTTATGTATGTTCACCGATTTTTCGACGGCGGCTGGTCCGATTTGCAAAATTCTTTTTTTGTTTGACAGAGTATACTTCACAGTTATTTGAGTATTTTTTACAGCAGCTCGAGCTCGCATTTGCTGTTGGAAAGGTGGAGGCTAAATGAAGTCGGTTCTTTTTTGTTTAAAATTACACTGGCAATAATTTTAATGACAGAATGATATGCATGTGTGAGTGCATGTGATAGGCTGTCACAGTTGTCAGTATCATTGAGACGGTTTACTTGAATAATAATAAAGTATTGAATATTAAATAATAAACGACAAAAAAATCCCAATATTATCCATAGCCAAGAGCGAAACATTGTAAATAGTGTATATAATAAACTGCTTTAAATAATACGCTCGGCAAATGAAACAAATCAAGATGTCATTATACCATAGAGAATAATACGCTCTATGACTATATTGAACTGTTGCCATATAAATGAGAATAATAGCGCCCTCTTGACAATAATCATATATTTCTGGTCAGGCTTTACAAATGTCGAACCAAGCTGACAACTTAATAGGCCAAATCGACCCATGTCGCGCAACTTTACTTTAAAAACGCGACGCCTCTGCACAGCCCACAGATTGCGTTAAGTCCTATAAGGACATTACACACCTACGCGACCTCCTTACTGCCAGTATTCAGCAATACAGTCACTAGTATAACTTAAAACATACATTTCTATGATTTGATTTTATATTCGATATCCCAGATCTCAGAACTCAGATTAATATAATAGTTCGATTATTTTAATATAAATAGTAGTAAGCCAATTAGCAATTTCAATAAGAATTAAAATCTAGTGTTGTATGTATTTATGTAACGTAAATTTAAGTATCTGGGATTAGGGTTTGGTCCCGGTACTCGTTTTCTATACAAATCCAGTACCGGAACCGGGAATTCCCGGTTCTCGCCACACAAAATCAGAACCGGGAGCATTCCCTATATGGGATATAAAACTAGTAGTCCGCCTCGAACTGAGAACTCGCGATTTACTTGCAAACGAGATTACCAATACAACAAGACCCTTCTGAAGATATTTTTTCGCCGTCTAGTTTCACAATCCCTTGATCGATCCTGCTCATATAACGATATATCAAATTATATGTGTCTCTGCTACAACCCCAACAAATTTTATAAAGATCAGAAAAAGTTATCGCGGAACAACTATTCAGAATCTATTTATGTATTTATATATGTTTTTTTTTCTACTGTGCTGTTTTTATGAGGTGTGCAATAAAGCATTTATTCATTCATTCATTCATTCATTCAAATTTAAAAAGCCATCGAAATGCACAGACGTCTAGGTAGCCGAAGTTTTTTGAAAGAACTTCATTTCGCTTACGCTCCGTTCGTTCGATTAAGGATTAACAACCGTAGATGAGAGGTCTGTTGTAAGTACGCGGTAGGATTAGTGAATCTGCAGTTTGCAAAATATGTCCTCATTTGAGCCTTATTTAGTGTGGTTACAGATAGTTTCAATACATTTTAGGCGAGGAAATTAAACTAATACACTTATTTTGAGGTTAAAATAAAGGTCAACTAGGGTAATTGTGCTAGTTTCCCGTCCTGGTCCGGTTTACCGTCCACTTGATAAAACTGCTGCAAATAAATAGGAAAAACTTTTTAAGGTCAATATAGTTTATATTTATAGTTTATTCTATAGTAGATTTTTTTTAATTTTAAGCTTTTATTTTGGGAAAAACTTGAAGTTAAACATATAAATTAGTATGAACGGGACAATTGACAAGAGTGGACGAAAACTAGCACAATCACCCTACAATAAAACAGTCCGCCAAATTGTTAACTTTTGACTTCATGAAAAAAACCATTACCTACAGGAGAGTAATGTCCGGAAAGAGACGTGTCGTAGAATGTATGCGCTCCCATACTATATTATGAAATACTATTATCTCTTCTGTGACTATGTGTAACAAAATGCTGGTAATCCATTTAAGGTCGTATTTGGTATCGTATTCTATTTATGAAAAACTAAAAAAAAAATTGGTAATTCTCTATTTTCGCTGTCATAGAAAAAGTGTTGTATACAATCGTGACATAATTACCTAAGCTTTTCAATCTTCCACTCTTGTCAGTTTTCCGTCTATACCTATTTATATGTTTATCTTCAATTTTTTCCTAAAATAAAAGCTTAAAATTAGAAAATCTACTAAATAATAAACTATAAATATATACTATATTGACCTTAAAAAGTTTTCAGTTTTATTTGCAGCAGTTTAATCAAGTGGACGGTAAACTGGACATGGACCGGAAACTAGCATAATTACATTAATATAATTTAAATAAACTCGACATATATCGTTTTACGACACAATAAAGTCATATAAAAATATTTTGGATAGTGGTGGTAGTGCGTTATTTTTTTTCGTTATGAGATTTAGGAATTGTCTGTAAGCCCCGCCGCCGGTGGAAATAGGTTAACCCCGTTATCCTTCGTTCTATGGGCGCCCCGCCACTGGTATATTGTCACTTTTAATTTTGTTAGCTACTCGTACTTTTAATAATATGTTATCTTTTAATAACAGTTTCTTGGCCTTAAATTATTTTAGTAAATAGGTCCTAGACGTGTAAATTATTCACTTTACTCGTCATAACTATACGTTAGTATGTTTGCAGAACATAATTATTTATGACTTGATTTTTTGCGTCAATTAATATTAATGCGTCATATAACCTTCGCTGCCGCCTGATAAAAAATAAAAATCAGTTTTGTCCATAGAAAGTAAAATCAGCTAGTCCTATTATGCACAGAATAAGTCTTAAAAATACCAAAACTACGCTCACCTTCAAAACCTAATTAGCCAATATTTCACAAAAATGTAAAGCTCGCACACACGGCACTGCACTATCCTATGGCACTTGTCTTGTCAATTCACGGCATTCGCGGGTTCGCCGCGTCCATCTCGGGCGCTGGCGCGGCACGTATGAGCGCTCGGCTGCGAATACTGAGTAGCCGGGCATTCTTTATTTGAAAATTCTGATTTTAGTTTGGAATTTATTTTTCGACGTTTACAGACATAAGTTTCATTTTAAATTTAGAACTTTATTATCTAAAGTTTTTACTAGTGTTCGTTTCGTAATGATAATGAATGAGCAGCAAACCCAAGGATTATGGTAGTTTATGTAACTGTTACGTAATAATAAGGGTCCTTAAAACATGAGTGTGGTTTTATGAAACGAGCCGCAGGTGAGTATTATTGTGAGCCTATACTGTCCCACTGCTGGGCAAAGGCCTCCCCCACTTTTTCCATCCATCCCGGTCTTGTGCAGTCTCTGGTCATTTTTAAAAAACATAAATCATTTTTCATTTCCATAGATACAATAAGTCTGTAAGAGCCTGTTCAGATAGGCTTTTTTTGATATTTATAAAAATTCTTTTGTTGATAAATAGTAGTTTATGTAACTGTTACGTAATAAGGGTCCTTAAAACATGAGTGCGGTTTTATGAAACGAGCCGCAGGTGAGTTTCATAATAAGATCACACGAGTGTTTTAAGGCCTAATTACGTACAGTTGCATACACTGCTTTATCTACATTCATATTATTTATTCTAAATGCCGTATTCGGAAACCATAGAATGGCCGCCATTGCACCGCCATGGCCAACTCGATTGTGCCGGCGGTCGCGCGGGCGCGTATCGGGCTGTCGGCGGATGCGCGTGTCGGGCTGTCGGCGGATGCGCGGGAGGGTGCAGGTGTACATTATGTTATCAAAACTCATAACACATCAATAGTTGAGCATGTAAAGTTAAAATTACGTTACTTCCACAGATAAAAAGCTTATCATAGTAAAATCGGTCGTGGTAATGCTAGCCATTGCCTACCGTTTTCGAACACGTTTTAGAGAACTTACAATATGAGTGTAGATAAAAATAGTTTCCAGCTGTCTCTTGTTTTAAAACCCTCTACACATTTTGTTTATGGTAAACTACAAAGGTTTGTTTTGTAGTTTTTTTCAAAAGATTGATTGCAAATTTGTAAGTACATACGATACATTATGGTGGCGAAGTTGGGATAAAAGTTGGCAGTTTATTTTCCACGATGTTTTAAACTATAACAGTTTGGCCGAGGTATGTCTAACTTCAAACATAGACGGAGAGAATCATACTGTCTTCTTCTTACGCTAGTACCCTCATCACTAAAAAGGGACGAGTATAGCATAAGCTAATAATAGTTATAGGTTAAGTAATAATACTTTAACTGTTATTGCACTATTTAGTTAGTCAGACTATACATCTATCTAATCCTTAGAGACAGGCAGATATACAGTAAGATAAACATTAATTTATATTATATGTAAACGCATCCAATATTACGACGATAAAAACATAATCTCAGCTTGCATTAATGACTTTTCTCGACGGGTTCTCGCTTATTTGGCACTTTTTTTTTATTTCGATAACGCAGCCGAATTATTTATGGTACAATAAAACATGGTCTCCGCCTACGGTCGACGACCCAGGGTTTTAGAGGTTGTAATAATGTACAGATACATATATGAAAAGTCGTAACGTCGTTTAAGTACCATTTAGTGGGGTTATTATAGAACCAAGAGACCTGTTTCTAAGTAGAGATAACCTGTTTTTGGAATAAGACTAATGCTTATTTGAATGGCCTTAAAAATGTATATCGTGTCATATTTGACATAACAACTGGTGATCAAAACAATAATGCATTGTGGTATCGTTTGCAGACAAATTTTTCTAAGCATTGTGGTATCGTTTGCAGACGTTCTGCTTAATACAAAATTAATTGTAGTATGGGGTAGCGTATTGTTATCGGTGTTTTCTCAATACAACTTGGGACTCCGATGGCCGGTTGAGAAGTGTAATACTTCTTCGGCAGATGTCGCTAGGCGTCCCCCTAAGACGCATATGGGATACAGTGGAGAAATTCGCAGCCATCAGGTGTGTCTCAGTAGCTCAGTTGGTCAGAGCGATGGGCATGTATACCAGAGTCGCGAGTTCGAGTTTCGCCTGAAGCAGTGGATTTTTCTACATTTCCATTTTTTCTAAGCATTGTGGTATCGTTTGCAGACGTTCTGCTTAATATAAAATTAATAAAACAATAATGCCCAATAGTTGACGCCCTCCTGTCCCCTTTAATGCAAAAGCCCAGTGACGAACAATCAGACCTTGTTCCTATTTTATAATTTTCCTAGTGGCACATCGGTATAAATCGCAATTTATATCGCGTTTTGTTAACATATCGATATCGATAATAACTGTATAAAATAATTTTAAACAAAAAAGAACCGACTTCACTTAGCCTCCACCTTTCCTACAGCAAATGCTCGAGCTGCTGTAAAAAATAGTCAAATCACCATAGGTGTGCCTATAATAGTTGAAGAGTTCCCTCGATTTCTCCAGGATCCCATCATCAGATCCTGACCTGGTTACAACTCTTTAAAAAAAAAAGAATTTTCCAAATCGGTCCAGCCGTCTTCGAATAATCGGTGAAGATACATAAAAAAAATTGTAAAAAAAAAAACAAAGATCCCGACGAATTGATAACCTCCTCCTTCGAAATCTTGAAGTCGGTTGACAACGTATATCGACAAATGCACTAAATCGACTGGCTCACCATTCAGTTTCCACAAGGGTTTATACATTCAACCGTTCATTTAAAAATGCACCTAACCGGTTCGAAACTAAAGGATGAATTTAGAATATTGTCAATCGAACACATATGCCCTTCTGAAGGAAATTTTCCAGTCTGTTACACGTCAATACAATATCCCACCTTGTCCTATTAAGTACTAAGGTTGAATTTAGAAGTACCTATGCGGGACATAGGGCCTTTTGTAGTAACGTGTAGGGACAGGTCTTTGATTTGCTTACGACTTGCGTTGGTAAGCGGAATTGTCATTAATAGTCGTTGTAACAAAGAGGTGTTAACCCTTTTAATGCCGAGAACCGTTAATGTTGTGAGTTGTACATAGCTAAGAACTTTTGTTTGAATGTTGGGGGGTCAGCCACCTTGTGGTCAAATTGTAAACTTTAGATTACTTGACAGTCTTGACACCTATAGCAGGTGCTGCCCCCTACAGTTCACGGCAGCCGTGGCAGCACACAGCACGTTGTACGGTCTGCCCAAATCGAAATAATATAAGTGACTTTGCGCCAATACATTGGGGGGTCCTGACCGATCTTTTATTATACAATGAAAGTTTGATTTCAAAAGATATACTTGATCTAGTTTTTAATTATAATGAGGGTGTCCGCGATCGAGATTTTCACTAGATGGCAGCACCGTGAGAGGTATTTTTTGACAGCAGCTGTCAAAATCCACCAATAAAAAAAATACATGACAGCTAGACTTCTCGCCACGGTGCTGCCATCTAGTGAAGAACTCGATCGCGGAACTCATTACATTTAGATGGGGCAGATTCGGTAGTAAAGTAGACATTCGGATTGGGGCAAATCGAGCTGTCATTTTAGGCGATTATGAGCTAGCGCCGCAACCGTATGCGGCGCCGGTGTGCAAGCGTGACAGCATGCAGACCGCTATCTCGCTCGTGCAATGGCGCCGCGTGCGGAAACCGCAGCAGTGTGAAGGCCGCCTTAGTGTCTTGATATAAAACAGAGATTAGTTGAGGTTTCTTCAATTTGTAATTTATAAGTAGGTAAGTAGTTATTTTGTTAATCCTTACTAATATACTAATACTAAATACTTAATATAGAGATAGTTTGAGTCCCGGGACCCTTCCCGGATTTTATGTCCCTACATAAAATCGTTTTTATCCCAAAAACCAACCCTTATGGGGGTGCAAAGCGGGTTGGAAGTTTGTATGGCGAAATTGGCGAATTATTAACCGCTGAACCGACGATTAGGATGAAACTTGGTAAATAAATAGTTTGAGTCCAAGAAACAACATAGGATAGTTTTTATAATGAAAATCAACCTTTAAGGGGTGAAAAGGGGGTTGGAATTTTGTAAGTGAAATCAATAACCGCCGAACCTTTTTAGATGAAACTAGCCTTTTCCCGCGGCTTCGCCCGCGTTTTATAAGTACTCAAAAAGGATACGATACCCATGTTGATTTTCAGACTTTGTGACCACATTTGCCCCTTTTAGGGGTTGAATTTTCAAAAAAACCTGAAACACCTGTTTACTCTTTTACCGTTAGGAATACTCCTGTGAAGTTTCGAATAAAATTATCTAACAAATCTTGATTCGCCATACAAATTTTGGACCCCCATTTTACCCCATTAGGGGGTGAATTTTGAAAAATCCTTTCTTAGTGCACCCCTAGACCTTATAAGGAACCTACGTGCCAAATTTGGAATCAGTAGAACCAGCGGTTTGGTCTGTGCGTTGATATGTCAGTCAGTCAGTCAGTCAGTCAGTCAGTCAGTCAGTCAGTCAATCAGTCAGTCAGTCAGTTTCTTCTTTTATATATTTAGATTTGGTATGGAGTTTGAGTTCTGGAGACGGATATTAATAGTTGTTATCCCAGAAGTCATTCCTTATGGGGGTAAAAAGGGGGGGTGGTTTACTAATTCCACGCAGACGAAGTCGCGGGCAAAAGCTAGTAATTAACATAACTCCCAAGAAGAATATCTGGTAAGTACCTAAAAGTGTGTGAGACAATCATAAGATTCATAAGCTAGGACATAACTGAATAAACAATTTAAATTATTCAAGAGTGGGTTAACCCGCGCCATTAACATAGCTTAACATACATATTCACATGTAGACCTTCGCAAGCTAGAGTGTCATTAGAATACTTGAAGCTGGGTCATTTGTTTCCATTATTTATAAACATTATCTTGAGTGGAAATTGTGCAGGGCGTTTATTAATGTAGAAACTCCATCGAATGCTGATGTATAATTTTCTGTAAGATAGTTCGAGCTTTTTAACCGTTTACCGCATACGTATCCATATTTTGTCAGTTAAAACTTTATAGTCTGGCAAACCATTTCTGTCAGTAGAAAAGGGCGGCAAATTCAAAATACGTACATGTGGCAACCCTTTGTGATGAGACACCGTATTTCGTGACGAACATTTCACTCTCTCATCTTAAGTGCGAGTGAGATAGAACTCCTGCAACGTTCTAAATTAAATTTAAATTCGTTTTTAAGGCATATGTCAATTGCCTCAACCAGATTATCTGTTGCATTTGATGACAGATTAGACAAAATATATCCATCTCCTTTTTACACACCGTAAATGTCACCTAGTGAAAGGGGCGGTCATACCAAATAAAATTAAAAACGTAGAATTTAATGATCATTGCTGCTTTTTCACTGATTCTTAGTGTTGTCATACTTTTGTTCGCTGTACATTGCAACTGCGTTCGTTGGCTGGCCAGACTATAGTAATTTACGTTTTGTCCTTAACCGTCACTTTGACAGTTGTGTTTGTTAGAAAGAGACAAAACATAAATCAACTAAATGAGGCTTGAGAGACGTTTATGAATAAGGGGAAGTGGTAAATATGTTAGCATGTGTCAAATTTGAATAAATATCATCGTTATGCGGTGAGGGGTTGGAGAGCGCTGGTAGCCTGGCGGTAAGACTTTCAATCCAGAGGTCTCGGGTTCAAACCCCGGCTCGTACCACTGAGTTTTCTGGAACTTATGTACGGAATATAATTTGATATTTACCAGTCGCTTTTCGGTGCAGGAAAACATCGTAAGGAAACCGGACCTAATCTCGGTAGGCCTAGTTTCCCCTCTGGGTTGGAAGGTCAATTCATGTGATTAGGTTGTCAAGCGGACCCCAAGCCGGGACAAATGATAGGAGAAAAGAGAGAAGTTATGCGGTAAGGGGGTTAAGATTATAATTCAATGAGGATTAACGCTTAAAGCAACGCGCAAGCGCTGTAATTGTTAAAAAAAAACGTCTCTTTGGATATGTCAAATGCATAAAGCATAAGCAAAAAAATACTTGTAGAGAGATTAGAGAGACTGGGTCCCTGGGAGTTCAAAGGCTTTAAAAATTTTCAAAAGGCTGTCATACACAGGCTGTTTTCTGTATGGGACACGTCGTCCCAGACGGCCAATCCTCCATACAAAACTAATATTTTTTTCGAATTTTTTAATCATTATTTTTTCGTAATTTTAGAATAGGATACCAATTATGCCCTTAAACGGGCACCAGTATTTTTATACACCTTGTATATGCTCTTTATGTGCTCAATGTAAGATGTAATTCCGCTGTGTCCATCACGGTTAGCACGAGACCGCGAGACTGCGACAGTATCTCGCGCGCCATATATATGGCGCATATTACATTGTACATTCTCCGTCTTTCTAACTGTATTTATTGGAATGAGACGGATAGTCTACAGGGTCCTGTTTCATCTGCCAACGGCGATGATCTCGTCGACCCTCGTCTTGTTCGCCTGCAACTCCTGTTCGACGTTCTGGTGCTGCACGTTGGCGCTCAGGGTTGGAGGTACCAGGCTAACATGATGGGATAAAGAGACTTGCCAAAACGTACAACCACTGCAAGAATCGCGATTCAGTTGTCAATGACATTTAGCCGTGACGATGACGTAACGACACCCACGCCGCCCGGATAAGGTGCTGGCCTCGCCTCAACCTTATGCCTACGCTACAAAAGCTGCCTACATATGTAAAAGGTTGAATTTCGGCTGTTGCTCTAGACGGAGACCTGGCGTAAGAGCGTGTCACTTTTGCTGCATTCGTTGTGAAAGATACTACTGCAGCTGACTTCACACACACCGTTTTTATTTCACACTTAAAACCACCTCTTGTAGATTCCTCAAGATATTTCTTAAAGATAAATATAAAAGACATATATTCTTAAATTTAGGCATTACAATGCACTTATGAACGTCAGAGAGAAAAAACTACCATCAATTCTAACCCTACACCTCTGACCCGAGAAGTATTATAACCGTCAAGAAACTCGGCGGGACTTATTTTTTCAAAACAGTTAATACATTAGATCTTAAAGATACATAATAATGCGTAGTTCTATAAGAATACATATCAAAACAGCTTGAGAGACAGACAATGTACTCGTACCTATTGTTTAATTAAAAAGACAAAATAATTAAATAATTAAATCCAAATCTGACTGCTTCACAAGACGTAACGTAACGTAACTGTAACGTACGTGCTTATTTTAAGCAAAGTTTTTCATTGTAAGTATAAGAGGGAAATGGTATTTCCTCCCTTCTTTCAATTTTCATTCATCATGGAGATCTGGTAAATAAAAATATTCATTATGAATATCGATAACTACCTCCTTATTTAAATTTACAACTAATATAGGTACCGACAGCCACTGGCTAATATTATTTATCAAATCAAAAATCATTTATTGCAGACAACATAATAGTTCATATCATATGACAATTCGAATTAACTAGCAGTCCGCCTCGAACTGAAAACTCGCGATTTCCTTGCAAACGAGTTTACCAATATAACGATCCTGCTCATATACGAACTCTCAAATTATATGCGTCTCTGCTACAACCCCAACAAATTTCATTAAGTTCTGAAAAACGTTACTTATGTTATCGCGGAACAACTATTAAAAATCAAAAAGTCATTCAAATGGGACGTCTAGGTAGTCAGCTGACAGTTTTGGTGGGTCCTAAGTCGTTTGTAAGAACTTCACTTCGCTTACGCTCCGCTCGTACCAAAGTAACAAATAAAATTTAAATAAAAAAAAATGATTTAAAATTGAAACAAAACATAATTTATATGAACGTAACATATGTTGCCTATAAACTCCAAACCAACCTGTGGCACCGTTTCTTAAAACTGATATGTTATTTTGTATCACGCATCGAACCCATATGTAACGTGCTGAACGAAATAGCACCTTATATGCGTGGTAATAAGGTGATGTGGAATGAATAGTTAAGATGGCATGGTAGTCGTTTGGAATCTTAAGGGTTGTCAAGCGGTCTCATTAGCAGATTTAATTAAGTTCACTTAATAATTTAATTTTCCCATTGCAATGTTGAAATTTTACTTAGTTCACTTAATAATGTTTTTAATGTATAAGTTGGCATGTTTGAATATTTGTTTCTTAATCAATTAAACGCAAAAATCATTCATCATTCTACGCAAAAAATACTTAAAAGAATTAGATAATATTTGGCAGGTAGCACTCTTCATTGCAGTGTCATTCCCTAAACCATGTCCTCAAGGATGTTATAAATTACTTATGATGATTCTACACAGCAATGAATATAATACCTAACCTAAACATTACTAAAGTCAGATAAGATCGTGTGCTCGTTTTTTCATCCGCGATACTTAAATAACCGTTCAATTGCCTTAATTTGTCCACCAAATGTCATTTCAGATTCATAAACCCACGCAGATTTTGATTCGTAGGCATGTAAATGCCTTCAAATGTCATGTATTTTAAAAACAGATACGTTAGAAATATTCTTACCACATTTTTATAATTAAGCCTGGTATTTTGGCAGCCCTATGGCCTGGGCGGCCTCCATTCTTCTTTTGGAGCGACCACTTTCGCTTTTTGCCCGATCGCGTCGCGGCAAGCCGCGCAATCGGTCGTTCTTAAAATTACCGATTGGACTAATGACTAATCATGGTAAGTATTACTATTGCTATTGCCACCTGTCACTATTGCTTGGAACTGCCGAGTCGTACAGTGGTGTGCAATATTTCGTACCCAATAATGGAATACGTATTCCATTCCATTATTGAGTATGAAACTGATTGCACAGTGGTATCATCGCCCTGCAAGGGCAGAAATAGGATACAATAGATATTTGGTATGATCATATTGTCCCATGAAAATTAAAGAAAAATCCTAGGGCGTGCGTTGATGTCTGATATGGATGACATTCATAGAGCGGGACGTAGCTATCTGCTAATGCAAGACGGCAACACAGAAGAGATAATAGTATTTCATACAGAATGACCACGCTACGCCCCGCCCCGATCGGAATTACCTCACCCCGCGGCGGCCGATTGGTAGGGAACTAGTAGGCTAATCCGTCAGGTTGGCAGCGCATCGATAAAAAGCAAAATGGCGGTGTATTGTTAAACGTCATTTACGACTGCAGAAACAGCGCCCTAAGACGCACACGCACACATTGAATCGTTTCCAGATGTCTCGTGCACGAAAAGGAGCTCAAACGCTAATGCCTTCTGATATTACTCTCTCACTCACACACAGCCTGCTCTTGCAGGACTAGGTTTTGGAACCGTGAACCGAGAGTGTTTAAATACTGGTTCTTCTGTTAATTAGACTCGCTTGTGATTGGTAGCCGACTATAATAGTACGGCGTCTAATCACTGGTCGATTAAATTACGTTTAAGGATAAAATTACTGCTTTAAATGCTTAAATACTTGCATACCTAGTGAATCACAAGGAACGTTTACACTGGCTTGACTGTACAGTCGCCATCAGATATATCGGAGCGGCCAAGATGGTCACAAATGTCTGAACAACGTCTTTATTGTCAAAGCAATAAAGTGCATGTTCAGATATTTTTCAGTACCGTGGCCGCTCCGATATATCTGGCGACTGTACATTAGCTGTTTCACTAAACACCTGAAACCGGTAATTGCCAGCAACGTGTTATTACACATTACATGTTCAGTGACGTTATGTAACGTATGCTAATGTACCATCGATATGTGTTACACATGTTTTGTCTGTCCGTTTCTGTGTCACTGGACTCATTAGAGTTTCTTGAACCAGTGCAGTGTACACTACATTATGACGTGTAGCAGTGGCAGCGTGTCAAAAAGATTCATAGACAAGTCTGAGTTAGTTCAGGTTTTTTTCGTCAGTAGCAGAAAAAGTGGTTTATTTTCGAAAAATTAAGCAAGCCGGCGGGATTCGTGGTACATAGGTATACGGGCCGCCAGTAACATGCAGTCTAACAACGATCAAAAAAGTGCAAATCACGAAAAAACAAACTACAATCACGGACTTTGTTGAGCAATTGATTGTTCGAGTTAAATTATTTTGTTTAAGTTATATTAAACTCTATGAAATGTCCAGTGTAAAGTGGCCCTAAGTGGCCCAACAAAAAAAGTTCGTGACGTGACCGTAGGATGTGTCTTTTAATTAAGAATGATTTCTAAGGCTCGTTTACGGTGTCCTTCTGGCAACGCTATCGTGGCCCTGAGATTAGTTTAAAACTTTTAATGGCGTGTAATTTTTGAAAGTCAAGTGTGTCAGTGGTTTGTTATTTGTTGTGACCTTTGGGAAAATATTAGGATTTTTTTTATTGTTTTCATATAAATCCTTGACGAAACCTTAAAAGAAATCGCGTCAGTCACTTATTATTATGATTTTGAAATAAAAGTGATTTTGATACAAAAATACGCTGTGATAATTCTGATATTAAATATTAAATATAAAGTAAAAATTCCAGAACGTACTTATTGGAATTCTTTTGATTTTCTGAAGATTTGTTTTTTTTTGGTTTGGATTTTTTTCTTTTTTGTTTTGTTTTTTTGTTCGGTTTTGTTGATTATATGGAGCTTTAATTATATATTTTGTACTACAAATTATACAATTACAGGCGTAATACATACGATTATTGTAGAAATCATAAAAATATATTATTGTGTACAATACACACACCATATCACACTTCGAAGGCCTAAAATTGGTGTATGTTTAAAAAACAATGAAAGTATTGCAGCAGGTAAAGTTATTTTCGCATACCTGATATTTATGTGTAATGTAACTATGTCGTAAGAAAATATATTGATTATTCACTTTGATAAATATTATTCAAGTATAATTATTGTTTCTCGCCTTATACACGGTGTTGCAATACGCAGATTTTTTAAATTTGCCGCCTTTTTTCATGGTCAAGATAGCGTAGAATAGCCAGAGTCTAATGGCCTATGAGCTGTCCACGTCAGATAGGACACAATAATGAGAGCAACAAAACCCATCTGGTGAGATTGGTATACTAGTTAATTGCTATATCCGGACATCAGGCAGTGTAATGGGTGGAGGTCAGAGTGACAGACCAGCAAAATTTTTGAATTAGAAAATAGTAATACCAAAATAGCAAGCTAGTAAAAACAGCCGAAGTTATAAAGGACAAGGCCTACATTTTAACATTAGAACAAAAAAATGCGTATTATTACTGAAACAAAAACAATAGGCGACAAACTATGAATTACATTATACGTCGTCTGTCACGACTTTCCCCCAACAGAAACGATTGGCAATTATATAATGTAATTATATATATATATATTCTCATTGCATAAAACCCAAAATTCTAGGATACGTTTTCTTGAAGTGGTTTGCATTATTTGACCTTCACCACTTTACAGCTGCCAGATGTCCAGCTCTAGAAATAAGCATAGTATAGCAAACTGACTCGAGGTGGTTTTGTTGCTCTCATTATTGTGTCATATCTGACGTGGCTAGATGTCCGTCTATAATTTCAAGTATGCATAAATAAGTACAGGTACGTTACTTGAGCAACGGGCAATTCTGAATTGGGTAGAAGTTCCTCGCGTCTTTGTTCAGCGATTGCTTGGCCAACGGACCGAATCGGCATCCGCTATAGCCTTTGTTTAGCCGACTTGGTATAAGGAGGTTATGTTTATCGACCTGTCCAATCGAGGAGGTGGGTGCAACCTTACACATATACGCTACCTATTAGTGAAAAAACAAAGTGTCCATGTGTAACTTCCACTAAACTCGTCAAAATTTACGCGTCCGACGTCAGTTCGCCCGCTCCTCGTGTGTGTGTGTGTGTGTGTGTGTGTGTGTGTGTGTGTGTGTGTGTGTGTGTGTGTGTGTGTGTGTGTGTGTGTGTGTGTGCGTGTGTGTGGTACTTTTTTGTGTTTTCCGGCCAATTCTAATTTTTTAAACTATTTTTTCGGAACTCAGCATCACTTTTATGATCGTGTGCCATAGGGCTTACCTTTGTATCACTTAACGTAGCAGATCATACGGTCGCCGCCCGTACTATATATAGCATGTGCTGTGTGGTCAACTGTTGAAAGTGGGGCGCTCGCAAGGACGCATGCGCGATGCAACCATGGTTGAAACATCTGCCTTCGCGATTAATTGAAATTTAATTTGGCTGTATACTAAAGCGGTATTCTGAAAATCCAGGACACCCCAACCATTCTTGTACATTGAAATCAAATAAATCTGTTGCCGAACGGTAAAGTATGGAAACGACACATAAGTGCTAAATGGAAAAAATATTAGAGTTTTCGTGCGACAACATTTTCACAAATTAAGTGTCGCAAGGCGGCGACACAATCTACCGAAACCATAAAACTCAAGTCAGAAAGTAACATGTTTAACATGTAAAATTAACTAACTCAGGTGGAAACGCAGCCTAATGACCTTTAGCTTTGCTACAGAGCTTATCAGATATAATATATTCCGAGCAAAATCCTTAAAAACCGATAAAAATCGCTCGGACTGGACGTTACAATCGTTTACAACAAACAGGCCCTTTGTAAACGACTGACAGCACAATGCACTGGAAAAATGTCTCGACACCACAGCGGTACCACTGGTACTCGCTACTAGGCCTAGCCTAGGCCACAGATGAATTACTTCACCATTTCAGCTTTTTATTGCCCGCTGGCATAGGCCTTTATGCAGGTACTCCACTTGTCTCATTCCTGAGCCAATATAGATAAATTACGGTCGCGTTCATGATCACAAAAATTGTGCCCAAAATTATTGCGCAATATTACACGTGGCTGTTTTCCTATTATTTTTTAAATTTTTATGCTCTGTTTTACTTATTTAATTATTTTTATAGTATTAAATGATTTGTCATTGTTGTGTCATGCTCCGTGACATCACTGACATCACTCACGTGTGGCCCCGGCGGAAAACCACCGCTGGCCTCCCAGGCTAGCACCATGCTGAGTCGGGACCATTTCGTGGCAACCATATTCATGCCTTAATTATAGTTACTTATTAACTTATTATCCTTAGATTAAGTTTGTTTGCATGTTGTTGTTGTCACGAATAAATGTTTTCTATTTTCTATTTCTAATATCCAGAACCCGCAACCTGCCGAATCTCTACCCATCGAGCTAACGGACGCCAGGGGCTTCTTTCGTCTGAATTTCCATTTTTTTCACGAATTACTTCGTAACAGATAAAGCACCATATACTTCTACTATTGTGGAGTTCAAAGCAACAGTCGGGTAATAAAGACAAAGCAGGAACGCTGCGCTCCGGATCATCTACATACAGCGAGAGCGAGCGAGACGTCTAGCTTAATGAGTTTCGATTTAATCGACGCGTTGGTTTTTATCCCACAATAATACAAAAATATTAAAGCGTTTGCTTGTTTAGATGCTTGTTCCTCTTCACATATCGAACTTAACCTTCGGACTCCGTAAACTTCGGGTCTTCGGCCCTGTAGTTTGCTTTTAAAAGACACAACCACTAAATCGTGTCGGAACCCAGCGGAAGCATATTTCACAGGGATTCTCAGGCCTTCGAAACTGCGTAGATAAAACGGGCCCTCAAGATATACAAGACAATCCACTGAAACGAAAACGCTACTACAGCTATTGAAAGTACGAGTATATTCTCGTATTCTATCCAATTATCCATTCTACTGAGCACCTACACCGATTTACTTCAAAACATACATCGAGTTACACTAGTACCACATCCTTTTCAAATACATTCAATATAATAGACGTGTGCAAACTTAATTCTGCAGCTGTATTTTCGCCTCTTTTCCCATTTTTGCACTAAAATATTACTAGACACGGTTGGTTCGGATTTTCCCGACCACAGGATAAGTTGGTAGCACTATAAATGTCATTCGATAATGGTCCCTAACGAGGTGGAAATACGAATGTTGGCCGACAGGACAGTTCGCATGCCAGGGCTACCACTGCATGTTTTTGAAGTGAAAACTTCTTTTATCTACACTCATATTGTAAGTCCTCTAAAATGCGTTCAAAAACCGTAGGCAATGACCAGCATTACAACAAACGATTTCACTATGATAAGTTTCTTATCTGTGGCAGTAATGTAATTTTAACTTTACATGCTCAAATATTGTTAAGTTATGAGTTTCAAATTTGGAACAGCTGTCAAAACCAACACAATTTCAATGGGTTTCTATTCTAGTATCCATAGATTTTAAAATGTTGTCGATACGAAACGTCAGTACGATATATTTTTTGACATAAACCGCACGACATTTTGATCTCGGATGACATGAGAATAAGGACTTCGTTCGTTGGCTAATATTTAAAAAAAACTCGCGACAGAAGTTTGTACATATATATATTTCTCTATGGTTTGTACGGCCGCCATTTCTGTTATCAACTTGTCAGTTATTGTTTGTCGAAACATTTTTAATTGCGAAAATGTAAATGTTTACTATTAACTATATTATAATAAATAAATATACTTTCCTTATCAGTTCTCATTTATTTATTTTTATTAAGCTTACACCTGTGGGTATGTTTCAGCACTTGTATCTATCTACCTAGTAATGCAGGTCAATTGCCTTCGGCTTCTGAACCCATCTTTGAGTACTTGCAATATGTGTGTAGATAAAGTAATGTATGCAACTGTACATAATTAGGCCCCTCATTATGTGTCAGTTGCATAAACTACTATAGCGGCGCTGTGCACTTTTTGTGATGGGGAAAAAATGTTAAACTCGCGACAGGTCACGTGACCGACAGATTCGTCAGATTGAAAATTCGTAAGACGGACACGTGACCTGATCGAATAAATAATTGTAATAGTTCTGAAGTGTTAAATTTTTTATGTAATATAAATTGTCATGTTTGTGTACGATAGCGCAATAACATAATATTGTATTTTACCACATAAATGATAGTACTTTTATACTGATCATTAAAGCAATTCGTGCAAAATTATTCCCTAACCATTCCAAAATTATCAAAAACGCACAACTTTAATATTCAAGTTTTCACTTCTGCTGGCACTCCCGGAGTGCACCCCGTTTTTTTTTACGGTTACCAGCCTTCTTTACCGTTTTTAACATACATTATACCTTCATTTCGTAAACAAAAAGACAGACCAGGTGACAGGAGGATGTATAACTGAAGAACAAATCAAATTATTTTTAATAAATATTTTGATTTGTTTATTTTTTTAAGTAGACACACTACTACATAACACTGTACTGTATATGACATCTATATAAGTTTAGGAGGATGTATTTTTAATAAACAGACATACTCCGTTATAAATGGGGAAGGCCGGTGAAAACTTTTTGTAGAGGGCGCTGTTCCAGATTCCATATAATAAGAGAAAGAGACAGATACAATGAGCGAAAGAGACAGAAGACGAATGGTTCCTTAACTAGTATGCAAGTCAAAAAGCTTTTCTTAGGCAAAAACCTTCCCTATGGCATTAACCTACAGCATTAAAAACTTTGTGTTTACCAGATATCTGTGGATTTCAATTTCGGAGCAATTGGAGACAAAACATTGAGTCATTTTCGCGAAAATAAATAAAAAACACGTCGCGCCATACAAATTTAGCTTTTCTAAGGACCAATGTTGGAGATGTCACTTTGACACTTGCCTTCCCCATTAAATAACTCAAGGAAGCAGGTTAGATCCTGGAGTGCGATTTTTGAAACTCACTGGTGATATCAAGGTCACCGGTGACTAAAATTATCACCGATGACTTTTATGTCACCATTTTCCAAAAGCCGTATTTTTGAAAGTCACCCGCTGTTTACCAACATGCAGAAATTTTACAATGTCAAATTTACAAATTTTACCAATGGTTTCGTAAGCCGATAATCGCAAATGCTTGCCATTTTTAGGGTTCCGTAGCCACAAGGGCAAAAACAGAACCCTTATAGTTTCGTCATGTCCGTCTGTCCGTCCGTCCGTCCGTATGTCACAGCCATTTTACTCGGAAACTATAAGACGTATCTTAATAAAATTTAGACATAATGTGTATTTTGTATGCCGCTATTTAGTTATATAGTAAAATTGCTGAAAAAAATATTTTTAGGGATGGGGGGGGGGGCGCTCTATACATGTAACTAAATTTAATTTTTTTTTTACCAAATATCAACATGTTACACATCAATCGATAGGTCTTTGAAATTAACATTGAGGTTTCTTTGAACAATTTGTGATTAAGTGAATATTTTCAGAAATAATCGCTTCGAAAGTCAAAAAAATAGCGCCCGCCCCCCTGTGACTTTTGAACTGTACGTCCAAAAAATACGAAAAAATTTGAGAAGATGCGCATTATCACAAACATTCTACGAAAATTGTTTTGAAAATTCGGTTCATCGGTTCGGTGCGGAACATCGGTTAAGCCATTTTTGAGTTATTTCCAAAAAAACTTCTTCAATAGGCATCAGTTACGACCTTTTGGCATTAGTTTGGTTCTTATTCCATTGAAGCTACGGAACCCTCCATTATGCGTGGTCCGACACGCACTTGGCCGTTTTTTATATTTTCAATAAATCGTCAATCACAAATGTCACAATCGAGCTCCGCTGCTAATTCTTCCGAAAAACATACTTTGGCGTTTTTGGCAGATGTCACATACGTCAACTGTCAAAAACAATCGCATGGTGATTTCAATTACGAGTGGGTAGGGGCACTCGTAAATCGATATCATAGGTATGACAAATGTAAGTCACCGATGAGTTTCAAAAATACGAACTTTCGGAAATCACTCACATCGGTGAGAATTAGTCACTTGGTGAGATTAAAAAATCGCACTCCAGGAGTGCGATTTTTGAATCTCACCAAGTGACTAATTCTCACCGATGTGAGTGATTTACTTTCGGAAATCACTCACATCGGTGAGAATTAGTCACTTGGTGAGATTCAAAAATCGCACTCCTGGAGTGCGATTTTTGAATCTCACTGGTGATATCAAAGTCACCGGTGACTAAAATTATCACCGATGACTTTTATGTCACCATTTTCCAAAAGCCGTATTTTTGAAAGTCACACGCTGTTTACCAACATGCAGAAATTTTACAATGTCAAATTTACAATTTTACAAATTTTACCAATGGTTTCGTAAGCCGATAATATTTTTTAAATTTCGCATTAAACATGCTTGCTCGTGATGAGTTCTTTCTGCGACGCCTATCGCAGCTGGATTATGTTGACGGTGAGGAACGTCATCGTCTTCGTCGCTGTCCGTGTCCGTCATCGTCATCATAATGTACTCCTCCAGGCTTGCCATTTTTAGGGTTCCGTAGCCAGAATGGCAAAAACGGAACCCTTATAGTTTCGTCATGTCCGTCTGTCCGTCCGTCCGTCCGTTCGTATGTCACAGCCATTTTACTCGGAAACTATAAGACGTGTATCTTAATAAAATTTAGACATAATGTGTATTTTGTATGCCGCTATTTAGTTATGTAGTAAAATTGCTGAAATAAAAAATTTGGGGGGGGGGGGCGCTCTATACATGTAACAAAATTTCAATTTTTTTTACCAAATATCAACATGTTGCACATCAATCGATAGGTCTTTAAAATTAACATTGAGGTTTCTTTGAACAATTTGTGATTACTGATTAAGTAAATATTTTCAGAAAAAATCGCTTCGAAAGTCAAAAAAATAGCGTCCCCCCCATAATCACAAACTTTCTACGAAAATTGTTTTGAACGTTATCGGTTAAGCCATTTTTGAGTTACTTCCAAAAAGCTTCTTCAATAGGCATCAGACCTTTTGGCATTAGTTTGGTTCTTATTCCATTGAAGCTACGGAACCCTCTATTATAGGTGGTCCGACACGCACTTGGCCGTTTTTTATATTTTCAATAAATCTTCGCAATCACAAATGTCACAATCGAGCCCCGCTGCTAATTCTTCCGAAAAACATACTTTGGCGTTTTTGGCAGAAGTCACATACGTACTGTCGAAAACAATCGCATGGTGATTTCAATTACGAGTGAGTATTAGGGGCACTCGTAAATCGATATCATAGGTATGACAAATGTAAGTCACCGATGAGTTTCAAAAATACGAACTTTCGGAAATCACTCACATCGGTGAGAATTAGTCACTTGGTGAGATTCAAAAATCGCACTCCTGTTCTTGAAATGAATTATCGTCCACAAAAAGATTGTCCAACTCTCTGGTCCTTCTGATCTGCTTTTTAATCAAATAGGTATTAATTAATTATTATTAAACACCCTCCGGTTGGCGGTCGGGCTACGTTTAGGGGTCCCGGTATGCGCGCCACATAAATGCCTCTGTGGCAAGGATGTCGACCGGCTGGGGCACCACGGATTATCTTGCCAACGTAGTGCGGGCCGTTTTTCGCGTCACGCCGCTTTGAACGACATAATCCGTCGGTCTCTTGCCACCGTCAACGTACCGGCAATACTAGAGCCTACCGGTATAGCCAGAGCCGATGGCAAGAGACCCGACGGCATGTCACTGATACCGTGGAGGATGGGACGAGTGCTTGTGTGGGATGCTACCTGCGTGGACACGCTGGCGCCGTCCCATCTCCACGGTACTACAAAGAAAGTAGGCGCGGCGGCGGAGGCGGCTGAAGCCCTCAAAAGGCACAAATACAGGAATCTCGACGCCAACTACAACTTTGTTGCTTTTGGAGTCGAGACTCTTGGTCCGTGGGGCCCAGCAGCACAAAATTTTTACAGAGAGTTGGCTAAACGGTTAGTCGACAAAACCGGGGATAAAAGAGCTGGCAGCTTCCTCGCCCAACGCCTTAGTATTGCGGTTCAGCGAGGAAATACTGCCAGCATCCTCGGCACGATGCCACAGGGGCCCATTTTAGAGATAGATTTTTAGTTTTTAGTATTTTTAAGTAAGTTAATTTTAGTTTATTTACATAGTTTATTTAAGTTTTATCCTGTACCTAATAAATCAATAGGTATGATAGATTTAACATGTTATTTTGCCAACGAAACTGGATGTTTTGAGTTCTAATCTCTGTCAGGGCATTTATTGGTGGGTTCAATGTTTATTGTTTATTACAAATGTTTGTTCTTGAACTATGGATGTGTTCTATGCATTTACGTTTGTATTTATCTTGGTAAGTATGTATATCGGCACTAAAACGGCGACGTCAAGCTTTGCTTAATTTGAGACTAGATCGATCCGTATAAATTGTCGCCAAATATTTAATATGAGCAGCCTTCTAAGGCTAATGGATTTCCTAAAATCCATGTATTAGAAATCGGAAATAATTTATCAGCTATACACTGTATGTTGGACGAATATGCTGAAGGACCCATTTATTGCATTTCACACAAACAAACAGCAGTGCCAGCCCTGAGCGTGAAGCGTGTATCTACCATCGAAGCCGTTTCAATAAAACTGGCCCTTACAATGCACATTATACACTGACTGACGGTTAGATAGACGCGCTGTAGGTAAACAAGCATAGTACATTATTTTTTATGCATACCGTTCGACGCAAAACATCAGTGCCAACCCTAAGTAGTAGATACATTTTTATCGTGGGTACGACGACGCCCACGCAAAATACATTATCAAAAGAAATATATCAAAGAGTATTATCACAGTTTTTTTTTAATAAACCGATACGGGGACAGGGGGTTGAAATTTTTACACATCAGAGTGGTATTAACCAAGGTCTGAGATTTCAGGGTTGATTTGAAAATTTCATAGAGAAAGTTGTTAAATGTGACCACAAAATAATGTACAGTCACGAACCCGGATTGTTGAGCCACTTGCCATTGTTCGTAATTTCGCCGTATAATAAATGACCGATGTAACTGACAGTTGACAGCTAGTCGGTAACATCGATCATTCATTACACAGCTAAATTACAAACAATGGCACGTGGCTCAACAATCCGGGTTCGTGACTGTACTTATACCTAGGACACATACCCATGCGTTTCTTGGGATATTCTGCACAGTGTATTGTTCTATTTTCCATCTGCTTGGAAATTCCCCAATCTGCATACACTTTTAACACACGACACAACCCTAGAGCCAGGGAATGCGTTATCTACCATCAGGGTAGTTTCAATAGGACTGGTTACGACAATGTTTTACCTACAAACAGGGAGACTCTGACCAATTATGGACCTTATTACCTTGAGGTAAGGCTTAGGAATGATGACTACGGTTAGTTAACAGACTGGACGGTGTAACACCTGGGACGGCTTAGGATAAGACCAAACAACACATGTTCATTCAAAATTTTCATTTTTAAAATTGTCAATGACAATAGGCATGATGAATTTATTTCATGTATGGTATCAATCGATTCGTTTTGTTGTAAGGATCAAATGTATCTAATTGCGTCAAAGCAACACAAAAGTCAGAAATGAGATTCAAAATCTGTCATTCGCTTTTGTTTCTCGAAACGCTTCTAACAAAATCATATGCAACAGTGACGTCACGGTTCCATAGTCGCCCTGTATAGTAGTAGTGTGGAAAAAATTGCTATTTTGACGGTAAAATATTGCTTTTATGTATATGGTTGCTATACATGTTATTTTACGATAAAATGTAAGAAATCGAATGGTGTCATTGTTTTTGCTTGCATCCATTCAACTTAATTTTATTACAAAATTCAACATCATCCCTATTTGTCACCCAAGTAACGCAGCATACTCATCATCATCATCGCTGGTTCAAATCAAGCTTGCAAGAGTTTTCCTAAACATTATTTATTAACAAGACTATTCGTTTTATCCATGAATTAATTTAAGGCCTATCCAACGACATGCCTCACGAGGGTTGAAGCAAAAACATTCCCCCGCTGTGTGTTGAGTTTGTGTCATGTGTACGGGAGATACCCTAATAAAAAATATTTTTTCAGTTTTTACGAGTATTCTACCACTTTGTCGGCGTTACTAATACACATATTCCATCCTTATTCCATCGACATATATCGACATATACATCCCAAAATACAGCTTTATAGTACTAACGATCACTGAGCTAAACCACGGACAGACGGACATGGCGAAACTAGTTATAAGGGATCCCTAAAAATGGAACTGTCAAAAACAATTGACACGTCAAAAGTTTTTTTGACCTTTTTATTAACTACAGTCGGTATTATAGAGAACCTTTCAAAAACCTTTTTGTCGGTATTGCCAGATAATGTTATTCTGTTTATCAACCGACTTCAAGATAACGAAGTTGTTTCTCAGTTTGTCGGGATCTTTATATTTGCTGGCTTTTTATGTATGTTCACCGATTATTCGAAAGCGGCTGGAACAAGTTGTAAATTTGATTTTTGTTTGTATACTTCACAGTTACGTCCACTGTCACCAGGTCAGTTTCTGATGAGGGGATCCTGGCGAAATCGAGGGAACTCTAACTTTTATAGGCACACCTATAGTGATTTAAGTATTTTTTACAGCAGCTCGATCATTTGCTTTTGGAAAGGTGAAGGCCAAGTGAAGTTGGTTCTTGTTTGTTTAAAATTTATGTTTAAAATTATTTTTACTTATTTTTCTAGCACCGATTATAAAGCGAAGAGACAAAACTAACAATAAGAAGTCCAATTTTACCAATTTTGGTTTTTCAGCCCTCTATGTATAGAGGTGAATTATAAATACGTATTGTATTTGATTAAATAAAGGAATAATACCATTGACCTCATATAATTTAATACCGAGAATTACAATCTGCACGTAGAAAGTGGCAACGTAAAAGACGTTATATGCGACGCCTTTTCTATTTACACAGAACTCACCGACCGAGCGCTTCGTTAAAATTAGACCAAAATGCGTTTTGATTCATAAAGAGTCGTAAAAAGCCACGCGACTCTAACTACTGATGTTTTTAGGGTTCTGTACCTCGAAAGAAAAAAAAGCGGAACCCTTATAGTAGGATACTTTGTTGTCTGTCCGTCCATCCATCCGTTAGTCAAGACCCTTTTTCTCAGGAACGCGTGAAGGTATCAAGCTGAAATTTATATCAAATACTCAGGTCTACTGTCCCTTGGAGCTGTGAAAAAAACAAACTTCTAAGCCAACGCAATCAAAAGATACAGCCGTTTATGCCGTAAATTTTCGAAACTTCAAGGGAATCAAAACCTACAGGGTACTTCCCGTGAAGTCAGAATCTTGAAATTTGGTACGAAGCTACGTCTTATAGCACAGATAAATGAAAAATTGCGAAAACCGTAAATTTTTTGTTACATCATATAATAAAAATATTTTTAATAATTTTAAAGTTACTACCCCTATATACCTACAGGTTTGTACGGAACCTTCGGTGCGCGAGTCCGACTTGCACTTGGCCGGTTTTTCTACTCTCAATGTCCGATCGTTATACGTTTTACATACCTTTATTAGGCCTGAAAGCTCCTACTCCCAAGCCTTAAATGTAACATAGCGCTCTCAGTTACCCCCGTCTGACTAATTAGCCTTAATTACCTCATACTTGGCAATAAAACTGCACCCTTTCTTACTGCACTAAAAACATTACTGACGACGCTTCTTATCTTTCAAATGGTACAAGTATTTCGTACTTGCTACTCGCATTGTGCTTGGCCGTGGTGCGAGCCTAGCGGGTACAGGTAGGTACAGGTACTTATTCCAAAATCAGTTTTTTAGAAGCTTTTATATAACTCAAAGTGCTTTATCAGTTAGTTGGTTTTGTCAACCAGATTAGAACCAGTTTCTTTTAGCAGAACTTGGTCGATCGCATAGACATAAAATAGGAAGACGTGGTCCCACGAAGATAGAACTGTGATTCCATAAGCTTTTAATTATTTTATTATTTATTATTATTAATCAAACAACAAAGATTACATTTTAAACAGCCCATTTAATATACTTCAACATACATAAGTATGTACGTTAAAGTATTAATTGTAATCAATTAATAGTTTAAATGCTTAGTCTAGAGACCGAAGGTGGCTATGTAAGAGCAATCAGATAAAACAATGAAAACATTATGTTTGGATTTGTTAACATATTAGTACCTATACTTAGGTACATACTCAAGTATAAAGGTATAAATACTTCCTTAACCTAGTATTGCGCAAGCAATAGATGCCGGGCAAGTATTTTACATCGTTTGACCGTAATACAAGTTAATTAAAGGAAATAAATAGTTAGTGCGTTAAAAGAAATCAACTTGAATTACTATAAAAGGTTAACAAACGTAGACTAGGCTTGATACATCTTAAGTTGGGGCCAGACGGCAGACGGCCGCAGATTCTGCCACTTGACCTTGGTTGGAGCGAGTTGTTGAAGCGAGCGGCTACATGGCTGACAACCAACCAACCGCTTCTGCCAATGGTTGGCAGAACACACCTAGCCACCAAGGGGTTTACAGGTCATGTAGAATTTGGCACCAACCACTGGCTACATGGTTTAAAATCTCCGTTTTCTGCTAAGGTCTCGTGGCAGAGCAGAGGGCTGTGGTTGTATGCCGCCTGGCCCCAACGTTACTCGGAAAATTTTAATGAAAGCGTAACTGTTATTTTACTTAACTAGCCTTTTCCCGCGGCTTCGCCCGCGTACTATAAGTACTCAAAAAGGATACAATACCCATGTTGATTTTCAGACTTTGTGACCACATTTGCCCCTTTTGGGGGTTGAATTTCAAAAAACCTGAAACATGTGTTTACTCATTTATCGTTAGGAATACTCCTGTGAAGTTTCGAATAAAATAGTCTAACAAATCTTGTTTCGCCATACAAACTTTGGACCCCCATTTTACCCCCTTAGGGGGTGAATTTTGAAAAATCCTTTCTTAGTGCTCCCCTAGACCTTATAAGGAACCTATGTGCCAAATTTGAAATCTCTAGACCCAGCGGTTTGGGCTGTGCGTTGATATGTCAGTCAGTCAGTCAGTCAGTCAGTTTCTTCTTTTATATATATAGATAAAAGAAAATATAGACATTAATGAATCCTATAAAAAACAAGTAGGTACTTATAATAATATAACATAACATCAAGTGTTTCGAATGTGTTGTTAAAAGTAGGTATGTATTTATCTTTTCCCTTTTGCCATCAATACAGCGAATCCACCCGTATATGTAATACAGACTCGGCAACGCGCATGTGTCAACTCTGATTATTACAGTAATACTTACATGGCAACACAGATTGTCTATGCTTAATCAAAATGGCGGCAATTTGTTTTGGCGGGAGCAAGCGGCAACGTCACATTGTCGGCTTGCAACTGAAACAAAACAACAATTTATTAAAATTTTACGATATTAGTTAATATATAGTTTTAGTAAACAAACTATACCAGCTGATGAAAAGCCGCAGTTAAAGGGTTAAAGAGGTAGTTCCCGTTGGATATATGGATACTACGTATCATTTTATGATTAATATGTACTGTATCTGTACTACAGTTCCATAAGTCACGCCAAATAGGTATTGAAGTAGAACTGTGTCACTTTGTAATATTGAAAAATTAAAAAAAAATACTTACCTAATGAAATTTTCAAAATTGCTTTTTTGAGGTTAGATATGAGGATATCATTTGTGGTATATTGTATTTAAAAAACATCAGCCATATCGTGTCTGGAGGAGCCCAAACTTGGTATGTTTCGAAAATTATTTTTGTGTTAATAAAAAAAAAATGGCTGTAATGTAATGATGTGGTATATTTTTAGAATTGCCTCAAAATGCCCTTTCATAAGATACCACACACGATAGGTTTCTGAAAAAAAAAAATTTTTTTCCATACAAATAAAAAAATGTTTCGGCACTCCCCTCCTAAGGGATTTTTTTTTAAGAACTGCGGGTAAAAAAATGTGTTTTGACCTCTAGTATGCGTGTGCCAAACGGCTAAACTGTAGATCAATTTGCGGTGTTTTTAATCGTACGGCTACCACTACAATAATGAGAGCAACCAAACCCGTCTGGTTAGATTGCTATACTATCCTTATTGCTAGATCAGGGCATCTGGCAGCTTTTAATTGGTGGAGGTCAGAGTTGCCTAGCAAAAATTATGAATTGGAAAATAGTAATACCAAAATAGGTAAAAACGGCCTATATTTAACATCAGAACAAAAAACATTGTGTATTATTACGGAAACAAGAACAGTAGGCGACAAACTATGAATTACATTATACGTCGTTTGGGGTATATAAAAATGCTACTTTCCCCCAACAGAAACTTTTGGCAATGACATAATCTAGGTCTATTTATATAATTTCTCATAATATTGCACCAAACCCAGAACCCTAGGATTTGTTTTCTTGAAGTGGTTTGCATTCTTTGACCTCCACCACTTTACAGCTTCCAGGTGTCTAGATCTAGATATAAGCACAGCATAGAAAACTGACTAGAGGGGTTTCGTTGCTCTCATTATTGTCTCATATCTGACGTGGCTAGCTCTCCATCTATATCTACACTACATGATAGACTCGTGCGTCAGCTGTAGAGGGTAAGCTCTGGCTCTTGCTACCATAGCTATCATGGAAAAAATCAGCTAGAAGACGGAAAAATCCAACATCCAGCTGAATTTAGAGTAAGGGATCCATACAACAATCCCGCTACCATAGACAAATTGTTGAAAATAGTTGAAATCCGCGCAAGTAGGAAGATGAGTGACGTTCATAGTAAACAAAACTGAAATGTGTACCAGCACCCACACAGTTGTAAAATGCTACACACCGCTATACTATAATGTATGTGCATCATGGGCAAAAGAGATAGCCTATTATAGTTAACACGGGTGTGCAAGGGAGACCTGCATATTTTGCACTTTGCACAAAGTGTGACTGAGAGACTGCCACACGACTAATTCAATATAGGTCTCGGAACCTATATTTGATGGCACACAATCGAGCGCCCGGTACCATATCTCCCTTTTTGTAGATATAAATCAATGCAAGTGCCCTTGGCGTAAAGCACTTTAAGTTTTCTATTTAGACATCAAGGTGTCAGTCTTTATACAAAGAAATTGCAGCATTTTAGATTCTACGAGTAGCCTATCTATTTATATTGTACTGTCATGTCATGGCATGAACCACGAACCGGAAGGCGCAGCGTGGGTAGACCCCCCGCAAGGTGGACTGATGACCTGGTGAAGGTCGCGGGAGTCCGCTGGATGCGGGTGGCGCAGGACCGGTCATTGTGGCACTCTTTGGGGGAGGCCTATGTTCAGCAGTGGACGTCTTTCGGCTGATATGATGATGATGATGATGATGATGTCATGTCATTGTCAATCAGCCTAATTTCTCGCGTGACAAAGACCGTCAGTAGCACAGTGACACGAGCTGTCAACGCATCTCCATACAATGACGAGTAATGGCGCATTGTTCTGGAGGGACTGGAGGTAAAAAATGATAAGAATGGGCTAACGGGACGGCTCCCGTATCAATCGGCAGTGACGGGCAGTAGGTATACAAAGTGAGCCCTGTAGTATGAGCAAAACTATAAGCGTTCGTATCAGCCAATTACAGAGAGTTTATGGCCAATTAGGAAGTTCATTTGGATTTTAGACTGAACAAAAAAATAATTTTAAAGATAACTATACTTTTAGGGTTCCGTAGCCAAAATGGCAAAAACGGAACTATTATAGTTTCGTCATGCCCGTCTGTCCGTCCGTATGTCACAGCCATGTTACTCGGAAACTATAAGATGTATCTTAATAAAATTTTGACATGAGGTGTATTTTGTATGCCGCTATTTAGTCATGTAGTGAAATTGCAGAACAAAATATTTTCAGGGGTCCCACTACACTACATACTTACATATAACTAAATTAAAAAAAATTTTTTTTACCAAATATCAACATATTGCACATCAATCGATAGATCTTTAAACATTGAGGTTTCTTTGAACATTTTGTGATAAACTGAATATTTTCATAAATAATCGATTCGAGTGTCGGAAAAATAGCGTCCCCCCCTGTAACTTTTGAACCGTAAGTCCGTAAAAATATGAAATTAATTTGAGAAGATGCGCGTTATCATATACTTTCTACGAAAATTATTTTGAGCGTTATTGGTCTAGCCATTTTTTTTTTTTTTTTTTTTTTTATACTACGACGGTGGCAAACAAGCATACGGCCTGCCTGATGGTAAGCAGCTACCGTAACCTATGGACGCCTGTAACTCCACAGGAGTCACATGCGCGTTGCCGACCCTTTACAAAAAGGAGGATTCACTGTGTTGACGGCTAAAGGAACAAGAGGGTCCCTCATCGTCAACACACTGGGTCCTCTTTGAGCTCTAAACTACCGCTACCAGGGCACTTTTAGTCTGTCAATAATTTTGAGCATTAGTAATTTTCAGACTTAATTGTAGGTACTGATGATTTTTAATATATTACTATGTCAGTGTCTTATTCAGTGTCAGTGTGTTGAGTTATTTCTAAAAAAACTTCTTCCATAGGCATTACATAAGACCTTTTGGCATTAGTTTGGTTCTTATTCCATTGAAGCTACGGAACCCTCCATTATGCGTTCTCCGACACGCACTTGGCCGTATTTTTGTTATTTTCAAAGTTTCAATGGTGTGGTGTAACAATAGTAGTTTATGTAACTTACTTAATAAGGGTCCTTAAAACATGAGTGTGGTCATAATAAGATCACACGAGTGTTTTAAGGCCTAATTACGTACAGTTGCATACACTGCTTTATCTACACTCATATTATTTATCTTAAATGCCGTATTCGGAAACCATAGAATGGCCGCCATTGCACCGCCATGGCCAACTCGATTGTACCGGGCGCGTGCAGGTGTACATTATGTTATCAAAACTCATAACACATCAATATATGAGCATGTAAAGTTAAAATTACGTTACTGCCACAGATAAAAAGCTTATCATAGTTAAATCGGTTGTGGTAATGCTAGCCATTGCCTACCGTTTTCGAACACGTTTTAGAGAACTTACAATGTGAGTGTAGATAAAAGACGATTAGCTTAGACATAGGTGGCCCAAGTGGTCATACTTATAGGGCACATGCATTAAAATAAAGTGGAGTTATGTGGTACTTCTCTTTCTGAAAAGTATGGCTAATTTTTTTTTTATACCACGACGGTGGCAAACAAGCATACGGCCCGCCTGATGGTAAGCAGCTACCGTAACGTATGGACGCCTGCAACTCCAAAGGAGTCACATGCGCGTTGCCGACCCTTTACAAAAAGGAGGATTCACTGTGTTGACGGCTAAAGGAACAAGAGGGTCCCTCATCGTCAACACACTGGGTCCTCTTTGAGCTCTAAACTACCGCTACCAGGGCACTTTTAGTCTGTCAATAATTTTGAGCATTAGTAATTTTCAGACTTAATTGTAGGTACTGATGATTTTTAATATATTACTATGTCAGTGTCTTATTCAGTGTCAGTGTGTTGAGTTATTTCTAAAAAAACTTCTTCCATAGGCATTACATAAGACCTTTTGGCATTAGTTTGGTTCTTATTCCATTGAAGCTACGGAACCCTCCATTATGCGTTCTCCGACACGCACTTGGCCGTATTTTTGTTATTTTCAAAGTTTCAATGGTGTGGTGTAACAATAGTAGTTTATGTAACTTACTTAATAAGGGTCCTTAAAACATGAGTGTGGTCATAATAAGATCACACGAGTGTTTTAAGGCCTAATTACGTACAGTTGCATACACTGCTTTATCTACACTCATATTATTTATCTTAAATGCCGTATTCGGAAACCATAGAATGGCCGCCATTGCACCGCCATGGCCAACTCGATTGTACCGGGCGCGTGCAGGTGTACATTATGTTATCAAAACTCATAACACATCAATATATGAGCATGTAAAGTTAAAATTACGTTACTGCCACAGATAAAAAGCTTATCATAGTTAAATCGGTTGTGGTAATGCTAGCCATTGCCTACCGTTTTCGAACACGTTTTAGAGAACTTACAATGTGAGTGTAGATAAAAGACGATTAGCTTAGACATAGGTGGCCCAAGTGGTCATACTTATAGGGCACATGCATTAAAATAAAGTGGAGTTATGTGGTACTTCTCTTTCTGAAAAGTATGGCAAATTTTTTTTTTATACCACGACGGTGGCAAACAAGCATACGGCCCGCCTGATGGTAAGCAGCTACCGTAACGTATGGACGCCTGCAACTCCAAAGGAGTCACATGCGCGTTGCCGACCCTTTACAAAAAGGAGGATTCACTGTGTTGACGGCTAAAGGAACAAGAGGGTCCCTCATCGTCAACACACTGGGTCCTCTTTGAGCTCTAAACTACCGCTACCAGGGCACTTTTAGTCTGTCAATAATTTTGAGCATTAGTAATTTTCAGACTTAATTGTAGGTACTGATGATTTTTAATATATTACTATGTCAGTGTCTGACCAAATCCGAAATAGTATTAACAGAGTAGCGTTAGGTTACCGGCTAGTGGATTGCGTACTCGTATATTACATTACATTACAGACCAGTCTGTAGGTACGTGCATCTTGAATCCAAGATGGCGCCGGCGGCTGCAATTCCCGCGCAGCAGATTACTGTCAAACATGGATCACGCACTGTCATTAGGTTTGGGCATTACAAGAGTTATTCCAGTGGCTGGGCAAGACGGACGGCTGGACGGCTAAATATACGTATAGCACAAGCCTATCAGTGTGTATATATTGCATTACATAGTGTAATATGATTAGATGGTTTATTGTCCATTGCCAAGTAATTTTATTTATTATAAAAATATAGATATCGAATATTCAAAGGATCACAAGGACATGACATGATGTTGTTAGTAAACTTCATGGACACCGGCTTCGTTTTACATTATATCTCCATACTTTTTGCAGTAAGAGAACAGCTGCGTTGCGAGACTAGCATTTTACATGTAATGTTTTTGATGGGATGGCATTCTTTTTTGTAAGTAGTGCTCCCATTTCTCCTTTCACGTTCATGCTCATACACATTTCCATACCTATTCTCACACAACAACTCGTACGCATGCCATGTAGTATAAAAAAAGCTAATATTTTATCGGCGCGGCGGACACCCTCCTGTCCCGCTTATTTGAAATCATATGAGAGACCAAGTTCCATTGGTTTCCACGAAAGCTATGCTCGCTTGCTTCTGCGCAGGTCTCGGAACCAATGATAACACTCGGCCAGTAACAGTGCATTAAGGGTGGTTATAGCAAATTATCACGCATGCGTGCTGTATACGTGTTTTGACGCCAATTTTAGTATTAAGGAAAACGTTTCATATTATTGATTTATATTACACTTGTTAAAAAAGTACGTTATTTCACACAATGTTAGGAGTTAAACGTCCCGTATAGCTGCTCACTTATTTTATTAGATGCCTATATCAATAATCCTTGAGAACCAATGACGTTACAGTAAGTCGGAAAATTTTGTAACTCTATGTAGAAGTATGTCTCGCGCATAGACATATAAATTAAGAAGACGTATCCCACGAAGATAAAACTGTGATTCCATAATGAGCCGCGGTCACGTGCACAAACACTCACTTTTGACGATTGAACCAATCACCGCTCGTCCACGAGTTGTAGATGTGTGCGTGTCGCGCGTAAACACGATGAAATCGGCTTATTATGGAATCACAGTTTTGTCTTCACGGCGTTTTACGTCTTCTTATTTTATACGTCTATGGTCTCGCGAGCAATAATCTAATTTTTTACCATAAAAGCTTATTCCCGCCCATATTTACACTCCGTATACTCTTATACAGCTATCGTAGCGATATTGGCTCGTCCATATTTGCTCTGCATGTCCGTTTCCAGAAATGACATTGTCACAGCTTACCGAGGACCCTTTCGTTGAATTTGGCTTAATAATTCGAGTTTTGTTCGTGCTACGGCCCCACTCGGTATACAATTATTTCAAATATATGAAAGGATTTAGACTAATAAACGTTTCCAGCAACTATCTGATCTGACCAGGCTCGGATCCAGGATATCGTTCAGGGGGGGGGGGGGGGCACTTCCTAACGGTAACACGGTAAGCTACGGTAACACGGCCAGTTGGTAGCGAGGGAGCGACAAACTTTGCTTTCCAGTGAGTTGTACGGGCTATGAATGGACTTAGACACTGTTTACTCAATTTTATCGCGTCTTACAAGTCGTTTCACAAAACCGGATATGAATTAGGTGAACCTGGGTGAACCAAACGAAAGAACATAGGCATGCACAATCGTACGCGTGCAAAAGAGAGTACAGTGGCCGCCAGATATATCGGCCCTGTCCTTTATAACTAAGAAAACTTCGGCAGTCTTTACCTATTTTGGTATTATTATTTTCCAATTCAAAAACTTGGCTGGTCTGTTACTCTAACCTCCACCCATTAAAAGCTGCCAGATGCCCGGATCTAGCAATAAGGATGATATAGCAATCTAACTAACCAGACGCGTTTTGTTACTCTCATTATTGTCATATAGGACGTGGCCAGCTCTTAGTCCAAAATGTATTTTACCCACTCTTTTTGAGCTGCAGAGTTCGCTTTTTGCTGAGGTGAAAACTTTATTAGGTAGGTACATTGAGTAACAGGAGAAGACATCCCTCCATGAGTTTTAGTGAAAATCACTACAAGTCTGACAGTGGCTGTTGGACCACAGACATGATTACACGCTAGTGTCAAAAAAATTTAAAAATCAAATACTAAATGTAAAGGCTTCTTGCGTGATAATAAACTGTAAAAATAATTCTAAAAATAGTAATAAAAGCCATGGAATTACATTCCATAGGTAAGTAAGTGCAAAGTTTGGTGTTACAATAATTTAAAATATTAATGTTGGCGGTGCGACGCCATATTCCTTGGCGCACAGATTAATGTCGCAGAAGTAACACAGCATATGTGCCTACACTTGATATACCTTGACATTGTTACACTTGATATTGTTTGTTGTTTACGTAATAAACATGTTTTAGATAAGTACGAATTAGGTAATGTTTAGTTCATTAAACATATATTTATTGTTCAACAAGGGCGATTTTGCTAAAATTGTTAATGCGAGTAAAATACATAGAAACGGTTTTTATGATTTGAATTTAAAACTTAAATATCGAAACATCACCCGTGTAATACGTACTTACACAATGTTTTTTCATTCGTGCGAAGAAATGAATGTAATTTTAAGTATATATCAAGGATTAATTAACCCCCAAAGTTCGTATTGAAAGGCGCTTGTCGGCGAAAATAGTATTTTACTCCATTCGTACCTAAAACTCTAGGGTAAGGAGCAAAATAAACATTAGGTATAAATATAACAATAATTTAGTTAATTACGATTCCTTACAAAATTTATTTAGGCAGCAAATGAATTTTGTCAAAACAGTGTTACGTCAGTTCTGTTAAAGCTACTCTTTGATTCAGTGACAGCTGTCAAACGCTAAACATGGGGCACAAAATTTGTTCTAGATAGCTCATCTAGTATTATTATGGTAAGAATCAGAATAGATTATGGATGATTTGAGGGTAAGCAACCGTCTGCAGTTGCAGGCGTCCATAGGTTGCGGTGAATGCTTACCATCTTAGATAGACTTTTCATCGAGTATATTATAAAGGTGTTGACGAATGTATAAATGACAGATAAAAGTCCACGAGTAGAAAAATTATTAACTTACGCGTTACGTTACGCGCCCGCGCCGTTTGACAGAATGCAATGCAACCGTGACACCACCGACTAAATTATGTAGGCTAGTTACGGTATGCTATCAGCCATCTCGAAACGTATTTTAAAATTAGTCGCGTCTCCAGGACACCAACACGACTAAATTATGTAGGCTAGTTACGGTATGCTATCAGCCATTTTGAAACGTGTTTTAAAATTGGTCGCATTGCGTGTAGTGCGACATACGAAAAAAATTGAGTCGATTTAATAATAGTATTTTATGCAACAGTTGTATAAGAGGGGTCAAAAAAGGTGAGTGGCGTGGGCAAGGATGATTAAGAGATGGACTGACAATGCCTATACAAAATCGCGTTCCTCGAACCTTCAGGCTATACGTCTGTTTTCGGTACTAAGTGCTACAGCGCCATCTGTTGAGTCTGGAGTCGAGTTATTCTGTCAGCGTTAATCGCCGAACAAAATATTAGAAACTAGAATTTATTTATTTAATCTTAATTGCACAAAACAAGATGGTACAAATGGCGGACTTAATACCATAAGGCATTCTCTACCAGTCAACCAATGGGCTTAACAGAAAGGTTAAGTAGGAATTTAGTGTTTGTGGTGACCGATAGATGACGCTAGTGCTTTAGCCTGAAATAAGGGAACGCGATTTTGTATAGGCATTGTCAATCCATGTCTTAATCATCCTTGGGCGTGGGTAACAATTTGAGCCGTAGGCGCAGCCGGAGGCGAAAATTGTTAAGAAAAACGCCACGAACATTTTTTGACCTACTTATACGACGTTGCATACAATACTTTTTCTACGACTACACATAGTTTTACAAAAAATGCGAAATTGAACACTTCATGGATATTGCAGTTATTTTGTCAACATAATCAACAATAATTTAAGTTTCACCGTTTAAAACACTGTATTTCAAGAATACTAACACAAACACACGCCGTCGTTATTAAATCAATTATCAAAGAGCGACAGAGATTAGTAAAAATATATTGTTTTCAAAGTTTGCAGTTTGCCATCACAAACGAATGGCAAACGTAAAAATTACCAAGTATGTCTGTGGTTCTTTTGATTTTTTCATCTCTTAAAGTTTTTTTTTTTCTATAAACGGTACGTTTATTTAGGCTTCTTAGGTTGGCAGTAATATATTTTCTTCTAAAGTCCTGCCTGACTGCACGCGATACTATGTTGGCTCTTTTATTTAACAGTTGTTTTTTTGGGGAATAGACTAGATAGACTTTTCTTCGAGTATATTATCTATGTGTTTCTTCGAGTATATAGATGATGACGAAGGTATAAATGATAGATAAAAACGGGAGTAGAAAAAAAAATTGTTGGGTTCACAGGACACCTCTGTTAGCAGTTGCATTATATCACATAATAACCCTAGGGTCTTTATGAAGAATAGACTAGATAGACTTTTTTGAAATTTCATAAGACATGCTTTTATATTCGTTTGCGGGACCATATAATTGACAGCTAAAAGTACCGGAGTAGAAAAAAGTTTAAAAGCGACCATTAATATAAAATATATACAAACTTACTTTGTTATGTAACGCACCTATTGTTATAATGAACGCACCTTACTGGCCCGTGTCACTGTCTTGACATTTCTGCTGACAATTCCAAAAGATTCTAACCATATACAAGATATCTCTATCCTCCGATTAGCGCGTTATTTCTTAGAAACCTAAGCTGCCAAAAAGAAGGGGTGCGGGAGGGGAACGCGCCATTGTTCCGTGGGGCGTAAGAGAGAGTCAGACAAAAGGTTGCCATGGGGACGTGCTAAGTTTACTGTCACTTACAATAAATTAGTGTCTCACTATAGGGTGAAATTACTTCGAGCGTGGCAGCGGGGGTCGCCCAGCTATGCGGGGTCTTGGGTTATTAGTCTATGATTCCAACAGACAAAAAAAAATCGTCGGTCAAAGTTTTTTTTGCTTTCTGTATCACGTAATGTAGCAGTGCATGCGGTCTCCGCCCGTACTAAAGACTATACATATATAGACTGCACCACAGATCTAGTATAGACAGATTGTTTGACAAATATCAAAAGTGCGACAAAAACTGAAATGCTAGAGTGTGGGTAAATTGTCTATGTGAGCGTAAAAAATAGTGGTGCCAAGTACAACAGGTCAATTATCTATCGATATTTGACTTTATTATCGATAAGTTTCAACGTTAAATTTATATTCATGTTTTACACTAAACGGCATATTAAAATTCTAGAAAACTAAAATATATTTATTCAGAATTATTTTATATTTCACACGATTAAATATGATCTGTTAAAAAGCGGGTTCATGTTATTTTACAGAAATTAAGATGTCGGCACGCCTTTAGATTTGTCATTTTTTTCTCTCGCACTTGTGGAGTGTTTATACACGTGATAGTTTGTTTTTTACATACTTCTTTATTATAGCGTTATTAATTGTGACGCTAATAAAATCGCATGCAAATGTAGTCTTGCATCAATGCAATCTTGGTGGAGTGGAAGTTGGGTGGAAGTCGAAGTGGTAGGCGCAGCACACACTTAAGAGTGGAATTTAGCTTTCATAGATAAAAGTAAGCGGAATGACATAATGTTAATACGAGATTTATTATTTATTATAATTCTTTCGAAGCTATAATTATAATTTTCATATCGAACAGTTATCGATATTATGTCCCTACGATATTTTGTCAAACCTAAAAGCTGTCAAAGCGTAAAATGACAATTTTGATTTTTACACAAAATAATCTTTAATATTAACTATTATGATAAAATATTCACATGCAGTAAAAGAGACATTAATATTTAATGGTATCAAACGGTTATTTACATGATTTATTTGGCTAATTTGATAAAATATGGTTTCAAAAACAACGATCGGAATATCATATTTACCTGTGAAACGAGTGATTGCCTGGGTTTTTTATTTGTGTAGTTGTGCAATCCGGGACGCAACACGACACCATTCTTCTTTTGTTTCATTCCAGGTAAATGAACAGCGGATAATATTATATTTTTCAAGATTAAATATGAGCACTCCCGACGCAGGTGTTTAAGTGTAACGAGTGATGTCAAAAGTCGTCCTGCTAGGAGACTGATCATGTTTCTCTTTCGCACTCGCGGAATGTTCATATACGTGTTGGTTTCTCTTTTGCGCACTTCGTCTGTCTTTTAGCAAAGCGCAATTTTAGGTCTGTGGACTGCACAGTCTAAGAACTTTTTGTAGCTCCAAGTCTAAAGCGCCATCTGAACGAGACCAACCAAAGCTAACGTATAATGGTAGGGCAGAGTACTCTCTGCCCGTCAGCGCCAGCCAAGCGCCAGCCATTGATAGCGTTACTATTATTATGGTCTTATAGTGGTAATTTTTTAAGATGTCGAAATCTAACTAAGGAACTCTATCGACAATACCGACATCTTAAAAAATCTTACTATACTACGGTAACTTTTGGGTTGCTCTCGTTCAGAAGGACATCAGACTTGGAACCTCAAAAGGTTCTTAAACTGTGGCTGTCTATACACGGTGCTCGTGAGGATTGCGAGAGATTTTAACAGTGTATTCCTGATCATAATTGGAGACTAAAATAAAATGTCGTACAAACTTTTCTGGAATTCGCCTAGTTTCAGTGTTGTGTTCCTGCTGGTGAGTAAGGTTGCCAAAGAGCTCAAAGAGGAGCCAGTGTGGTGACGATGAGGGACCTTCTTATTCCTTTAGTCGTCAACAAAGTGAATCCTCCTTTTTGTAAAGGGTCGGCAACGCGCATGTGACTCCTTTGGAGTTGCAGGCGTCCATAGGTTACGGTAGCTGCTTACCATCAGGCGGGCCGTATGCTTGTTTGCCACCGTCGTAGTATAAAAAAAAAAAAAGTTACTACCACTTAAATAAAAAATCATTTTTAATGTGACTCAGTGCAAAACCCTATTTTGATGGCGATTTCACCCTTTATGGGGTTCTAGACATTCTTATTGACAGATATCAAAGTGCCAAGGAATACTTTACGTAAACTATTTTTTACGAAAAAAATATACTAATTTATTTTAATCGACAGTTTTACCAATAACATTTATGTTTTCATGTTCAAAAGCAATTAAAAAAACGAAAAAAAAAAACAAAAAAAAAATTTTTTTTGGCGAAATTGACCTAAATTCATATAACATTTATTACTCCTTATGACCTCAGGAATTCGTGGTTAATCTCTCGCAATGCTCACGAGCACCGTGTATATGTAATTATGTATATAGTCTCTGCCCGTACTAAAGCGTTATGTCACTCTAAGGAGGTCGTGCCAAGGTCCTGTGCACCCAACCAAGAGTTAATTGCCTCGAATAATTAATAACAATACATTTATTATTTAACAAAGGCTAACTTGGTAGGGCGATTGTGCTAGTTTTCGTCCACATTTGTCCGTTTTCCGTCCATACTTATTTATATGATTATATTCAAGTTTTTTCCAAATTATTAAACATACTAAGGAATTAACTATAAATAGAAAATTTGTTGACCTTAGATATTTTTTCCCATATATTTGCAGCAGATTAATTAAGTGGACGGTAAACTGGACCTGGGCGGGAAATTTAGCACAATTACCCTACCTAGTTCCCAATACAATAAGGTTTACTAGACCATAGATAGGGTAAATACTATCAAATGTCTTATGAAAATACTAAATTCATTTTCCTTAATTTCTTGGAAAAGGTTAGATTTGGCTTTTCCATTTGTGCATCTTTTAATATTAAAAATCTTCCTTAGAATTTAAAATAAAACTAACGCCTCCTGTTTCTGCTAATTTTTGCTATATTTGTAACTTAGTCACCTGACCACCATACAAGCAAAATCCATGTCAAGCGATATACAACCCTGTGGTAACGCCATAAGCTCTATGACGTACGTATGTTTAATTTGGTGGTTTTTGTGTGTTTTCTTCCGTGACTGTTTTGCGTTCATTTAAATGTGACCTTCGATAGATTTCCACTTAAGATGTGTCAGAGGTTCGTCTTTAAACAAATATTTGTAGTTTTATTGAGTTTAGGCATATACAAGATATCTCTATACTCCGCTTAGCGCGTTATTCCTTTGAAACCTAAGCTGCCAAAAATAAGGGGTGCGGGAGGGGAACAGGAACACGCAATGCTAGACAGGGAACGCGCCATTGTTCCGTGGGGCGTAAGAGAGAGTCAGACATAAATGGTTGCCATGGAGACGTACTAAGTTTACTGCCACTTAAAATAAATTAGTGTCTCACTATAGGGTGAAATTACTTCGAGCGTGGCAGCGGGGGTCGCCCGGCTTTGCGGGGTCTTGGGTCTTGGGATATTTATTTCCTTTTCAATTCAATTCAATTTGTATATTGATAAAAAAACAATATTTGTTTTACGTCAACATTCGTTCATTAAAATTGCTCATGTCAGAAAATAAGGCAAACCGCCGAGAATAGACTTCTATGAACGCCTAGCATCTGCTAGTTATTTAAATATACCTCCGTTTAAAGATTCACCAGTATTGTATATCAACAGATCATTACAGTATATTTTTCCTTTGGATGCTTGCGCTTGCTAAACCTTTGAACATGTCCAGGCCAGGTCATGCGAGGAATCTATGACTAACTCCATGACTAACCGCTTGACAACGCGACGTGACAAACATGACAAACTTATCTAGATAGGTAAGATACGCCCAGCTCACGCAATTCAATAGGGATGATGAATTGATGACACATGTTGCATTTTATAAACCATGGTAGAACAAGACGGGGTATCGCACTCACGACCACTTTGATTCTTAAACTTTAAATTTTGTGGTAATTTTAACTAAACTTACTAGTGGCGACAGTACCTCGAACTGAGAACTCGCGATTTACTTGCAAACGGGATTACCAATATAACAAGACCCTTCTGAAGATTTTTCTTTCGCCTTCTAGCTCCACAACCCCTTGATCGATCCTGCTCATAATCAAATAATCATATACGAACTCTCAAATTATATGTCTCTGCTACAACCCCAACAAATTTCATGAAGATCAGAAAGCGTTACTAAAGTTATCGCGGAACAAACTCTCAAAATTAAAAAGCCATCGAAATGCCGAGACGTCCCAGTAGCCAGAAGTTGTTTGTAAGAACTTGCTTCGCTTACGCTCCGCTCGTTCGAATATATACTAGTAGTCCGCCTCGAACTCAAAACTCGCGATGCCCTTGCAAACGAGATAACCAATATAACAAGACCCTTATGATAATATTTCGCGACTTCTAGCTCCATGACTTCTTGGTCGATCCTGCTCATATACGAACTCTCAAATTATATGTATCTCTGCTACAATCCCAACAAATTTCTTGAAGATCAGAAAAGCGTTACTAAAGTTATCGCGGAACAAACTCTCAAAATCAAAAAGCCATCGAAATGCCGAGACGTCCCAGTAGCCAGAAGTTGTTTGTAAGAACTTGCTTCGCTTACGCTCCGCTCGTTCGAATATATACTAGTAGTCCGCCTCGAACTCAAAACTCGCGATGCCCTTGCAAACGAGATAACCAATATAACAAGACCCTTATGATAATATTTCGCGCCTTCTAGCTCCATGACTTCTTGGTCGATCCTGCTCATATACGAACTCTCAAATTATATGTATCTCTGCTACAATCCCAACAAATTTCTTGAAGATCAGAAAAGCGTTACTAAAGTTATCGCGGAACAAACTCTCAAAATCAAAAAGCCATCGGAATGCCGAGACGTTCCACTAGCCAGAAGTTGTTTGTAAGAACTTGCTTCGCTTACGCTCCGCTCGTTCGACTAGGTACACAAGTCGTTGGAAAGCCACAGTTTATACGGTATTTTTTTTCCTTTTGGAAAATCCTTGTCAAGCAAGTAAAATTCCAGATCAGTCCATCCGTATTCAAGAAATCAGTGGACATTAAGTTAAGTACATAACAAAAACCTTGCCTAGAGCATGACGGGCCGTGTTCAATGTAGGGTCCCGTTCCATAGCTGCCGGTTCGCCAAAACACACACGTAAATGGGGGTTTTTATGGAACCAGAAGAAGGAAGTATTTATTTGCGGCACTTATTACGTGCTTTAACTAAGAAGGGATAACTGATTGGACTTATCCCGAACTACGTTTTTAGAAACGATTACAGCGTTTGGTAAATTAGCTCGGAACCTTACACCACACGGCCCAATATGGTCTTGACTGATTTTTAAATAGTGATTGATTCGATTGTTTCCATTTCCAACGGTATTTTAACTGAGCAAATAAAGTCATAAACCCCATAAACATTACTACCAAGTATACTAGAACCAGTGGAGATTTCATCTTCTTTACCCGGTTATAGAAAAGTTTATTCACCTGAAATCATGATTTGAAGTTATAATTATATCTAGATACCTCTTCGCCCTCGGCCTTCGGAAAATGTAACGTAGGGGATTGCGTGCCTGTTTGATTAAGGAAGTATACAGGCTGTAACAAAAATAGTGGTATCGTATTGCGACTTAAGAAAAAAATTGATTTTTTTTTTTTAATGCGATAAACTTTTTATCTACACTCATATTGTAAGTTCTCTAAAACGTGTTCGAAAACGGTAGGCAATGGCTAGCATTACCACGACCGATTTTACTATGATAAGCTTTTTATCCGTGGCAGTAACGTAATTTTAACTTTTCATGCTCAAATATTGATGTGCTATGAGTTTTGATAACATAATGTACACCTGCACCCTCCCGCGCATCCGCCGACAGCCCGACACGCGCCCGCGCGACCGCCGGCACACGAGAGTTGGCCATGGCGGTGCAATGGCGGCCATTCTATGGTTTCCGAATACGGCATTTCCGATAAATAATATGAGTGTAGATAAAGCAGTGTATGCAACTGTACGTAATTACGTACCCTTATTACGTAGCAGTTACATAAACTACTATTTTATAAGGGATCCCGTCGTCCCTGCCGGTCAACCCTCCATACAAAACCAATATTGTTTTCTGCCTCAAAAAATTTTTTGTTATTTATTTGTAATTACTTATTCTAATTTGTTTGTAATACCAATTATGCTCTTAAACGGCTCACTAGCATTTTTGTTACACCTTGTATATTAAGTAAGTTTGACGTCACCAGATAATATTGCTCTAAGGTGACAAACGATTAAAAGGACCTCCTCCTTAGCAGACCTTCTATTCGACTTATCAAAATGTGACATATGTATATCCGTCCGAGATTACTACTTGTTTGACATAATGTACACTCGCGTCTGAAAATATAGATAAATTTAATGTGACAAAAATATGTAGCCACGATTCTATTACCAAGGCGTAAAGTCTATCGAAACATGTTTTTGTCACATTAAAATGTATCCATGTTTTCAGACGTGACCGTATAGAACTTGTTAAAGCGCCGCGGCCTCGCTAGCGACTACCACTTTTCAGTTGTCAAATAAAGAGAATTCCATCGTGACGGCATGAAATGGCCGTATTTCTAGCTCCAAATCTTGCTTCTACATGCAAACTCCATAGTTCCAATCTCCATGATTCCGTCACACGTTTCACCAGTGATATAAATAAAACTCGGATCGGACTTGTAAGGAATAACGAATCGACCAACAAAATTAGCTGTACGATAATAGACCTTACATAGTTGTGTTAAGGTTCACAAATGTTCAGTCGAGTGTCGAGGATGGAACGCTTCTTCCATATTTAATTTATTGTTCAAGAGAACGTCGATGTCAAAAATATGTACTTATACATATTTATTGCAAGAGAATTACAGGAACGCAATTTTGTGCAGACATTGTCAACCCAGATACTGATCAGGAGTGCGATTTTTGAATCTCACCAAGTGACTAATTCTCACCGATGTGAGTGATTTCCGAAAGTAAATCACTCACATCGGTAGGAATTAGTCACTTGGTGAGATTCAAAAATCGCACTCCTGAACATAAAGGAGTTGAAGTCATTTTCACGGCAACGCTTATAAATTAGACACGCATAACTAACGGACTGATCAACGTTAAGGCGTCGGAGCTGTCATCCCATAGAAAACTGTCAAACTTTTCATACAATTTTTTTTACGATGACGTTGACGTTAACAGTCAGTTTGGTGCAACCGGCCCTAAGTCTAAGCGCAGTTAAATTAATACGTAAACTATGTAACACATATACATAAACAATAACTGTGTACATAACATGGGCACATTCAGATTTTTAACGTAATAATTTTTGGGTTATTTCGACTATCGATTAGGCACGTATCCTAGAGGTTTTTGAATCACTGAGTCTATAAGCGCAGTTAAATTAATACATAAACTGTGTAACAGATATGCATAAACCATAACTGTGTATGGGCATTTTCAGGAAAAAGTAACATTTATTTATTTATTTCTGCTCAGAATTACGAGGACTATCGATTTAAAAAATAAAAAATAAGTAATAAGTTTTTGTCAGTTTTGTGACGGGTCTTTACATACATTTGGTGTGGGCCGTCACAAAACTGACAAATACATTATCTATGGAACATTACGCTTTTTTTTCAAAAATGGTAACCTTTTTCTGAAAAGCCTACATATGAAAATTCAAGTTCTACTATGAGCTCAGTCTGGCCAAGGGCAATAGTATGGATGGGGAAACTGCACTTTTTGGTCCCTGCTTGGTTTAATAAGAAGGGCAACCGTCAAAGTGATATCTCCAACATTGGTCCTTAAAAAAGTTAAATTTGTATGGCACGAAATACGTTTTTATTAATTTTCGCGATCAATACATTTAAGGCCCCATGGTCAAAATCACGCTGTAGACTATGTGCACCTCATTAGTACGCTCACGTAGACCTTACGCGGCAACTTAAGCAGCCTAGGGTTTAATTACATCAGTAAACTTTATTTTAATTCTTTTTACAAGACTCCGTTTTGTTTATAACCGTTGTAAGTGCAAATTGACGCCTATTAACATTCCTGCAAGTAAAACATTGGTTGCAGTACAATTACATGCACCATTTTTTAAATTTACGCGGCTTCAGTCATTCACATTTTATCTTTAGGCTGCGTTTCAACTTCAAACTTAACAAAGTTCTTTAAAATATAATTAATATTAACATTTTTTTTTTGCTTTCCCAAAACAAATAGTTATTGCTAAAAAACTGTTTAAGTAAAGTCAATTTCAATATCATCGACTGTTGTTAGCCTCTTAATAGCCAATCCCAGAGCTCAACTGTACGAAGATATAGGTACATAAAGTGATGCTTTTGGTTCTCAAACTTCTTAACAAACACATTCCTCGCAACGCATCCTCGCTAATCTTTGGTGGAAACACAGCCTTATCCCGGTTGCATCCTAGTTAGGCGTAGGCATTATTTTTTACGAAAGCGCCTATCATCTGGCAACATCTGATAATAGTCCTTAAAATATGGACAAAGGTCCTGTTTTCCCATTATGCTTTCCTTGACCAAAAAGTGATTATCGAGAAACGTAGTGTGTTAACGCAAGCGCCTCCGGTTTTATTTGTTTAATTATTTAACATATACGTAACTAAAAAAAATGATTAATTTATTTTATTTTATAGAGATCATCAGCAGCAATACGAAATGTTATAAACCAACTTCCAAGTCACTATAAGATTGACTTTAATCTTCATAAGTTAAATTTTACTGTTTTCAACTCTTTCTAAAAACCTTATTTGTTAAAAAGAGTGGCAAAATGAGTTATTGTAAATTGTAACGTTATAAGGGCATTTTCACCTAAGTGTACCATTAATAGCCGGTTAGCAATCGTCACAAACTGACGAACTGAAACGAACGACTTAAGTCGTGCTTTATTTAAAATATTATATGTATAGATATAAGTTAAAATGAAACCGGCCAAGTGCGTGTCGGACCACGCATAATGGCATCATTCGTAGAAAGTATTTCGTATAAGTATGTAGGATATGATAACGCGCATCTTCTCAATTTATTTTCATATTTTATGGACTTACGGTTCAAAAGTTACAGGGCGGGACGCTATTTTTCCGACTTTCGAAGCGATTATTTCTGAAACTATTCACTTAATCACAAAATTTAAAAAAATCTTATTTGTTATTTTTAAAGACCTATCGATTGATGTGCAACATGTTGATATTTGGTAAAAAAAAATTTTTTTTATTTAGTTACATGTAGGGAGTTACTGATAATATTTTTTTCTGCAATTTGACTACATAACTAAATAGCGGCATACAAACTACACCTTACGTCTAAATTTTATTAAGATACGTCTTATAGTTTCCGTTCCGAGTAAAATGGCTGTCACATACGGATGGACATGACCAAAACTATAAGGGTTCCGTTTTTGCCATTCTGGCTACGGAACCCTAAAAATGCGCATAAAAGGCGACCCAGGGGGCTCGGAATGAGGAAGATGGCAGCGCTGTATGGTGAGCTTCATCGGTGCAGGCCCACAAACCCGACTTCTACAAAGTACACCTCTGCGGAAACATAGGTACAAACCAGTTCGTGAGGAGAGGCACTATTTTTTACACTTTACGAGCGAAATAAATCCTAAAATCCCTCAGAAATTGTAAATTGCGAAGCTATTTTTACAAATCCGCTTACAGCTAGTTGGCAAAAGACTCAGAGAAAACTTTTCCACTAAAAAAATTATATAAAGTCAAAATACTGTGTGAACATATATTGCGTAAGAGTACATTAGTTCGAGTAAAAATATGTTTCTTTTGGCACGTAAATTGTTGTTAAACTGTATTTTTTATCTGTCTAGTGTGTTTAAAAATATGTTATATTACTTAGTATGCTTAGCAAGTAACAGAATAGGTGGGGTAAATTGCATAATTTAATTACGTTTAAATATAGTGTCCATATTTATATTAGAATTACAATTTTACAGATAATGCTACAAAACTAAAAAGACCTTAAAACTAGGATTTAAAAGTACAAAGAATGAGTTTTACATGTAGATTAAAAGTATAAATGTATGATGTTAAAAAGGATATAAAAATCCAGAACCTAGTAAGTACAAGTTTCCGCACAGTGCTGAGTGCTGAATAGTTGTTTTGAGGATTTTTTTATTTGCATTTCTGAATCCGGCTTAAGTGTGTGGTGTGGTGTCCCTAAAGTTGGGGCCAGACGGCAGATAGCAGCAGATTCTGCCACGTGACCTTGGTTGGAGCGAGTTGTTGAAGCGAGCGTCTTCAAGGTTGACAACCAACCAACCGCTTCTGCCAATCGTTGGCAGAGCACGCCTAGCCACCAGCAAGGGCGTTTAAAGGTCATGTAGAAATTGGCATCAGCCACTGGCTACATGGTTTAAAATCTCTGTTTTCTGCCAAGGTCTCGTGGCAGAGGGCTGTGGTTGTATGCCGTCTGGCCCATACTAAATCCCAGCTTTGCAACTGTAGGGGCTTGCAATTCCAGTATTTTTTTTATGACTAATTCCGGGATTGCAAGTATAGAAAGAAAAAGCATAATTATACGTCGAATTTATTTGAAAATTATGGTGACAATTCCAACTTTGTCGTTGCTAAGCCCATTGACCTTAGCGAGGTCAGACTATCACCTCGACTCCTAAAAAAATCTCGTTTTTCGAATAAAGTCAAATTAAAGTCTTTTTGGCGATGACTTGTGAATACTGCAATAATAACATAAATAAAATCTAGTTTCCAGTTATCAAAACAAGTTGACTATTCACTCGATAAACACAAAGTCAGTTGCAAAAAAACAATATCCCATCAAAAACATAAATGTGAAAGGCTGCCAAGTAGTTTGATACTATGGGAATGCTTCGCCTATAAAAGAAGTGAGATCTGAATAAGTACCAAGTTCCATAAAAATACCTCAAATCATAAATAGTTATAGGAATGCACACTTGATTTCCAGCAGTTTTTAAGGTACATTTTGAATAAGTATCACGTTACATAGAAATACCTAAAATTATAATAGTCAGAGAAACGCACACCGGTTTTTTTAGCAGTTTCCTGATAATATTTATTATTTTCAGTACTTTTTAATGATGTTACTTTGCAAGTTTTCACACACCACACACCTTTTCAATGCAATGAATCGACACCTTTGGACTGCAATGTGTCAAGTATATAATTTTCTATTAAAACTTGCCGAGTTACATCATTAAAAAGTACTGAAAATAATAAATGTTATCAGGAAACTGCTAAAAAAACCGGTGTGCGTTTCTCTGACTATTATAATTTTAGGTATTTCTATGTAACGTGATACTTATTCAAAATGTACCTTAAAAACTGCTGGAAATCAAGTGTGCATTCCTATAACTATTAATGATTTGAGGTATTTTTATGGAACTTGGTACTTATTCAGATCTCACTTCTTTTATAGGCGAAGCATTCCCATAGTATCGAACTTGGCAGCCTTTCACATTTATGTTTTTGATGGGATTTCATTTATTTTTGTTAGGTGTAGGTTCTTTATTATTTTTTTATCACTTTTGCTTTAGGAAATGTCTCATTCCACTTAGGTATGTACTTTATACTATACCCTTTATACTAAGCGTCTAATTCTATTTTACTATTTATTTATAGGTGATTTTTACAAATAAACTGGCTTCCTACACCTATAAAATGTACCTACTTACATATAATTACATACATCAATAACGTATTTTATTCTGTTTGTAAGTACGCTACCTACATAGATAATTAATAACTTGGTAATACCTACCTACCAGTAGGTATTATAATTGGTGGCCTATTATGTAGCCCTAGAAGTGCACCATCCCATCTCATCCCGTGGCGTATCGGAGGGTGAGATGGGCAGTAGTATATATAATTCCATCTTAGAGTATATATGATTTCCATGTTCTTGAATCTGCGATTTTATTAGTTGTAAAATTAGAAATTATTTAGACTATGCGAGAAAAAATAGTCTTTTCATTTTTGTTTGACTGATTTAGCGCACCTAGTGTACCTAGTGACCTGCTTTGTACTTCGTAAATCGTGGGTTCGGTTCCCGCAACAGACACACACAGAGTGGTGAACAATTTTATTGTTCTTGTCTTTAAGACAAACATGTATTGTCTTAAATTGGTATGTATCTAAATTTAAATAAGTCTTATCTCATTTCCACTCCATACCTACTTATAGTAGAACAAAATTACACATTCGTTGTTTTCTAAACTGACTCACACTAGGCCGTTTTCAGATTTTTACTTTATTTCGACCTAAAGACAAACCTTCGAGCCAAATTTCAGGTCGTTACGACCATTGGAAGATAGACCCACTTAGTTCATTATGACTTCATAGTAGAACAAAGTTACACCTTCGCTATTTTTAAAACTGACTCACACTTGGCCGTTTTCAGATTTTTCCCTTTACTTTGACCTTAAGACCTATCTCCATGCCAAATTTCAAGTCAGTATGACCATTGGAAGTGGTCTAGGTTTTTGATGAGTCAGTGAGTCAGTGAGTCAGTGAGTGTATAGTAAAAATAGCGATTTTCTGACGTCAATATCTCAAGGACTGCTATAGGTAGAATAATGAAATTTTGTATTCTAGACAATTAAGGGGATGTCAACAGACACTCGAAATTTCATATGCGTAGATAAAATATGTTTTGAGTTATAGGGTGGTCGAAATTGGCCCGAAATGGTTCGTGTAATATAACCCACGGCCGGTGTGTCGCTTTTTTTTGCTCGAACTTGGCGGACACACTGCCGTGTGTCTAGATAAAATAAACGATAACGAACTTCCAGTAGTACCAACATTATAAATCAGTCGTAGGAAAGCGACATGTCTGGTCTACTTTGTCTCTGGCTATTGTTTTGTTTCAATTTTAAAAGTTCACCATGGCACTCTCTTTTGAATCTCGACTCTGCGCGCTTGACATAAGATTATTATTAGAATGAAATGAAATTGGTCGACAATTATTGCAATATTTAACCATGCGATTTTAACGCTAAGAAAATAAAGCTTATTTTATAAAACGACATCCATACCTGTGATAACATAGGCCTCCCGTTGGTATTTATTAGGTACATTGTGATTGTGAATTTTGTAAATGTTTTTTTTTTAATGGAGTGGGCGTTTCTTTATGGCCAGCGTCCTTTCCCAAGATGGCGGCCGCTGAATATGGAGGTAAAATTAAGTAACGATTTCCATTTTTAAATATCCTTGAAAGGAGAGGCCCGTTGTTTAGATGCCAAGGGACCGTGCGCGTTGGGGGAACTGCCACCTTGTGATCTTAATCGGAAAGTGCCGCTCCTATAGTCCCTTCAGGTTGGGTCTGACATCTAATGGAGTAACTTAGCAACTCATGCCTGACATTTGCACTTTGCATCAATAACAGGGGTATTGTGCTGCCGCCACTGTTTACGAACGCTCCCTATAGAATCCTTATCTATGCTAAGGTAGAATTCATAATTCAATGGAGTAATTTGTACAAAACGTTTGCCAAATATTGTAAAGTGCTGTCAAATTTGCTGAATTTTAAAGGTTCCCTTAGTTTCAAATTATGGCATATTGTGACATAGTACCGATCTCTAAAAGTATGAAAAACCAGTCACATTAAGCTGGATAATACCAAAATCTAAACGGGTTTTTTAAACGATTTTCGGTTCGTTAATTGCTACTGATAGATACCAATGAGTGTTTCCGCGATCGAGATTTCCACTAGATGGCAGCACCGTGGCGAGAGGTCTAAATGTCATAGTAACCAGGCCATAAAAATACACACAAAAAACGAAATGTCATAATTCGCCAAATCATGTTTTATATTTTTTTTTGATTGGTAGATTTTGACAGCTGCTGTCAAAAATACTATTTTTCCATAATACGTTCCATAATATTTTTTTAAGAATAAGTTGTTTCAGATAAAGTTCACGAACCATGTCCGTGGCTCATGATGTATGCTGATGAGTCTGATGACATTGCACTAGCAGACGAGAACTAACAGAAACTGGAGTATAAGGTGAACTGATGGAAGGGTGCGCTAGATAACATGTTGCGAAGACCGAGTACATAGCATGTGACGGCTCAGACCCCGATCTCATAAAGGTTGAAGACGAATTTATCGTGAAAATGAACAATTTCAAACACCTTGGGTCTGTGCTGCACGAGTCAGGCGAAATGAATTACGACGTCCAAGTCCGTACAAGCGCTGCTTGGGCCAAATGGCGAGAAGTAACCGGCATAATCTGTGACCCCAGGATACCGGTCAAGCAAAAGAGCATCATCCGGCCAGTCCTATTATATGGCAGCGAAACCTGGACTGTCCTCGAAAGACATGTACAGCAGCTTCACGTCGCGAAGATGAAGATGTTGCCATGGATATGTGGCGTTACGCGATTGGATCGCATCCGTAACGTACACATGCGTGGCAGCCTCAGACTTCGTGACGTTGCGGATAAGCTGCAGGAAAGTCGTCTCCGATGGTATGGCCATACCAAAGACATCCAGACTACGTAGGAAATAGATGCCTCGACCTCACTGTCCAAGGCCCTAGATCCCGCGGCAGACCTAAAAAGCGCTGACTGGACGTCGTGAAAGCGGAAAAGGCAGAAAACAATCTCACACCTGACGATGCCGAAGACCGGGCAAAGCGGAGAAGGCTAAGCAGGAAAGCGGACCCTGGCAATAGGCCGGGAAAACGTTAACTTGAAGATAAGTAAGCAAAAATGCCTTTTCTGTTCGACCAATGACAGATAGATAAAAAAAAATTGTACCTCATTGGTTAAATGACCAAGTCAAGTGGTTTGATTAGCTTAAATTATTTTATAATGCATATTGAATAGACTATTGCAGTAAACAGAAAATAATTAAGATAGGTACCTCTTATTTGCTTCTGCAATTTCTCCTGAAGTTCAGCATCGGTGTGTTCGTTCGAAATCTGGAACAATGAGTGTAAAATATATACTCGTAGTTTGGCCAATCAATAAATAACTTATTTTGAAATCTTAAGCTACGAGTATATGGGCGTTTTCACTTAACTGTGTACCATTAACGGCCGGTTAGCAAGCGTCACAAAACTGACGGTCAATGTCAAATTCCAAACGTTTAGTCAGCAATGTGCCGTCACATTGCTGACGTTACTTAAACACGACTTAAGTCGTGGTTTAAAGTACAAGTTAAAATAAAAATGCCCATATAGCCAGTAACTCGAGCGTGTTTAACCTGCATAAACTTAATTGTTAAGTTTATTAAGTATAGCTAGAAATGGTTTCAATTACAACGAAAAAAAAAACTAAAGTTAAAAACTAAACTCTTTCCGGTGAGTGCCCGGAGCAAAGGTCCCTAGTATACAGGCGGAGTTACCGCTTTGTATGGCTAGGGATATTCTTTGCGCCAGGTACTCTCCAGAACGGGGATTGGCTCCGCGGTCTCTTAGTCGTCAGGCTAGGGCCGCAACAAACGCTTTGGCCTCGGCACACCAGGGCCCACCAGTCTCTACGGCTATCGGGACGAAATTATGCACTGGCTCCAGGTTGCTGTACTTGGCGTGCTTGAGTTTGGCGGTTACTTCAGCAGCGCCGCCTGCTGCACGGGTCGTATTAGCTAAGTGAGAGGGAGCAAAGGTGCTGACGCAAGTTATATTTACTCAATTACATATACAATATACATTAACTATACCAATTACATATTTTTCTACTCGTCGACTATAATGCTTGAACTGAAACTTTGTAGACCGAACTACGAGGTCATACTTTTCGATGGAGCTTTTACGATCGTATATTTTAGCATGGTCGACGATGCGGAAATGAATTTCCATATCGGCATAATCCATTTGGAGATTGAAGTTACTAAATTGTACTTGATTGAAGTTACATTCTTCGAACTTAATTCTTACCGGCCTATTTCAGCACTCGTAGAAAAAGTATTGAATACTATAATAGTGACATAATTAAGTTATCAATCTCGTACATTACTCATATGTTCAGATATGTAAGTAAAATCAAATTACACATACTCACTTATTCTAATTCTACTTAAGCACTGTGCTTATAGCCTTTCAGTTTATGTAAGTTAAACAATAATCGTTGTTGGGAAAAAATGGATAAAAATATATTTACATATGGTAAACGGATAAAACGGATAACGGAGTGAACAGTTGAATGCGTTTACCGGTATGTCCGTTAGAGTGCGGTCAGACTGCCCAAATGTGCCAAAAACGCATAGATACAAGGTATAAAGTAAACAAACTGCTCAGGCTGAGGCTCACCACGCATAGACCTCGCAGTTTTGCATGAGTTGTAGGAGCGCAATCTAAGATCGTTTTCATTGATTAATTGTTTATGGAATAACTGTTATTTTAGTAAATCAACTTTTTATAATCACTGGCTGCCATGGTTATGATTTTTGGCCCTGTTTAAACGCTACTGCATAATCTGTTAGAAGAAGCGTTGGGATTTTTAGCTAAGCGACAATAGTAAAAATAGTAAGTATACTATTGTCGCTTAGCTAAAAAACCCAATGTTGATCCAATTTACCAAATAGTTATAAGACAGTTAGATAGATTTTTGGAGTATAATCGCGTTGAATTCAATTTTAGGTTCTTTAACGATCACGTGTCCGGTTTCCATCCTCAAAGTCAGTAAAAAAAAGCACCCAAAACAGGCACTATAAACGACCTCTTTGACATTTGAGAGCCGGTTTCTTCCATCAACACAAAGTCCTTAAAGCTTTCGTTATAAAGATCATTTCAGCATGTTTTAAATCATGGACTTTTACTTATGTAAAAGCGAAATTGAACTTTAAAAGTTAACTAGCAAGGTTGTCTTTTAATTGCCGTGAACTGACCTTGGAATAATGCAAATGTTGCAGGTTCTTTGGCGTTTGGGAGTTTTTACTAAACACAGATCGATTCTAAAAGGATGGATTGGATAATGAGCTTTTTAAGTTAAAGCAGCCGAGATTAATCAAAGTTCTTGATTCCTAGCTACTTCGACATATTAGTCACCACCTACACCCACCTATTTTACACGTTACCACACTGTCAATCAATACCAGTAAGGTAGAAACTTGAAATTTATAAAAAAAAAACATGTCGGTATTTCCACTAAGTAAGGATTTTTGCATGGGGTATAAATGGGGTACATTTATACCCCATGCAAAAATAGATAAAGAGGTTAATATTTTTTTAAATCTATTTGGCCTATAATATTGTACTACAAGCAGGGATCGTATATCGGTATCATTTTCATAAAAATATACCAGTAGTCAATTCTGTATCTCGGGTGCTAGGTACTTAATGTATATTTTTTCATTTTGAATACCTTATGTTTTTAATCATTATAACCGCTACTGAAACACGGCCTACTGAAATGGAAAGTGAGACGGCCTTGGCTCTTTGTTTTTGTCAACAAACCAGTGTGCAACTCATACATTATTTATGTATGTCTCTTTGTAAGGGGGGCGTAACGAACATGTTGATAACGCAACTTGCAGACGGTGTATTTGGATATACTGAAATGTGTTAAATGGAAGTGTAAATTAAATAAAGGTACTGCAATGTACGAGTATTCGAAATGCAATAAAACGAAACACACAAAAGTTTTACATGTCATTGACCAAACAACATATCATCACAATTAATTACAGATGAACATTTTTTTATACTTCACCGTTTTAAGCCGAACAGCTCACTTGATTTGAGATTCATAACTAATTTACTTTATTATCGGATTTTATGCAGGCGAAATTGCTTGAAAATGCTGTATATTTAAAATAAATATTCGCATAGCCTACTTACATAATACTTAACACCCTCTTAAGAATTAGGTAAGTGGACATTTTTATTTCAACTTTTACTTTAAAGCAAGACATAAGTCGTGTTTCAGTAACGTAACATTCCTGACAAAACGTATGGGATTTGAAATTAACCGTCAGTTTTGTAACGATTGCTAACCAGCCGTTAATGGTAACACAGTTAAGTAAAAATGCCGTATTTGTAAATATACGGTTATGTAGTGAGATTACTTATTTTATTTAAATAAATGAATGAAATCTCATAACCAAATGAAAGTGAGTTAAAAAATAACTCATAAAGATCTCGCAGTGAAACAATGGATGCTTTCTCACATTGTATCGGTTTTTATTCCGACGTTCTCTTACTTTCCAGAGGAACTGCACATAGTGCACAATTGCTCATACGCTTAGATATCTATGATCCACAGATTTAACAAAAGTTACAATAACATTGATGGAGTTGAGGTTCGGGGTCATTTGATATTCAAATACGTATTCTATTGTATTGCCGTACGAGCAGGCTTCCGCAACTCAACGGCTAGCGCCTATTTTGCTTCAAAAAACGCTATCAAAGTTTCGATCGTGGCGTAATACCTCAAGAAGATACTCTGAGATCAATGATGTATAGCGCTTTGTAAAGCCAGTTGCATCCAGCATCACTTGAGAGGCTGTTATATTTAAAGTTTTATCGGGAGGTGGCAAGAGACCCAGATATAAGGCAGTACCCTATAATGCAGGGCAGAGATCTTATCACCTTTAATAAAAAATCACACCTTTCTTACTATATAAACAGTAAAGAATATTTAATATGTATACTATTTATTCAAGAATAATGAACGAAATGTTCTAATGGCTTTAAAACATGCACAATCCGACTATATGCCACCACCATACCGCAAAAACCAAACACTACAAACCACAGAAAAACTATAAAAGGATCTAAAAAGATTTGTTTGCGCGCGTAATGATGACATTTTCCTCACGAGAACCGGTATTTTGCCCCGCACTAGTTCCACAGATAAAGAGCTTATCGCTGCGGGAGATTGCCGTCGGTTAGTCTATTCTGTGTTGGCATCTAATCCAATATGGCGGCGACGTGGGCGAAGGAACGCGGAAACCTTTTACTGGCCAAGGGCTATAACGATGTATGTAACCGGAGAAATAAGATTATTGAAATGCGTTATGTTTTTGGCCAGCCAATGATCCGCTGTAAGTTTAGGTGTTTGGCATCAACATTCTCGGATTTGAATAGGTACATTAAGTGAGGAGTGTCTTTTCAAAAGGGCTTATTTCCACTTTGAACTTTTTTTGGGAAATTGAGGAAATCAGAAATCCACGGTTTCCATTTCGATATTATTACTTTATTTTCGATATTGTATTTAAGTAAGTTGATATAAATGTTATGGCACCACATATTTTGTTTTATCTAACTAAATTATTATGTTAATTTACCATACATTTTCAGAATTAAGCCCTTTTGATGCGAACTTTTGGAATTAAGCCGTTTTGTTGCGGCCTTGTGAGAAATAAACCTTTTTGATTTGGACATTATAGAGATAAACTCTTTTGAAAAGGATAACTTTTTATTGTGAAATTAAACTTAACTACTAAAAATAAGTTAAGGCAGAATAAATTTAGTTACTAAACGTGAACTTCGTCTGCATCATCTTCGCAACGCAACAATCGCAGACTTCGTCTCGATTTTCATATACTGATAATATATAATGATTAGGTACTAATATGGTTCTACACCAAGCCAGCTACGGTAACCTTATCCAATCGTCTCCAATCTGTTTTTTTTTAAGAAATTTTCTACATCCTTTTTTTTAGGGTTCCGTAGTCAACTAGGAACCCTTATAGTTTCGCCATGTCTGCCCGTCCGTCCGTCCGTCCGTCCGCGGATAATCTCAGTGACCGTTAGCACTAGAAAGCTGAAATTTGGTACTAATTTGTATATCAATCACGCCGACAAAGTGGTAAAATAAAAAGTGGATTTTTTTATTTTATTAGGGTACCTCCCCTATACGTAAAGTGGGGAGTGATTTTTTTTTTCATTTCAATCCTAACGTGTGATATATTGTTGGATAGGTATTTAAAAATGAATAGGGGTTTACTAAAATCATTTTTCGATAATGTAAATATTTTCGGAAATAATCGCTCCAGAAGTAAAAAACTATGCGTCCCCCCCCCCCTCTAACTTTTGAACCATACGTTTTAAAAATATGAAAAAAATCTCAAAAGTAGAACTTTATAAAAACTTTCTAGAAAAAATATTTTGAACTTGATAGGATGAATAGTTTTTGAAAAAAAATTACAAAATAATTTCTGAACTAAGTTTGTAATTTAACCGTATAAGCAGGTGTTTATTGTACCTGTAATTTCTACAAAATTACAATGAAATGACGTGCTTTCAAATAAAGTAAAAACGGTGAAAATCGGTTCACGCAATAAAGAATTATTCCATAAAAATCATCTTCCATACTTTAAGCTCGCGCGCAATAGTTTACTTAATTTGCCGATAGATGTCGCTGTACGTGGAACTCTCATATCATATCCTACATGGCGGTGTTATTAACTCTTAAGTGGGGACACTTACTGTGACGGACGGAAAACTACGGAACCCTACACTGAGCGTGGCCCGACACGCTCTTGGCCGGTTTTTATTTACTGAAAGAGGCCGAGTTGTCATATCTGTCTATTCCTTTCTCATACTATAAGAAAGAAATAGGCCCTTTTGATCCGGACTTTGAAATTTGAATCTTTTTTTAGAGGACAAGATGAGACTTATTAGAACTTCAAACTCAAAGAATATATTTAATTCTCTATTTTAAGCAAAACTACATTCACAGTTAAAAAAAAGTTCAAAATGGAAATAAGCCCTTTTGAAAAGACACTCCTCAAGTAATTCCTAATTTTATGGATATAGGCCAAGCAAATTAGATTTCATCGAAGAATTAATTCCCAGCAGGCTAGAAATTGTTTTAATACCTTCATGAGGTCCTAAATGCATGTAATCTGAGTTTGCCCAATCCCAGGAGGTGTGCATAACTTTTTAGCGAAAAGTTTGTTCTTTGTCAGTTTTCTGCTTCTAGGTCGAAAACGGTACGTCCGACGGAAAATGTTACATATATCAATATTAAAGATGGTTAAATTCTGCGTCGAATGAGCATATTAACTTTTAATTCAGTTCAGCGGTACAGCCCAAAATAAAAGTCTCAATCAGGAAAATGTCTCATTTTATTGAAAAAATCATATTTTGACTTCCATACCACATATCTTTGAAACAGATGACTCCTGTTGAAAAACCTGTAGAATAAAAATTTAAGATAATAAAATTTCACGTTATATAGACATATCAATTTTCAAATTCAATCATTTTGAGAAAGAAACTTTTTTTTTCTAAATCCTTCTTAGTTGTATATTTTCCATAAATATGAGGTGTGGTGGCCTACATTTAATGCATTATTACAACTAAGAACATTTAAGTGAAAATTTATAAAACGTACCCAATGAGAAAACTACACTCGCGAGCAAATAATACGGATCAGTGACAAAAACCCTTATATTTTGCAAATTAATAGCGGTATGTGCAGGAAAGTAACTGTGTATTAAAGAGAATTTAATATCGAATTAAATTAAACCTTCAATGTTCTACAAGAATTCTGGAAAAAGTTTTATTTAAAAAAAAGTCGAATTTGGTATCGGTCGGTCGAATATTTCACTTTTGATTGTTTACTCACTTTTGTTTTCAATCTGTCAAAGCAAAATGATAAAAGGCAGTTTTTGTTGACTTTGATGGTCATTATTGAATTACTATCATGTCGCTAACACAAGATGAATGTACACGTATAGTCACTTTGTTACAAGAAGGCAGAAGTCAGAGATATACAGCAAGAAGAACAGGCGTGTCACTATCTACGGTGCAGAGGGTCCTCCAACGTTTCCTACAAACTGGCAGGAACCTTCGAAGACCAGGAACCGGCAGGCTGAGATGTACTACGGCTAGAGAAGATCGATTTATTGTAACAACAATGCTCCGAAATCGGCATCTCACTGCAGTTGAAGTCAAAAACCAACTTCGGGAGACCCGAAGAGATGACATCAGCGAGTGGACTGTAAGGCGGCGGCTTCGTGAAGCTAATTTGACCCCACATAGACCGACAAATGGCCCAAAACTTGACAGAGGGCATCGAACTGCAAGGAAACTTTACGCACGCGAATACAGGCGATGGGGTGCCGAAGAATGGGCAAGAATTATGTTTTCTGACGAATACAGATTTATGCTCTATGCACATGACGGGCGGCGAAGAGTTTACAGACGGCCAGGTGAACGTTTTATTCCAGCCTGTTTTGAAGAAAAAGTTGCTTTCGGCGGTGGGTCTGTTATGGTTTGGGCTGGAATCTCTTCAGAGAGTCGCACGCAATTAGTTTTGATAGAAAATGGAACGTTAACTAGTGCCAGGTATGTGGAAGAGATTCTTAATGAGCATGTATATTTAATTAATATGGGTGAAAACTCAATGTTCATGCATGACAACGCCAGGCCACACACCGCACAGATTGTGGAAGATTATTTTGAGGAGGTTGGCATCAACACTATGAACTGGCCCTCGAGAAGCCCGGACCTAAATCCGATTGAGCACGTATGGGACGAGCTCGGAAGGCGTGTAAGAAATCGAAACCCCGCCCCAGCTACACTTAGAGACCTGAAACAGGCGTTAGTGGAAGAATGGGCTAATATCCCGCAAGAACGCATAAGAAACTTAATAAACAGTATGCCCAATCGTTTAGAAGCTGTAAGAAGAGCCCGAGGAGGCAATACGAAGTATTGATATGTTTTACTTTTTTTTTGTTTTTAGTTTTGTGTGTGAGGTTGGTACCGGTTGCTATGTTAATTAAATAAACAAGTGAATATCATCTCTAACTCTTGACGTTGTTTTATTAACTATGCATTTATCTATAATATACAATTTAATTCAGGCTCCTAGCTTTATTATTTTAGGAGATATTATAGTTTTTCGTACTGACCCGAATTATTTGCACGCGAGTGTATTTATACACTGTGTTTTTTTATTTCCGGTAATTTCAGGGGTATATTCCTGAGCTTAACTTAAGTATATGCTCAAAGACGCCATTGTCCTAATTAGATCCAGTTCTGAGGATGATTTATGTCTTTCTAACTGTGCAAACCTACATTTAAATTTTTTTTTTACTCTGAGAACCCGCTACAAAATGATGCACCTGTGTGTTAAGACTGTTAAGTCAATACAATATGCTTCCTTTGTATCTCAGGCTGTTAATGTTCGAAATTAAATTACATTGACATGTCTAATTTTCAATTGTTTGGTTTAGAGATAGTTTGAGTCCGGAAAAAGTCCATACAAAGTAATTTTTATCCCAAAATAACAACTCTTGAGGGGCTGAAAAGTGGGTTAAAAGTTAGTATGGAGAGTTATTCATAGTTAAATCGATTTAGATGGTATTAAGTACCTATGAACATAGTTTGAGGGTGAAACATAATAAGCTAGTGGTAATAAAAAGCTGTAAAAAATACAAATGGGAGTAAAATTCAATTTTGTTCCCTGTAGCGGAAAAGTAAAGGAAGGAACATCAAAAAGGATACCTATTACACATTTATCCACTCCTACTTAACGCCATCTGTGATCCAGTTAGACAAGTTTAGCAACATTGTACACAATGTATCATGCATACTAAATACTAATTCTACTAAGCTGATCCTTCGCACACCTTATTACCAAGATATAAGATGTATAATGATCAAATAGTTATTCTGTTACTATAGCGTGAGACACGCACCGCACATCACTGGTTACCAGACTGTGCATGCTGTATGCGACATCTAAACTTACATGCCGTTACACCGTTCTGCAGTACGAGTGTCGATGTCGTCGTAACACAATGCTATCTTCGGTCTAGTAAGAAATTGAAACTTCGTAGTTTATAGTTAAATAGTACTAAGGCATAGCTTCACGGAACGAGGTTTACATAAGTCGCCATCGCCTATGGAATTAGCTAAGCCGTAGGCAAACACTATTATGCCTTTAGCTTTTCTAAACCACGCCGAAAGGTCGATTATAAATTAAGGAGATACTTACTAGTTTTTTTGTTAAATCAAATACTAATATCTAAAACATGGAAAAAATAACCAAGCCAAGGTGACTGTACTATAGGTACAGTACAGTACACATTACGTAACACTTATTTTTCTACTCGTCGACTATAATGTATAGTTTATTTATACCGTATGTATCAGAACGAAAGGCAAAGAAAGAGACCCATTAATGTTTAGACCATAAATATGATTATGGTGCCGGGCTTATGCAAATTTAGCATCTTTTAATGGAAGTGAAAACAAATAAAATAATAAACAATTATTTTAATACCTCCTGTATTATTTATTTACAGTGTGATCATTATCAATGACAACAAATAAAATGAAGTAAATGTCATAAAGGTCAGCTGATAACGTTAGACAGCTAAAGTTGAGTGCACACTCACGTATTAAATGCGATGCAGTTCGATGTGCCGGCCGCCGGTACGTAAACATCTGAGCAAGCGACGACGCGACGATTGCTTTCGTGTACTTTTCGCAGCAAATGCGGATTTTGTCCGACACGGTGTCTAATTTTATCAAATGCTTGAATTATCCGTGCTTGGAATTCTTCGCGAGTTCGTGATTCCGTCCATCGGCACCGGCGGGTTGTTATTTCGCAGTCGGATAAGTGTATTGACGATCACACGGCCGTTGTTGGGTTGCCCACGTGCGGGAAACCTCTCCGCGTACAGACGAAGAGCGGCATTCCTGTTTCCCCTACACTCTCCGTAAAGAAGGATTATATCCACAAGTTCCTCCGCAGAAAAAATTAAAGGCATTATCAGTAATTTTTAATTTAAATTTCTATTTATTAGATTTTCTTTTTATCTGGCAGACGAATGTCAAACTCTGACTTGAAGTTTAACTTCAAAAGGAAAAAAGTCCAATTAATTGATTTAACCTGACCTCTTTCAAAATAAAAATAACAAGATGACAAATTTAATGGAACGTCATAATTAATGTCAAAGTGAACTACAATATGATATGCGAAATCCCTGTTGTAAATAATAATGACATGATAACAAAAATAGTCCTTAAATAATAATTTCAAGAAGTGGTTAGTGTTTCGAATTTATTAGGCTTATCAGTATCTGGTCATAGTTGAAATTGCAGTAATCAGATATGATATGGATTGGTTTTAATTAGTTTGTTTACGTTTATAAACTGACGTCTTACTGTTTCTACAGGCTGTTACAGGAATTTTTAACCGACTGCAAATAAGAGGACCCAACGTCATGTTGAGATTGAGCAAAGTTAAAAAAAGCAGATAAAAGTTATTAGTAAGTATTCTATTAGAACATAATCCACTTTACCATCAACCAGGCTTCAGCTTTGCCTTACGTTCTGATACATACTGTATACCACCTACTTTTCTGTTAATTTACAAAGGTTTCCGCTTCCCAAAGGTTGTCTGGAAGAGATCGCTCTTTAGCAATAAGACCGCCAATTGTTTTGCCTCTGCTTTTTTGTTTGTGAATCGTGTATACTTTGTGTCTATTATTTGAGGTGTGCAATAATAGTACATTACTTACCAAGGACTGTAAAAGAAAGAAAACCCGAAATCGCAGGTATTTGTAAACCGAGCCGCAGGCGAGGGTTGTAAATATGCGATAGAGGGCTTTCTTTTTTACTGCCCGTGGTGAGTACACAATTTTACGTCTCCACCTGGCCATAATGCGAGTTTTACCGTACGCGTAGCGTGCGATAAAACTCACATTATGGCCAGGTGTGACGTAAAGAGTATTTATGTTATGTTATATTATAATGCTTGAATTAAGACTGCAGACCGAACTATTAGCACATACTTTTCGACGGAGCTTTTATGGTCGCAAATTTTAGCATCAACGGCTATGCTGAAATGGATTTTCATACAATATTATACAACGGTCGGGGAGGAGTACCGTACTCCTCCCCGTTGTATACTCGTCAGAAATAGCAGTAAAACAGAATTACGATTTAAAACATCAAGACTTCCTTTTCTCACGATCGTGATTCGATCAACAAACTCATCCAACCAACCGCAAACATATAGTGGTACACCTCACAACCACCATCAAATACTACGTTAACTATGACGGCAGTGATAACTGTGTATTACCTATAGTTTCCAAGTTATACAAATTTAACTTTACCGGCATCGATAATCTTGTGTTACGTTTTATTTGTATGATGTACAAAGTTATGCTTGCGGTTAATAACACGTACTGTTACGTTTCCAGTGAAAGTAGGAAACAGTTATGCAATGTGTTTGTTTTGAGTGCAACGTTATGAATAAGTAAGTGGCTTATTGTTGCTGCTTCGATTCCTTGTTGTTCAAATGTTGCTGTCACTTTCAACAAACTTTTTTTACGACAAACAAGTATTCCGCCCGCTTGATTTTAAGGGACCACTGCAGCCTATGGGCGCTTGAAACTCCAGTGGAGTCACACGCGCGTAGCGTTTAATATAGTACACATTTAGGAGTCACTGTTTGATATGGGAACAACTATCTCTTGACTTGCTCTTAGCATTAAAACATAATGTAGTTAAGTACTTATAGACTACATATAGTACCTAGGTACTTAATTCTAATCAGCCTTCAGTCAGTAGGTACAACGAATTAAGGCTCCCGAAATTAGCCCTAAAATTCCCTATCTCTGTGTCTAGAGTTGAAACGTGCGTTCCCCCAATACGGACAGAATTAATACATGCAACGCGCCTAATTTTAAAACACGTTTCAATAGCTGATAGCATACCGTAACTAGACTACATAATTTAGTCGGTTTCTTTATACCCCTTCAAAAAGCGCTGGAGGGTAACAAACGTTTATATTGTACTTAGGGCCTTTTGGAAATAAGCAATAATCACAATGTGAGACCTATTGAAAATTTAATAAGACCATCCCGTTCAATCTTCGTATTATTATTACCATGGCAGATCTATGGCTAGTGTGTCTATGACCATCCACCTCCTTTGAATAAAATGGTATGGTATATGCGTAATTATTTAACAACTAAAAATCGTGATTTAACAATCAAAGTTTTGATTGGGTTAAATTCAATTTTACAATAGTTAAAAAATATTCTCCTATAATGGTTTTCCGTTTTAGAAAAAAACAGCATGTTACTTCTACAGTAATTTCTGTCTTTTATTCGGTTACCTACATCAACCGTATCCATCGACTATGAAATTGAAGTTATTAAAAAAAAGAATCGCAAGCCGGCGGTATTAAACGATCTCTTGCCGCCTATAAAGAACCTACGCAATGGATAAACGCAATAAAAAAAACCTTTTTTAACAGAACGACAATGCAAAAAGTATGGTAAAGAATGCCTCTCTGTACGCAATGCTACGGGCAGGTTATACCATTGTTTTAATACTATAATACGATAAGCCGTTTATTTAAAAAAAGAAAACATTTGTGCCATTATCTTTGCTTACGAGATAGAAAGAACCAGATTAAATGTAACTCTGAGAGCTAACACCTATGCGTAATCGATGTGCGGACGTATACTGGTTCATCAATAGAGTGCTCGTTTTTATATGCAAATGCAACAGCGGATCAGGTCCATACAAAGTTAGCATTGCCGCCAAGTTAAGCATCGGCCTTATCTGATCCTAGTTGAATAGTTCACAAGATGTTCTTTTGTTTATTTTTGCAGATGAAAATATAAGTTGGCCTGGCTATTAAGTTTTTCTTTAAAAAAAATAGGATGTCTGATTATCTATTTGTAAGTCATTGCAGTAAGAGTTATAATTGGTTGGGCGGCCGTTATTAATGTTTTAAGATTGTAGGGACAATTTGAATCTATATTTAAATTACAAGCAAGAGTAATAGTAGAATTTTTATTCATACCGATATCAGGGGATATGGTGTAGAATCTGACCGTTGTCGGGGTCTTCTGATGTTTTGAGGTTATACACAGAATGGAAAGGACCATTAAAAAATAATTTTAAACCTGTTACAGGCCAGTTCTAATAAAAAAAATAACTGGCCATTTGATTGCTAGATTTCCGCTACTTATTCTTATCTGTGAATGAGATCACCCGCCTATGGTTAGGCTCTCCACAGATGCCCGGATTTCCATGAGTGAATTTTTCGTTTCAACAAATCCTTCAAATGTTGTGTGTTTGTGTGTGTGATGAATGAGTATATATCTAGGTATTTTAAGGCCAATGCCTTGCCTCTTTTTACGTGCCCTAACTGTTTGAGATCGTCTATTACATATTTTATGACTCGATATAACACAAAAAAAAATCCTTCAAAAATTTTTTTAAACATGTTGGTTATTTTGGAACTTTGGGAAAATTGGGACTAATTACGCTGTTGTGTAACGACTGTCTCTTAGAATGTAGTGTTAAAAAATAATATGTGATGGGTTTTTTTTTTTTAAAGGGGCCAAAATTCCTGTTGAGAGTGTTGATGTTGTATATAGTTTTTGATATGTATTGTCTATGTTTTTAAATGATTCTGTTTTCGTTTTTAATATTGAAGTTTGTTGTCAAATAAATTTACTTTAGTACATTTTCTTTACTCATGCTTGTGTTATTCTTTCTTATTTTCTCCCATTTAATTAAACCCCTTAAGATATCGAAGCCTCTATGCGCGATCGAGTTTTTCCCTAGATGGCAGCACCGTGGCGAGGGGTCTAGCTGTCATAATCCACCAATCATGTTGAATCATTATTATTTTTATAATTTTTTATTATACGGCTTTTACTCGTCGTCGATTTTGGCGAGGTGAATTCTGCCAATGTCGAGGTGTATACTTTTGATTTTATTAATCTATAGTAATAAAAATAAAAGCAACGTTGTTCGCTTGAGGCCTTGTTGATTGTAAGGTGATAGCCTCCCTACAAACACGTGGGTGGCCGAGACCCCGGATAACCGTTTGTTCAACTAAAGAGAGGTTACGCGCGTTTTGAGACAAAATTTTCATTAGCTGCACACTTGTTCGTTAGGTCACCGCACAATAAGCTATCAATATTACACACTGAACTACGTAAATGAGCATAAAACCAAAAACTATTCTAAACATGCTGTCGCCATCTTGAGCACAAACGGGTATCTCTCTGAGTCGTTATTGTTTTTGATTGGTGGATTTTGACAGCTGCTGTCAAAAAGACCTCTCGCTACGGTGCTGTCATCTAGTGAAAAGCACGATCGCGGACACCCTCCCTCCGTTTCCTACCTTCATTGCCTGTTCACATACATATGTAGCGAACATCGAAAATTGACTAAGAGCTTCTTTATCGCTTAGCGAGGAAAATATTTGTTTATTTATTTATTTGTTTATTTGTTTGTTTATTTTGGTCAGCACTAACAGTTAAACTAAACATGCTAAACTGTGTTACATAAGATAAAACTTAATATCTAACATGCAACAAAGAAGCTTAGTTAAATTAGACTAATCTTAAATCTAGCGATAAGATTACAGCAAAAGTAAGACTAAATAAAAAACATATGCATTTTCAATATTACAATGTCAGAGGTATAAGAGGTATAAGAACCAACATAAGAAGTGGTACGGAACAAACTATGCAAAACTCAGCGTATTAGACTTTTATAAATTAGAAAAAAACGTCGCCAACTGACATTCAAAGCCCACTGATCAACCACTGATTATAATTCGTTCCTATGGGGAAGGTCGGTGAAAACTTTTTGTACAGGGCGCTGCTCCAAATTCCATACAATGAGAGACAGAGACACATACGATGAGAGAAAGAGGCAGAAGATGAATGTTCCAAGAACGAATGTTCCAGTCAAAAAGCTTTTCTTAGGCAAAAACCTACCCTATGGCGTAAATCTACAGCATTTTAATTTTAGCATATTTCAGAAACGGGTGGATTTCAATTTCGGAGCAATTCGAGACAAAACATTGACTCATTTTCGCGAAAATAAATAAAAACTAGTTCGCGCCATACAAATTAAGCTTTTCTAAGGACCAATGCTGGAGATGTCACTTTGACAGTTGCCTTCCCCATTGCTATGTAAGTACCCAACTACCCAGTGAGCTGACTTTTTTTGGAAACTTCCTCAAGCTGACAGACCTTTTTATAGTCTGGCAAACCAATTCTGTCAGTAGAAACGCGCGGCAAATTCAAAAAACGTACATGTGGCAACCCTTTGTGATGAGACACCGAATTTCATGACGAACATTTCAATTCACATTGAATTTGTTTCTAGTGCATTTCACTCTCTCATCTTAAGCGCGAGTGAGATAGAACTCCTGCAACGTTCCCAATTAAATTTAAATTAATTTGTAAGGCATATGTCAATTGCCTCAACCAGATTATCTGTTGCAGTTGATGACAGATCAGACGAAATGTATCCGTCTCCTTTTTACATACCGTAAATGTCACCTAATGAAAGGGGCGGAAATACCAAATAAAATTAAAAACATAAAATTTGATGATCATTGCTGCTTTTTTCACTGATTCTTAGTGTTGTCATACTTTTGTTCGCTGTACATTGCTACTGCGTTCGTTGGCTGGCCAGACTATATATTATGGTGTATGGATTTGACAAATCAATGAGGTGTTTTTTTTTATTTCAGCGCCATCTGCTAGTTACTTCGAGCTTTTATTAAAGATTATCTTTGTCTGTAGAGAGCCTTAGATACCTTACGGGCTGATCAACGCAACAAAAAGGAATCATCTCGGGCACAGATAATATCAGGTAATTAAAATCTGATTGCAGACAGAGCGTAAGTAAGTTTTTGCTCTCAGAAAAGTGTGTTTGTGTAATAAATACCTATTGATGGTAATTACGATAAAATAAGATATGACTTGAATGCAATGAGAGTTGAGGTCACGCAAACAGCATGAATTGATAAATATAGTTTCGCCAGGGTCTAAAAGGCTTGTTACACTTTGCTTTTTTTAGTGTCCTTACTAGCATCCTAATTAGGATCCTTACTTTTTTTAATATTCATATTCATTTATTTCGTAAATGCACACGTCAAAAGTAAAATTAATACTAGTGAGTTATTACATAATAATAATTTGCAATTTACAGTAATAAGGATTTAAATTTTTTTATTATGTTTATACAATAGTCAAACGATGTCAATTCTGATTACAATAGCCACACAGTTATAATTAAGTTAATTTTATGTCACGTAGTTCTCGAGTTATTATATTCTAGGCTTTGTATATACTTAGGGATGGCATTATACAATTTTGGTCCGATTACAAGTTATTTTGGTAGAATTGGTTAGTCTGCAACTAGTCGTTGCTAGTATTCCTCGTTTCCTTTCTCTTAGATTTATTTACTTGCTAAATGTAACCGCATTTATCCTAGTTACCTTCCTAAAAAAGTTAGTGACTAAATTTTGTCAAGTGTATTTAGCAAGTAAATTTACTATTAAAAAAAGTTAGGATCCTAATTAGGATACTAGTTAAGACTAAAAAAAGTAAAGTGTAACAAGGCTTTTACGCTAGTACCCTCACTACTATACTGTAGAAGGGATGAGTATAGTTTAGTAAAAAAAAAAACTGTTCACCTAGCCAGTATTTTAGTTTGTTTTTTTTAAATTCTACTTAGGTAAGTAGTTGATTAAAATTTAAAATGACGGTCATAAAGCTTACAGCTTTTTTTAAATGGCATGGCGCTCGTGGCGCATTCAGCCAAACGCTCAGAGCTTCGTGTTGGCATTTTGGATGACATCACTATGACTCAATGGCGTTTAGTTTTAAATATGGAATTGGTTTTAACGTGATGTCACAAAGTGCTAGTGTCCGGCCATAACAAGTTTTCACGCCAAATGCTAAAGTATGGTGGTTCCATACATTATTACACGGATACTTTTTAGCTGCTATCTGTAAGAGTTCTTGGGTGCAATCCCATTAAGAGGCCTTATTCCCAAAACGGACGAATTTTACGAAATGCTTCATTTTCTTCGAAGGCTATGGCGAAATTACTAGGCTTTTTGAAATCAACTAGTGATGCATATAATGGTTCATTTTTTTATCTAGACGGCCATTGGAGCAAATATTACATTTTAACGAGTAAAATACGAAAAATATTGGTTGTCTTGGAAGGCCTTTCCGAATTTTCCAGTTAGATGTACCGTTCATTTCAAAATTACGCAAAAACGGGTAACAATTCTTATTAAATTTGAATAAAAATCTATTGAGTATGTCATGTATGAGACGGCCATGGAAATAAAAATAGAAGATTCATCTTGGATAATAGACAAAATACCTTCTGATTATATGCCAGTTTTTTGATGAAAACACGGTTACATTTCATTTTTTCCACGAAAATCCTGTAATATTTTGCCCTCAAAATATTACCATAGCAAAGTTAAACTATATTTCTATCAGGAAAAAAAATCATTACCTACTATATTGGTACATTTTAAATTACTATGAATTTTTAAAAATGACCTATAAATCACACTTCACATGACACTTTCTGTGAGAATCGTATTTTTGGGTACTTAATAATAATAAATATGGTTCAAAAGTATTTTTTTGTATTACTAATACTTCAAACTATCATAAAAATTGTATTTTATGCGGCTATTTCCATTAATAGAGTTTTTCGACCTTTTAGGGAATAAGGAGCCTTAATCCCAGTAAGGCCATTTATCTATGTATTACCGCGCTTGAGACGACTATATTGTTAAAAGAACAAGAACGTGGTAAGATACTTTTGACCACCTCATCCGTTTAGCTGCTTTTGCTGCTAACTGTACAAGACTACAACTTCTGGCTGTTTTAGACTGACAAAGGAGTTCGTGCCAAACTTCTCCGATTTTCGGGGAAAAGCATCGACGAAATTATGAAATCTTTGTTAATTTATTTAAAAGTTAGTATAAGGCCATAGCCATTGATATTTCTGTATGTGGGTGCGCCTACGCAGCTGTGATTCATCGCCAACATGGCGTAACAATACAAAGAACCTGCACTAACACTTTTATTTGCATAATACGAAATACAACTGTGATCCTCTTTAATCGTCGTAAAGTGAATCCTTTTGTTAGGGTTTTGTCGGCGACTGATAATATATCTAGACGTAGAACTTCCCAAGTAACACATCAAGGCAGTATAACGGCCGTCTTACAGCATATCTGTATGCTTTTAGCATTTTGAGTTCGTTTTATAGTAGCATTATAAACGTTTATAGTGCTGATATAGGTCTTAAATGGGCACAAATTACCCAGCTTGAGATCCTATACAGGTCATTTAATAGCATTACAGACGCATTATGTCTGCGCTATTAGCATTATCGTTGTCATGGAAAGTGCCAATCGCATTAGAGAAGCATTGGTACGCTCTATTAAGTTGCCAACCGCATTAAAGAAGCATTAATACGGCCAAAAAACTTGCTAATCGCAGTAAAGAAGCATTAGTACTCTCGATTAACTTGCCAATCGGAATACAAAAGCATTATACTAGCATAAGAGTGTAGTAAAATAAACCTTACGTCAATGCAAAAACGTCTCTAACACCGACGGAACAAATGTTATAATACAATGAACGTTGTGATTTAACTACTTTGTCTCGCAATATATAATGGACGAAGACGGTACAAAAAACTGAATGAGTGACACGTCATACATATTTGTTTGCATCCTAACAAAATTTATAAAAGTTTTTGACTCTTTTACGTTATTATATCCTTCAAATATTGCTGCGCAATGTAGTTTACTGTAAATGTGTATATAAGTTTCATTGAAAATTTTCCCGCGCCTTTGATTTATTGTGGTTTTGCTATAAAATATTATAAAAAGATATGCGTCAAATAAACAAAACAATTGTGTAATCCTCGTATAGAACGAGTTTTGCATTATTAACATAATAGTGTTGGTTGAGCAGTCTTAAATTAAGTAATTTCATTATTATATAGGTATTTTCCTTGTATAAATAGGTCCGCATGATTTTATTTTTAGGTTATAAATTATTTACAAAATGGCGTTGGTCTATATAGACGGAGAGCTAGCCACGTCAGATATGACACAATAATGAGAGCAACCAAACCCCTCTAGTCAGTTTGGTATACTATGCTTATTTCTAGATCTGGACATCTGGCAGCTTTAAAGTGGTGGAGGTCACAGAATGCAAACCATTTCAAGAGAATAAATCCTAGAGATCTGGGTTTGATGCAATATTATGAGAAACTATACAAATACTATACAATATTAAGAGAAATTATACAAAAGTTTATGTTGGGAGAAAGTAGTGCCAAACAATGTATAATAAAATATAGTTCATAGTTTGTCGCCTACTGTTTTTGTTTCCGTAATAATCATACATCGGGGTTTTCGATGCGGGAACGATTTGAGAAAGAGTAGAGATAAGAGTAGAGGTAGGTTAGTCTGAGAAAATATCATATTATGCCTAATGAATAACTGGACTGAACCTCTCTGTAAATAGCATACACACTATGATACGAGCTTTTTTTCTTAGAGGCATGTTTGTATTGACTATTATATAGTATTTTAAAAATGCAATTGCATATCCGAAATTTATTAATTAGATCTACCTAAGACAAAGACACGGTATAATAAGTATCAAATATTAATTTTGACGTCCGATATTTATGAACTATTTGGTTTACTGAAGAGGTTGACAATGATCAGTCATTACATGAATTAATAAAAAAATACTTGAAAAAATCATAGGTATATGTACCTACAATATATATACATAATAGTCAGCTATTACATATAAATTGTATATACCTATGATTTTTTCGATCAATTATTCATTAGGTAGAAACCTGCTAGTGTACATTCTGTTTTTTTAGTTAATGCCTACTCTTTGGCTAATATCAAACATTCCCGCACCGAAAACCCCGATGTATGGTAATAATACACAATATTTTTTGGTCTAACGTTTTTTTTATCGATTTTTGACCAGTTTTGAGTCGATATTCCAACATATTCACTATAGATAGAATTATAAGGCAAACGACTATCGGTTCTTGAATCTTTTATCTCCATTCTGTAGAGCCGGATTTTGAAATAAATGAGCCGTTATTTTTTATGATATTTTTAAAATATGGTCTAAAAAACACTTTTATCGATGTTCGAATGGTGTAAAGAATCTTACATATACGTAATCTACATATTAGGGTTCCTCTTTGATGGCTCTAAAAACTGTAGAGATTTTAATTTTTAACTAATTAAAACAAAATTTATGACCATAAAACCACTTTTTTAGCCTAAACCGGTTCGACTTTCATGTCAAATATCTCGAAGACAATGAATATTGAAGTAAATATAGGATACTATATTGTTTAAAGCCGTTACTGATAATATGATAAGCTATATAAATCATTAGAAAACTAAGGGAATCAGATCTAAGGCCGTAGGCGCCAGGGAGCCCCTTAAAATATAGGCCCTGTCCTTTATAACTGAGACAACTTCGGCAATTTTTACCTAGTTTGGTATTACTATTTTCCAATTAAAACATTTTGCTAGTCTGTCACTGTGACCTCCACCCATTAAAAGCTGCTAGATGCCAGGATCTAGCAATAAGAATAGTATAGCAATCTAACCAGACGGGTTTTGTAGCTCTCATTATTGTGTCATATCTGACGTGGCTAGCTCTTAGTCCAATAGCAGCTCAGTGACCCTTAAAAATGCCTTATTTATGCCTACAGCATTACACGTGAATAATTATGCTATTAAACAACATTAAGCATTATATACTACTTAAAATTGCTATTGTAAACCCTAACCCCCTTATTCATAAACGGCCACTAAAGTTAAGAGGTCGCTGATAATCGTTTGTCCCTTTCCCTCATATTGGTTGGATGGAAAGGGACAAACGATTATCAGAGGCCTCTTAACTTTAGTAGACGTTTATGAATAAGGGGGTAAGGCACTAAAACAGCTAAAAGCTGTATGGGGGCTGTTCATAAATTACGTCATCAATTTTTGATGATTTTTACCCCCCCCCCCTCCCTAAAATCATCCAACCCTCCCCCTGCCAAATAAAGTGACGTCATTTAAAAAAAATGCGTTTTAAGCTTAATTGTAAAATAAAAAACTATTTAGTAGATAATATTTTATAGCATTAAAAGTTTATAGAAACACGACTTTCATTCCTTTTTTTACACATTGATGATGTGATCTTCGGAATGACTTTATAAATGCTATTGTACACCATAAGGCATTAAAAATAGTTGAAAGCTGTATAGCGAATTTACGTGGCATTATAATGGCTAATATTCATGCTCTTAAACAGCATTAAGCATTTATTTATGCTATTGTAGAACCTAAGGCACTAAACCAAACCGAAGCATTAGTGTAGCAAACCAAAACGCAACTGTACAGCATTCAGCTGTACAGTTGCATGTTGTTCGCTGGACTAAAACTAATGGCTAAACAAAAGCATTTACATACGCCATTATACAACCGTTATACAGCGTAAAGCATCATAAAATGCTATTGTAGAACCTAAAGCACTAAAACAGCTGAAAGCTGTATACCGGATTTACGTGGCATTATAATGGCTAATATTCATGCTCATAAACAACATTAAGCATTTATTTATGCTATTGTAGAAGCTAAGGCACTAAACCACACCGAAGCATTAGTGTAGCAAACCAAAACGCAACTGTACAGCATTCAGCAAGGCTCTACAAAAGCATTTAGATATGCCATTATACAACCGTTATACAGCTCAAAGCATCATATAATGCGACAAGTTGCTCGGTGAACATATATAAGAGTTTATACGGTCCTTAAGTTCGAAATAAGTTAACTATTCATATGTTATATTATAATGCTTCCTGTGTTACTTGGGTTCAAACAAACCGTCAGCGTGAAACTGGGAAACAACTGGATATACGCATGCTCACTACGCTGCCAATCAAACGCGTCAAAATATTAGTCTGTTTTCAATTACAACAATTACTTACAATACGATTGGTCAATCGCAAAATGATTTTGCTGTGATTCGTCGTAGAACTGACACTTGAAAATGACAAGGCAACAGTGACATTATTAGTGAACGATTTCATAAAATACAGAGCAATTTTCGAATTATAAATTTTGTTGTAAGAGGTTTGAATTTTATTTTAAAGTAAACAAGCAGATACTTAGTCACTTTACTGATTACTTGCTTAATACGTTTACCGCAAGACTTTTATGTCACACCAGGCGCGGATCCAGGATTCCATTCAAGGGGGGGCAATTTCCCTGTTGCGCCTTTTAGTCTACAACTATTTGAATAAAGGTTATTTTATGATAATACTTCGTTTATATAAACTAAATTTAACGGCCTCCTAGCCTAGTCGGTCGTGACCCTGCCTAATTATTTTTGTGTTTATCACGGATATTTGTTCCTGAGTTATGGATGTTTTCTTTGAATTTAAGTATTTATCTGTATCTATCTATTATATATATTGTCGCCTAGTACCCGAAGCACAAGCTTTATTGAGCTTTACTGTGGGACTAGGTGGATTTGTATAAGATTGTGCCATAATATTTTATTTATTTATTTTATAAATACTATTTCCTTATACCACATCAAATGAAGCAATTGACATCGTCTGTCACACTTCAAAAACTGATGATTTTGCAGTAAATTCATGCTCAAATAAGACTTGAATTGTATTTTTTTTTACAAATCCAGTTATTTTCAAAAGTTGTAGTTTATGAGCAAAATCGATCCTTACATTTAAAGCCCATGATCAGAGGCATACTGTATACTATTAACTTTATCTGCGTGTTATGAAAAATGAGATGTAAACATGTGCATTTAACTTAAATCAAAACATTTATCTCATTAAAAAGTAATAAAAAAATATTGTAAGAAGTTTTAATGGTTGTTCAAAAGTTGGCATAGCACCATCCCCATATAAAATTATCCGGTAAAATAAATTTATAATCATATGTTTTCGGCTTAACTTACGTATGATCAGTGAGCCCGTCTTTTTTATTATGTTTTCCAGTTCTACTCTGACACCATTTTACGGCGCAAGAAGGCATGTTTACTAAATTATTTAATTTTTTGATAAACTTCAGTACCACCGTGTCACTGAACCGCCATTTGTAAACTAAACGGCTTGGCGGCTCAGTTTGTAAGCCCCGCCCCCCGCGGCTCACTTTTTGTGGGGTCATTTTTCAGAGCTACTTCTTTGTCTATATATTATCAGTCGCCGGGTTTTGTAGACAAACGCCGCTAGAAGCGTGTTCCCGGCTTTTGCCATGGCTCAATTGCAGCTGGAGTCCGCTTGGCAACCTAATCCCATGAATTAGGCACTAGTTTTTACGAAGGCCCTCTAACCCAGAGGATTGTATCCCCATAATTGAGGGAGGAGGAGACATTTAATCCCAATAATATTGTCGTGCAAGGTTGCTAGGTACCGAACAGGTTTTTAAATAATTCGCCAGTCACAATATTATACAATGTTATATCAGTTTAGAAGACTTGCAAAAAAATAAAATCACTCCGAAGGTCACTATATCAAAACGAGTCGCAGTCTTAAAAAACTCCATAACTTTTTTGTCACCGATATCAAATTAAGCACCTAAGTCCTCCTAAGTCACGTCCAAGCATCCTGGCTACTTCGTCCAAAAAAACTATTCGTCGGTCATCGCACTCTATGCTTTCTTAAAAATATTTTTTTTTTAACATGGCCGCGCCGGTTTCGGGAAAAGCGAGTTCTACATTCAAATTTGGCGTGTGTACACAAGTGTTCTGTTGTGATACTTGCCTAATTTAGGTGAAGCCTCGATGTTAAATATATTTTTTTACGGCTGTGGACGTTGTGTATTCACGTGAATGTTGAATGTGTGAATAATATTAAACTCCGTAGTTTTGTACGCCATTGCAATTATCTTGTCAATTTCGGCGTTACGTACCGCTGACCACCCCCCGTCAATTGTCACCGAAACAGGCGCTAGGGTGGGCACAGGCTGGTGTGACTGGTGTGAGGAGAACTCTATGGTCGAAAATTTACTATCTGTGGCCTATTTAAAGCTACAATACAAGTGACAATTTACAAGCGGAAGTCTCTTTCAAACCCTGTTTATAAAGAGATTATATAGAGGCCACTGCTCTCTATCGTTCTTGACATGTTTTGCGATATAAAGGCAAATTATAAATTTTCGGTTTTTCTCGTTTGATTTCCTCGATCAGCCCTAAATGACCACCAACTAAATGTTTAGTTATTTGTTAAGATTATGTAATTACTTAGCAATAATGCCTTTCTAATTATAAAAAATTCTCGTTTTCATATTTATCGAGATAAAATATACAGGATGATTCATGAGACGTGAGCAGGAACAACCCTACACACTTAGTTAACGATAATGAATCGACCGCCATCATGTTTAAGTGAAACAATAACGCCTTTCAATTTTTTTTAACCTTTTTGTTTCATAGAAATTTTATTCTCTGTAATCATGGTCACCCCACATAAACAAATCAATAAAGATAAAACCTCTTTGACAATCATGACAGCACTTTGATCATGAAAAATAAAAAATAAAAATTAAGTGAGATACGATGTTTCAAAAGTAACCAGACATCAATTTGACACATATCACAGAAAAACAAGAGAATATCAGTACTCGACGGAGTATTCTAATTGTAGAGTGACCATGCGTGTCGTAAATAATTTCAAACATTTTATTTTTAATAAAAAAAAATTTTTTGCGCTTATCACACTAATACTGATATCAAACAATAGCTTATTTTTAACTGAATCCGTAGTATTAAGCCTGCTCACGTCTCATGAATCACCCTGTATAAGAGCAAAATTAGAGGCATATAATATGACTGATATTTTAATGACATTACGTTTGATTGAACTTTCAAGCGTGTTTAAACGTTATATTGGGCTACTATCAAAAGAACCAATGAAATATTCAATGATGCATGCAACTCAGAGTTTCTTTGCCTAAGTATTATTAGTGTTTCTGTTCCTAGCGCTAAAAAGCTCCAAGCTTTATGTAGCTGACTGTACAAGCATAGCCACTTACCGAGATCAAACGCAATTCAAATTAATCGTACGCCCTCGGGTCCCTAAAAATGGGCCCAAATAGCTCCTTCGAGCTATCACGACCAAGCTTGCGTTACTGAAAATATGACCTTATTTCGTTAATATTACGATTATTTTTACACACGCGTCTATGTTAGATGCGATGTTTTTGAAGTTATAATAAGCATGTTCCCGATTATGTATAGCAATAGAAATTGCAACCTTATGTCGTATGAGGTAAGTTTATTTACGATTGTAGTGTTTGTGTAAGATGTGATGTTTTGGAAGTTGGATTGCGCCCGTTGCCACTTAGGCAAATAACAGGGAGAGCTGATAGATGACCAGACTATAGCTCTTTCGACTGACTTGAAGGTTTCGACATGCCAAAGGCGTTTGGACGTGTTCTTTTCGTTTTTGCATGTATTTTTTTTGCAATATTTGTATTTACCAAGGTTTAAACTAAAAGGAGATTAAAAGCTAAACCTTGACTGACATTCCCGATACAAAATCGCGTTCCCGTACTTAATCTGGGAAAACTACCTTGCCATCTAGCAGTGGCTGATCGTCCATGAACACGATTCCCACCGGCTTCCCTAATTTTCAGACACTGAGTACTCACGGAGAAGAAGAAAGCCATATTAGCTCCGGATTGCGTGAAAAATGGTTTGACGGGCCGCCACTGCCATGTAGGTACCACGTGCGTACGCCAGTTCTTGGGATTTATTTATCAGGATTGGGTTATGAAGCGAACCCCAGGCTCCATTAGGCCGTGGCAAAAAGCCGAGACAAACGCTAGGAGGAGAATGATCAGAATGTTATGAAAGATCTCTTACCATTCGGACCATTATTTTATCATTTTAACTATAAATCTATGCTTACACCCATAGAAATATAAAATAGGAAGACGTGGTCCCACGAAGATAGAACTGTGATTCCATAATAAGCCGCGGTCTCGTGCACACACACTCACTTTTGACGTTTGAATTGAACCAATCACCGCTCGGTCCACGAGTTGTATATGTGTGCGTGTCGCGCGTAAACACTACGAGGAAATAGCTTATTATGGAATCACAATTTTGTCTTCACTATGGTCTTCACGGCACCGCGTCTTCTTATTTTATATTATATGTCTATGCTTACACCCAACGTACTGAGAAACTTTAGGAGTACGTACCGGAGCTGAAAACAATGCAGTAAATAACAATTTTATTACTACTAAATAATGGTCAAGATACAGACTTACAAGTTAATCTCACTTTCCAACTTACACGTTTTTGCCGATAAAAATAATCATTAAACTTAATGTACCTACAGCAGACCTCTATCACTAGACGGAGCATTATAACATTTATAACATTTACAACACTCGCGGTCACCACACAAAACCACTCAAGTATTTATTTATTTAAACTTTATTATTGCTCAATAAAAATAAGTACAAATGGCGGACTTAATACCTCGAGGCATTTTCTACCACAACCATAATAGATAAATACTAAAAAAAAAAATATTTGCAAAAATTTTTTGGGCTAGATCAGGGCTGTTCTGATCTGTGTTGTATGGCGAGATATGGCATTTTGCTGTGCTACGTCTACGTACATAGTAACACGAATTTCAAGATTCAAGATTCATGACATGACGTACACAATATTACATACAAAACAGACAAACAAATCAAAGCTAGCGCTGGTTTCCGTAGGGCCCACTTGGTGATGCCACGACATATAACACAAACTGAAGATAAAAAAAAGTTATATTTAACTCAAACAATTAAAAGGAACGTAAACAACGAATGAACAAACTACCCATGTACAGAAATTTATAAAATAAAAATCACTCAAAACATCTGAACTTTGAGTATGGAACTTGAACCCGCAAACTCTGGAACTAGAACCCGCAAATTCTGGAACTTGAACCCACAAACTCTTGAACTTGAACCCGCAAACTTTGGATTGCCGACCCAACGTGCTACCTTACAAACCGCCAGTTGTAGGTACTGCTCCAATCGCAGAATTTCACAAGAAAAACAAAAATATATCCTATGTGTGATGACGTGCACTGATGACCTCGTGCTCGTTTTAATCCCCATATGTGTTTTTATTTTGGCAGCCGGCGCTTTTGCCGTAAGTTGTACAGATTCAATTATGTATCCGTATCCGATCAGTAAAAGCTTTTTTTAATATATTTTTTAAATTAATGGCTTTTACTCCTTGCCGGTCTTGACGAGGTGAATTGGCTACTTTCCTAAAAAAATATATTTAGTCCGTCAGTCAGATTATCAAAAAATATTGGATACGTATTTTTTATTTTGTCAATCAAACACAAATTGGTAAAGATATAGCCCGTTAAAGTTCCGCGTGACGTCACATTTCAGTACAATTTTTAGTATAATGTGACGTCACGCGGAACTTTAACGGGCTATATCTTCACCAATTTTTGTTTGATTGACAAAATAAAAAATACGTGTCCAATATTTTTTGATAATCTAACTGACGGACTAAATAGAATTATATTTTTTTTACCCAGGAAAGTACCCAATTCTGCCAATGTCAAGGTGTACTTATGATTTTATTCAATTTTTATAAAATAAAATAAAAGCAACGTTGTTTGGTTAAGGCCTTGTTTAGCCTCCTTACAAACACGTGGGTGGCCGAGACCCCGGATAACTGTTTGTTCAACTAAAGGGTGGTTACGCGCTTTTTGAGACAAATTTTTCATTAGCTGCACACTTGTTCGTTAGGTCAGCGCACAATAAGCTATCAATATTACACACTGAACTACGTAAATGAGCAAAAAACAAAAAACTATTCTAAAGACGGCGTGGTCATCTTGAGCGCAAACGATTATCCAGTAAAAGCTTTAGCGCCTGCCGGACCTTTACCAAAATAATGACACATGCGGTATCTGTGCAGTATGCCTAGTCGTTGAAAATAAGAATTATAATTCCATCTGGGTTTATGACGTGCAAAAACAATATAATATGACGGGCTGACGGGCCCGCGGAGCCTTGTGTCAGGGCTGTCTGCAAATCGTTTTTAAAAGAGGCAAACAAGCGGCCAGCCCGTCTAGAAGGCGGTTAACAGCCTATGGACGCTGGTCTACAGGGGTGTCGCTTGCTCGATGTTAACCCTGCTACCGAGTTCCCTCTTCAAGTTGTCTTTGAGTTCTCCCATAAATTGGCACTGCCAAGTTGGAGCAAACTTAGCATAGACGTACTCTACATGCATCTTCTAAAATATATATATAGTTAATTTTTATATTTAGATATAATTTTAAAAGAAACATATATTTTCCAAATGCTGTAGAGCTCCAGTTCGAAGAATTTTTCCAATTTCAACCACTAAGTGGGTGAAAAACGGTTGATACTCTTTAACAACTTCCATCCGGACTAGAGGACAACCAACTACTCTTGGTATGTTTAAAGAAGTTTTTTCTCGGGTAATTTACTAGCTTAGCAGTTGATTATCGATTATCGGGCACCATTCATAGTAATTAACTACTAGAGCTGTCCCTGCGTGTTAAGAATCTGTGTGTGGTGTATTGTTGTGTCACTAAGTTTGTCAGGCTTTAGGTCCAGCGGCAGGACGGCGGCTCCAGCTCTTTAAAATAATAGTTCCACTTACATGGTCTTGGCCACAACCCGTAGCAAGTTGAATTAACTTGCGGCGTGACGGCGAGCGATTTGGGACACCATTTTCTTTTGTTTTTTTTATGCCCTTGTCATTCCCACAATCGAAATGAATCTAATGACACCTCACAAGTCGTAATTCATCAAACTATATAAGCTGTAGAGCGTACTAAAGAAATATACATACCTACATACATCTCGTATAACATTACGTTCGGTAGTCGATTAAAAAGTTAGGTCAAATAAAAATATCTTACCAACATTGACAGCCCTATGGCCCTAACCTACTGATGCATTATCCCTATAATAAAGACGTTTTTATCCCTTTAACCGCATTGTTTTATTTTACATGTTACATTTTAAAACTAAAACAAAAAAACGCATTTGATGAGCCGACGTACAAATAATCTCATTTCATTGTTTTCATTTGAATATGAACTTAATATTAAGTGCTATAAGGTATACTTTGTTTTGTGGGTATGAGAGAACAAAAATATATTAGTTACTTGATATAGGTACTTTGATCTTTTAGTAGCAGTCCCGTCGTTTCTTATCATTTGATTTATATTTTGTCTTTCATTAAAGATAAAAACTGTATTCCCACTCGTAAGAGCTTATTCTTTAAAACCAGTGTGCAAAGTTTCATTTTATCCACTAGATTGGAATGTAACACAATTTAGAATGCAAACTTTGAGTAGCTGGCAAAATGGTCTTGTAAGCGACGATTTTATAATTATTTACGTTTTATTGGATTTAAAATAACAAATAACTATTTTATAATTTTAAGAAGCAATTTTAACTTTAATTGGTATTGCCAGTTTTTACTGCACAGACGGTTAAATAATAAGTCAATCCTTACAGTCGTTTCAACACATTTTATGACCCATAAAGTCAGTTTAGGCTGTAAAATGCATTGAAATGACAGGTTTGAATTGCTGGGGATATAGGATAAATTAATGTTAACGTTTGCTCTGGTAGCAGGGAGATGGAAATAGCGTCTATTGGAAAAACCATTAAGTATGGTTATGTGTTATGTTATTCTTAAACATCTAACAATTTCGAAATGCCACTGAGAATTAGGAACATGCATGATTTTTTGGAAGACGTCATTCGATTCTATTTCCCTGTAGATTCAAATGTCTCTAATAAACCTACTATCTATAATAGGCCTGAAACATCAAAAATGTGAAAATACGTTAGGCGTCTGCACCGCGCGTCAAAACGCCCCATACAAAAAGTGTGACGTTTGTGACGTCACCGACCTCAAAGTTGCAGAAAACTGTTTGGAAATGGTTTGGAAGGAACAAATTTTTGGTAGATTTTTGTAATTTTAGGCACGAAAAAATACGTTTAGCTATATAGTTGTCGTACATTTTTTTGCTTGTTAGAACATAAGTAATCGAACTGAGGTTTCGAAAATACATTTGAGGTATTAAAAAAATGCCTAAAATTTTACGTTTTTAAACCGCAATATCTTTAAAAACTGTTTAAAATTATTACGGATTTCCACTTATTTATATTAATTTGGGGTTGTTGAACGTGTTTATGCAACAAATTCAATTAAATATTTTTCATGCATGTTCTCCAATGTCTGGTTTCTCTGTCATTTCTAATGTGCGTTTTGAGTTGACAAAATTGAACAGCGGTTCGCTTATAGACGGAGAGTCAGATATAACACAATAATGACAGCGACGAAACCTCTTTCGTTAGTTTGTTATACTATGCTTATTTCTAGATTCGGACATATGGCAGCTGTAAAGTGGTAGAGGTCAAAGAATGCAAACCACTTTAAGAATAAAAAATCTTAGATTTCTGGTTTAGATGCAGTATTATGAGAAATTATATAAATAATTAGATTACATCATTGCCAAAACTTTCTAATGGGGGAAAATAGTCCAAAATGACGTATAATGTAGTTCATAGTTCGTCGCCTACTGTTTCTCTTTCCGAAATAATACGCAATGTTTTTTGTTCTAATGTTAAAATATAGGCCTCGTCCTATAAATAAGACAACTTTTTAAGGCAGTTTTTAATATTTTGGTATTACTTTTTACAACTCAAAATTTTGCTAGGCTGTCACTCTGACCTCCATAATAGACCTCCACCCATTAAAAGCTGCCAGATGTCCAGAATAAGTAGTCTGTTTAGGTACAATATTGTATAATGTAAACTCTACAAATTAGACGGCAGACGGCATTGTGAAGTTAGTTTTATAGATACTAAGACCAGGCGATGGTTTTGGTTATGTAGGTTAATAATCTCGCCTTATTACAGCAGCTACCTGTTTAAAATAAAATAAAACCGGCCAAATACGTGTCGGACCACGCATAATGGAGGGTTCCGTACCTCCAATAGAATAAAAACCAAACTAATACCAAAAGGTCGTATCTGATGCCTATGGAAGAAGTTTTTTAGAGATAACTCAAAAATGGCTGACCCGATATAGTTAAACATAATCGGCGCATCTTCTCAATTTTTTTAATATTTTTTGTACTTACGGTTCAAAAGTTATAGGACGAGGACACAATTTTTCTGACTTTTGACGTAATTATTTCTGAAAGGTAACGATATCTGTTATGTTACGATATAAAAATATTTGTTAATATAAGACCTATCGATTGACGTGCAACACGTTGATATTTCGTAAAAAAAAATCTCGCCTAAAAATATTTTCAGCAATTTATTAACTAAAATAGCGGCATACAAAATGTCTAAATTTTATTAAGATATCGTTTATAGTTACCGAGTAAAATAACTGTGACATAAGGACGGACGGACAGACGGACATGACGAAACTGATAAGGGTTAGGTTTTTGCCATTTTGGCTACGGAACCCTAAAAACGCATTAGGGTAAATCAGTTCAACCGCTTTAGCGCTATTAAAATTATAACACCCCTCTTTTTGCGAAGGGTTTAAAAATAGGAGCCAATGACTGTCACTCTTCAATGACAACCACTGGGTACTATAAACTAGTTACAGAGGTATTGAATCTGGCATAGCGAAGGTGAAGGACCTAGGAGCGAGTCCCGTTGCGCGCACACAGACACATGGATACCGTACTATTTTACATATTACTATTTTATTGTGTGCGGTTTGCATTTTTGAAATAAGAAGGATTGCTAAGTGCGAAGGGCTATACCCGTCAGTGAACAAGTCGAATTAAAAATATGGATGGTACAAGGAGGATCGGTCTCTGTTATAGGAAAACGGTTGAAAAAGTGTCCAGCGGTAAGCACTCAACAATAGTTCCAAATATCTCCGAGTTGAGCATTTGAAATGAATTACGGATATTTAATACTTATATGACATTCTAAATAAAATTAATATTCAGTGTTTTTTTTCTCCGCAAATATTTATTTTGAAAATATGTATGGATTTAATTTTTTTATATCAAAATTAATTTAATCAAAGGGTTTAGCAGGCTAAGGAAGGACGTGTGGCCCCTGTGAGGAATAGTTGAATTGGTAAATGTCAATTGTTTGTCGCCTCATAACTAGTAATCACTCCAACTTTCAGCCCTCTATCTTGAACTGTCACAGAGATAATGTCAAAAATGTATTTTTTTAACATTTTTTTTCAAACTCGTATATCTCCTAATCCATAGCAGCCAAAGCATTGAAACAAAATCACAGCTACGTAGTTTGAGTGGGAGTATACCCTATAATTTTATTAATATTTTATACGTGAAAAATAAAAGAAATAAATGTCAATTTATTTTTTGACAGCTCTTTCCAACACGTTTTTTTGAAAGTACAATTATGAAAAAAATCATATAAATTGCTTATAGTATTAGTTACTAGCATACAAAAACTCAATTGATTATATTTGGTGCAACATACTGAAAAAAAAAACTAACGAAAGTATTCAAGTATCAAGAGTAGGCTTCTGAACTGAAACTTCGTTTTTAAGTTTTTTGTTTGTTGCCTAGCAACAAAGGGTGTATTGTTTTTAATTTGACGTATGACTGTCAAAAAAGGTCACTGAACTACTGCTGTGTTAGCATTTGTAACTAATTTTACTAACTACTAAATCAACGAAACGACGGATGTGCTATATGTTTATTATTTTATAAACAAAATTAATTGGTTCCATTATAGTACACGTATTAACATAACGAAATAAATAACTCATTAGAGCAGATATCACAATATAAGTCACTTAGATAATGACTATCGTAATATTCGTCGTCCCAGGCCCAGGTATAGGACAATGTTATCCTGCAGTCATCGCAATATCCTTTTAACATAATATTTTCGTCAGAGAGCGATATCTCAATATCTGGTAAAGACTGTAAAAACAGTTGCTTCGCTATTAACCGTGGCAAGTTGAGCCGAAATATGTTTGATTTTATGATTTCCATCTGAAAGAATGTATATACATGAAGTTTCTGTTTAATTTTATTTACATTTAAAGCTTACTTTCGCCATTATGGAAAAATCGGACTCCTCTTCTACATAACGTGTTGTATATTCCCTTAAACAATCCACTATTATGTTAAATGTGCTAGCGTATAAACTAAGCGTTTGTCGATTCCGAGTAACATAACATTAGACATTATGATTTATTAGGTATGAGCTATCTTTAAATTATACAATACTACTATACAATTTATACGCTAGCACATTTAACATAATAGTGAATTGTTTAAGGGAACGTATATACAACACGTTATGTAGAAGAGGAGTACGATTTTTCCATAATGGCGAAAGTAAGTTTTAAATGTAAATAAAATAAAAAATAAAACAGAAACTTCATGTATATACATTCTTTCAGATGGAAATCATAAAATCAAAAATATTTGGGCTCAACTTGCCACGGTTAATAGCGAAGCAACTGTTTTTACAGTCTTTACCAGTTTTGAGATATCGCTCTCTGACGAAAATGTTATGTTAAAAGGATATTGCGATGACTGCAGGATAACATTGTCCTATACCTGGGACGACGAATATTACGATAGTCTAATGACTATAATATGTATATAATTCTAAGTGACTTATATTGTGATATCTGCTCTAATGAGTTATTTAATTCGTTATGTTAATACGTGTACTATAATGAAACCAATTAATTTTGTTTACGTCACACCTGGCCATAACGTGAGTTTTGCCGCACGCTACGCTTACGGTAAAACTCGCATTATGGCCAGATGGAGACGTAAAATTGTGTACTCACCACGGGCAGTAAAAAAGAAAGCCCTCTATCGCATATTTACAACCCTCGCCTGCGGCTCGGGTCACAAATACCTGCGATTTCGGGCTTTCTTTCTTTTACAGTCCTTGGTAAGTAATGTACTATTATAAAATAATAAACATACATATAGCACATCCGTCGTTTCGTTGATTTAGTAGTTAGTAAAATTAGTTACAAATGCTAACACAGCAGTAGTTCAGTGACCTTTTTTGACAGTCATACGTCAAATTAAAAACAATACACCCTTTGTTGCTAGGCAACAAACATAAAACTTAAAAACGAACTTTCAGTTCAGAAGCCTACTCTTGATACTTGAATACTTTCGTTAGTTTTTTTTTTTTACAGTATGTTGCACCAAATATAATCAATTGATTTTTTGTATGCTAGTAGCTAATACTATAAGCAATTTACATGATTTTTTTCATAATTGTACTTTCAAAAAAACGTGTTGGAAAGAGCTGTCAAAAAATAAATTGACATTTATTTCTTTTATTTTTCACGTATAAAATATTAATAAAATTATAGGGTATACTCCCACTCAAACTACGTAGCTGTGATTTTGTTTCAACGCTTTAGCTGCTATGGATTAGGAGATATACGAGTTTGAAAAAAAATGTTAAAAAAATACATTTTTGACATTATCTCTGAAACAGTTCAAGATAGAGGGCTGAAAGTTGGAGTGATTACTAGTTATGAGGCGACAAACAATTGACATTTACCAATTCAACTTTTCCTCACAGGGGCCACACGTCCTTCCTTAGCCTGCTAAACCCTTTAATGTCATTGTGGCGCCATCAGTTTATCGCCTTTTGACGGACACTTTTGTAACATTTATGTCCTCCTTGTACCATCCATAATTAAAAAGATCAAATAATCCAACTACGTTTGCAACAGCGCCATTTTATATCTATGGTTTGCAAGCAATTTAATTATTGACGCACATTTTGGTTTACTACCTCGTGACCTGTATATGTGAGGAATCTGTTTAGGTTCTCGGACAGGCCATGAGACATATACAAACATTGCGGCTTCTTTTATATGTCCGCCCGTTAGATGTCCGGTGGTACTCTTCTACATGTCACATTTGTCAACCGATTTTCATGAAATTTTGTGAGCAGATTGCTTAATTACTTATAAAGATTGATTGTCTATTCAGTTTAAAGGTCAGAGCAACTAGTGCATTGTATGACTGCAATGTACAGTCGACGTTAAAGATAATGTTTACACTATTTCACCTTACTCCTTTGTCTTTGCTTTGTTTTTGTAACAAGGTTCAAAAGTGGTAACATATTTTTGACGTCAACTGTACCTACATAGCCAACGTATGCCTGAAGTTGGGGCCAGACGGCAGATAGCCGCAGATTCTGCCACGTTGAAGTGAGCTGTTGAAGCGAGCGTCTACACGGCTGACAACTAACCAACCGCTTCTGCCAATGGTTGACAGAGCACGCCTAGCCACCAAGGGCGCCGCGTTTAAAGGTCATGTAGAATTTGGCATCAACCACGGGCTACATGGTTTAAAATCTCTGTTTTCCACCAAGGTCTCGTGGCAGAGAGCTGTTGTTGTATGCCGTCTGGCCCTAACTTGATACTCTTCGCCACCGTACCTCTGAAACCGCAAACCATTCAACAGCAACTCTCACGGAAGAATCCTACTACAATACCGAAACGAACAAACTGCGACCACGATCAACGCATGTACGACCTTTTGGAGTTTTACTACAAACAGTTACGTATAGAACTTCCGCGACATGTCACTAAAGGTTACAAGTCAAGGTACGCTTCTTCCGTTTTCAATTTTATGCTGGTGTGTCAAGGTCGACTTTAGCTTGGACATTTGGGCATTTAGATAATAAGAAAAATCCTTCTATGCATAAGCAAAGCTCGCGACGTATAGTAAAGCCAGCCCAGAAATATGTATGATCATTGTCAAGAGGGCGCTATTATTCTCATTTATATGGCAACAGTTCAGTATAGTCATAGAGCGTATTATTCTCTATGGTATGGTGACATCTTGATTTGTTTACCTGTCATCTCTGATGCTAATTTGAAAATGTTACACAGCGAAATAGTTTCATTTCCCGAGCGTATTATTTACAGCAGTTTATTATATACACTATCTACGATGTTTTGATCTTGACTATGAATAATTTTGGAATTTTTTGTCGTTTATTATATTATATTCAACATTTTACTATTATTCAAATAAACCGCCACAATGACACTCACAACAGTGACAGCCTATCACATGCATATCATCCTGTCATTATAATTGCCAGTTTAAGAAATTAGCTCCAACGAAATTCGCAACATGGCGCATGATCATATATTTCTGCTCAGACTTTACTTTTATCCTCATAAAAACAAGTTCATTAAACATTTAGAAATAATTTTGGATTCTACCGCAACTTTCTGTAAAAAATTTGCTCTAAAGTGATATTATGGCAAACCTTTCGTATACAAAATTTAAAAAATTGTGACCAATTGTGATGTTTTCAAGTCAATTTTTATGACAGCAACGCCTTATTAACAATCGACAAAGATGTACCTTTGACTTGAAAACATACAATTGTACTCAGGATCCTAAACAAACCAAGACGAAAGATTCAGTGAAGTGGGTGGTATTAAAGGCCATGGCACCAGGTCGTAATGCTTAAATATTACTGAACCGCGATTAGAGTTTTATTTCCTATGGCGGCATTGCCTGTAGCCAATATCAAGTATTAAAAGTCAGAAAATTGGACGCCTGTAAGTAAATCAATCTTTGGGTACAATGCCTTCGATCGATATTTTGTGTAATCCCAGTGGATTTTTTTGGGCTGATTGTGTATCTCGTTCTTTATTACATATCAGTGTACGTAATAAAGAACGGGAAATGAAACGGGAAAAGAAATGGCCCCACAATAGTACAGGGCCCCAATTCGACATGGCATAACTGACAGTCGCTTGCGAGACAACTAGGTATGATATCACACTTTTGTGACAGTTGAAATCAGGGTGGAATCACTCAAGAGTGATATCTAAAACGGTGGCCATAGCCATAGACAAAACGCTCTAGCGAGACCTACTGTCAGCTGGACAGTTAGGTGTAGACACGTGTGGACAGATGGATATCACTCTATCCACTAACGATACAAGTGTGACATCCACGTCTCACAGTTTGGCATGTCGAATCGAGGCCCTGTAAGAACGACTCGTATCGTCCAGCAGTTTCTCTGACAGTCTTATTACGTTATAATTTATAACACTGACCGGTTACAAATTATTAGGATCAGAGTTGACAGTTTTTTTTATAGCACGACGGTGGTAAACAAGCATACGGCCCGCCTGGTGGTAAGCAGCTGCGCGTTGCCGACCCTTTATAAAAAGGAGGATTCACTGACTGACTGACTGGATTTCCCATATACTTACGTCAAAATTAGTATGGGTTCAATAATACCAATGCACGCCTTCACGACGCTACTTTCAATATAATCGCCTGCAAAGAAGATTAAAATCCATATCATCTTTTAATGAATTTAATGAATTCAAATTACCCACAATGTATCAGTCAAGGGTGCTGTGTCTCCTCTGTATGTGTGATACTGATAAGAACAATTTGAGAGTTCATTTATGAGCATGAGCAGGATCGATCAAGGGGTTATGGAGCTAGAAGGCGCGTAAAAATCATCATAAGAGTCTTGTTATATTGGTCTAACATAACACGCCCACGAATCCCGACATAGGTATAATAGGTACTAGTACCTATTTAACTAAAGTCGCTTCGAGTCACTTTGACCAAAGGTCAAACACAATGGATAGCTGGAGCAAATGCCTGAACTATGGAAAAACGCGATGTTGTCTTTAAATTGTCAGTCGTCTTGTTTAATTCGTCCATACCTAGAATTAAAGATGGCGAAGTTAAGTAGTTAAAAGGTAGAGCAAAAGTAACGCGCCCGAACGGGACCGCACGTCACGATCTAATAATGAGGCGTTACTACTACACTATCTGACTCAAAGCATTCGTTACTCGATTACATTTTTTTCTCTTTTGGCACGTTTGGTTACAAAATATCCATATTAGAAGCATTTACTTTAACAGTCTTCTAACATAGTCGGTAGTGACCCTGCCTGCGAAGCAGAGGCTCCGGGTTTGAATCCTGGTCGGGGGATGTATTTGTGTTTATCATCTATGATATAATATAATAATGACAGATGGGTGAGTGAAGAACTCCAAAAGTGAAGCACTTAAAATGAGTGATTTCAAACAATTGTCGCTAGTCGCGCACCGGCCAACGTGAGATGCGGACGTGCCAATGAGCTCCCGTCACCCGCGTGAGAAAGAGACAAACTGTAATTTTCTAACAACGAGAGTGACAAAGATGTAATGATTGTCAAAATAGATAAACATAACAGAATTGTTGCTAAGTAGATTATGAAATAACTCTGGAAGTATTTTTTGGCTCATTTTGTTAGAGCATAACCCATCTATAGTAAATATCATTGTATTATCATGAATATTCATTCCTTAGTTATAGATGTTTTTTTATGTAGATACGCCATTTTTGTGTACCAGTTCCAATATTTTTGAGTACTATCAGGGTATCAATAAATGAATACCAATAATAAAAATAATAAACATCTATTATAAGAGCTTCAGGTATTCATTTATTGAGACCCCGCACCTCCACCACTTGTCAGGGTATCAATAAATGAATACCTGAAGCTCTTATAACAGATGTTTATTATTTTTATTTTTAGCTAATCTCAGCTCTAAGAGATATCAACTAGCTGTTTAGGCTGACCCTTTTGGACTCCCTGAAAGAATCCCGATCGTCTGACATAGAACGTGGGAATTCCTAATTTAAAATAACACCGTGCCAGACAGTGTTCGAGAAGAGAGGTTGTAAAGGTAGTAAACCTTTACAATACCTTGGCCGCTCCGATATATTTGATGGCAAGTGTACCTACGTATGTAATATATATTTGAGTATATATATATTATAACTATAGAAATAGATCGTCTAGTAGGTACTAGAATCACAAGACAAGCCTTAACCTACTGTGACTCTCTAGGTACCCCGTTATATTTATTTATTCAACCTGCAATGTTACTTAGCAAAATTGCCCTGTGGCTTCTAACCCGAGATTTATTTTCATGTCATTATCGGAATCCTAGTACCTATTAGTCCACACAAGACATTGAATGCCCGTATTAGAAGCTAGACTTGGCACGTACCTGCATTCAATATTTGTTTTTTTTTTTTTTAAATATATTTATTTCAGATACAAGATAGGTATATGCGAAAACTTAAATAAACTAAGTAAATAACTTAAAACTAACTTACTTAAAAATACTAAAAACTAAAAATCTATCTCTAAAATGGGCCCCTGTGGCATCGTGCCGAGGACGCTGGCAGCATTTCCTCGCTGAATTGCAACACTTATGCGTTGAGCGAGGAAGCTGCCAGCTCGTTTGTCCCATATTTGATTGAATATCTGAAATTTGGCATACTTATGAAAGCCATTGATATAACATAATATTTCGATAACATCGATCTGATCTGATGATATGTAGACAGACACCTAAGTGGCAATAGGAATTCTGTGGCGCCAAAGAAATTGATATACATACTTACACACTTTCGTAATACTTATATAACCCCCTTGGGCAGTTGGGAAAATAGTAGTGTAATCATACACATGGTAAAATACCCAATATTGCTTCATCGTACAGCGTCATCCGTCTTATTACTCAAAGGTTTTGAAAATTAAACTTCGCCGTACAAAAACGAGTAAGTAGATAAGTTTTTTGTGAACAAATTCGCGGTAAATATCCTATTGTGTACTTTTTTCCGTATTAGGAAACTTTATTCAATGTTATAATTAAAGTTTGGGCGATAAAATAATCATGATTGTCGAAATAGATGACCATATTCGACTTGCTTTAAGATGAAATCTGCTTAGACGGTTTTTATTGGTTAAATGGTCACTTAAGAGTCCGGTAATGCTTTGAATTCGAGCGAAGATACGAGTTTTACACAGTAACCGAACGCTTCCAGGTACCACCGGCGCGTGCACGTGCGCGGCCGCAATGAACAATATTGATACTTTAGGCGCTCTTGCGTAATATCAGAAATTTTGTTAGGTAAAATAAAACTAAAGGTAAATCTAGTAACCATTTAATATACCATGTTATTTATTATAACTTGTTATGCACTAAAGCTATATCTATATCTATACATACATAATATAGGCGTTGGTGTAAATGGTTGATTGACTGATCAATGCAGACACAAAACTTACAGCAGATCGTATTACATTTTTAATGTGTACAAGTAATACGAAATTATTTTGAAAATTCAATCCCAAAAAGGGTTGAAAGATTGTATGGGTAGGTAAAAAAAAATTAGTGACTCGAAACTAACTAAGTACGTTTATTACCAATTAAAAATAATAAAAGTGATTGAAAAGTGACGCTAACGTTTTGTGAAATTCAACCCCTAACGGGATTAAAAGCGGTTAAAAGTTTGTATGAAAAACGTATTTTTTTTAGTGTGAAACCTAATCATTAGTTTTTAACGCGCAAGCGAGTTTTTTGAAATAAAAAACAGATTTCAGCATTTCACAAAATTTTACCTAAAAGGTTTAAATATTGTATTATTAAATATGGGGTTGAAAGGTTTAAAATGACTATCATGAAACTTTGTATTTAGACGGCTCATAATTAAAGAACAACAAAAGTGATTCCAGTGTTTTACGAAATTAATCCTTTAACTGAGTTAAAAGGGCCACCCCTTTTCCACAAGCTATCCAGATAGCTTGTATGGAAAATGTATAAGTTTTGATTCATATGTTTTCCGTGAATTACAGCTGGTACATGCTCTAAAGAATATTTATACAGCATTGTTCGTACTAGCGGAGCGGAACTTATTGTACTTTTTCTTTTGCACAATTTGCCAAAGTTTGAGGCGGTTATCATGTTCCGCTTTAACTCGTGCCATAATGCACAATCCGATTGCAGTTGTGTCTCTTTTTCTATGGCCTCCCGGTCAGTCACTTTTTCAATCATGTGGACTACATACTTGACCTATAAAAAAATTATAGGAATAAATAAAAATAATAACTATCAAACTATTTTATATACACGGTGCCTGCGAGGAAACGGAAAAAATTAACCACGCATTCCTGAGGTCATAAGAAGGAAAAAACATTATACAAGTTTAGGTAAATTCCGCCAAATTAAATATTATTGCTTTGTTTTGACTTTTCGAATGTTTTTATACATAATAAGTAAAAAATTCTTGGAAAAATTATCGATTAATATGAATTTGGTATTTATTTCGTAAAAACTAGTTTATTCAAAGTGTTCCTTGTCACTTTGATATCTGTCAATAAGGACGTCTAGACTAGGCCTCATAGTGGTGACATTGCCAACAAAACGGGGGTTTGCACTGAAACACATTAAAAAATTTTTTTTTTTAAATTGGTATTAACTCTGAAACTAGGCGAATTTCAAAAAAGTTTGTATGACATTTTTATCTCTAAATACAATCTAGAATATACTGTTAAAATCTTTTCGATTCCTCGTGGGCACGTAGTAGAAAGGAAATTTGTAAAAATTCCCTCAGTCGAAACTAGAACTCACGATTATTGGATACCAGCCCACCTGGTTAACTGATTTACCGACAAGAGTGGACAACTCAACTTTTTTATTTTCCTCTAAGGTGGTATGTGTCACATAGAAGCAAAACTATTTTCACCTTGGGCTTTAACACTTGAATCCCTCACTACACTCAGTTTAGAATTCTATGATGGATTCAGTCGCATCTTTTGGGATTTAGTATAGGCCCTCACCGTAAATATATAATTTTGCTCCCTTGTTACACAATCTACTACTTATTGATTTCTATTCGAAACGGGTTCAATTGGCATAAAAAATATAATGCAATTTACTCGCTCGCGTACATTTTTCATAAATTTGTATGTTGATCGCCCTTACGTCCTTAATTAAAATGTAGCATCGTGAGATCTAGTATCTGCCCTCACTGGCCGATTTGGAAAATTCACCCTGTATAGGACCGTTCAACTATTGTGCATGTTTCTGTTTGGCTAAGTTAGGTTCTAACTCAAAAATTATATGAAAATCGCAGAATATTTAATAAAAATTTACGTACGTACGTAACGTACCTAAGATCAAGACTATTTGGAGTGGAGCGCGTTATATTTACGAGGCGAATATGGTAAATGATATAATTTCATAACAATTACGAAATAACTTAATAAAAATTTACTTAGCAAGTGTTCCAAAGGTCCCCAGATGTCAACGACTGGGTGATAACAAATTTTTCCCAATTTACGGGTGCCTTTGCACTTTTCGAATTCACACTAGCGTTCTAGCGGAGAGCGACATACGTCCTGCCTCCGTGAGCTCAGCGAGCGGACTAAATCGGCCGGCCTTGCTTCTTATAATTAATTGTAAGTTTATAGTTAATTTGAAGTGCTCTATTTACGAAAATTTACTATGAAATGGTATATATATTTTATATTATTTGGGTTCATAATAAGCTGAAGTTTATGTTTGTATTAATTTTTTTTTATAACTAATTATGTATGTAGTCAGAAACCGGGGTTATTCATTGTGTATTTTTCCGAAAGTTGACTGATTTAAATATTTTTTTTCTCAGTAATTTTGTATGACATTGGTAGATTTTTTTATATTTATTCCATAGAAGACTATAAATTCAATATTACAAAAAAAAACTGTAGCAATACGACATCAATAAAATCCCGAAATTGATATCTGTCCGAACCTCCCCGAGCTAAAATTGGTAAAACACTTGTTGGGAATAGGTCAATTATTCAAAATACAATAATAATGTAGATAATTTTTTGTATTTATACAGTCCCTGTTGAAATGATCTTTCAAGTTATGCTGAAAAATTGGTTGATTTAGTACTCTTTGATGGCTAAATCATATCAAATAGTTGAGCGAAATTGTAAAAAGACTTTACCGGACTCTTAACCTTTTTTTTTTTTTTTTTTTTATACCACGACGGTGGCAAACAAGCATACGGCCTACCTGATGGTAAGCAGCTACCGTAACCTATGGACGCCTGTAACTCCACAGGAGTCACATGCGCGTTGCCGACCCTTTACAAAAAGAAGGATTCACTGTGTTGACGGCTAAAGGAACAAGAGGGTCCCTCATCGTCAACACACTGGGTCCTCTTTGAGCTCTTTGGCAACCTTACTCACCAGCAGGAACACAACACTATGAGTAGGGTCTAGTGCTATTTGGCTGTGGTTTTCTGTAAGGTGGAGGTACTTCCCCAGTCGGGCTCTGCTCCAGATTTGAGCGAGATGACATTCACTGAACGTGCCCTACCACACTAAGCGAGATGCCATTCGCAGTGCCCATACCTCTCTTTTTGGCATAGTTTAAGGACATACCCAAGTCCGGACGTAGTTTAAGGACATACCCCGGGTCCACAACCTGCGTCCCAACACGTTAATATTTAAATGTATGTAATGTAACTGATGTTATGATGTAAGAAACCATTATATTATAAACAATTAAGAATTTATTAAATGCATAATTGTTTTGGGGCAATACTTACCGTAGTGTACAATCACATAACTTGGCAATTTTGTGTGCCAAGGTGGAAGGAATCTTTACCTAATCAAGCCTCAAAAATTCATTAATTTAAATTGTAGCAAAGATTCGAAAAACAATAAAAACATAGTTGTTCTAAAGTGATTCTCTATACAATGACGGGAAAATACTACAAACAGGACTAAATGGAGGAGAAGAGAGAAGGCCTTTGCCCAACAAGCAACAGCTAAAGGCAAAAAAAACGCTCTTAAGTTGTTCAAATTATTTTAGCGCGTTTCTTAAAGTATGATCATTTCATCATCTAGCTTCTAAGAATAAGATATCTTATTCTAAGAGCAGGGGCGTTTAGGGGGATTCAAATGTGCCAAAGATCATAATAGGTACCCAAGGCATTGCCATACTATTTACCGACGCAACGCAACATATCAATCCACTTCTATGATCGACCCCATTTGTAAAAGCCGGACTGCCAAGTCGTGATGGTAGTTCGATGCGCTATAGTCAGACCACGATAACTCTGCTCGAACTTCGCAAATGATAATGTTCGGTTAGCCAGTATAAACGTTTTTAGGACGTCGTCTTATGGTGGCAGATATTTGACAGCTGCAACTTCCATGCAGAATTGCAGAGTTGGAGTGGTCGGATTCTACTACATTAAGACAACTAGATAGGTAGGTAGGTATACTCGCTATAATTGCAATCAATACATATATATACACCGTGGATCCTTATAACTAGAAAGATTTTAACAGTGTATTCCTGATCATATTTAGATACTAAAATGTCCCATAAACTTTTCTGGAATACGCCTAGTTCCAGAGTTAATTCCAATTTTAAAAAAAATACTCCTTTTATTATAATTATTTCTCATCACAAAACGCCTTTCTGATGGCGTTGTTGCCACTATTGGGCATAGTTTACACTCCTTATTGACAGATATCAAAGTGACAAGGAAAACTACACAGAAACTAAATTTTTCAAAAAAAGATGTACCAATTTGATTTACACGATAATTTTATAATAACATAAATGTTATTCTCTTCATGTGCAATAAACATTAGAAAAAATTGAAAAAAAATTTTTTTTGGCGAAATTGACCTAGTCACATTATATTTTTTCCTCCTTTTGGTCCCAGAAATTCGTGGTTAAGATCTGTCGGGTTATACGTGCCCACGGTGTATAGTCTAATGAAGGCGTAATTTTATTACTGTTAGTTCTTTATCTATTAATTAACTACAAGATTAGTGGAAGAATTAGTAATATTTTCGCTACGCGAAGCATATGCAATATTTATTTATTTTATTTATTTATTTTATTATCAAACATATTTACATAACATTACAGTAAAAACTAATGCGTAAGCTAATATATAAAAATATATACATAAGTATAATAGGTATAATATTAGGTATAGGTAGGTACAGAGAGGATTCGAGCTAGATATTACTTAGTAGCCTTGGCTAAGTGGAAATTTTGAACCCGATTTACGACAGGTAGATATACCTATTGATCATTATCACTTTTTTAGACCCATAGGTCTTTTAATTCCTCCCGGTATTTTAATATTGTAATGTAACAAAAGGATTAGACAAATCAATAGGCAAACAGAGGTTCAAAAATTGAAAAAAAAAACTTATTTCTTACATAAGCGCTGTATATTTTCTATTTACCTACTAAGGTACTTAGTTATATAGTTCGTCAAATCTTATAGGGCTGTTAAAATATAAAATATATAAGGGAAGACAAAGTTCCCATAAAGTATTTGTTGGTGGCAAATTATAAAACAACGAGGAGCCTTTCTAAACGAGTCTAACGTTTCTCTCTGCAGTTACCAGCCATGTAGTCTGTCCGCAAAGAGAAGTGTCGTAGAATGTATGAGTTCCCATATAAACCACGACACTTCTGTTTCCGGACAGACTCTACTTAGTTTAGTTCCCCGACTAGTTCACAAAACAACGCTTAGCAAAACATAAAAATACAACTGCAATGCCTTAGAATGACGCGTGACGTGGGCGCTTAACGCTTACCCTAACTTTGAAGTCACTTAAACCTATTTTATTGCTTAGCGAGGTCAAATTGTGTAATACATCGATGAAATAGAACCAGCCTCAAGTAAAGTCCGGGAAAAGTTGCGTGTTATAAACTAACCTTTTTAGTCGTTGGCGCGTAGGTTGTTCTAAATTTAAAAATAAACAAGCACAAACTTTTTTTTTCGGTTGCCGCGCAACGCGGCGTGCGATCGTTACGGACGCGGGGCGCTCACTGGCGCCGACGGTCGACCTTACCTGCGCGTGAGACCTTCTAGGTTCTATTTAGGTGTAGTTTTAGGAAAAATTGTCAGACAAAATACTAATCATCATGGGGTCTAAAATATGAAGGTATGCTTAATTATTGAGGTTTATCAGACTACGAACACTATGTCTTAGTCTTTTGAATCTAATTTTGCCAGACTGTCTAGGTAACCTAGGTATTTTATGAGAGGAATCATTATTTGGGTATTAAGTAGGTACTAAATTACCTGCAAGCAGTGCAAGCTAATAAGATTCAATCAAATATAATGGTAAAAACAGTAAAATCCCAAATTAGGCGAAAATTTTTTCACTCCGGTTCGAAGGACCAATGCATATTATCCCTTGGGACGCCCAGAGCCGTATCCGTCCGAACTATTCGGACTTTGATTTATAATGTCACTAATTTTAATGTATAAGGTCACTTATTCAAATGCAAAATTTTGAAGTCACATTTCACTTACCTACTCGACGGACCATATAACAAGCTTTTAGGTCAATGTATTCGACCAAGAAACCAAGATCTTTTTTTGGCTTTGCAGAGTAAACAGTAAGTAATTTTAGACATGGTAGATCTATACTATAAGATTACTATTAGGTCTTTTGAACGTTAACTTTTGTGTATGCTAGTAGCGGGTCGTGTATTAAGTAAGTCAATTCCTTACTTGCCTGATTTTGAATTCTTTCAACACTTCATACACGTGACAAAAAATTTAAATCCTAATTGACTCCGGCATACCTATACATATTTTTCGCCGCCACTGGTATTACACTATACTTCACCAGACCAGAGGCACTTCTTATGCTATCTTACTGAACCAATATGTGCCAGGCCATATTCGTACGCAGTGTATTCCCATCCGTATTACGGTCATGTGGGGTCCCATCTGTGACCGCTCCATGTGACCAATTGACCATAGGGGGTACAGATGGGAATGCAGCCTTGTACAGTCGCCATCAGATGTATTGGAGCGGCCAAGATGGTCACAAATATCTGAACAAAGCCCTTATTGTCAAAGCGATAAAGTGCATGTTCAGATATTTTTGAGTACCTTGGCCGCTCCGATATATTTGATGGATACTGTACGCTGTCTTTTTTTTGCCGTATGATAAAGTATTTTAGACAAGGAGTAATAAAAAGATGATAGTGGTATTATCAAGTTTTTATTTAATACAAAATTTGTTTGGTTAAATCCTAGTTATTCGCTCACTTTTTTTATTAATGGTACATAAGTGAAAATATATCTAGGGATAAATTTAATTCTTATGTAGAGATAAGTTATCGTTCACATTTGCGTCAAAAATAAATGAACACAAAATGAAATCGTATCTGGCGTTACATTTCCATGGAATTACCCATGTTCAAAATCAAATAACTTAAATAGGGATTTGGTTTGTACAATTTTGTAATAGACATTAACACATTAACTGCCAAACGAAAAATGACGTCCTACTTCAGAAACCGGGCGTCCATAGGTACGTACAGAACAACCCGCCCAGCGAGTTGTCCGGCATCTGAGCAAAGTTTACGAGCGCCCACGAGGCGGGTTCTTGGCAGTGAATGTGTTAAGTAAGTGCCCGACAGTATTTTGATCAGACCATCAGAACCACCTCACCATCAGAAATATAATTCACTCTACGTGTCAAAGGCGGTTATGAGTGGTGGACTAGTAGGTACAGGAGTCTTATTTTAATCGTCAAATAAATCTTACCAGACTTGCTCTAAAATATTGTCCGTACATAGAACTGTCACCAAGCAGCATATAAGCGTGGACTGAAAGGTCTTTACAAATTCACGTTTCTAATCTCTAAAATGTGTTATTTTTTGTGAATTTTATGTTACTTTTACTGAGATACACGAATACTTTTGTTTATGGGCCAATCAACTTTTTGACCGACAGTTTTGAGTGTCTCTTGCGTTACTCAAAATGTCTCTGGAGTTACCAAGAAATCGGGCTTCTCATATACATATTTTCTGTTTATAAGGTTTAACAGTTGGGGGTTGCTTATTTCTATGAAAAATATGTCAGATGATAGTTTATATATATATGCTCAACGCGATTTCCAACGCAAAGTATTCCTAACTTGAGGTCTATAAGGACATTGTTATATGGGCAAAGTTGTAACTAAAATAACGTATTAAAAATTGGACAGTAACTATACAAATTAATATTAATATTTTATTATCTCTTAAAATAAATAATTCAAAATACATATCATAATCAATTCATTTATGTTAAGACCACGCTCACGCGTTACTTTTTACCAGACTATAATGCTTTTTAAACCATGGTAATAGTAAATATAATAAATTTAAAGCTATTTACAAATATTACTCGTAAATATACAGTGTCGGATCCAGTACGGATCAAACGTAGGCCAATGATAGAGGACCTCAAGGATTACCGAGTGAACCCCCATGACCCCATGTTCAGCGAAAATTAATAGCTTCGGAAAAAAATCTATTTTGTGATTATACAACCTTCAGTTGTGATTAGTGACATGATTTTTATTCGGAGTAGATTTTCTGTTAAATTATTATTTGTTTGGTGTTGACTGTAGGTTGAAAGACCAGTGAGTCACAATCAAAGCAAAATATTTGAGCTGACAGGTAAACAAATCAAGATGTCACCATACCATAGAGAAAAATACGCTCTATGACTATACTGAACTGTTGCCATGAGAGTAATAGCGCCCTCTTGACAATGATCATATATTTCTGTTCAGGCTTTATATAAAACAGATCACTTGTATTATATAGTTTGATGTTCGTAAATGATATTCGCAACATTTTCTGTTTCAATTTTATTAAATGAAGAGGTATCTGAATATTAAATAATGGTTTGATTATGGTTTATTGTTTGCTCTGCCTTATTTTCAGTTATTGTTTGCTGCGCTTTTTATTTAATTACATTTGAATTCTCTTCAGTCATTCATTCACTTTTTTTGCAATTAGTACGTAATGTAGCAGTGTGTGTAATCATACTAATCATTCACCTCGACTCTCGTGGCGATACCTATACAATATTCGAACCTTCTAAAGGTCATCCAAATAAACCCGGTATTAAACACATGGTGTCCGGAGTCCCGACTCGGACTTGGCCAATTTTTTTGCATCATCTTAAAAAGAGTGTCAATTGGGATCATTTATTTATTTTGAAAAGGTATATTTCCAAAACCATTTCGAGTTCAAAATTTATCCATTCCTGTTCTTGGTTTATATAAATGATTTACCTTGCGTAGTACAAAACCTTTGTGATATCGTTCTGTTTGCCGATGATACATCTTTAATTTTCAAAGTTGACCAGCAATCTACCGATTTTACTGTAATCAATAACACACTAGCTGCTGTACTGAACTGGTTTACTATTAACAATTTGCTACTTAATGCTAAGAAAACCAAATGTATTAGATTTGTTTTGCCAAACGTTGCACCGGTGGACACTAAGATTCTCCTGAATGGTGAATGTTTAGAGATAGTAGATAAAGCAGTGTTCCTTGGTTCGACGTTGGACAAAAATCTACAATGGAGTCCTCATATAAGAAAACTCGCTCTTCGATTAAGCTCGGTCGCTCATGCCGTTAGGAGAATTAGACAATTAACGAATATTGACACAGCTCGCTTAGTTTATCACAGTTATTTTCATAGTGTAATGTCATATGGTATTCTGGTTTGGGGCAAAGCAGCTGACATACAGACTATATTTGTTTTACAAAAAAGAGCCTTTCGCTTTCTGTATAACTTAAAGGCAGGTGCATCCGTTAGAGAACTATTTAAAGAAATTAATATTTTAACTGTTGCTTCCCAATATATCTATGACAATATTATTTATGTTGTAAAGAATATACATACATTCAAAAAAATTTCTGACATCCACAGCTATAACACTAGAAATAAAAACAAGCTTGCTATCAGAAGTAGTCGTATCCGCAAGGCATATAAGTCATTTTTTGGTCAAGGTATTCACATTTATAACAAGTTACCCGTCGATGCTTTAAATTTATCATTTCCCGCTCTTGAGAAATATTTGAAAAAAAGTTTAATGTCAAAGCGTTATTACAGGGTCGAGGACTATATGACGGACAAAGATGCATGGCCCAAACCAGAAACTACTACAAAATCATCTAAGATTTAGAGGACACAGTTCAGATAGGAAAGCATATCAAACGTTTTGTGAAGCAATCAGATTTGGATTTTATTATTATTATTTTATTTTAATTAAACAATACGTACATTGTATATATCTCAAGCTGTTTTGATATGTCTTCTTATAGAACTACGCATTATTGTGTATCTTTAAGATATAATATTACTGTAGTACTGTTTTGAAAAAATAAGTCCCGCCGAGTTTCTTGCCGGTCATAAATAATACTTCTCGGGTAAGAGGTGTAGGGTTAGAACCGATGGTAGTTTTTCTTTTTCTCTTTGACGTTCATAAGTGCATTGTAATGTGCCTAAATTGAAGAATAAATATATTTTATCTTTTTTTATCTTTTATCAATCAATTTTAGACTAAATATTTCGCCAAATTAATTAGGCGTTTCAGATATTTTCGAAAAAATATTAATCGCCTTTAAAACTTAAGTATTCTAAAAAATAAACTCAATGTTATACGCTACGTACTATCAAAAGAGTATACAGAAAATTGTAAACAATTACGGATGCTACTGGTATATGCCAAAAAAGTGAGTATTACACACAACAATTATGTAATCATAACTTAATACTAATCATTTAAAATATACAAAAACGTATAAGACGGTTTCTCACATAAGCATTTTGGCTCCTCTTATTTCAATCAAATTATAGTTTGAACTTGATGCGATTTATTCCAGTAGCGACCTGCCCCGGCTTCGCCCGCGATAAAAAAATGGTTATTGTGGGTTATCCCTAAGAGATAGACATACCATCCCGGACTTTTTTGTAGACCTTTTTAAGGTGTACTATACTGTAGTACATTATTTTGATCTATCTCGTAGGGTTCAGCCAGCGTTTGCAATGTAAGCGCAAAAAATGGGTTTATTTACGACATCACATTAGAAACCTCTAAAATTATTAGTTTATTATGCATGTAAATCTTCCTCTTGAATCACTCTATCTATTAAAAACCTCATCAAAATCGGTTGCGTAGTTTTAAAGATCTAAGCATACATAGGGACAAACAGCGGAAAGCGACTTTGTTTTATACTATGTAGTGATAGTGATTGCCTAACTTCGGTATATTACAAAATTAAGTGCTCAAGTATAGTTTTTTCGCTTTACGAATACATTTGAATTATATACTAATAATAAATTAATAATAATATTGTTTGCTGTCTAGACAAGATGCGGAATGACGTACGAATACTACTAATCTTGACTTGACGACAAGCAAGAGCTTTTTGATACGAATTTTTGTTTTCACCAACTCTATTCAGCTTGTAACTGTAACTTACAAGACATCGTATCTATTTTTTATTTGAATTATAATTAAATAACTAAGCTTTTATATGGTAAAAAAAAGAAGTATCTTAAAATGGCCCATAGTTTCAGAATAAATTATCAAAATGGGGGTTAAAAAAATATGAACAATCCTATTCCCGCCATTTTGTAATGTTATAAATGGCGGGACTACAGCGGCGGCCGCCATTAGGCTTTTGACCAGGTTGTCGCAAAGTACTCTTGCAAATGTTATTGTCATAAAATGTAATGGATTCATATTTAACCCTTGTCACAAATGAATATGAGTGGAAATACTGGTTAAGTACTAGTTTATTTTATACTCCCAGTAATATCCCCAACAGATGCTTAGCTAGCTAGCTAGCTTAGCCCTTTTACCGCCAAAGACGTCAAATCACGCGTACGGAAAGTTTTTTCCTCAGCGCCAGCGCGTGATATCACGTCCAAAATATAACCGAGTGCGTGAGCGCGCTCTGGCGTCAGTGGCACGCTTTTTCTGTCCGGTACTTGGCGGTCAAAGGGTTAATTTTGCCTGGCTTGACAAACAGTGTTCCTCACTAAACAGATGTTTATATCTTATTCCTGAGATAGGAGAAAGGCGGCCTTTATTAAGAATTCGCTAGGCAAAGTCATATACAACATATCTCTATACTCCGCTTAGCGCGTTATTTCTTTGAAACCTAAGCTGCCAAAAAGAAAAGTGCGGGAGCGGAACACGCAATGCTAGACAGGGAACGCGCGATTGTCCCGTGGGGCGTAAGAGAGTCAGACATTAATCGTTGCCATGGAGACGTACTAAGTTTACTGTCACTTCCAATTATTAGTGTCTCACTATAGAGTGAAATTACTTCGAGCGTGGCAGCGGGGGTCGCCCGGCTATGCGGGGTCTTGGGTTAATAAGTCTATGGGCAAAGTTAAGCATCGTAGATAATGTTGCAGGAGACGCTTCTGAAGATTGGTCTTGATACTGAATGCGACCCCGTGTATTCGAGTCGCAATCTACTTATACTCCTCTTAATCTACTTTCTCTCTCAATTGCTCAAAGGTCAACTGGAAGAAATCCCTTAAAGGGATAAGTTCGCCTTTGTACGTATATGTTGTGTTATATGTCTTTCGTTGTGTTTTCTTGTACAATAAAGTGTTTTACTACTACTAATCCCGCCTCCTACGGCCTCCTAGCCCAGTCGGTAGTGACCCTGCCTACGAAGCAGGAGGTCCCGGGTTCGAATCCTGGTAAGGGCATTTATTTGTGTGTTTATCACAGATATTTGTACCTGAGTTATGGATGTTTATTATGTATTTAAGAATTTATCTATATCTATTTATGATATATATTGTCGTCACACCCACAACACAAGCCTTATTGAGCTTACTGTGTGACTAGGTCAATTTGTGTAAGATTGTCCTATAATATAATATTTATTTATTTACTACTTATATTCTGGTCAGCTATTTTAAACATGGCCAAAAATAACTCTTTTTAAAAGTATAGTATTATGTCTAAGTAATAAAAGTGGTAATTTAAAGATGTCGGAATCTTACTACAGAGTTCCGACATCTTAAAAAATTCATACTATACCATGAGTTACAGAACATGTTAACTGCTATATTTCTCAGGATCTTTTTATTCCTAAAGATAAATTGAGTCATGTTTAAAGCTGTCTAAAAGGTCACCCCCCTTGAGATGCGGTAAGTAGCAGTACTTTGCGCGGTCACGGTTCATAAGTATATAACTACCGCTCATAAGTATGTATTTACTTACAGTCGTACGTATATATAGGCTTTCAGAATTATTCCTCCAAGTCGCAGTCGCGTGCAGTTTACAATTTTTGAAGTGAAAACTTGTTTAGCGGCGCTGTGCACTTTTTGTGATGGTGAAAAAATGTTAAACTCGCGTCAGGTCACGTGACCGTCAGCTTCGTCAGATTGAAAATTCGTAAAACGGACACGTGACCTGATCGAATAAATCTATCTATATTAATAATTCTGTCGAGTGAAATTATGCTCAAATGAAAAAGCGTAAAAAAATAAAAGTTTTGAATCGAAGACATATATGGGCAAAATTCGGATTGTCGCGTATTTTGCATTTAAAATTGTTAATTTAATGACTAATGGTCGGCCATATTACATATTTTAGTAGTTGACAACTTGACAGTGAGGGGTGCGTTCGGAAATTGTGAACTATGTTTACGTCCGGCATATTTGACAGGTTAGTTGGTCAAAAGGAGGACGAAAGTAAATAAATTATTCTTAATTTCAAGTTTTCACTTCTGCCGCACTCACGGAGTGCAACCCGTTGTTTTTTTTTGTTATACCACGACGGTGGCAAAAAAGCATACGGCTCGCCTGATGGCAAGCAGCTACCTTTGCCTATGGACGCCTGCAACTCCGGAGTGCGCGTTGCCGACCATTTACAAAAAGGAGGATTCACTGTGTTGACGGTTAAAGGAACAAGAGGATCCGTCGTCGTCGACACACTGGGTCCTCTTTGAGCTCTTTGGCAACCTTACTCACCAGCAGGAACACAACTTTTTTGGGTTACCTATGTTTTACCAAAAAATGTTTGACAAATTATCACTTCCCAAAAATTTTTTCGTAGAAATCGTTTGCCAAATTAACACTTGACAAATAATTCTTACGCAAACCTAACGTTTGTCACGTTCATGTTTAAGCAATATCTCGTTTACCAACTGGTACTTTGACCAAATTTCATTCAGTCAAATATGTTAGTTGGCATAATATGTTTTAACCAAAAAAAAATAAGGCAAATGATTTGTATCGTCAATATTCAATTTACCATTTCTATTCCGTCGATTAATCAGCAGAGGAGCTCTTCAATGACAAATCATTTAAATGCGCTTTGCCTTGGGGTCGCAGTTCTAACCTAACCTAACCTACTATTTTGCCAGCAGTCCGTTCTTCTTGGGGGTCAAAGTTCTGACCTAACCTAACCTACTATCTGGTAGCAGTTATTTTTTGTTAGGGGTCATAGTTCTAACCTAACCTAACCTACTATCTGGTAGCAGTTATTTTTTGTTGGGGGTCGCAGTTTTAACCTAACCTAACCTACTATTTTGCCAGCAGTCCGTTCTTCTTGGGAGTCAAAGTTCTAACCTAACCTACTATCTGGTAGCAGTTCTTTTTTGATAGGGGTCACAGTTCTAACCGAACCTAACCTACTATTCTTCAGAATTCTTACTGTTTTAATAATTATTAAATCTTAATTTTTTTCTAAAATTTCATAACCCAAACAAATGTGATTTTTGTCTATTTATGGTTTGCCGTAATATTAACTTGACTAAATGTTTATTGTCTAATGTTTTTTTGCTTTATTAAAGCATTTGCTAAAAGACCAAATGCCATAATGTAATATTTTGCTAAATAAAAATTTGACGTAATGATAATATTCGTATTAAAATTGTGCCAAAGTTTGCATTGGCAAACAAAATAGTTGCTAAAATTTGTTTGGGAAATGAAATTTGACCAAAATAAATTTGGTAAAACGGCAGGATCCCAACTTTTTTTAATTTAGCAGACATGTCGAGCTTCAATATGATGTGCAGAACTTATATACAGTCGCATCATATATATCGAAGCAGCCAATGATACTCAAAATTATCTGAACACGCACTTTATCGCCTGTACAATAGAGGCGTTGTTCAGATGTTTGTGACCATCTTGGCCGCTTCGATAAGCGTTAAAAAATCCATGAACCTATTTTCAGTAGAAAATTTTATTATTTTGTATGAACGAGATTATTTTTTAAATCGTTGCATAAATGAAGCTCGAAATTTTAAAAGGATTTCTTTTGCACCAATTTGAGACCCAGTATATCACCTGAATAAAAGTCAATCTAACATCTAAGAGTCCATTGCATGTGATTGAACAGTATGATTTTGAAAGTCATTTTTGAATACAACTGTATGGAGAAAATTGCCTAAATACTTAGGAGCGGTAGTTTATATCTCAATTTGGTCGAACATTTGAAATATATACCTGAATGAACCATTTATTTGTTGCTTACCTTGTCCTTTATATATTTATTTGTTGTCATATTATTCCTTATTATATATGAAATTTTATTTAATAAATTTGGTAATTTAATGTTATTCAAACATTCAATCATTTTTATACAATTTTTGTAATAATTACAAATAATCTTAAAACAATATTGCTAATTGCGAGTGAGGCTAAAACCCACAAACAGTAAATGGATCGAACTATCTTTTATTTTTTGTACACCCAAATGGGTAAATTTCACAAGCGTTTCAACCGCCGGTTCCATTTTGTTACAAATTTATGACATGAAAGATGCTAATAGTTTATAAAAACACAAAATTATTCGATAAGTTGTGTTTTATCTATCATATAAACACTTATTTCACGAATTACGAGCAACTTTTATGTCTTTAATTCGTAACACAAGGGAACCGGCGGTTGAAACGCTTGTGAAATTGACCCGTTTTTGGGGAGTTTATACCCTAAACTGCATAGATTGGACATATCCAAAGCATAACCAACAAATTGTTCTTTACGATTGTAGCGACATGGTAGCGCGTTTATCCTCACCGCTGGGCAAGCCTAAGACGGTTGGTTACACCAGTTAACCAACCGAACAAGAACAATGTTGTCATTTCGATTATATAAGTATAATATAAAAATTAAAAAAATTAAAATAACCAAATATTCGGTTATATCAGTCACTAATAATAAGTATTCTGTACTTGTGAATTCCGTGGTTTTACTGCGCGTAAGGATTGGACGCATATTATAAAATGCTTTGCGCTGTTAGCGCAGATTCCGGTCTGTCATTTGACATTTCTCGCCCCAGATGGATTTCAAATAATATGTTACCATATTATTTGAAATCCATCCAATCCAATCCACCCAAAGGCGGTAAAGTGGTCCATTTCTGGGGCTCAAGTTTCTACATCCCAAACTTTTTAAGATTAGGAAGTCATGCAAAGGTAACATTGGTTTGATTTAAACATAGATAAATCTAAAGTTTCCGTTAGTAAATATTCTAGAAGTTTGCCCGTTGCAAACAAAAATATACATGTTAAATACTGACATGACTTCCAGCGAGTCCAGCGGTAACACGTCAGGAGTGACTCTCTTGAATCATATCCAAGCTAATAGAAACCCCTCCACTTATCAGACGTCACCTTCACCACGGCTTCCTGCAGTAGACCGAACTCCTCCGGGGAGAGGTGATGCCTGAGCTTCTCCAGAAGAAAGTCGGGCAGACTCCTGTACGGGGCAGGCTCAGGTGGCGGGCTGGTCCGCAGCTGCTGCAGGTGCTTCATGTCCAGGAGTTGGGTCACCGTGGGCCGGCTGTGGGCGTCGTAGCGGAGACAGCTCTTCAATGCCGTCATTAGAGATGCAGGTATACCTGCGACAAGCGGATTTAATTATATCAGTTAATACTAGTGGTCAGCCTCGAATCTTCTCGCGATCTTGCAAACGAGTTGACCAGTATAACAAGACCTCTTAACATAACTACAAATAAATAAATTCAAATTAGTTTTAGGATAAATCAGCAAGTTTTCTCATACAGCACCCACTTTAGCAATTTTCTGTTTGGCCCTATGGTTGACTGGTAGAGAATGCCGAGGCATTAAGTCCGCCATTTGTACTTTTTTTCATTGTGCAATAAAGTTTAACTAAATAAATAACTCTCTTAGGCCTCCTGATTAGAAGTACCTCCACCTTACAGAATACCACAGCCAAATAGCACCAGACCCTATAGTGTGTTGTTCCTGCTGGTGAGTAAGGTTGCCAAAGATGCCAAACGTAAGTAAAAAATAAAATTTAAATGGATTAAAAGTAGAATTATTGATTATTTGGTACTGCATGTAGAACCACGAATATGTATCGCTCAAATCTGGAGCAGAACACCTTACAGAAAACCACAGCCAAATAGTACTAGACCCCACCCATAGTGTGGTGTTCCTGCTGGTGAGTAAGGTTGCCAAAGAGCTCAAAGAGGACCCAGTGTATTGACGACCAGGGACCCTCTTGTTCCTTTAGCCGTCAACACAGTGAATCCGCCTTTTTGTAAAGGGATAGCAACGCGCATGTGACACCTCTGGAGTTGCAGGCGTCCATAGACTACTACTAGCTGCTTACCATCAGGCGGGCCGTATGCTTTTTTGCCACCGTCGTTGTATGAAAAAATACTTACATTCAACGGGAGGGTACGCGATAGTGTGGCTGGGGTCTCTAATAGTGACCAGTTTGATCATGGTCTGCAGGTGGCCGAACGGCGTGTAGCCGTAGATCAGGCTGTAGAGGATGCAGCCCAGGGACCACACGTCGGAGTAGAACGAGACCTGGGGGAAACAGACGTTCACTGTTCATTAGGGAACGTACCCATACTACGTGACCAATTTTTTTACAATTTTCACCCCCTCCCCCCCACGGTGACCAACCGTAGTATATGCCAAGATCCCCCCCCTCCCCCTCTGGTTGTCACGTAGTAATTCTTAATATTGTTTTTTGCAAACAGAAAGTTAAAAATATCATAATTTGGCGCATATTTGTATTTATTAAAACGGCGGTTGCCGCGTAACGCCTCAAGGTGCGTGCAAACTATAATTAAAGTGGAAAAAAAAATTGCGCGAGATTTCCCTAGAGCATAATTATAATAATTATTGATTACGTGACGTAAACCTAACACCCCCCCCCCCCCCCCCCCCCCCCCCCCCCCCCCCCTTTGTGACCAAGAGTAGTATTTTGACGACCCCCCTCCCCCCCCTAAACGGGTCACGTAGTATGGGTACGTTCCCTTAATTACATTGAAAAACATATAAATAAATAAATTACATAAATCTTATTTTTAATAAACCGACTTCATACTTGCTTATCATTTTACGGGACTTTCCTAGCTGTAGCTATAAAAGCATCGGCATTTCCGAAATCTGCTAATAAGTTATAAAGAAACACAAAAATATTCGAAAATTGTGTGTGTTATTAATGTTATTATATAAACACGTATTTACGAATTACGAGTAATCATAAATTCACTTTTATGTCATAAATTCACTTTTATGTCATAAATTCACTTTTGTCATAAATTCACTTTTGTCATAAATTCACTTTTGTCATAAATTCACTTTTATGTCATAAATTCACTTTTATGTCAAAGATTCTCTTTTATGTCATAAATTCACATAAATTCGTAACAGGATTGAACCGGTGCGGCGGTTAAACCGCTTGTAAACTTCACCCTTACCTTGAAGGGATGTTCGCCGGTCCCGCCCAGAGCCTCCGGGCTGATGTAGGAGAAGGTGCCCTTCCCGCACGAGCGGACGACGCTGGTGGCGTCTCCGGCCACCGCCGACGCTATGCCGAAGTCGATGAGCTTCAGCCGCCCGGACACCAGCAGGAAGTTAGCTGGCTTCAGGTCGGCGTGGACTATGCCTGTACCAAGATGTACCAATATAGATAGATAGGAGATATGTATATGGATGTGTGCATGGAAAAAGATCCCACTTTGTCGATTAGTGCTTACTAAAATTACACTATAAATGTAAATAAACTAGTAGTCCACCTCGAACTCAGAACTCGCGATTTCCTTGCAAACGGGATGGATGACTAATATAACAAGACCCTTATGATGATTTTTTGCGCCTTCTAGCTCCATGACCACTTGTTAGACCTTGCTCATATACGAACTCTCAAATTATATGTATCTCTGCTACAACCCCAACAAATTTCATGAAGATCAGAAAAGCGTTACTAAAGTTATCGCAGAACAAACTCTCAAAATCAAAAAGCCGATACGTCCCAGTAGCCAGAAGTTGTTTGTAAGAACTTGCTTCGCTTACGCTCCGCTGGTTCCATTAGTCTACCGCCATCCCCAACATACCGTGCTCATGGATCTGCTGCACGGCGCGCAGCATCTCCTCCCAGTAGTGCAGCACGAGCGCGGGCGGGGCGCCGTAGCGGTGCGCGCCGAGGAAGGACGCCAGGTCCGTCTCGCCCGACTCCATCACCAGCCGGAGGAACTGCTTCGGACGGTCGTATTCGCTGGAACGTGCGCGTGCGATCGATTAGAGAAACAAAAGATACAGCCGCCATCTAGTAGACTATTTTGCAACTGACTTCAAGATTTCGAAGGAGGAGGTTATCAATGCGTCGGGATCTTTGTTTTTGATTTATCTTAAATGTATGTTCAACGATTATGGTTGGACCGAATTGAATTTTTTTTTTTCCTTTGAAAGAATATAATTTACATTTGGTCTCATTGTAACCAGGTCAGGATCTGATGGGATCCGGGAGAAATCGAAGGAACTCTTCCAACATTATAGGCACACCTATAGTGATTTAAATATTTTTTTACAGTACCTCAGGCATTTCCTTTTGGAAAGGTGTAGTCTAAATTAAGGGTACACGGAAAAAACATGTCTATTTACATTGACAACATTTTGAGTTAAGCGCTTTTAAAATTTGGAACGATTCAATTAACCATACTATTTTCGTAACTAGATGGTTTTTATGAGTTAAGTAGATATACGTTAACATTTACATCTGTAACAGAAGTTCTCACTAATAGTTCATTGCAAGCTCTATCTACATTTTGGTATAAAAATCTCATATTACAAAAAAAGTGACTAGACATGTTAATTCCGTGTACCCTTCAAATGAAGTCAGTTTTTTTTGTTGTTTAATATTATTTTTAATGTTTATTTTCACGTAGCCCTACGCCATCTCGCGGTTCTCATCTCCAGGTCCACTCCACCGCGACCTCCCGCGAGTTCACGTCCAACACCCGCTCATTAAACGTCAGTACTCACTACTCGTACAGCTTGACGACCCGGTCGCTCTTCTGCAGGTCACGCAACAGCTTGACGTCGTCCACGTAGCCCTGCGCCATCTGGCGGTCCCAGTTCTTCAGGTCCACTTCACCGCGAGTTCACGTCCAACACCCGCTCATTATACGACAGTACTCACTACTCGTACAGCTTGACGACCCGGTCGCTCTTCTGCAGGTCACGCAACAGCTTGACGTCGTCCACGTAGCCCTGCGCCATCTGGCGGTCCCAGTTCTTCAGGTCCACTTCACCGCGAGTTCACGTCCAACACCCGCTCATTATACGACAGTACTCACTACTCGTACAGCTTGACGACCCGGTCGCTCTTCTGCAGGTCACGCAACAGCTTGACGTCGTCCACGTAGCCCTGCGCCATCTGGCGGTCCCAGTTCTCCAGGTCCACTTCACCGCGAGCTCACGTCCAACACCCGCACATTAAACGGCAGTACTCACTACTCGTACAGCTTGACGACCCGGTCGCTCTTCTGCAGGTCACGCAACAGCTTGACGTCGTCCACGTAGCCCTGCGCCATCTGGCGGTCCCAGTTCTTCAGGTCCACTTCACCGCGAGTTCACGTCCAACACCCGCTCATTATACGACAGTACTCACTACTCGTACAGCTTGACGACCCAGTCGCTCTTCTGCAGATCACGCAACAGCTTGACCTCGTTCACGTAGCCCTGCGCCATCTCGCGGTCGCAGTTCTCCAGGTCCACTTCACCGCGAGCTCACGTCCAACACCCGCACATTAAACGGCAGTACTCACTACTCGTACAGCTTGACGACCCGGTCGCTCTTCTGCAGGTCACGCAACAGCTTGACCTCGTTCACGTAGCCCTGCGCCATCTCGCGGTCGCAGTTCTCCAGGTCCACTTCACCGCGAGCTCACGTCCAACACCCGCACATTAAACGGCAGTACTCACTACTCGTACAGCTTGACGACCCGGTCGCTCTTCTGCAGGTCACGCAACAGCTTGACCTCGTTCACGTAGCCCTGCGCCATCTCGCGGTCGCAATTCTCCAGGTCCACTTCACCGCGAGCTCACGTCCAACACCCGCACATTAAACGTCAGTACTCACTACTCGTACAGCTTGACGACCCCGTCGCTCTTCTGCAGGTCACGCAACAGCTTGACCTCGTTCACGTAGCCCTGCGCCATCTCGCGGTCGCAATTCTCCAGGTCCACTTCACCGCGAGCTCACGTCCAACACCCGCACATTAAACGGCAGTACTCACTACTCGTACAGCTTGACGACCCGGTCGCTCTTCTGCAGGTCACGCAACAGCTTGACGTCGTCCACGTAGCCCTGCGCCATCTCGCGGTCGCAGTTCTCCAGGTCCACTTCACCGCGAGCTCACGTCCAACACCCGCACATTAAACGGCAGTACTCACTACTCGTACAGCTTGACGACCCGGTCGCTCTTCTGCAGGTCACGCAACAGCTTGACCTCGTTCACGTAGCCCTGCGCCATCTCGCGGTCGCAGTTCTCCAGGTCCACTTCACCGCGAGCTCACGTCCAACACCCGCACATTAAACGGCAGTACTCACTACTCGTACAGCTTGACGACCCGGTCGCTCTTCTGCAGGTCACGCAACAGCTTGACGGCGTCCACGTAGCCCTGCGCTATCTCGCGGTCGCAGTTCTCCAGGTCCACTTCACCGCGAGCTCACGTCCAACACCCGCACATTAAACGGCAGTACTCACTACTCGTACAGCTTGACGACCCGGTCGCTCTTCTGCAGGTCACGCAACAGCTTGACCTCGTTCACGTAGCCCTGCGCCATCTCGCGGTCGCAGTTCTCCAGGTCCACTTCACCGCGAGCTCACGTCCAACACCCGCACATTAAACGGCAGTACTCACTACTCGTACAGCTTGACGACCCGGTCGCTCTTCTGCAGGTCACGCAACAGCTTGACGTCGTCCACGTAGCCCTACGCCATCTCGCGGTCGCAGTTCTCCAGGTCCACTTTACCGCGAGCTCACGTCCAACACCCGCACATTAAACGGCAGTACTCACTACTCGTACAGCTTGACGACCCGGTCGCTCTTCTGCAGGTCACGCAACAGCTTGACCTCGTTCACGTAGCCCTGCGCCATCTCGCGGTCGCAGTTCTCCAGGTCCACTTCACCGCGAGCTCACGTCCAACACCCGCACATTAAACGGCAGTACTCACTACTCGTACAGCTTGACGACCCGGTCGCTCTTCTGCAGGTCACGCAACAGCTTGACCTCGTTCACGTAGCCCTGCGCCATCTCGCGGTCGCAGTTCTCCAGGTCCACTTCACCGCGAGCTCACGTCCAACACCCGCACATTAAACGGCAGTACTCACTACTCGTACAGCTTTGACGACCCGGTCGCTCTTCTGCAGGTCACGCAACAGCTTGACGTCGTCCACGTAGCCCTGCGCCATCTCGCGGTCGCAGTTCTCCAGGTCCACTTCACCGCGAGCTCACGTCCAACACCCGCACATTAAACGGCAGTACTCACTACTCGTACAGCTTGACGACCCGGTCGCTCTTCTGCAGGTCACGCAACAGCTTGACCTCGTTCACGTAGCCCTGCGCCATCTCGCGGTCGCAGTTCTCCAGGTCCACTTCACCGCGAGCTCACGTCCAACACCCGCACATTAAACGGCAGTACTCACTACTCGTACAGCTTGACGACCCGGTCGCTCTTCTGCAGGTCACGCAACAGCTTGACGTCGTCCACGTAGCCCTGCGCCATCTCGCGGTCGCAGTTCTCCAGGTCCACTTCACCGCGAGCTCACGTCCAACACCCGCACATTAAACGGCAGTACTCACTACTCGTACAGCTTGACGACCCGGTCGCTCTTCTGCAGGTCACGCAACAGCTTGACCTCGTTCACGTAGCCCTGTGCCATCTCGCGGTCGCAGTTCTCCAGGTCCACTTCACCGCGAGCTCACGTCCAACACCCGCACATTAAACGGCAGTACTCACTACTCGTACAGCTTGACGACCCGGTCGCTCTTCTGCAGGTCACGCAACAGCTTGACCTCGTTCACGTAGCCCTGCGCCATCTCGCGGTCGCAGTTCTTCAGGTCCACGCACTTCACCGCGAACTCCCGGGACGTGCTCACGTCCAACACCTGCAGAGACAGGAATAAAAATATATAATAGAAATTAAAATTGTTATTTATTATATGAGGGGGCAAAGTTGTGGTTTACCTATCGTGCTCATTTAAAAATCTAAAATTAAGCCACCAGCGTAGGGATCCAGCGGTATATATGATTCTAGACGGCCAATGGAGCAAATATTACATTTGAACGAGTAAAATATGAAAAAAATTGGTCGTCTTGGAAGGCCTATCTGGATTTTCCACTAAGATTCAAAATTGCATGGACACATTATGAATGCATTCATTCATAACTTGTCCATGCATTTTTTTAATCTGGGTGTACCGTTCATTTCCAAATTACGCAAAAAAGGGTAACAATTTTTAATAGATGACGGCCAGTAAAAATGCCAGTTTTTCGATGAAAACATGGTGACATTTAATTTTTTCCACGAAAACCCTATAAATATATTGCCTTAAAAATTAATCTATAGAAAAAATTCAACTATATACGATAGACATTTCACGATAAAAAAAAATCATTACTACAGTAGTAAATTTATATTTAGTACGATTTTTTTTAAAGACCTATAAACCACTTCACAGGACACTTTGTAACAATTGTGCTTTTGGGTACTTAATAATAATAAATTTCTTAATAAAGCCTAACCTAAGATATGAAATTAATAAATATGGTTCAAAGTATTTTTTTCTATTACAAATACTTCAAACTATCTTATAAATAGCATTTTAAGCAGGTTATTTCATTAATAGAGTTTTTCGACCTTTTAGAGAATAAGGGGCCTTAACCGTTTAGAAAAGACAAAATATTACCTTAAAAACCTCACTGGAGCCGCCCGTCCCAAGCTTCTTAACATACATATACTTCTTTCCATTTATATTGATCGTTTTGAAATGTATCTTGGACGCATTCTTCGGGCCAGCAGGCTGGGATGGCGTCGCTGTGACGGAAGACGTCTGCTGAGTCGACTGTTGCGTTTGTGTCACCATAGTTTTTTGTGTCACAGGCGTTTGTATCACTTGTGATGGTTGCGTCTGTGTTGGCAAGTGGGTGGACTGCGAGCTGGACTCGGCCGAGACCTCTGTGGGTGGGTAGACTATAGCGCGGAATGTCGGGACCTCCATTACGGCAGATTGCGTTTTAGGTGCAGGTTCTTTGGCAGGTTCAGGGAAAAGACCTGTTGAGAAAAAAGACTGTTGGTGTCTGGTTACAGTGTTTTGTTAGTTGTGTGACCCCTTTCACTCCTTATCCTGCAACGAACTTGGGTAGGTAGGTGTTACGCGTGATTACATTTTGTTATGATTATTATTGACGAATTGAATGTATTAACATTACTCATTGTCAGTAATAATAATAATAAATAAATAAATATTATGGGACAATCTTACACAAATCAACCTAGACCCACGGTAAGCTCAATAAGGCTTGTGTTGTAGGTACTAGGCGACGATATATATAATAGATAGATATAGATTATAGATAAATACTTAAATAGATAGAAAACATCCGTAACTGGGGAACAAATATCCGTGATGAACACACAAATAAATGCCCTGACCAGGATTCGAACCCGGGACCTCCTGCTTCATAGGCAGGGTCACTACCGACTAGGCTAGTATGACCTGTTCTGCACTTCCTATCAATGTCGTTATAAGCGGATTCTATTGTATTAATTAAGATAAAATATGTCAGAGTTTGCCCAGATTTGGAATCATGAAAAGTGGGTGGAAATAAAATGTGGTTGCAGTCAACATAAATATTGGGTCAATATAAAAGTAAAATAATGTAAACAAATGCATTTACCTTCACTGATTCATAATCACACACTATTCTAGAACAACCATGGTTTCATTGTCTGTAAACTTATTACTAATATTCATCTTTAGTAATAATATCCATTAATTACTTATATCTCAGTGAAAATGCAGCCATATTTGTTTACATTATTATATAAATCTATAGATGCCGAGTTATAAGTTATTGCATCCCACACAGAATAACAAATAAAAAATATATTCAATGTGTTCACGCAGAAAATACTATTTTAGCATTTGTAGATCAAATGGCTTCCCAATGTACAGTCACCGGCAATAGTATCTTCCTACACGAAGATCGCAAAAATATGTGACACACTCTTATATAGCCAGAAAACCAAGACAAGATCAGAAATAAGACCAAGGTTATAGATGCACAAAGCCAGGCCCAGAAACTAAAATGGAGACGGGCTGGCCACATTGCCAGATTCAAGGACGAGAGATGGACCTAACAAGCGACAGCCAGGAGAGGTCCAGATGGAAAAAAAAACGGCCACTGGCACGCTGGGCTGACAACATAGTTAAGGTGGCGGGGGCCAACTGGGTATTGGAGGCCCAAGATCGAGAGAGGTGAAAGATTCTGGATTTGATTGGTGTGATTTTTTTACCCTTCAAGAACCGGAATCTTCTAATGAACCTTGTCAACTCGGCCTTACAAATTTAATATCCTAGACTAAGTTTAAAAATAAATTATATTCATATTTTTTACACAGAAATAAAAGGTTTTTTATTTTATTTAAGAGTGTGTCACATATTTTTGTGGCCTTCATGTAGGAAGACACTATTGCACGTAACTGTACATACATATATACGTAATATTGTACCAATTGTAGCTGACTAGCATACTAAAAGGCATTGTATTTTAGCCTGGTAGCAGGAGCTTTTACTGAGCTATAAATAAAGAATATAGTCAGTCGGTTCATAAGTTGTGTTACTAGGGTTTTGACTGGTAAAATAGGAACTGTTAGTGATTTCTATTTCAAAATATGGTTAATAAGCCTATTTAACAATGATAAATTTATGATATAATTTAATGCAAATAGTTGTTGCAGTTTTACACAATTTCTTGTAACATTTGAAAAAGCACAATATAATAATCACATCAAAAATACGCTCCCTGTTCAAGTTGATTTTAGACCCTAATTATTTTATTCAATATTAAGAGGCTTCAGTCTTGCATACTGAATTAGCTTGATCTTCTACCTTCATTTGAATTGTACATAATTAACGCAGGTCTGACTGACAAGAAGGCTGGTATACATAATTTTGGAAGACTGCCTTGATATGCCAGCAAAATCTTCTTATTTTGCTCAAATCTGAAAAATATGTTAAGATCAGGAGGAGAATAGCTAAAACACAGACTTGCAAGTCAACTAAATATAGGTTTCGAAATATGCCTAAATCTTCTACTTTCATAAAAATAACGATTTGTAACTCCTGGACAACTACAACAATGATCTTCAACAACATTTTTGAAGTATAATTTTCATAAATCATTGGCGTGTTTGGGTCTGACAACAATCTTCGGGTTTACAAGGATCTATAAAATATGTGATCTTGACTTTAAGTTATACATAGTATATTTCAATCTGTATGAAATAAGCTTTCTAATCATTTCTACTTATTTTCAATAAAAACTTTGTATTATATTTTATCAGTTAAAACTCTTGTGACCGAACTTATGAACTGACTAAGTACATAAAAACACTTACACCGGAAAATTTCTTTCTTCTCTGCCGGAGCATGTTTGTGAGCACTCTGAAGACTCTCCGCAGTTACAGGCTGCGACGTGGAAGCCTCTATTGTAGGCAGCACGTCCACCCCAGGGAACCTGTACGCCATGCTAGACAACGACACATTCTCTTTGTCACTCGCTCTCTTCACTTGACTAGGCGTCTGTTCGATTTTTTTCTCAACTGCAACTTTTACAGCACTGCGATTCTCAGACAAAGGAACTTTAGCACTGCTCGCCGAAGGCTCTGTTTTAGATTTGATCTTTGAATACACATCTACTGAACTACTGCTGTCGTCGGACGAGTCGCTTGAATCTCGCCTGTTTAATGTCGCTGGCAGCGTCTTTAAGTTAGCCATCAATGCCGCCATAGGCATCGGTTGAAATTTTATTGCTTTAGACGTGGCATTCGCTTTGCAACTCATGGTTGCAGAAAATATTTATTAAACACTAAACATTAAACTTTCGTATACGTTTTGTTCCGTCCGTTGGGTTTTCGAATCACTTTTGACATTTCGGGCGATGGGCGATGAGCGCGGGGTGCGGAATAGCGCCACAGATTATAAATGCTACCATATAGCTAGAGATGCGAAAAGTACCGAAATACCACCGAATTGGAAATGATATCGATATGGTATCGACGCTAAAGGTGTCTATAGATGACGGAATTTCAACGCAACTATAACATGCAACTTCCATACTGCCGTCGAGCCGTCAAAGAATACTAATAGATTCTTTGCAAGGTACACGACACACGACAGATGAGGCCCAAGAAATTGCAAAATATTTCACTAGCCCGCGCTTTTAACATGTGGGAAACAAAGAGTAGTATGGTGGGAAACATTAATAGAAAGAGGCTTCCTTAAATTAAAACGAATACAACTATTGTCACTGGCACGTTCAAAGTTCTCATCATATTTTGAAATTATTGACTTTCATCTGTCTTATCGTGCTTGTCTTCAGTATCACAAGTATTTTTTGGAAAAAAATATAAAATCCAGATAAAAAGTTAATTGTCCTGGTTCTGTTTAAATTAAACATTAACTAAAGTGAAACTAAATTTATCAGGCAGAGAAGATTATCCGGAATGCCAGTGTATTATGGAGGTTTCGTGGGAGGACCCCAGGGTGGAGGATATTGCCTTTACTCTTACGGGTGTTGTCCTACGACCGGTGGCTGTCCCGGATGCGGGGGAGGCTGTTGCTGCTGACCACGACCAAACTGAGGTACTACTTTAGAGGCACCACATATTTAATCTGAATTCAGTGTTTCATAGATAGGTTGCAGAAATGTGTCTATAAAAGTCATAGACAAATTTCCGCAACCATAGACAATTGTCAATGAAAAGCTGAAATTCAACTGTGGGCACCACACAATTACACAACTTAAAGCCCAATTAAGGCCCTGTTACACGTTACTTTTTTAGTGTCCTAACTAGCATCCTAATTAGGTTCCTAACTAGTTTTCATAGTAAAATAACGTGCTAAATGCGGTTACACTTGACTAAATTTAGAAACTAAATCATTTAGGAGGCTAACTAGGACAAGTGTTACAGGGCTTTAAAGCGAAAATGTTGTCTATGGCCTGTATACAAAAAATCGTCTACCATAGACTTTCCGCTTTTGTCAATGAATAGCTGAATTCCGCTTTAAACCGGTATTAGACATTGCAATTTGTAGGGTCCAATCTGTCAGATCGGGAGGTGTAATAAGAGTTAGGGCCCTTAAGGCCCTGTGACACTTTATTTTTCTTAGTGGCATAACTAGCATCCTAATTAGGATCCTAACTAGTTTTCATAGTAAATTTACTTGCTAAATGCACTGGACTAAATTTAGAAACTAAATCATTTAGGAAGCTAACTAGGACAAATGTAACAAGCCTTTTAGGGAGCTGAAGACGGGTAGGGAGAGGCAGGGTACAACAGACTGGGCCCTACAAATTGCTATACCGGTTTCACAGTGATATACTTTTTGAGGAAAGAAGGAACCCTTATAGGATCTCTTAAATTAGTTAACCGTTCGTGCTGGTCTACCTACTCTGCGGAAATCATTATTTTCATCTCTTGGTTATCAATCGAAAATCGAATACGAAATATCTTACGACTCTTTTTAGGTTGCTTCTTACCCTCTTTTTAGGTTGCTTCTTACCGTATATATGTTAAACCTTTTCCACGCCTAAAGCCCCTAAAGGTGCCATCAGTAGTCATGCCCACAGCGCCAAGATCACTTAAAGTTGTTGTGCCGTACGCTGACATGTTATCTCGCTTGCGCTAGTAGTTAGCTTGGGGTGTGAGTGAAGTTTTGTCTATAACCTAAAACCGGTATTAGACATAACAATTTATTTATTTTATTTATTTATTTAATGAGAGCAACGAAACCACTCTAGTCAGTTTGCTATACTACGCTTATTTCTAGACCAAGACATTAAAGTAGTGCAGGTCGAAGAATGCGAACAACTTCAAAAAACAAATCCTAGAGTTCCGATGCAATATTGTGAGAAATTATATAAACAATTAGATTATAACATTGCCAAAAGTTTCTGTTGCGGGAAAGTAGTGACACGTATAACGACGTATAATGTAATTCCTAGTTTGTCGCCTACTCTGTTATTGTTTCCATAATAATACGCAATGGTTTTTTTTGTTCTTATGTTAAAATATAGGCCCTGTCCTTTATAACTGAGACAACTACGGCAGTTTTCACCTTTTTTGGTCGTACTATTTTCCAATTCAAAAAGTTTGCTAGTCTGTCACTCTGACCTCCACCGATTAAAAGCTGCCAGATGCCCGGATCTAGCAATAAGGATAGTATAGCAATCTAACCAGACGGGTTTTGTTGATATCATTATTGTGTCATATCTGACGTGGCCAGCTCTTAGTCCAGAGGGTTAATTTGTCTATAATTTGATTTTGCAGTTCCTAGATGACGCCTGCGTGGCTGAGAACGTCCAATTTTTGATGTCCTTCTGCATAATGACGTTGCTCGCTGGCGTGGCAGCCATGGGCTACCTGGGGTATCCATAGATTAATATGTATATACTGAGATAGATAGGCAACTCTACGGCTCGTACTTGCAGCATCTAGTGCCGCCATCTAGTTTTATAGTGCTACATTTTATCACGTTACAGGGGAACGGGGGAAGGGGTATACTGGGTGTGGGGGGGTTAGGGAGGGGAGGGGTAGCCCTCGTCCCCCTCACCCCTTCCTGACAGCCGTTTGGCGGGAAATCTAAGTTTGGACGTCCTGTAAATAAAACTAAGTTTATGTCAAATGCATACAATATTTATTGTACATATCATTATATTTCATTAGGTACATACTTTGCACAATTATTATACCTACATATAACTTGATATCTGACAAAAACCTAATAACCGGCAAAGAGTAACCCACAACACGAGCCTTATTGAGTTTACTGTGGGCCTAGGTCGGTTTGTGTGTAAGATTGTCCTATAATATTTAAGAGTCTGTTGGGCCATAGGTTTCGTAAGTACTAGTTTGTTACAATGAATAATATAAATATACACAATACTATGGACAAAACCAGGAAAGGAAGTATTTATTATGTGGCACAATACGTATTGTCACTTATATTATAAGCGATAAAAGCCCTATTACACTTTACAATTTAAAGGTCACAGCTCATTACAGCCACCCGACCCGCACCGCCTGGCCTCGAGCGGTCACTACAACAACTCCGTAGCATCACCAGATCGCCTGACTCGCGAGGAGTCCGCGCGCGGACTGCGAGTGGGCCACTCGATGATAGCTCGCTGTTGGCATGCTTGCCTCGCGTGAACCGCGAGCTGGTAACGCGCGGTTCACGCGAGTGCGATGCGGCGCTCTCCACCAACCCTGGTACTACCAACCAACGCTGGTAGACTACTCGAAAATTCGTTGATCACGCGAGATTCACTCGTTGACCACGTGACGTCCACTCGTTGACGACGCGAGGTCCACTCGATGACCACGCGGGGTTCACTGGTGACAACGCGGCGTCCACCCGTGGACCACCTGTGGACAACGAGTGGACGCCGAACGACAAGGCGGTGCGGGTCGGGCGCCGGGTGGCTCTAATGAGCTGTGTCCTAACTAGCATCCTAATTAGGATGCTAAATTTTTTCAATAGTAAATTTACTTGCTAAATGCGGTTAGACTTGACTAAAGTTAGAAACTAAACCATTTAGGAAGCTAACTAGGACAAGTGTAACAGGGCTTTATCTTTATGTCTTAACTCAAACGGCTCAACCGATTTCATGCATATTTTTTGTATCTACGTTTCTCAAGTTAGAGGGGAGGGGTACTGTCAGCGTCAAATAGTTGGTAGCAGCCAGAGTAGCCAAATATATCGGTACAGATCTTTATATGTATGGCGGTAAGGGTGTGTTACGATATATTTGGCGACTTAGACTGCTACGAACTATATGACGCTGACTGTACGTTCTTTGACTTTCAGAGCGATTGTTTCGGATAGTATCGACTTTATCAAAATATTGTAATATTATAATTTTATAATTTCTACCCTCGCATTTTAAGAACTCTTATTATGTACCTATTGTACGACAGATGTACTTAATTAATCCATATTTAAAAAAACTATTTATTTAACAAATATACCTACATATATTAAGTTGAAAAGCTAATTTAAATATTAACCTTAATGACAGACATGGTGCGGTGGTGCCTAGAATGTTATAATTATAAAATGAACCTATCTTAGACGATATTCTTTTTAAAAGATCTCACACAATACTTGTTGAACTTAATAAAATCACCCCCAGTTTATGTGTACGGGAGGTACCCAAACAAAACCACTTTGTTTTACAACTTTGTCGGTATGATTAATATAATACATACACTCATACCAAATTTGAGCTTTCTTATATCACTTAATAGATCACTTAACTAGTAAGCCGTAGACATACAGACAAAAAGAACAGACTACATGGAAAAACTATAAGGGTTCCTAGTCGACTACGAAATTTTAGGGTTTCGTAGTCAGTTTATACCCGTATAGTTTTACAGTAACAGTCATCCTAAGTAGTTTTTACTACTTGCAGAAAAGCATTTCAGGTTAAAGCATTGTTTTATTTTAATAAGTGACATTTGAAACTAGTGGCTCTGCTAGCTGTAAGGCCGTGTCCTACGTAGGCGAAAGGAAGCGAACACATTTGCGAAGCGATGCGAAGCGAAGCTGCGGGGCAATTCGCGCGCACGTAGGACAAGGTTAGGCCCTTGTCCTACGTGGCTAACGCGAACGCAAAGCGGCGCGGCGCGTTCGCGTTGAATTCGCTCACGTGGGACACAGCGTAAGGCGACCGACGTGACGCCCTCCCGCCTTGAGCGTATATAATGTAATGAATGAGTTATATACTCTACTATTGTATTTTATCAAAAGATGAAAAAAATACTTCCTTTGTTATTTCAGTGTTACAGCTAACTCACAATGTTCCTAAGCGTGATATACTTCAATAGCGCCTAACTCCTTCATGTCAATTCAGCAATATAAAAAAAAATTGAAAAACTGCATTGACGAAAAAGTTGCATGCATATAATTGTCCGGTCAACAATGGCAAAGTAATTTTGTTCATCATTACGTACACAGTTTATCAATTCTCACATTTAGGGTCAAAACTTAAAATTACAATTTACAAGTAAATTTACAACTATGTACATATAATATTATTATATAATACAAATGGGCGTCTCACAAAATTTACAAGTCACAATGGAAAATGTAAGTAAAAGTAAATTATTGTGGCAATTCAGCATATTACAAAAAACCGGCCAAGAGCATGTTGGACCATGCTCAATGTAGGGTTTCGTAGTTATCAGCCCGTCACAAAATATCTAGTCAAAAGGTTGTTTTATATAGGATATTTTGCAGCACTTACGTCATTTTACTACGCGGTACTTACGTCCTTTTACTATGCGTTTTTGAGTTATAACTCAAATAGTTTATTCAATATAGTTTTCATTAAACGTACTTATTAGGCCTCACTTTTATATTTTTTTCAAATTTTTGGACCCACGGTTCAAAAGTTAGGGAATGGTAGATAGGGGGGGACGCCCTGTTTTTTAATTTGAGGCAGACGGACGGACGGACCGACGGGCGGACGGATAGACGGACATGGCGAAACTATAAGGGTTCCTAGTTTGCTACGGAACCCTAAAAATTACATACTACAAGTATTTTTCTCAAACACGCGCGGAAAAGTTGTCGTTACGTTCGTGAAAATAGACTCTGATCGGAAGCATCACGTTTCGGGTGCCTTAGTGACACTTGATATGAAAAGGGATTTCATACTACTTTGCAGGGCGCTGCCGGTCACTGTCGGGCGGGCGCTAGCCTCGACACGGTACCTGCACTATATCGAGAGATCTCGAGTACGATCAACTAAATGAACTTTTAGGTTTTAAGTATTGGGTTTTAGGTCTTATTTCCACGCATTTTTTTAAGAAAAGCACGATAGGTACAGTCACCGACAAAAGTATCTTCCTACACGAAGGCCGCAAAATATGTGACACGCTCTTATTTGTAGGGCCGTAAGAGCGTGTCACATATGTTTGCGGCCTTCGTGCAGGAAGATACTTGCCGGTGACTGTAGATGCCTCGGCGTGAAAACGGATTCCCGACCTCGTATCCCTATCCTATCCTATATACTTACATGGCTGGAAATCCTTATTTTCCCAGCCTATACTGTAATGTACTATTTCCGGAAAATCTATCAAATGTGCAGTTGACAATTGTACCTATACCTATATAAACGGTTCGTGTTACGATAAATTTTAGTACAGTTTACATACCGTACCGTTTATATTAATTAATAATAAGTGCACATATTTGTGAAACTGTCATTACAAGCTCACAATTCTTTAGGTGTATGAATCAAGAGAATTATAAGTACAATTTTAACAAAATATTACGAGGATTGTTTTTTTCTATTATTTGACGTGACCATCCAACAATACTTGGTGGAAAAGTACCTTCAGTCACAATTGAGTCGCTTAACTTCAAACTCGGGTAAATCCATCTGTCAGATTATGCGATTTTGGTATTAACAAAAGGTAATAGGGTAGATATTTGTTAAAAGGGTCGATTGGGTTTACCGGAGTTTGAAGTGAAGCGACACAATTAACAATTGACATAAATCTTGGTACAGGAAAATTTTATTTTACTAGTATATATGTTACCTAATTGTGGCGACAAAAATTAAATAACGCAAATCTGATCTGATACCTTTTCTGATTTTTGTGGTAACGGAAAAAATACCATAAATAGATAGCTATTTATGGTGTTTTTTCCGGTACCACAAAAACAATAATTGATCTCGAAACATGAGGTAATTTTTAAGTTAATATAGTTAATATATATAAGTTAGTTCCGTTTTAGTTAATAATCATAATACGTAAAAGCCGTGAAAGTTTAAGTCTTATTGGTGATGACAATAATAACGATGCGTAGGAAGGTACAATCTTACATATATACCGTAATTTACAGAAAGTAAGTGTACAATATACATTCTTCTTGAAGTGATAGGGCTCCAGCGTTTTATGTTGCTACATCACCGTATTCTGGTGGGTTCATAAGCCGACAGGTATACCTAGAACATAAAAGTAAAGACTTAGGGTGGGTTGCACCAAACCGCCTGTTAACGTAAGCCAAATGTTACGCTAATCGGAGGTACTTAACGATTGCTAACATGAATGGGTTCCACCAAGTGCAAAATAACAGAACGTAAGAGTTACGTGGGATGCCACTGTATAAACGCATTTCTAACAACATTTTCACGGTAGAATATTATTTTCATATGGCAACCCAACCATAAGTGCCAAACTAAACTTGTCAAAATCGTCAATTCGTCACACGAAGAAAAAATCTAAAGAATAGAGCGCGAACTAAACTTTGCACTCTGCAGCTTGAAAATCAAGAATATTCAACAATTTTAACCATTCCTGAACATGTTTATTACTCAGTCAAAAAGTGGGCTATCTATAGCGCCCTACAAGCAAACTTTTTCAAAGGATAATGTAACTTGTGTTGCGAGTGGTGTTCAAAGAGAAAGCCAGAGTAGTCGGCTGGTGTATTATATTTTATATTATAGTGAGTAAATTATCCTTCTACTTTATTACTACTTACAGAACCCTAAGCAAGTAAAGCGGTTGCTGGAAGCACCAAATGGCGAGGTGCCCAATCGCAAAACAAACGCGCCACTAGTTTTGAGAACTCTCCTTTCGAAAATTCGTAAATATAGGATGCTGAATCCCTCCAACCTGGTTGATTATGGCTGGCATTGTAACCAACGACCAAAATATTGAACTTATTATATATGTACCTACTTACTGAAAGAGTGTTCTAAAGCATCTTTGTGAAGTATAGCACATAATTATGTTACATTCATAATACACAATGTTTTTTTATTTCAGGTTTGAATTTACCTTTGGTATTGAAGACAAAGATGAAATCAAGGCTTATGCAACTCAGTGCTCAACTCAAGGAACTTTTAAAGTGAAAGTGCAGTGGTTTCAAGAAATTTGTAGAATTTCAAAGTAAAAATAAAGAATAATTTTATTAACATAATAAATATTTCAATTTTGACAATAAAATACATATATTTAGCTACCCTACTTTGTTTATATATTATTCAAACTCTGGCATAGGTTTCCTTTGTAGATAGGGGCAAGACAATGACATGTAATGATTATTTTCACCATTTTTCTAGCAACTGAAGAACAAATAAAATTATTTTAATAAATATTTTGATTTGTTTATTTTTAATAATAATAAATAAATGTTTATTCACGAAACGGCTTACAATTTTTTACAACAGTTCTTCTGCCAAACCACAGTGTGGTTTGTTGGCAGACGAGGCTCCAGTTAACAAATTCTATAGTAAGCTATATACATGTTACATTATATTTCCACCACCACCACCAACAAAACAGTAACACCCGACTGACCATTGATAGACCCTATCCCAATGTAATAAGGTACAGAAACACTACTAAATAAATTATAAACTTATATGGATGTCATATAAGGAAAAAGTGACCTAGCCCTCTGGTGCCCAGGGCTGGGATCAAACCAGCATCTTCAGCACCGGAGGCCTAGGTCACTTTTTCCTTTGTATATGACATCTATATAAGTTTATTTTTCTAGCAGTTGACATTAATAATCAATATGAACATTGCCTGTTGTTACAGGCAATGTTCATAATGATCATTAATGTCAACTGCAGACTGCATTGTTATGCAGTCTCATACTTACTAAACTTGAAACTATTGAAGTATTTTAGGCCAGATAAATCTAAGATAGTATAAACTCAACCCGTGGTCAAGGTGACCCAGCTTCTTGACTGGAGAAAAAACTTCATATACTGAACCACAGATGGTTATCAACAATATGATACAGGTCAAAGTGACTATGGTCAAGTAATGTTTTATGAAACATTACTTATCAATATAAATAGATAGTATAAATTGCTGTAGTTGCTTAGTTTGGCTAGGTAAGATTGTCCCAAAATCATGAGTAAATTTCAAAAATGTTTTATTATCACTTGTATCTTTGTAAACTATATGTTACAAGTCATACAAACAGCCATGTATGTACTGACTGTACTATTATGTTTTATTTGTAAATAGGTACCTATCCTGATTAGTAGAGATATATGACATTGATAAAAAAGAACCCTATATTATTTATTACTAATGAATTTTTAGGTACCTACTTATGTTAGAGCACAGTACATAAACCCTCATCGGATCTAACATATTTAGCCAAAGCCCAAGGCTAGGTCTTTGCTTCCTTTTTAGACCATCATGAAACAGATACAAAATGCAAATGCATGTATTTTGTGTACAATTTGAATGAAAAAAACCATGTTCAAAATAATGTCCGATATAAAAAATACTAATGTGGAATGGAGGAAGGCATCTATCAAAGGTTTGTCAGATGGTGCCAGCATAGCTTTGTAGGTACCTATCATTCACTAGTTTTTTCTATGGGATTTGGCTTAAAGGGCTATAATTAATGCCAGAAAATTCCAAATAAAACAATAATTTGCCTTAGAAGAGCAACACACATGAAGTCATATTAGCTAAACCATGCTATTACCAAATTGTCAGTAGATAATTATTTATTTATATGGGGTTATTGTCTCTTCAGATCTGTAAAATCTGTGCTGTGAATTTATTTCACAAATGAAACTGAAATACAGTGTAAACTATATAGCGGCACTCAAGGGACCGGATTTTTTTTGATGTTATTCCGAGTTGTCGTTAAACAGAGACCTACTGTACTTGATTTAAGGCCTATGTAAAATCAAATAAAAAAACAAGATTTAAATGAATCAGTATAATTAATTTTCATAGACATTTGAATTTGTGGATACCAAACCATTGTTGGACTATTTTTGTTCCACAACACTTGACACTCTTATTTACTTGATTGTATATTCCATATCACGCTTTATTTACATGTAGTTCTGATCATTGTTTAGTTGAGTAGAACATTGTCGAGGCTCGATTTCGGTGGTATTGGCGATAAATGTTTGGTTATATATATAATAGCACTGCTGCTATGGCATGAAATTATATTGGTTAACTGGCACCTTTTGAATCGTATGACTTGCTCCCATCGAGTCTTTCTACTGTGTCATAAAACACGTTTTTCTTCTTGACCTGTTCACTCCACCGCGTCAGAGGTTTACGCTCCCTTTTGCTTTCTACCTTAGAGAATTTGCAGTATTCAAGTCTTGTAGTCAGTCATTCGTTATTTCCATAGGTTTGGTCTTCATTGACAAAAACAGTGGTTTTTAAATGATTATCATGATTGTTCTGCAGGTTTCGCTCGCTCTACGGCTGTCGGCTTTCATGACAATGACTGTAGGTTCTGGCATAGTTCTGGTATGTCTGTTATAACAGAAGTCTGGTCTATTTCAACCTGAAGTCACTTGGTACTCGGTTTTAACTTAAAAGCGCACTTTTAACACAGAATTATATATTTATTATTAGATACGCGAGTTGAAGTGTGAATAATCCAAAACGTCAATCGTATGACCCTTTTGCGTTCAGATACGTGCATATATTTATTACTGCGAACAATATTTTATTATTTTTCATCAAATATCACTGTATTTTTGTCTAATCAAGCATTAATCTATGAAATACGAGACATTTTGCAAATTATCCGCCATATTTTAAACGTAGATTTGACGTTAACCAGTGCTCGACGGCTGGTTAAGGTAAACGTAACTTTCTGACCGCTAAAGTGCATGGTGCAACGGAAAAAAGGACTTAACGTTTACTGTAACCATGACGAGTTCGTAAAGTGTGCGTGGTGCAACCCGCCCTTATTTTACATACAGTTACGATCTAACATATCTAGTCGATTTTTGTGCCTACCAAAGTAGGTGTGCACGACCATAGTGTTATTTTATGAGATTAATCATTGAAGTCAGTACCATATTATCAATAAACACAATCAGTACACAAAAAGAGGCACAGTAAAAGGCGTCGCTCAGGCTGGCTTGTGCCGTTGACAGTCGATCATACTAATGAAATTGATAAGTCACAAAAAACCAACAAAGCGCTTCGTTATCCGTCATTTACATTCAGGCCTTCAGCCCCTGTCGCTGCCCCTCGCGCTGCCGGCAATAATTCCCTAAATACTGCTGCAGCAGGATCGAGAGGAGTGTGTGTTTACGTACTGCCCTACCACTCACTTCGCTTTCAAGTTTCGGCAATGGCAGACGTTGAAATAATTACAGCGGCCGCGCTGTCTTTTGCGATCCTCCAGGCGCTTGACGAGTACTGAGCGACGGAGCAGAATGTAAACACGTACTGCCGCTCGCGCTGCCGGTCCTTTGACTTCGCACAAAAAAAACGCCATTTAGGGGAGCGCCGGACAGCGCGAGTGGCAATAGCAGTGGCATGAGAAGTATCGTGTTTACACACTCGTCCTTCCCACTTCCCTGCTCAATTCGGCTGAATGTAAATGCAGTATTAAAATTAAATTATGTAGCCGCCGTAATCAGAATCTCGACGACTCAAATAAAAACTTCGATGTATAAGTAGGTGTATAATTCCAAAGTACTGGTTAACAAAAGGTAGTGCCAAAAACGGTTAAATAAGAGTGAAAGTGGTTGAAGGTTTGGAAGCTAAAGATGGAGATTGCGGTAATGATTTGTGAATTACGTCGGCGGTTGTTCTATAGTCACTATTAAGCGACTGAATTGTAATATTACAAGACTCTGTACAATGTAAGCGCTGCTCATTGATACCTGTGATCATGGCTCCCGCGCCGATTGTCGCTAACCCAAGCCGTCCGCATAGCTCTCGTGTCACGAAGTTCGAAGAAGCGCCGTTGTCTAGGAGCAGACGCGCCTCACGAAGCACCCCGTTCGCGTCACACACTTGCACCAACGCTGTGGATAGCATTCCAGATAATTCGCTAGTTACTAGGAATTCAGTAAAAAAACATCGTTAGGAAACCAAACTTCTCACAATAAGGTCTAGTTAAACTCTGGGTTTGAACTAGTTTGAAGTCCAGATGCAATCGCTTTTGAAAAAGGTTAGTCTTGAGCATAGACATATAAATTATGAAGACGTAATCCCACGAAGATAAAACTGTGATTCCATAATGAGCCGCGATCTCGTGCACACACACGTCGTTTCACACACTTTTGACGTTTGAACCAATCACCGCTCGTCCACGAGTTGTAGATGTGTGCGTGTCGCGCGTAAACACGAAGAAATCGGCTTATTATGGAATCACAGTTTTGTGTTCACGGCGTTACGTCTTCTTATTTTATACGTCTATGGTCTCGAGGATAGATTGCCAAAAAGCTCCTTTACTTATAATAGCACAAGTCACATCACAGATAATTGTTTCTTGTCTACCCAACTCCTCCATTTCTTAGTTAATGCATACTAATATTACAAACACGAGAGTAACTCCGTCTGCAGAACCGATTAAGATAAAATTTGGTATGAAAACAGTTTGAGTCTAGGATAACTATCCTTTTAATTAATAATATTTTTTTTTATTAACGGAATTATTATTGCTTTCATTTGGCATAAATCTCATCTTGCTACCCAATAAGGTAGTTTTAACAGATTTATATGAGCCAATCCATACTAATATTATAAATTCGAAAGTGTGTCTGTTTGTCTTTCTGTCTGTCTGTCTGTTACTTCTTCATACTTAAACTGCTGAACCGATTTAGATGAAATTTGGTATGAAGATAGTTTGTGTCCCGGGGAAGGACATAGTTTTTAACCCAGAAATCATCCTTAAGTAGGTGAAAAGGGAGATGGAAATTTGTACGGAATTGTTGGACTTAAGGCACTGGTCCCACCGCGAGCGAGTAAGCTATGAGCTATCGGCTACTTTCTAGCCCAAGAAACGAAGGAAAGATAATCGCTTCCGTGTAAATAAAAGAGAGAGATGTATATTTATAGTTCATCGCAGTGTGAACAGCCAGCGATGAACTATAAATATATATCTCAAGGTCATTGGCGAATAGGGCCCTCTTAAGTTTTTCACCTTATGCTGGGCCACCCCGGCTGAGCTAGTGGAGCGAGTAATCGCCCGTCGCACGCGAACACTCGCTTATAGCCGAGCGTCAAAACTATCAAAACTATACTAGCTTCTCGCTTCTCGCCCACTCGTTTGTAGTTTATAGTTCTACTCGCTTATAGTTTGTAGCCGGCGGTGGGACCAGTGCCTAAAATAGCATATATGCTAACTCAGTACTTGCTACACGATTTTACTAAGGCGTTTTATTAATTCCTCATGACAATTTTATTTCCACGCGGACGAAAGTGTCTGTCTGTCTGTTACCTCTTCACGCTTAAACCGCTGTGCCGATGTAGATGAAGTTTAGTATAGAGATAGTTTCAATCCCGGGAAAGGACATAGAATTTAATAGTTGTATAGTTTCATATACATATATTTTAGGCAGGCAGTCTTATTATATTGCCTACCTGAATTATTATTAACTGTACTCTGTAATGATTTCTGTTTTGGTGTAGTAAAGAATATACATATCTAATAAGGTAGGTAAATTGTTATATTTTCTTTGATGTTCAATGGCTGCAAACAGAGTATTAAATAGAACTACAATCGCAACACATTTGTATTAATTTCAAGGAAAAAGATTTTCCGAATAGTACCTATTGTTTCAATCGACAGTGAGAACATGAAGGATATACTTAAGGCAATCGTCAACTGCAACTACAGTTAGGTAGGTACTCACCTAAATAGTCAGTCTCAGTCAAAGAAGCAACGGCAACTGAATTCGTCAGATGTGAGTAATGTGTGATAATGTTGGATAATGGGTGTCATACATTTATAAAAATCAACTTAGTACATATGAAAGGTACATTACCTATGGTATATTATGGCATTGTGTGGTTTGGCGGCTATTGGCCACATTAGCTACTTATTTGAAAGTTTCTATAATAAATATTGATATATTTGACGAATATTTGCTTCGCCTTACATTGTCGATGCATTTAGCAGTGGGGTGGGTATGTATAATGTTAATATATGTACTTTATTATGGACTAAGGTTATGTTAACAATTTAAATAAATCTTACATCAGAGCAGCATGCTGGGGCCCCAGGGGTTGTGGAGTACGACGTACTGGCGGTAGAGGATAAAGCGCGTGCGCGTGTGGATCTAGCCTCACGAGCGGTAGCTGTGCTAAGCACGTCGAGCACCCTGCACCTGCACGCGTCACGTAAGCCACCTGCAGGAGTGCCAAAACTGTAGTGTAGGTCTATACAGACGCTGCATCTATCATCATCATTGCTTACATAAAAGCATGGTGCGTTGCTTTCAGGTAAAAACGCATATCAAGCGTTTTTAGAGATAAGTTGGTAACTAACTTCAACGATACGTCGATTATCTGTTTTGCTGCCAGTAATTTGTTATTGTCCATATTATTAAGTTCTATATTTATCTTTTGTAAGTAATATGTACTGATTTCTGAGTTTTACTCTGTTACGTACCTAACCCACTTATTAGTTTCCCTCCATTAGGAAACATTAACATAACTTTTACTATAAATTTCTTAAATTTACATTAGGTAGATACTTCTCGATGTCTGATTAAGCTAAAATTTTGTTTATTTTCGTAACTTCGATGAAAACGAATAATACCCGAGAGCAAATGCCACAGAGCTACCATAATACCTAGTACATCACATCAGAGGCCGAGAAAACAAAGATTATAAGGAACGTAAAGAGAATAAGTACTTCATTGCATGTTTGACAAATAGTACATTTCGATACGAGGACGGTATGTCATTACATTACATTCCACCCGTGTATCGAACGACGTTTTTTAATACAATTGGGAAAGAATGACAACATGGAATTAGTCACTTTGAGAGAGCACATTCTTTGTATATCCGAACGGTCGTCGCTCTCATGCAGTGCGCCATGAATCCTGAGCAGTGATTGAGTGAAAAAGTAAAAAGCGGTAGTGCGAAAATTCAAACTTCCCGCACGCTAAACCCACTATGAGAAAAGCCACTTTTTGAGTAATTGCATTACAATATTATTTTATACAATCGTGACATAATGAAGAGCTTTTCAGTCGAGTACCGTGTTTAGGCCACCAAGCTTACCTGCTATCTCTATACAATTTAGTAACCTCATCTCCCGGTGGATTGTATCGGGGAGGAAGACACTCCATGAACGTGTTATAATATTGTATGAAAATCCATAAAATCGTCGCCAGCGATGGTTTTATTCAATATCATGAAGGCTCTATCGAAAAGTATGCGCTAATAGTTCGATCTATAAAGTCTTAATTCAAGCATTAAAGTAGAAAAAATACTAGTAACTAAATTACTACAGGTGTGCCTATAACATATGAAAAGTTTTCTTAACTTGTCATATGTAATGAAAATGAAACCTATTAAAACATTCATAAATTATAATTCCAATGAGACCAACTATAAAGTTTACCTTTCAAAACAAAAACAAATCGCTCCAGCCGTTCTAAAAATAATATTCGTTCATATGCACTGACAAACTAACAAACAAACATGCCTCTCACCCTTAATGCATATATGTACCTAGTACCTATTACGCCTGGCCGCGGTCGAGCTTGCATTTGGTACAACTTCTTCATGTAGCACTGCTTCGTTGCCTCAAATAGTTATAACGATACACAAACTTGATTTTATCCTTAACATGATTATCAACCAATAAGTTTCTGACCATATAAATAAGCCAATTAGATACCTACTTATATTAATCAGGATAGGGATACGAAACAGTACCGTTAGTACCTTTAACACCGAGGCTTTTAAAAAAAAATATTTGCTCTAACTTGCTAGATCTAAAAATCTAAATAGCAGCTGAAATACTATAAGCCTACTTCTTTTTTTGCGCAAACTCTTTATTTGTATTGTTCCCTTTAAAAGAGACCCGACAAAAAAGATAGATTTAAGCTCTGAATGTAGATACTTACTTGAATCAGCAACGTAGATCTATTCTATAGGGTCTCTTGATTATTGACTTTGGCTTGCTTGATTTATATTTACAGTAGACTTATTTACAATAGTATCTAACATTAGTTGACCCTCTTTTTTTTATATTTCAAACAATAATTTCTCGCCTTCAGCTTCATGCAGTCTGATTCATCCCAAAAAATCGCGGTGTCCGTTAAAATTCTGTTTATATCTCTGCACCAGTTGTTTATAAAGAACACAATGCTGTGTCTCAGCATCAATTTTGTTAATTGTGCTGCGTGATCAGGGCAAGTCAGGAAATGTAAATCAATGTGGACAAGGCTGACACACTCTATGTATTGCGATATGAATTTGATGTGGCTGGAGGTTTTTAGGACTTCTATGGTCATATGCTCTACTTGGCAAAAGAAATCAAATACATCACGGGACGGATATGATAACCACGTTTTATCCGCCTTGTACTCTTTAATTTGTATATATGTATGAAAATCCTCAATCCCGTTGCTTTCGAGGTCGCGTTTACAATTTTGACAATTTTTATAAATTTTCTTTTTTAAACAGTATATGAGCCAACGACTGCAGTATGCTATTGCTGCACATTTCTCTTTGCCTGCCGCAGATGTAGAGGAGATCAGTTGTTCAGTGTCAATGAGGCCAATGTTCAGGTGCCTTTCCTCTAATTGCATTGCTGGAGTCGGTGCAGCCGCTTCAATGGTCGGTGAAATGCTCTCTTCAACTAACCATTTCAAGGACTGCAGGCACGTCTCGTCGTCCTCTTCGCAATTCGAACCTACGGAATGTGGGGTCGTCAGATTTCCTATCAGCAGTGCCTTATAGGACGACTTAAAGGCACTTGCGCTAGGCATAACATTCCGCAGGCCGTGTGCACGAATGGAGCCGAAGAAGTTCTCTAATGGGTCCTGATTAAAATGGCGCAGCAAAATGGAATTAAGCCCCAGCGAATGCAAGTGTCTTGTGACTGATTGAAATGACTCAATAGTTTTAATCCAGTTTGTGATGCACCGTACGGTGTGGCATGGGGCGCCACTGGCAGTTATATACTGCATGGATCTCAAAACCCGCAGACTGTCGCTCCACAACCTATGGTGGGCAGACCTTGGCGAAACTGCAGACCGATAAATTTTTCCTCCGACAGGCTTGCTAAAACTACCATTTACAGAGTCAAAAAGTCGATCAAAAAAAAATAATATATCTGCCGTATCCTTGCTTTCTTTTGGGAGATATCCAATTTCTGAAATAAAGAAAAAAACAAGGGTACTACATAATTTATTGACTTAAAGGTGATGTCTCCTTAAGGTCTGACTGCGACAATAAAAAAACATGTAAAATAAGAAAAAGTTTAGGTCAAAAATTACATATTTTTAATATGTACAAGCTTTTAACGCTGACTGTACTTTTCTTGCAAGTCATCTAAGTTCTCGGCAAGACGAATAAAATGAGCTCAAACTCGACGGCTTAATGTAGTTTATTACAAAGTTCCTATGGCCACCTTCTAGCTCAATCATCAATTCAACTCCATGTTATCATAAGATTGCATTGTCACGCAATATTCATATGCCTGAAAATTTTCAGCTCAATCGGAAATCGGGAAGTGGGTCAAATTTAACTTGCAAAATTTGATTACAGACAACGAGACAGGCAAAACTTGTAATAAAAAAAACGGATATTCATACAGGTCTTGACATTCTGATGAACGATGTTATTACTTATTGTCCTCTGTACACATTTGATAAATAAGTCTAAAATCAATTAAATACTAACCATCACTCGCCATCCACCCTATCATTTTGCCTACACTTTCACTGAACACTTGAGTGCAGTATTTGACCCTCATCTTCGGGATTTGGTTGGGAATAATATGGTAAGCTGTCAGTTTATTAACGAGGCTAACCCCTTTATAATTTGGAGCTCTCCTATACAGAGCTTCCAAATGCGCCCATTTAGCTCGTTTTCTAATCCCTTCCTCCTCATAAATCAAGTCTTTGTTTAACAAATTATTTCTGATCTGTTTCATGAGATGAGGTGGGTCGTAAACAGGATAGATTTTTTGGTCGTCAATTTGGAAAAATCCTCCTCTGTACTCCTTGCCCTCTCTTAAATAGTTCTCTCGTGTCTCATTGAGCAATTTATTAACTGCAGCCATGTTGGTCGGTCCCTGGTCGCAAACCGTGCTTATCACGCGTAAGCCAGTGGCCATTACTTTTCTGACGACTGTTTTTATTAGGGCTTTTAGTTCATTTGTTCCCGTTGTAGCTGCACAAAACGTAAAAGCCACTGGCTGTTTAAATTTTTTTATAACTCCCCGCACCATAAACACTAAGACATGGTCGCAAAACACGTCGTTTCTTGAGGATCCGTTATCGATAAAACCGTTAATCTCATCTTTGTTTTTGTCATAGTTTAGGTGCGGGGCGATCGCCATTTCATCGAACACGATGGTACACAGTTTGTGGTGGTTGGGCATTTTATCTACTCTTTTTTTTAAATGATCGAATAGATTCTCATTTATGCCAGGCAATAAGTCGACTTTCTGCAATATTTTGTCAAGGGTCCGGCGTTTTGGCAAAATGCAGATTTTTGAAAGAAGTTTGTACGCCTTCGGGCACGGTTTGTATACCGACAGCGCAAGAATTTTCTCATCTAGAGAAAAACGTCGACCTTTGGGTTTTTTCCCAAATTGCGAGATCTGCATTTTAAAGAATGTCCTAGCGGCAGGAGACATCTTTTTGCTGACCATCTCGAATGCCGACGTTTTCATAATCTTATGAGTCAATTTCAGTCTTGCTTTGAAAGTATTTCTAGATTTTTTACACCTTGCCAGAGTGTTTTTGGTAAATTTGAGTGTATCCCTCAATTCCCGCTCAGTTGTTGTCATGGGTTTTGGCTTCTTTGGTTGTGGTCCTGCAAGTTTATAATAGCCAATAGGTAGGTAATGGGTACTGACATAAGTGAACAATAACAATGTAAATAAGCCATACTAATATTATAAATGCGAAAGCGTGTCTGTCTGTCTGTTACGACTCGATTTTAATGAAATTTGGTATGGATTTGGTATGGAGATAGAATAGTTTTCATCCCGTAAAACAACCTTTAAGGGTTGAAAACGGGGTCGGAAGTTTGAAAAGTGAATTTTTAAGAGAGAGCCCCTGAAAAGGATATAAGATAGTTTCCATGCCCAAAATCAACCCTTAAGGGAACGAAAAGATTGACAGTGCGCCCTCATAATTTTCGTGTTTTAATTAAATTTAAATTAATAAAATAAGGTTTTGTCCCGACTGTGGCTGCTATAGTAGGTACACATATATGGGCTCCAGCCGTGCTGCTAATGTGCTATCAAGGCAGAAAACAGCAGTTATATTTAGCTATACTTTAGGTACTATTTACTACTATAGAAGAGTTTTCATGACTTTTACATAACTAGCCCCATAGCGATGTTGAGGGAGTTTTTAAAAAGCTAAACCATTACGTTATGATCATACAAAGTCCATTTATGGTGCAGATTGATCCTGTAACAGTGTTTACGATACTGCGACAATACTAGTACAGTCACCGGCAATAGTATCTTCCTACACGAAGGCCGCAAAAATATGTGACAGGCTCTTACGGCCCTACAAATAAGAGCGTGCCACATATTTTTGCGGCCTTCGTGTAGGAAGATACTATTGCCGGTGACTGTACTATAAAAGTTATTTTGACACATTATTAGTCCAAAATAGGTACATAAAAGTGTCAGTAAAGTCGTCTATAGTATTAAATTGTACCATAACCGCTTTTTGCATGTCTATTACAATAATGCATGACTTCAAAAACTCTTTTATATGGTCCTTTAAGTGTTCTAAGAGCTAAATTATAGTACTTAACCTTATAGAATCTAAACGCCCTGTTAAAAACCTTTATAGTACAAGCAGTCACAATTGTTACCATTATAGGGCAAAAATATCACTGTTAGGTGATATAAGGCCTTGGTTATAGAACCTTTTACTACTTGGGTATACGAGTACAAACTTCCAACCAAACTTCCAATCTACCTCCATATCAAATTTCATCTAAATCGGTTCTGCGGTTTAAGCATGAAGAGGACAGACAGACGGACGGACGGACGGACGGACGGACGGACGGACGGACGGACAGACAGACAGACAGACAGACAGACAGACAGACAGACAGACAGACAGTCAGACAGACAGACAGACACACTTTCGCATTTGTAATATAAGTATATGGATTTCAATACTTTTTTGCGATTGAAGAACGTTGCGAGACTTGCATTTTTGTACATGTCATGTTTTTGATGGGATCTCATTCTTTTTGTAAGTAGGGTTCCCTTTTCTCCTTCCACGTTCATGCCCTGCACATTCCCATACCTATTCTCACACCAACCCTTGCACAATCGCATGCCCACATCCGAGTGTATTGGCTACCTAATTTGCAACCTCCTATTTTTAACAGACTTCAATTTCATAGAAGGAGGAGGTTCTGTATTCGGTTTGGGCTTTTTTAGGGTTCCGTAGTCAACTAGGAACCCTTATAGTTTCGCCATGTCTGCCCGTCCGTCCGTCCGTCCGTCCGTCCGCGGATAATCTCAGTGACCGTTAACACTAGAAAGCTGAAATTTGGTACTAGTATGTATATCAATCATGCCGACAAAGTGCTAAAATAAAAAGTGGAAAAAAATGTTTTATTAGGGTACCTCCCCTATACGTAAAGTGGGGAGTGATTTTTTTTTTCATTTCAACCCTAACGTGTGATATATTGTTGGATAGGTATTTAAAAATGAATAGGGGTTTACTAAAATCATTTTTTGATAATGTTAATATTTTCGGAAATAATCGCTCCAGAAGTAAAAAAAAATGTGTCCCCCCCCCTCTAACTTTTGAACCATAAGTTTTAAAAATATGGAAAAAATCTCATAAGTAGAACTTTATAAAAACTTTCTAGGAAAATTATTTTGAACTTGATAGATTGAATAGTTTTTGAAAAAAAATTACAATATGGTTTCTGAACTAAGTTTGTAATTTAACCGTATAAGCAGGTGTTTATTGTACCTGTAATTTCTACAAAATCACAATGAAATGACGTGCTTTCAAATAAAGTAAAAACGGTGAAAATCGGCTCACGCAATAAAGAATTATCCCATAAAAATCATCTTCCATACTTTAAGTTCGCTCGCAATAGGTTACTTCATTTGCCGATAGATGTCGATGTACGTGGAACGCTCATATCATATCCTGATGGCGGTGTTATTTTAACTCTTAAGTGGGGACACTTACAGTGACGGACGGAAAACTACGGAACCCTACACTGAGCGTGGCCCGACACGCTCTTGGCCGGTTTTTTTTATGTATGTTCACCGATTACTCCGAGACGCGTGGTCCGATTTGAATAATTCTTTTTTTGTTTGAAAGGATATACTTCCAAGGTGGTCCCATATTAATCTGGTGCTGTTCTGATGATGGGATCTATGAGGAATTGAGGGAACTCCTCAATTTTTAAAGGCCCATGTATGGTGATTTGGGTGTTTTCTTAAGCAACTCGACAGTTTTCTCTCGAAAACCACCAATTTGATGAAGTGGACCTGATAATGATGATTGTTTTGATGATAATGATGATGATTTTTTTTAAATGTAGGATGTTCAGCGATTACTCCGAGACCCGTGGTCCGATTTGAATAATTCTTTTTATGTTTGAAAGGATGTACTTCCAAGGTGGTCCCAAATTAATCTGGTGCTGTTCTGATGATGGAATCCATGAGGTATTGAGGGAACTCCTAAATTTTTAAAGGCATATGTATGGTGATTTGAGTGTTTTCTTTAGTAACTCGAGCATTTTCTCCCGAAAACCACCAATTTTATGGAGTGGACCTAATGATGAAGACCACATATGACATGTGAAACTTTCCTTACATCGATTAACGTATTATGACTTTTTCTTATATATCTTCACCGATTATTCCGAAATCTGTTGTCTGATTATGATAATTATATAAACACTAAAAATGGAAAAATAAAAACTTTTTACAAAAAAAAGATAAACCGACTTCAAAAAGGATAAAATAAATTATTATATTATTTATATGCGTTACAAACTGATATGTTTGATGTCGGTGCCAAGCCAAAAAATTACAATACCGATCAAATCAGCTTCAAGTCTAAAAATCACAAAACAGCTGTACTTATATTGCAAAGGTGAATGTGATTCTATCTGTTACTTTTTCACGTCTAAACAACTAATCCAATTTTGATGAAATGAGGTACCAGAGAGTATCTAATTTTATACAGACGCACAGTCTAAGAAATTTTTGAGCCTTCAAGTCTGAAGCGTCATCTGAACAAGAGCAACCCAAAATGCTGGAGGAACCATAGTAACGCTACTCGTTACTAGATGGCGCTGCAGCGCAGATATCGTTTCCTATAGCTTTCTTACATTTTCGATAGCTTTGGGTTGCTCTCGTTCAGATGGCGCTTCAGACTTAGAGCCTCAAAAACTTCTTAGACTGTTAGTCTCTATAAAATAGATTTTCTCTGGTGGTACCTACGTATATATTCTCTAATACACGTCTACTTTGTCAGTAATCAGAAAAATACGGCAAATAAAAAAAAATTAGTCGCGTAGGGTTGACCTTCCATAGAAAGGAAGAATATCGCGCCTTTTTGACAAGGTGAGTGTGTCTGAGTACAGAAATATAAATCTAGCGATTGAATTCCTTTATACTTTAACATTAAACCTTAGATGAAGGGGATAAATAATTCAAACTGAAGTATGGGCTTCGTTCGAGATATGGATAGTCCGAAAACTAGTAAAAAAGTTCATTTTAACAAACATAAGACGCATGATGATTATACTTTCTGTAGATACTTACCTAACAGTTAACGCATGGTCGAAACGAATGAATACCGTATTAGATTAATTCAATAGTATGAAGAATAAATCACTGAATACTAACCTCGTTCGTTTAGATATTTTGTGATTTTCAGACTTGAAGCTGATTTGATCGGTATTGTAATTTTTTGGCTTGGCACCGACTTCAAACATATCAGTTTGTAACGCATATAAATAATATAATAATTTATTTTATCCTTTTTGAAGTCGGTTTATCTTTTTTTTGTAAAAAGTTTTTATACGACAACAAGCCGAGGCCGGGCGCTTCCGACCGATGACGTTAAGTGTTTCATATAAATAATACTGTCGATGCCGCGCCTGTCCTGTGCAGAACCTATGTGAGCGACAACCTTACTCATCTATCTGTCTAATTAAGTAGCTGGTGTAAAAGAATAAAATTAACTGAAAAAGTAAATTCGCATATAATATATTTCTATGGGATTGGAATATGATACTTTTGCGGTTTGTAAAACCAGATTACGCTTGATGTTTAGGTTTTCTATGATTTTAGAGCCTAATCACTAGATGTGTTCAAAATTTGGTGCTTGTAGGCCTGCTAGAAGTATTTTAGAATTATGATGGTCAGTGAGTCAATGGAAAAACTAAGGAGCTATGACTTGCAATAATTTTTAAAGTATAAGTCAGAATATAATTATTAATTCAATCATACAATCATTATTAGATAATGATAATGAGACAACTTACCACCACGAAGTGGAGCGATATGTGCAGAAGGTCTGGTCCGTTTTCGATTTAGGTGATCTGATAAAGATAAAATAAATACATTATGCTTTGCAGAAGATACAGTAGACGCGGGAACAACGTTACTGACTCCTGCTACCGCGACTTCCATTGGCAGTGGCACATCTGCAAAATATTTATAGAACACATTCATAACACGAGAGTCACATGGCTTATGTCTTCATGTGTGGAGACACTCAAGAGCATGAAAACTGGTATCTTTGTATGGAAAGTATGCTTTCATTATTCTTGTGTGCAGGCATCAGCTTAACGCGGCAGCATGCGTGGGTTTAGTCGGATTTTACTAATAGACTCAAGTCTTACCTTGAACAGGCGAAGGCTTTGCAGAAGATACAATAGACGCGGGAACAACGTTACTGACTCCTGCTACCGCGACTTCCATTGGCAGTGGCACATCTGCAAAATATTTTTAGAAATGTAAAATTTCATAAATTGTCATGAAATGTAAAACTTCATTAATTTTCATGAAATGAAATGAAAATTTCATTTCATTTCACTTCTTACCTTGAACAGGCGAAGGCTTTACAGAAGATACAGTTGACGCGGGAACAACGTTACTGACTCCTGCTATCGCGACTTCCATTGGCAGCGGCACATCTGCAAAATATTTATAGAACACATTCATAACTCGCGAGTCACATGACTTATGTCTACATGTGTGGAGACACTCAAGAGAATGAAAAGTGGTATCTTTGTATGGAAAGTATGCTTTCATTATTCTTGTGTGTAGGCAACGCGGCCGCATGCGTGGGGTTAGTCGCGTTTATCTAATAGACTCGAGTCTTACCTTGAACAGGCGTTGCAGAAGATACAGTAGACGCGGGAACAGCGTTACTGACTCCTGCTACCGCGACTTCCATTGGCAGTGACACATCTGCAAAATATGTATAGAATACATTCATAACACGCGAGTCACATGACTTATGTCTACATGTGTGGAGACACTCAAGAGAATGAAAAGTGGTATCTTTGTATGGAAAGTATGCTTTCATTATTCTTGTGTGTAGGGTAGGCAACGCGGCCGCATGCGTGGGGTTAGTCGCGTTTATCTAATAGACTCGAGTCTTACCTTGAACAGGCGTTGCAGAAGATACAGTAGACGCGGGAACAGCGTTACTGACTCCTGCTACCGCGACTTCCATTGGCAGTGGCACATCTGCAAAATATTAATAGAACACACTTATTGCTGTGTGTACATACATATATTATATGCATTATTCTAACACAACTAGTTGGGGCTCATCCAGAAATCATGTGATACTTTATCACGATGGGGGAGATACGTAAAGAGTAGGCAAAATATGATCACATGATTTCTGGACGAGCCCTTACGTAATACACGAGGATGATAGTTCAGTTTAAAGACATTTATGTCCCATAAGATTGTTTTGTAATAAATGTAATTTTTTTTACATATTTCTTTTTCAGTTTTTAATGTAACACCAATATAATATTTTACACCAATGTTTGGTTGCAGTTTAGCTACAAGAAGCAAAATATTGACAAAAAAGAGTTTTATGGCCAAATAGCACAAATTGGCTATGTGGAATTCCTGTCGGTGAGTAAGGATGACAGAGAGCTCAAAGAAGATGCAATGTGTTGACGACGGGGGACCCTCTTGTCCCATGAAAGGGTCGGCAACGCGCATGTGACACCTCTGGAGTTGCAGGTGTCCATAGGCTACGGTAGCTGCTTACCATCAGGTAGGCCGTATATTTGTTTGCCACCGGCATAGTATAAAAAAAATGCATATAGTGCAAAAATTTTACTTGGTGAGAAATTAGGTACCTAACAGTAACTATCGTACCGTACGTACCGATTCGCACAGGCTTCCCTAATTATTCGGCGCTTGGGTAACTTCCCTACAGATCATGGAGAAAAGGAAAGCCAAATTAGCTCCGGCTTGTCTGCAAATATTTTAGACGCGCCGCCACTGGTACCTAAATATTTCGAAGTATTTAGGTACCATTCGAAATTCAGCTATAATAGACTAAAACCAGCCCGAAAAACGAAAAATCCAATTTCTGTCTGGTTTTTGTTTGTGACTGGTGACTTAATTTTTGTATGGAGCCCAGACAACTTCAAATTCAGCCGGAAGTTTGATGTTTCCGTTTTTCGGGCAGTTTTTGTCTATTATAGCTGAATGTCCATCAGTTGGCTGTGGTATCTGAGTCGAATATTGTAAGTACAGTTTAACTTATTTTTCTCAGTCTGACTAAGCTGAATTATTTTATTTATGATAACCCGATAATGCTTAGGTTCATATATACCTACCTATACTTATATTAAAGGTATTTAAGTTAGTAACAAAACACCTTACCACGAGCTGGGGCAGTATGTGTTCTTGATCTTGCTGATGTAGGAAGTCCTGATGAAAAAATAAAAACACGTAGGTATTGGCAATAATGAGTACCTAAGTTAGTCGGTAGGTCGGTACAATGTAACTTGGTGTGATAGCCAGATGAGAACTGCAAAGATATTTATTTATCTATGCCAACCAGTGCATGGTCGGCAGCGACCGTGCAACAGTGCGGGATTTTGCGTATAAATATATATATGGATATGACTATAATATTTTATTTAATACTATTATATTACGCCCAATAAAACATTATTTTCAAACAAAGTCGTGTGATTATAAATATTTCCATATTAAAATTACTATAGGAACCCCACGGTGTTGCACGATCGGTGCCCATCACTTGGTCAATACGGATTATTTCTGGCTTTTGCCTGCTCCTTTTTGGAAGTCTGTTAAAATGATACCCGGGCTATATTATTATTGTTATTGTCAAAAGATAAAGCCTCTATCAGATGCAGACAAAATATCACCTCAATGAACAACCGACAGAATTCAAACAAAACCTTTTCCTTGTAAATAACATTTAAACTAATTAAGCTGATTACATTATAGAGTTAAAACTTACCTGGTAAATGAAGCGTTGGTATAGCCAAGCGGTTGAGGCGCCCAGTCGGGTAAATATATTTGGCCTCAAAATGGCGATCGCATACCCGCGCATTATTGTAGATCGCCGTGTCCGCCTTGCCCACAATACTTCCACCGATCCTCATTACCCACGTTCGGAACCTTTCAAGTTCTGAAGGGTTCCTGAGATTGGTGGGATTTGGGAATGTATGCATTAGAATTCCTGAAACAAGCATCATTTTTCGTTAAGTTGATCCGGTCCACGCTCTTGGCAGATTGATTATAGAAAAATAATATTATACTAGCCCTGTCCTCGTTGATTATTGCACAACGGCACGCAGCACTTTGGAGGCGACATTTTTTATATGATAATTTATATAATAATTACCCTGCACCGAAAAACTATTTAATTATTTTACACAACTGTCAAGTCACTATCTTCAAAGCTTGCGCTTAAAGAAAGAAAGAAAATTTGACTTCGCCGCCATCATGATCCCGATTTTTTTTATTTAGCACAAATGTTGCCACAATATCTACTACTTTCTACTAGTGTTTTAAAAATCTATGTAAATCTTGAAGAAACAAACTATTGCACTATTTACCCGTAATTAAATAATAAAATGCATAAAAAAAAGCATGTTTCAATAATAAACTAATTTAAAAAAACTTAAACCCAGAATATTTAAAACTTCTATGTTTTTCAAACAGCAACACAGCCGTCACATGCCGCACAGCGCTATCTAGCGTACTTTAGAAAAACCAAAATCACAAGTCGCTCCTATTTTGTAGATGGCGCAGAAATTATAAAAATATCAAGGCTCCTGTCAAAGTTCTAAGAGACCATAGCATGGGGGTATCTCGAGGAAGGGAAAGGGTCGGAATCCGTTTGGTAATGAAGTGCGCTACAGTTGAATAAATACTGATGTTTTGTCAAATTTTGGTTGTAATAAAATTTTGAAGTGATAATGTTTTTTTCATGTGAGTCATACCTACCTATCCTATCAAAAACATAAATGTGAATAAATGCTAAAATCGTAAACGGTTTCCCTAATAAAAGAAATGAGATCTAACAGGAAACCAAGTTATTTCGAAGCTCCTTATGCTACCACCACACTTCGCCTATGCGGACAAATATTCGTGTTGCGTCTCTTTCCTATTCTATACAATAAGAAAGAGACGCAACACGAATATTTGTCCGCATAGGCGAAGTGTGGTGGTAGCATAAGGAGCTTCGAAATAACTTGGTTTCCAGTTAGATCTCATTTCTTTTATTAAGGGGGAAGGGTTTTGTCCGCATAGGCGAAGTGTGGTGCCACTGTTTCTGTCATACACATACATCCTATCCACATTTTAACCTTTTTTACCACTAGATTTTTTTGCTATTACATGGTCCTTTTTACCATGCTAACTGAGGACCTCATAGTGCTGGAGCCCGCCTAACTGGAAATTTATCAAAATCCTAACCAATTTTCTTCCATATAGCGTTGTAGAGCCCATCTCGGAAATCATGAAAACATAAGTCTTAAAGGTCTTAAATGGCCATAAGTATGTATGGCGTCAAGTTGAAAATACAATTTTTTGGCCTAAATTTATCAACGAGCCTACCGCTCCAAATTTTGACACATGATTTAGCCCACGTCAAATAACCTACATACCAATTTTAAGACCATTCTGGTGGGCACATAAGATTTTAAGACCAGTTGAAGTTGCAATTTTTTTGGCCTAAATTTATCAACGAGCCTACCGCTCCAAATTTTGAAAGTAGTTAAGGGACCCATACACCAAACCAAATCCCAATTTTAAGACCATTCTGGTGGGCGCATAAGATTTTAAGTCCATTTTAAGAAATAATCGATTTCATAGAAAAAATAGCAAATTACTATAAATTCATTAAAAAAATATTTAGCTGGCACAGACACAACTGCATGATTATATTTAAGTGTCTAATAAGTAGTAATTAAAAATGCCCTAAAAGTATTCGGCACTAAGTCGAAAATTTGAGAAATTCGCCATAGCAGTACTTTAGACACGGGGCTCTTAAAACACTAAAATTATTATTCATTTTAAACTTAATGGCACAATATAAATATTATTCGAAACGGGATATTTACCATGTATATTTGAGTTTATGAGCACCCGATATTTCGGCGCAGTTGCATGCACCATCATCACGGAGTAACTAACGTTGAGCGAGTTTTAGTGGTCTACCCACACACCGTAGCGATCTACCCTACGATCTAAAAACGCGCGAGTTGACACTGTAAGTGTTGTGTGTCGCAATCGTGATCGAGTTACAAGTGAGAACGCGGACAGTAGTAGTAGCAGTGACAATGGACGAAAAAAGCGAACTCGAAAGAGGGTAGATCGCTACGGTGTGTGGGTAGACCACTAAAACTCGCTCAACGTTAGTTACTCCGTGATGATGGTGCATGCAACTGCGCCGAAATATCGGGTGCTCATAAACTCAAATATACATGGTAAATATCCCGTTTCGAATAATATTTATAATGTGAATGACCATGTGAGCTTGAAATCATATATTAATGGCACAAAATACGACGTAATGCGTAATGCCCATATTGCCCATAGGCATTTTCTACCAGTCACTTAAAACTCTAAACTGATAAGCGTCAAGTTATAGTGCTGGAGCCCGCCTAGCTGGAAATTTATCAAAAAACTTAACTTCCATATAGCGTTGTAGAGCCTACCTCGGAGATCATGAAAACATAAGTCTTAAAGGTCTTAAATGGCCACAAGTATGTATGGCGTCAAGTTGAAAATATTTTTTTTTGGCCTAAATTTATCGACGAGCCTACCGCTCTAAATTTTAACAGTAGTTAAAGGATCCATTCAATAAACAAAATCCCAATTTTAAGACCATTCTGGTGGGCGCATACGATTTTAAGACCATTTTGAGAAATAGTCGATTTCATAGAAAATATAGCAAATTACTATAAATTCGAGAAAAAAAATATTTTGCTGGCACAACCACAACTGCATATTCATATTTAAGTGTCTAGTAATTAAAAATTCTCTCGTTGATAAATTTAGGCCAAAAAAAATTATTTTCAACTTGACGCCACACATACTTGTGGCCATTTAAGACCTTTAATACTTATGTTTTCATGATCTCCGAGATAGGCTCTACAACGCTATATGGAAGAAAATTGTTAAGTTATTTGATAAATTTCCAGTTAGGCGGGCTCCAGCACTATAACTTGACGCTTATCAGTTTAGAGTTTTAAGTGACTGGTAGAAAATGCTTAAAAAAAATGTTTAAAATGAATAATAATTTTAGTGTTTTAAGACCCCCGTGAGTAAAATAATGCTATGGCGAATTTCTAAAAAATTTGACTTATTGCGGAATACTTTTAAGGCATTTTTAATTACTACTAATTAGACACTTAAATATAAACATGCAGTTGTGTTTGTGCCAGCTAAATATTTTTTTTAACGAATTTATAGTAATTTGCTATTTTTTTATGAAATCGATTATTTCTTAAAATGGTCTTAAAATCTTATGCGCCCACCAGAATGGTCTTAAAATTGGGATTTGGTTTGGTGCATGAGTCCCTTAACTACTGTCAAAATTTGGAGCGGTAGGCTCGTTGATAAATTTAGGCCAAAAAATTGCAACTTCAACTGGTCTTAAAATCTTATGCGCCCACCAGAATGGTCTTAAAATTAGTATGTGGGTTATTTGAGGTGAGCTAAACCGTTTGTCAATATTTGGAATGGTAGGATTTAAAATAAATTTAGGTCATTTTTTTCAGTCAGTAATATACTCTCAGTGCACCTAACTTGACGCTTATCAGTTTAGAGTTATGAGTGACTGTTAGAAAACGCCTATAGGCATTACGTCTGGCTTTTCAAATCATACTTTGTTCCATTAATTTTAAAATGAATAATAATTTTAGTGATTTAAGACCCCGTGACTAAAGTACTGCTATGACAAATTTCTCCAATTTTTGACTTATTGCGGAATACTTTTACGGCATTTTAAATTACAAGACACTTAAATATGAATATGCAGTTGTGCTTGTGCCAGCTAAATATTTTTTTTACGAATTTACAGTATTCTGCTATTTTTGTATGAAATCGACTATTTCTTAAAATGGTCTTAAAATCTTATGCGCCCACCAGAATGGTCTTAAAATTGGGATTTGGTTTGTCAAATGGGTCCTTTAACTACTGTCAAAATTTGGAGCGGTAGGCTCGTTGATAAATTTAGGCCAAAAATTGCAACTTCAACTGGTCTTAAAATCTTATGGGCCCACCGGATTGGTTTTAAAATTGGTATGTACGTTATTTGATGTGGGCTAAGCCGTTTGTCAAAATTTGGAGCGGTAGGATTTAAAATAAATTTACTTATTTTTCAGTTAGTAATATATTCTCAGTGCACCTAACTTGACGCTTATCAGTTTCGACTTATGAGCGACTGGTAGAAAATGTTCATAGGCATTACGTCTGGCTTTTCAAATCATATTTTGTGACATTAAGTTTAAAATAAATAATAATTTTAGTGATTTAAGACCCCCGTGACTAAAGTACTGCTATGACGAATTTTTCCAATTTTCGACTTATTGCGGAACACTTTTAGGGCATTTTTAATTACAAGACACTTATATAAGACTATGCAGTTGTGTTTGTGCCAGCAAAATATATTTTTTGAAGAAATTTATAGTAATTTGCTATTTTTTCTATGAAGTCGACTATTTCTTAAAATGGTCTTAAAATCTTATGTGCCCACCAGAATGGTCTTAAAATTGGGATTTGGTGTGTTGAATGGGTCCTTTAACTACTGTCAAAATTTGGAGCGGTAGGCTCGTTGATAAATTTAGGCCAAAAAATTGCTACTTCAACTGGTCTTAAAATCTTATGCGCCCACCAGATTGGTTTTAAAATTGGTATGTAGGTTATTTGATGTGGGCTAAGTCGTTTGTCAAAATTTGGAACGGTAGGATTTAAAATAAATTTACGTAATTTTTCAGTTAGTAATATATTCTCAGTGCACCTAACTTGACGCTTATCAGTTTAGACTTATGAGCGACTTGTAGAAAATGTTTATAGGCATTACGTCTGGCTTTTCAAATCATATTTTGTGACATTAAGTTTAAAATAAATAATAATTTTAGTGATTTAAGACCCCCGTGACTAAAGTACTGCTATGACGAATTTCTCCAATTTTCGACTTATTGCGGAATACTTTTAGGGCATTTTTAATTACAAGACTATGAATATGCAGTTGTGTTTGTGCCAGCAAAATATATTTTTTTAAGGAATTTATAGTAATTTGCTATTTTTTCTATAAAGTCGACTACTTTTTAAAATGGTTTTAAAATCTTATGTGCCCACCAGAATGGTCTTAAAATTAGGGTTTGGTGTGCTGAATGGGTCCTTTAACTACTGTCAAAATTTGGAGCGGTAGGCTCGTTGATGAATTTAGGCCAAAAAATTGCAACTTCAACTGGTCTTAAAATATTATGTGCCCACCAGAATGGTCTTAAAATTGGTATGTAGATTATTTGACGTGGGCTAAATCATGTGTCAAATTTGGAGCGGTAGGCTCGTTGATAAATTTAGGCCAAAAAATTGTATTTTCAACTTGACGTCATACATACTTATGGCCATTTAAGACCTTTAAGACTTATGTTTTCATGATCTCCGAGATGGGCTCTACAACGCTAAATGGAAGAAAATTGGTTAGGATTTTGATAAATTTCCAGTTAGGCGGGCTCCAGCACTATTACTAAGGATAATTAATGTAATATAGTCTGGCAAACCATTTCTGTCAGTAGAAAAGCGCGGCAAATTCAAAATACGTACATGTGGCAACTCTTTGTGATGAGACACCGTCATTTGTGACGAACATTTAAATTCACATTGAATTTGTTTCTTGTGCATTTCACTCTCTCATCTTAAGTGCGAGTGCGATAGAACTCCTGCAACGTTCTAAATTAAATTTATTTTCGTTTTTAAGGCATATCTCAATTGCCTCAACCAGATTATCTGTTGCATTTGATGACAGATTAGACAAAATATATCCGTCTCCTTTTTACACACCGTAAATGTCACCTAATGAAATATTGGTCATACCAAATAAAATTAAAAACATAGAATTTAATGATCATGGCTGCTTTTTTCACTGATTCTTAGTGTTGTGTACATTGCTACTGCGTTCGTTGGCTGGCCAGACTATAGCTCCTTTAATTAATAGACAATTTAATTAAAGGAGTAAGTACAGCACTGAATTTTCCTATTACATATAAAAGAATTATGTAAAACATGAAAAAAAAAGCTATTTTTAGATTTTTTCTATTGTGTACACACGACTGTTTAGCAGGATGCCAAAATTTTACTTTCTAGATCACCTGGAAGTTGTCAAATGTTTTGATGAGCGAGTCAATCAATGGTAAAAATAGTTATTTTCGGAGGGCAATATCTCGTGAACGGTTAGAGATTTTACTACCTGACTGCCGAGAGAAAGAAGGGTTATTAGCTGACTGAAAGGAGATCGTCAATTTTTGTTAGGTGATCCGGCCCAGATTATTTAGGACCAGTTTAGGACCGTTTAGGAATGGTTCAAACCTGTAAAGAATCATCATAATTTCTAGATCAGGATGGTGGTAAAAATATTGCGAAATCGAATGGGAAAACTGAAAAATCATGCATTTAAAACTTGAATCTGACAAGGACAATATTTATAAGCGTGCTTGCCTATGATTTATATACACGGTGCTCGTGAGCATTGCGAGAGATTTTAACCACGAATTCCTGAGGTCATAAGGAGTAATAAATGTTATATGAATTTAGGTAAATTTCGCCAAAAAAATATTTTTTTTTTGTTTTTTTTTTCGATTTTTTAAATACTTTTGAACATGAAAACATAAATGTTATTGGTAAAACTGTCAATTCAAATAAATTAGTATTTTTTTTTCGTAAAAAATAGTTTACGTAAAGTATTCCTTGGCACTTTGATATCTGTCAATAAGAATGTCTAGACTAGACCCCAAAAAGGGTGAAATCGCCATCAAAAAAGCGTTTTGCACTGAGTCACAATAAAAAATGTTTTTTTATTTAATTGGTAATAACTCTGAAACTAGGCGAATTCCAGAAAAGTTTATACGACATTTTAGTCTCCAATTATGATCAGGAATACACTGTTAAAATCTCTCGCAATCCTCACGAGCACCGTGTATTAATGTAAAAAAAGTACCAATTTCTTAAAGATAATGTACAAAAGCGGACTTGAAAACAAAACGGGAATCATGATGAAATAATAAAAAGTCATATTTTGATCGTATTTATAGTTCCTGTATTTCGGTAAATAAAAACGGCTGTCAAACCATCGTTGATACTATTAGCTTTGCCACCATCATCCGCAAAAAAGCAACTTCGCTCCATGCTCGGGACTCCTCTCTGTGCGAGTGCGGGCTGGGAGAAGGCGATCTGAATCATATTCTACTGGCGTGTCCTCTTTACGATCATACTAGATTATATTTTGACCTCTTGAAAATTAAAATTCCTTTCCCTACTTCCGTCCTGGAATTATTACAAACCAAAGACAAACAAACCTTACTGGCTCTAGTCTCTTTTTTAGACTTAAATAAATTAAAACTTTAATATTAATATTATAACATAGTATACGGATTATATATATTTTTTAATTTATATCATTATTGTACATGGAAAAGCAACTATATATCTGCTATTTATATTTGATCAATCCTTTTATATTTATGCCATATCGACATGACGCTGGCTAATGTCATAAAAGCCATATAAAAAAAAAGAAAAAAAAAAAGCAACTTCGCTACTCGGCAGGGTGAGGAACAGCACCAACAGCATCCTAGCCATGTTTGCACACAGGTTCGATGGGGCTTATTTGAACCACTGTAGTGAACTTCATTTAATTGTTTAACATAATGTTGAATAGTTGAATGAATTTCGCTACAGACATTTTTAAATACTTAAATATGTTTGATACAAGTGTACTAACCTAGAATAAATAGTCAATTACTAGCCATGACATGTGTAAATGTAATGTATAATTTTATTATTAATGTATTTTATCTTATTAATTTATTGTAATATTCTATGAAGCCTAGTGTTTCGAAATAAACGTATTTGATTTGAGTTGATTAACTGAACATTCCTAACACCCATTGCGAAGGGATAAGGTTTACCACCGTTAAGTGCGATAGCACCAGTATCTGACATTACAAAATTGAAAAAAAGATGCGTTTCGTTATCGAAGGAGCATGATATTATGCCATTATGAAACCCACTTTTAATATTCAAACTCCGATCAAAAATGCAAAAATACGCATTTTCAATCTTTAGGCGTTTTAATACAGTCGATTTCTAATTTAAACTTCCGTATTCGTAGGCTTAGATACTATTTTAAAATTACAATGTTCTAACTTACCGAACAGTATCAAAACGCAGATTATGTAACGGTATATATCAGAGAGTTCTAAACCAGGAGAGGCCCTGAGTATCATTTCCCCTGTGTCAAAAGATTTGGCGGAAAATCTAGTACATAGGCTGCTATTTATATATCCGGAAACCGGGATTACAATCTTCTTAAATAGCATATTTGACCTCCATGGTAAAATTTGAACTTTTTTAAGTACTGGCCGGTATATTTTTTCTTTCTTATTAACGCTCGTGTTTTGTTTTTGACGGGTTTTAAATATCATCTCGCAGCAAGAATGGAACTCACTCGTGAAAATATTCGTGCTATGATTTATTATGATTTTCGGCGTGGTTTAACGCAACAACAGTGCATAGATCAACTAACTTCAACTTTTGGTGATGAAGCCCCATCTAAAACTACTGTGTATCACTGGTTTAGTGAGTTCAATCGTGGACGTAGTATGCTTACGGACGAAGTTAAGGCAGGTCGCCCGAAATCGGTCGTTGTACAACAAAATATCGAGGCTGTGCGAAAACTTATAATGGACGACCGACATGTTACGTACCGCGAGATAGAGGCGACTCTGGGTATTTCTATGACCAGCATTAATAGTATATTACATAATTATTTGGCTGTAAAAAAAATTTGTTCGCGTTGGATACCCCACAACTTAACAAAAGAGCAAAAAGATGCTCGCGTCGAATGGTGCAATAAAATGTTAAAAAATATAACCGTGGTGACTCAAAAGCCGTTTATAACATCTATACAGGTGACGAATCCTGGATCTATGCATACGATCCCGAAACGAAGCAACAATCAACGGTATGGGTGTTTCAAAATGAGCCGAACCCTACGAAAGTTACTCGTGGAAAAAGTAAATTGAAACAAATGGTGGCCTGCTTCTTCGGTATTAATGGCCATGTAGCTACAGTGCCACTAGAAAACCGTAGAACGGTTAATTCAGAGTGGTACACGACCATTTGCTTACCGGAAGTATTTGAACAAATTCGTAAAACTAACCAGCGACGAAGAATCATTCTTCATCATGACAATGCCAGCTGTCATACGTCACGCGAAACAACTCTATTTTTGGAGGGTCAAAATGTGGAATTAACGGGTCATCCGCCGTACAGCCCTGACTTGGCACCCAACGATTTTTATTTATTTCCAAATATAAAGAATAAATTACGCGGTGAACGATTTTCGACCACTGAAGATGCTGTCGACGCATTCAAACAACACGTTATGGAGGTACCTCAGGCGGAGTGGCAGAAGTGCTTTAAAAATTGGTTCACGCGAATGCAAAAGTGCATAGATCATCAAGGGGAATACTTTGAAAAACAATAAAACCATTTTCAGCCGTGTACGTTTGTTTGTTTTTTTGTTTCCGGATATATAAGTAGCAACCTCGTACATCTATAAAAACTATTTCAATAATCGATGTCACGCATTTTCATCATCGCTGTCAATGGATAACAAGCTCCGTGAAAATACCCTTATGCGCTGTTTTTGGATGTAAAAAAATGTTATACTTCGTCTAGATTACAAAAAGATGAAATACCATTTCAGATGTAAGTACAGTTTTACTTTATTTATCAATACTTTCGTAATAAAAGATTTAACCTAAATCGAAAATCAAGCTTCGTTTACAGAATCGATTCAAAGACAATCGTTTTCTTTCTGACGGGCAGTAACTACAGGGCTGCCAGTCGATTTTTTTTCATTATACGGGCATGGTTCGAAAATTATACAACATTGAATGCCAGGATACAAACTGCTTAAAAAATTTAAGCAAACACTATATTTCTATTAATTACGTGATCTTGTGGTTGGTTTATTTATTTACACTTACACTTGAACTGAATTCTAAAATTCATAGACAAAATTAGACGGAAATGCTTAAATTGATCTATGGTTGCGGAAATTTGGCTTTGGACCCCATACAAAAATTCAGGTACCATAGACAAATTTTTGCAACCATAAGAAAATTTAAGCATTTCCGGTTGTTTTGTCTATGAATTGAGAAAATCAAAACTGAATTCAGAACAAGTGTGTGGCTCCCACTGACCTTTATGGCGCCTTATACTACGCAATTTCTCGGGCCCAATCTGTCGTGTACCCTGCCTCTCCCTGACCCTCCCTCGATACCCTAAGTGTCCTAACTACTATTTAATTACCGCCGAGTAAATAATAGTACGATACAGAGGTCCCTCTTTGACGTTACGAATCATGTTGTTCCTTCTTAACGCATAACAAGTTCTCTTTCTCACTTAGGCAAACGTATCGGATACGTCGTGTCAAACTTAATTTTTTTGACAGAGATGCACACCCTTGCTATTACACCTCTCTAACCGACAGATTAAACCTGAGAAATTGCAAATTGAAGTACCGGTTATAAAACTCAACCGTGTCATTGGCTGGCGCTAAAACAAAACCTAATATATTCGCTGTCAGTTATTGAATGTCAGGCGTGTCACGCTGTGAAATGAACCAAGTGAATCGAACTTGCTTAAATCAGCGAGGAGGCCATCCAAGAAAAAAAGTGAATTGACTCGGTCGTGTGGAAGAACCTGACCAGTGAGTCAAGTCACAATCAAATTTTAAATTTCTTTATATGGTAACAATTTTGCATATTAAATAAGCTGTCAGTTTCGAGCTGTCATGTCATTTCATACAAATTTTGTTGCCAGGTACTGTGTTTTTTGAATTTTCCACATTTTTTTTGTGACTCAACTCGCTGGCAAAGCTCTTGGTGGGTTTGTCTTCAAAGATAATTTTTGCACGACCAGAGTAGTAAAAAAAATTGAATGAGAATGATGAAATTTAGTTTTCCCGTATCCAATTATACACGAGGGTCTAGGTTACAAAGAGGATACAATCAGACACCTAATTATACAGTTTTTGTATCCGATTATACAATCTGGCAGCCCTGAGTAACTATTTGACGTTTGACACTTCTCCATATTTAACGCGCTTAAGGATTGCTGTCTTCTATATTTTGTTTGAAAATACAATCAAAAATGATCCTTGGCTTTTTTGTTTGACATTTCCAAAGACTGCATCCAATAATGAACCATATGTTAACGTAGGTACAGTCGACTATCTATTGCTCCATTTAGTGTTATGAAGTATAGAAAGAATATGTCAAATATGTTTGGTGTTTTCAAGTCAAAGGTACATCTTTGTCGGTTGTCAATAAAGCGTTGCTGCCATAAAAATTCATTTAGAAATAAACTGTATTAACAACCGACAATGATGTACCTTTGACTTGAAAACTTCACATGCGTGCTACCTCGCCCCCCTCAGATTTTGGCAGACTTTTTTGTTTGGAAAGATGAGGCGAAGCGTACTCCATTTATAGAGCTTTATGGTATATATACATCAGCACGGCTAGCACGTCTTACGCGCGACTGGCGTGACAAAAGACAGATCTGCGCGACTTCATGCGTTGTCGCTAGTTGGCAGCACGACTTGCGCGTGAAAGGAGCGACAGACTCGCGATTAAATGCCAGTGTCATAAAATGACAGTGACTCGCGACTTTGAACTAAAATCCTTTGCATAACTTTGAGTTCTCTTCGTGTCAGTTGTAGCCGCGGGTGCATGTTATGCTACCGGAAAGCGAGATTTTTGACAGGCGCGGGAAGGTTTCCCTACTCGCGGCTTAAGTCGCTCTTATAAGACGTGCTAGCCGTGCTGGTATACATTGACAGTGTTATGAAATACTATTAAAACAGCTATTAGACATGGCAATTTGTAGGGCCCAACATGTTGTGTACTCTGCCTCTCCCTCACCCTCCTTCAGCTCCCTACAGGCCCAACCTCCTATTACACCTCCCAACACAACATGTTGGGCCCTACAAATTGCCATGTCTACTAGCCGTTTATCTCTTCTGTGACAGTGTCAAACCAAAAAACAATCCCGGTTCAGGCCAGGGTGAAGTTAAACTTTATGTCAATGCTATAAGGACGTTAACGACTTGTCTTGCTGTATTTTAATCGCGGAAAAATCAACATAATGTTTATTTATTTAGTATTTCTAATTCCAGTTTCATTTTTTTGCAATATTTTGTTTACTTTAGTAATAAAATGAGTATTTATTTTACATTGCAGTACAAACTGTATACCGTTTATATCAGGTGGCCCAGAATTGACGATCTCCTTTAGGATTCAGTAATTAGTAGATAGTCTTCTGCCCTGCTAACATGACTTACGTTGTCGCGCGACTCCATACTTCAGGAGCGACTCGAAGTATGCAATCGCGCGCGACAACGCAAGTTAAGCTAAGACGCCTGGAGTGTCGTCTCTTTGCTCCCGCATAGTTGGCTGAAACACTACCGTGTGTGTATATACAGTCAACCAATTTGATTCCTAGGCCACTCTAGAACCTTGTCACAATTGCTAGTTTGGTAGCGAAGGTTACGTTTATACGTATCCACTGGCAACTGTCATTACGACAAGGTTCTACAGTGCCCTAGGAATCAAATTGGTTGACCGTACCTATATTTTTAATTCTCAATACCGAAGTCAGTGTGTCCCTAAAACTAACGTCTAGTCTACAGACTGCGTCGACCGTCCAGTGGCGCCCCCATTGAGGGGATTGTATTTCCTAATAAATAAATAAATAAAAAGATAAAAAAAAGATTAAATATATTTATTCTTGAATTTAGGCTCATTAATTTAAACGAATCAATTTTTGTATAATCCATCATGTTTCAATCGAATTTTTGTGTAATATGGACCCGGGGTATGTCCTTAAACTACGTCCGGACCTGGGTATGTCCTTAAACTACGCCAAAAAGAGAGGTATGGGCACTGCGAATGGCATCTCGCTAAGTGTGGTAGGGCACGTTCAGCGAATGTCATCGCTCAAATCTGGAGCAGAGCCCGACTGGGGAAGTACCTCCACCTTACAGAAAACCACAGCCAAATAGCACTAGACCCTACTCATAGTGTTGTGTTCCTGCTGGTGAGTAAGGTTGCCAAAGAGCTCAAAGAGGACCCAGTGTGTTGACGATGAGGGACCTTCTTGTTCCTTTAGTCGTCAACACAGTGAATCCTCCTTTTTGTAAAGGGTCGGCAACGCGCATGTGACGCCTTTGGAGTTGCAGGCGTCCATAGGTTACGGTAGCTGCTTGCATCAGGCGGGCCGTATGCTTGTTTGCCACCGTCGTGGTATTAAAAAAAAAAAAAAAAAATGTTAAGTTGTAGTCCTACTAATTCCGCAACTTATAATCAAGGATCGGACAAACGCCCGTCATTTCGAAAATATAACCCTGTTCCGTACAGCAGAGACTTCCTTATGTTAATTAAAAAAATAGTATTTTATGGATTTATTGGACCATAATTTATATCCAGTGACAAATTAATTAATGATCGACATTCCGAAAATTACTTTTGCCAATAAAATAGAATGACCAAATGTTTTTCTAAATTTTCACTTGTGAGCCTATAACGATGTGAATTTAGGACCCATTTATGCGTTGAAAAAGTCCGTTCACAGTCTACGGACGTCAGAGGGGCATATGTAATCGTTGACAATGGTATACTGTTCTTCCAATATGCTTGTGCCTCGGAGTTAATTTTTTCATGTATTTCTTTCACGGTGACGTAATCAGGATTCCTATTAAAAATTGCTTGAAATTTTGATATAGCTCTAAAGAACTATTATATAATCTGTGCTCTAGATCTAAAAGAAAGGACGAAAAGACGAAGTTACACGTAAAAAAATCATTTAAAATTGTTGAAGCCAACATACTGTTTTACAAAATATTCCCGGGAGTTTTAGATCTAGAGCTTTAGTGGGAGTTTTAGACAAGTGAAAATTTAGAAAAAATTTTGGTCATTCTATTTTATTGGCGAAAGTAATTTTCGGAATGTCAATCATTAATTAATTTGTCACGGGATATAAATTATGGTCCAATAAATCCATAAAATACATTTTTTTTTTATTAACATAAGGAAGTCTCTGCTGTACGGAACAGGGTTATATTTTCAAAATGACGGGCGTTTGTCCGATCCTTGCTTATAATCTATGTTATACAGTTTTATATTACTTACTTTTGGCTTCATCACTTAAACGGAAAAAAGTGGCCACCATTTGCCGTTTAGGTAATGAAGCAAAAAATACGCAAAATAAAACCATGTGACAAAGATCAAAAGTTGCGGAATTAATAGGACTACAACTTAACATGATGGATTATGCATAAATTGATTAGTTTATTAGGAAATACAATCCCCCCAATGAGGGCGCCACTGGACGGTCGACAGACTTAAAGCAGAGAACCTAGTGAGTACCATTTTGTCGGCTTTGAGTGTAAATCTCTATAAATAGAGGTGCAGTCAGTGAGGACTGAGAAGGCAGTTGTTTTTCCAAGGGTTAAGTGTAATAGGGCCTAAACTTGAGTAGGCCGACTCTAGTTTCAAGGTCAAAAAAAAGAGGCACTCGATATGTTTATGCTCGAGTTTGATCGCTTTACTAGATGGCGCTGTACGGCCCTCTACATTATTCGGGAACTCTGAAGCGTCATCTGAACCAGAGCAAACCAGAGATAACGCATAATGTATGTGACAATCCAGCGCCATCTAGTAATGCTATTAAACTTGGGGCACATGAAATTTCTCACATAATTATTTTCAAATCTACATTTACGTACATGGAGATCAGCAGCTTGTTTGGAATGGCACACAGAGTACCTTCTTATATATTGAAAGAATGGCACGCCGAGTGCAGTTTTTATTAGTATTTATTATTGTTGTTGGTTGCGTTTTAAGCATGTGCGAGTGATTGTGTTTGCATGTGTCAAAATACAGTCGCAAATAAATCTCCACACAGGGCACACGTCTTTCTATAAGAAAAATCCCTACATTCAACCTTTAACTTAATTATAAAGAACAATTTGTAAAGACTTGAAAATAAAACAATGTTTTTCATCTCCAATAGTGTATTTATTTGGAGTCTCGCCTTATATAACTACAGAACAGTGAGATATGTTTTGTTTAATAATGTATTTACAAATTTTAACATAAATAATATCAAAATACAATTAGTACAATTACACTAAATATATATTCTTTCCAAACGGCGGTTCGCGTTTTCAAAATAATGGTTACCTTTAAAAAATATGTCAGTGTTCAGTTAAGAACAGTTCCACTAATTTGAATTTAGAATAATTTTAAAATGTTTGTCTATGACTTTGAATCTGCGAACTGTCTATACCATAGATAGACTATGATAGACAATAGACCGTTGGAAAATGTGCAATGATTGAACACAACGACGTTTTAGTAAATCTCTTCTCTTCACACCAACCGTGCTTTGGAATTCAGTTGGGTGTAAAATTCGCGCTTTAGTGAAGTAATACGTTTGGCTGGCCAGAATATACAGATAACCTGAAATAATCTATCTGTCATAATAGAATCAATAAATTTCACTTTTGAAAAATGTATACAAAAACTGGTTTTGGCACATTACTGTGTAAAATAGCATAAAACTGTCTTTATAGCCCCGTTCTTAAAATTTTAAAACGAAATGTATAATAGACCTATAACCGCGATTGGCGTATCCACACCTGATGCACCGCCTCGCGAGGCAGCTCGGCTAGTGTGGCCGTACCTCGCCCGAGGCATTGCGGCCGCGCTTGCGTTTGCGAGGCGGTGCGTCAGGTGTGGACACTCCTATTGGCTAAATAAATGCGGCCTTGAAAATACGTTCTTGCGCCATTATTCATAAACTTTCCACAAGTCTTAACTGGCTGTTAATCATTTGTCTTTATGTTGTTGACATGTATGTTTGTATGAAAGACTATCTAGTCTTAGGCGCATCAGACATTTGAGCGGAATTCAGGCATAATAGACATCATAGAAAAAAAGTTAGAAATTTGTCTACGGTAGCTGAATTTATGTATGGAACCACAGACATGGAATTTTCAGACTGCTGAAAATTATTAAGGCTGTTTTTGCTCTTTGGTAGTGGAATTCCGCTAAGTGTGTGGAGTGCCTTGAAAAGTTATATGACAAGAGGGCCATACTTTTCGGAAAATGAAAAGTTAAACAAGCACGGCATGCGTACCCCGGCTACATGTATCAGTGTATACTAGATAAGGCTAAATACGATTCAGAGAAAACAACAATATCTCATTGTACGTTTACAACGTAGCCCTATTGACCAACAGATATATCGGAGCGCCCAAGGTGCTTACAAATATGATTACAATGATGAATTTGCTCAACAGTGTAGTTCATTATCAATTATCATATATTATATGAGTAAAATAATACCCTTTCGTCTAACATTGACATAAATCCAGATGTGAACATTTTGACGTCAACATTCCCTATGACTAATTCACTTTAATCAGAAGCACATTCTTTGCCCACGCTCTGTCCAACTGAATACAAAAAATATATATCTATTATCTTTACTCACAACAATATCTATTTTTTATTTATTTAATACGTAACAACTTCGGTGTCGTCTAAAAACTTAGTGGGACATACTACAATACAAAGCAAGTATGTGTAAGTGGAGTTGTGGATCCGATCCGCGCCGCGTCCATAGCAAGCAAATGCAAACGTATGGGAGCGGCCACAGTACACGCCGTTCAACCGCTCGCCGCGGCGCTAAACGCTTCACCGGTCGCTTGCGACTGAGGCCACATACTTAATTGTTGTTAGTGCCTAATATTTATATACTTCCAAAAGGCTAATGCTTTATGTTAAAATACGTTATATTGGCTATACGGGAAGTATATGCCCTCTAAGTTTTCAGACTACACCCTGTCTATCGACAGATAATTGATGTATTGCCTATGTATGTTTATACGAGTCTATAATTTATTTAAAATGTCACAACTATTCAATTGAAGCGGCCGAAAAGTCATATATACACACATATTATGACAGATGTTAGAATTTCCATTTTTACCTGCCGGTGACCATAAGAATTTTTTCACATATTTACCTAGTTGGTTAATAAGTTCTGTTACCAGCACGGCTAGCACAACTTACGCGTGACAGGCGTGAGAAGAGACAGATCGGTGCGACTTCATGCGTTGTCGCTAGTTGGCAGCACAACTTGCGCGTGAAAGGAGCGACAGACCCGCGATCGAATGCCACTGTCATAAAATGGCAGTGACTCGCGACTTTGAACTAAAATCCTTAGCACAACTGGCATAACTGCCGATTTTGACACAACGCATCAAGACCGCGACTCGCTCGCGCGGGTGGTTTTTTGGAGCTCGTGTGCCAATTTCACTAGAAAATTCTTACTTTAAATAAGTAATTAACCTGTTTTACAAGTATTCTAAAGCCAAAAATATTTTGGTACCCTATATCACAAAGCTTCATTAGAAGTTAGCTTCTTAAAACGGAAGGAACACATGTTTAAATTACGCACGGCACAACACTGAAGGTCATGCACGATGTTTGAGTGCACAAAATGGTACTATTCCTGTATAAATATATATCATATAACTTACGAATAAAATAACTCTTCTTTAATTTGGTAAAAAGCATGCTTTGAACCCATGTTTTCAGTCTTGGTGTTAAAAACGCATATACGAGATAATTTGCAGTACCTATGTACCTATAAAATATGTAAAAGGTTGTCTGGAAGAAATCGCTCATTAGCGATAAGACCGCCTGTTGTTACCTCTACCTAAATTTATCTAATTGTAAAATTTGTGCTTGTAACTGTATGAGGTGTGCAATAATAGTACATTACTTACCTAGGGCTGTAAAAAAAAGAAAGCCCGAAATCGCAGGTATTTGGGACCCGAGCCGCAGGCGAGGGTTGTAAATATGCGATAGAGGGCTTTCTTTTTTACTGCCCGTGGTGAGTACACAATTTTACGTCCCCACCTGGCCATAATGCGAGTTTTACCGTAAGCGTAGCGAGCGGTAAAACTCACATTATGGCCAGGTGTGACGTAAAGAGTATTTATTATTATTATTATACATTAACAAATTATAACTTCCGGTAGACATACTAACAAATCACTATCAATAGCAGCTCACTATGGGAGCTAGAATCGAAATGTCTTAATTCGACTTATCCGACAGACTGGTGCCGCCGTTGGATGGTGAGCCTACAGACAGATGCACACCTAGTGCATCATTTAGGCCTATATGTAACCATGCAAAAGTAGAAGCCACATGTGCAGTGCCAATCTACCATCATATTCATAGCCATTCAGCGCCATTCTTGTGAATTTACCTGTACCTCCTGTTTTTATATTTTAAGTAAAAAAAATCGCAAATCGAGGAAAATAAACAATAAAGAATATTGTTTTAATATTTTATTTTATTTATAATTACTATTATTAGAACCAGTATATAAACATGTGCGGTTCGGCACCGCGACGAGCGTTGCTTCGAGCTTCTGAGGATTTGAGTTACGTTCAGTGATGCATTTGTTAACTATTTATTGCCCGGAGCTAACCGCCGCCGCCATCGCCACCGCTACAGTTTGCACCCTTTCGTTTTTCTGTGATAAGCGACCATTGTAAAACAATTGGGTAGTGCCTGAAATTAAATTAATTTTGTTAATAAATAAGGAACTAAAAAGATTGTGTCCTCATGAGGCTACTATACCTAATGAATGAGATACACCGAGAAAATATTAGAAAATATTACAGGTCCCTGTCCCTGGTCCCTGGCACATTCACGTTGTAACAGTAAATTTTTACGTTAGGTGTTTTGATATTTGGGAATGTGATGAGGGACTTATTCTGAAAAATTATATATTTTCAATTTACGATTTCATGTAATTAAACTCATAATGTATTCTTTCTGAGATTTAATTACATGAAAAGTGGAAGTTTAGAAACTACTACGTGCATATTTATTATGGAGCGAGTGTGAAAAACATAAAACGGGAGAAGTTATTAAATTACCGAAAGGCGTAAATAAATAAAACTCAAATACTTACAAATATTCTTGCTGTGAAATGTTAACAACATTTGAAAGTTCATGACATTGACAGAAAAAAAACTTAACCATTGAGAATAATTTGTTTTTTTACCATCAAAGAACGAATGGAATTGCACCACTCTATTACCGATTCAGTGTTGTCCCACGTGAAAACATTTTTTTTCAACACTTTGATTTCATTAGGGAACACTGAAGACTCGCGCCGCGACTTTGAGTTCTCTTCGTGTCAATTGCTGTCACGAGTGCAAGTTATGCTACCGGAAAGCGAGATTTTTGACAGGCGCGGGAAGGTTTTCCCTACTCGCGACTTAAGTCGCGCTTGTAACATGTGCTAGCCGTGCAGATTTCTGACTGATAAAATATAAAATAAAGTTTTAAATAAAAAATTAAAGTAATTATTTAATAGTCTAGTTTATAATGAACATAATATGGTATAATAATATACAAATCAGATGGGAAATTTATTGAAAATCCTTGTAAAACACAACATTGCCCGAAGACCCAAACACGCGGTAAATTTAAGAAAATTACACTTTACAAAAGTGAATCAAATAAATGTTGCACCTTTGTTTAGAAGGTTCCATTGCTTGTTTGTAAGAAACCTGTTTATTAGAGGTAATTGCGTGACCATCATTTAATTTTCTTGCGATTTTATCCCACAGATATTCCCATTTGACACATTGCCTATTTTTAAGTTTTTCACAAAAGACATAGATTTAGACTGCTATGGAACAAGCAGACTTGCAACGTATAGTCTAGTATTTTATCGGATAGACTCACGTGAACTATACATATACTAAATTGAAGCTAAAGAATATAGCTACCGAATTGTGCAAGACTGATGCGTCTTAAACGTGATTAAAAATAAATAGGATTTAAAATCAACATGAACAAGGAGTGTAATTTTGACGTATATTTTACTCGCCTTTTTCCGAGTGTTATAAAGAATTATGAAAAACTGCGACAATAATTTTCAATTCAATATATTGCAATCTATTGACTATTAAATAAGCTTTTAAATTATGTACATGAATAATTAAAATGTTGCTACCTATTCCTATTTATTTAGTGAAAACTCTAGTAACAGAACTTAGTAACCGACTAGGTATAAAGTACTAAAATATATTTAATAATATTTAACATTTATATTTTTGTTTTTAATGACGCTATTTATTTAATTACATTGATTTAATTATTATAGTTAAAATTGGAAGTGGCATGCAATGCAAAAACTATTCCTAGATTTTCTGGCCAGTTTATTTAAATAGCTAATTTTGTTTCAGGGTAAACGCGCTAAGCTAGACGCAGATTGCGCTGAAATCGTATAATAAATACCATAAATATAGGTATCGACAGGAAAGATGAGGTGGATGATTACGCACACAGCTACATTAGGTACTGATTGCAAAGAAAGTGAATGAATGAAATGAATGAGTGAAGGGAATGTAAATGTAATTAAAAGCACGAATAAGGCAGAACAAACAGTATACTAATACCGAACCTTTATTTATCATTCAGATACCTCTTCATTGAAATAAATCTAATTGAAACAAAAAAGTTGCGAATATCATTACAAACATAAAATTATATAATACCTAAAGAGATATATTATCCTAAAAAAATCTTAAAGTAAAATAAAAACCTAAAAGGGAATTTGTCAACTTAGTGTCAATCTTGCAGTTCACTGTTGAACTTGCTATCGGTACGAAAAAAGAACAGTATTTTCAAAATCCCGCTGCCATTACATGACATGTTGTTGTGTGCGTGACCTCAACTAACGTGGCGATACCTATATGGTAGATCCATACTTCATAGACAGAAAGTACTTTTAGATGGATCCAACATTTCAAACCAAATACAATATGCTGGTTTATAACTACAAGTTTAAAAAAAAACAGACCGTTATGCAAATTTCACGCAAAAACGCCTCGAGCGTTTGACGCCTGCTACAAGGAAAAACGCTGCACGTTGGAGTGTTTTTCGCGACCGTAACAAGGAAGCTGTTTGTTTCACACGCTCGCTGCCGACAGCTTCAAAACACGAGCGATATCGTTCGAAGCGTGTTTTTGTGAAACAGGCTTTACGGTCACAATCATATAACTCATACATAACAGAGAAAATAAAAAAATAAATATTATAGGACAGTCTTACACAAATCAACCTAGGTCCACAGTAAGCTCAATAAGGCTCGTGTTATGGGTACTAGACGACGATATATATACACCGTGGGCCCATATAACCCGACAGATTTTAACAGTGTATTCCTGATCATATTTAGATACTAAAATGTCCTATAAACTTTTCTGGAATACGCCTAGTTTCAGAGTTAATACCAATTTTAAAAAAATACACTTTTTATTATAACTCATCACAAAACGCCTTTCTAATGGCTTTGTTGCCACTATTGGACATATAGTTTACACGTCCTTATTGACAGATATCAAAGTGACAAGGAAAACTTTGCAGAAACTAAATTTTTACAAAAAAAATGTACCAATTTGTTTTAGGCGATAATTTTATTAATAACATTTGCTTTTCATGTGCAATAAACATTCAAAAAATGAAAAAAGAAAACGAAAAAAAATATTTTTTTTTGGCGAAATTGACCTTAAGTCACATAATATTTTTTCCTTCTTTTGGTCTTAGAAATTCGTAGTTAAGATCTGTCGGGTTATTCCAGCCCACGGTGTATAATAGATAAATATGGATAAATACTTACATACATAGAAAACATCCATAACTCTGGAACAAACATCTGTGATAAACACACAAATAAATGCCCTGACCAGGATTCGAAGCCGGGACCTCCTGCTTCGTAGGCAGGGTCACTACCAACTGGGCTAGGAGGCCGTTGAATAGAAGTTGAAGAGAACTGATAGATCGATTAAGTTATCACATGAGTTAATATGCCATTTATGCGCCGACTGATGATCAGTCGCCGCATTTATGTGCTTAACATTGCAAATGCCACAACCAATTTTCTTCATAAATATACAATTAGGTATTTATATCTCTATTTAGCGTATATTTGATAATAGATTTTTATTAAAATTGAATATTAATAGGCATTTAAATATATTGTTCTAATCTATCTATTGGAAGCGAATATTTATAAAACGTCAAATTGTACACTAACAATCTTTGTGATAAAGATTACACTCAAGTGCATAAGATCAAAGATATAGGCCGGACACTTTCGAAATAACGTGGACATGTTATTGTCCTTTTTCCGTCAGCGATATCAAAACTAAACGCTTAAGCAAGCACAAACATATTTCCGCGTGCGTTTATTTAAAAAATATATATATATTTTGTTTACCAGCAGCCGTAAACAAAATTTCATTCAAATGATTTATAGTGGTCGTCCATTTATGTCGAAATTGACCAGTTTAGCAACACATTCTCCACTGAAATAGACCTTAAGCACTTGCATTAGAGTCGCATGTCGATTATCTATGTATATCGTATATTAATTTTACCTAACTTTAGTAATCACTTTATGTGGCAGTATGGCAGTAGTCTACAACTAGTGCAAAAGTCGGAAGCATTTATTATACAGTATCGTACATACTGTGTATGATTCTATGCCAAAAACCAGACAACCAATGGTCTCCAAACAAAGTTGCGCCCCAGAATGTTCTGTTCATACTTTCAGATAAGTGGAGTTGCGGTATGCAGCATATTTACGAGTAAATCTGAGACGTGACTTTACGTAAGACGTGTCTTATTTTCACAGACGACCCTGCTTAAACGTGAGACAAGGTCTACAATTCAGCTTGCGACTAACTATTTAATATCTCTTATATTTCGATACATATTTTACAATCACACTCGCGAATTAATTATTATTAATAAAAGTATTTACAATCTGTGGAAGAGTCGTAACCAGTGAAGGGGACCTTTATAAGTAAGCTAGCAAAAATATTTATGTCTAATCGATATTTAATATGCACGTTTTTCGCCTTAACTATAGAGGAAGATAATGAAGTACCTACGGATAACTAACGATCACTCTCCGCCACTCGTGTTTCACGGATTGTAAACTACCACAACATTGCCTAACTTGCGCAACATTACCTGGCTTCATAATCAGCGGGTCTTTACCGATTAGCTGATCGATTCTTATTGCTACGTGTAATACTGATCGCCGTTCTTATATCTCCCAGGTTTTAAATATAGGCAACTGTTTGGGGGAATAGCGCTGTGTCTCGAGCCAGGCAATGTTACGGTACTTTGTTAATATAAATACATTTTGATAATTATAACCAGTACTATTACTGTAAATAGCATATACATGTGTATTTACGCTTTCTATCTGAAACATAATGTTATAAATATTAACAAAATAGACATTCGCCATTTATAATGCAATAATTTACAATTTTTAACAATCGTATGATATTTATAAATAATTCGAAAGCCTACTCTATTTAAATTGCGGAACATTTGTATTACGAACTATCTGTCAATATTATTTCATATGTCAAAGTCACAACTTGGCATTTTTCGTTTCTTATTTTATAGTATTTTTACCATAATAGGGTATTTTACTGTGATAGTAAAAAAATAAACATGTATTAATAATGCGCGAAACATCTAAATCGAAGCATGTTATTTATAAAACACAATAATACTAAATTATTTTTAAATTCAACTTTATAGATTATATCTGTAGTTGTAATAAAAATAATTGACGACATAAAATACTTAGATGCATGCTGTGTTGACGGATATTCGCTCCTTGCTACCGACATGCCAGTGCGCATCATCGACCAATGTTTTTGATGGCCTGTTTCACACGTCATAGGACATGACGTCATCAAAATGGCGCCTATAATTTGGGCTTAATTTGAAATGATGGAATTACAAAACCTGTTTAGGGCAGACATCGATACCAATAAAATTAATCAGTATCAGCTACGCTTCGAAAAGTAGTAAAATACCCTATTAGCACAGTTAAATTACTAAAGATTACGTTTTAATTATAATGACAAATTACAGGCTCACTTAACTAGAAAATATGATACGGTTAGTGAGGTCAGTGTTGTAGACTAATACCGGATGTTTTTAGGGTTTTCAATATTACCTGGTTTTAAATATAATACTACGCTTTACATTAATTTAGAATGGTTTATGTGCAATTTGCATTTAAAAGATCTGAGTAACCAATGAAGCAGATGCACTGGTTTGTTAATCGCTTCAAATTCTCATGATGAAGAAAGGACTACAAAATACGTTCTATAAAAGTGGCCAAGCACAAACATCTATTATTTTTAAAACATTTTATGTAGTAGTATTAGCCAAGCTCAACACTCTACGTATAGTACGATTTTTTTAAGATGTCGGTATTGTCTGTAGAATTCCTTAGTAAGATTCCGACATCTTAAAAAATCGGTTGTCTGTAAAGTCGGTTTACTGACGATAGTTGAACATGACAACGTCATAAGAAAATACTGATGGAATGGTTGCATTTTTCAAAAGAAAATTTTAATTTCACTGCACTTCATACTTGACGAAAACATGTAAATGTATTATTGTATAGCAGCTGTCCACGCGGACGCATCGCTCACTCAAGTAGGAGAGAGACAGATGTCGAACGCTGCCGAACGCGAAGGCCGATTGTGCCTCTTTGTCGCTCGTTTCGCGCTCTCGCTTGCACTTCAAGCCTTAAATGGAACGCCTCAGAGCGAGGTAACGCCGCATGAGTCATGTTTTTTTGTGCGTGCAGCCGGCTCCATCGAATTATAAGACGTTGTCACGTCAAAAATTACCACTATAATAGCCGCAAAAATCAATAAGATGTCATCCTTTTTTTTTTAAATCGACACAGTCAACTTTGCCCGACTTGAAAAATACTGTTACTCCTTCACACAGCTTTAACAATCAAAGTAGACAATCGATAGTTTTTTGATATAGATAACGTTTTGGCCGGACATCACCGTTTTGCAAGGCAGGCAAAGTTGGGCACGGACGGCAATGCTGAGACAAGATACATTTGTATTCACACAATACCAATCCGATCTTTACTTGGGTATTCGTACAGCTTCATTTTCTAACGTAATGGTACAGTAAACCTCAATAGTCGCATTTAGCCAGGTGACAACTGAAACTCATTAATTGCAAAAACAAACAAAAATCTACCTTGTATTGTTACCAGTACAGTTCATTATGGCTATGAACTTATGGTAGTCATCCGACGATTTATAAATTACCGTGGACGTCCTAATCACGCCCTACTGTCACGATAACGATATATCGCTGGCCCAATATTACAGAATTGAATGTTTCACTTTTATCGAATTGAAATTTGAACATTGTCATAAATGACACTAAGTCTAAATTTAACTACCCTGAAAATGTAACATAGAACCCTGTAATATTGAGCCAGTGATATCGTGTACGTCAACGTTCTCGGTAAATTAAAAACAGCTGACATGGACATGGCCATTTACGATAATTTACAAACATTTCAAGAAAATCTTACAAACGAGTTTAGGTTTGTGGTAGTTTTTGACTTACAGCGATTTTCAAATCATTACAATATAGAATATAATTATAGATAAATATAATTCTCATATACTTAAGTAAAATCCCTTTTGAATATTCTCGTTATCTAAACACACTGTTTTTTAGATATATACTTTTCTTCTATTCTTATTCATGAAAATCTGTAACGATCAAGCAATAATTATTTACCTATTACGCACAAACGGGTTGATTTGTTAATAAAAAGGCTTACTTCAACTAAAGAATCAATCAATTCCTGTGTAAAAAAAATATTTTTTATTTTTACATTATCCAATTGTTCATAATTATTGCACTGTAGTTGGCAGTGTATATTATTTTACATAGCACTAATACTAGTTCTTAGTATGTACAGTTAAACAAGACAATAGTCATGTTTCATATAGAAATATTTAATTTGTTTCACAGCGGTTGTATAATCAAATTAAAGATACATTAAGAATTATATTTAAATCAACAAAAACTCATAAAATGGAGATGGATTCATCGTGACGTCACATTTTTTTTAACAAATTAAATATTTCGTTCGTCGGATTTGATTACGGAACCCGGCCAGCCTTGCTAGGAGTCGAGCTATCTTTTTTGCTATTACAAGGTCCTTTTTGCTGTCCTTTCCTAAATCGGATCCGACAGACGGATATATGTATTAGCTCCTAACTTCACAGTTACAAACAGTTACGACGTTTCATAAAGAGTAGCTGATTTGACTGGCCCACTATCCTATTTGCGACATAATAATTTTATTTAAACTTTTTCTTCGACATTCATTTTCTTTTAAAGGCAGCTTTTCTTTTCACAGGTTTTTGAAAATGTTTACACATAACACGCAATATGATATACACACTCCTTAATGAGGTAGCATTGTTGAAATTATTGCCTTATAAACACACCATGTCTTATTATATACATTAATGAATCAAATTGTAATTGGTGTTTTTTTTAATCGATCCACTTTTATACGAGTAAGCCTTTTTACACAAACGTCAACCCAACGTAATAATTTATAACTATTCTAAGAATATATTTGTACTAAGTAACATTTTAGAACTTGGTATTGCTTTAAGTGCAAATATTCTTATTATTTACTATTTCTAACGGTTATCGAAATATACTTCGAGTTGAGAGTTCATTGAAGAAGTCCTGTAAACACAACCCCAATGGACTCGAACTGCTTCTATACGGAGATATATGTACACGTCACACCTGTAGCTTTAAGAGGTCGAATAGGCTCTCTGTACCTATACATAACAGTGGTGTAGCGTCTGATCCTTAAATGATAGCTTAATTGTGATAAGATGAAAGTAAGTTGTAACCATATAACTATACGTCTACCGTTTAAAACTCGTTGAGGATATTATTTTAGTAACATAACCCATTGAGTGAGTCAAAAATTAAAGAGTAAAGCCTTCCTTTTATTCCGTCTCTCAAATATAAGTAGCATTTTGAAATTGATTGATATTGAATTGATTTTTTGACGGAGTTTTATTAACAAGCTATTGTTTTATTCTATAATGTTAACTCGGTCGGTTGATCAACCGCGGCAAATCGGCGGGGTATCCTATCGAAAAAGGCGTTCAAAAGGGGCAAAAGAATAATTTGAGCACATTGTTGTCATGTAAAATGGAATAAAATTGTCAAAGCCTAACTACGTATTTTATCTCCCTTACTTCCTAAGTGGGACGAGCGGGGAAGTGCAGTTAACAACTAGTAAGTTCCATTTTTAAATCTCACTCGATGTTGTTTACTGCTCATATGAATGTATATATTTGGCTTTGAACTCACACATATAATACAGGTAATTAAATTACAGACAGCTGCAAAAGCGGGACGGAAAAAGGGGTCCCGATTCTAATCCTTTTTCCGAAAAACATATTTAATGTATATAGTCAATATACAGTTATACAGTTTTATACTAGTACGGGGAACAGAAGACGCTTGCCTGCTCATATAAAGTTTGTGTTCATATATATGTATAAGTACATAAAATTAGTCATATCTAAATGAAGGATTGTAAAACAAATCTCTAATATTTTAATGTAAGCAGTTGTTACATTTGTTGGTACTAAATAAAGGTTATTTTTTATTTTATTAATATTAGGTATTCTTTTTATAAATTGAACTACATATCTGACAGCAAATAACCCTAACGGCTTATGTGTTGTCATATTCATGTGGTTGGATTTGTATTTAATGTACGATGGTTTACATACTATTTTAAGGGCTCATGTATGTATGTGGGTATGTAAGGAAACGGATTCTTTATTGCCGTATGTCGTGTCGTTTACACAACATCGCATTCAACTGCGGCGACAGTGGTATAACCGTTAACCGCCTACGTTATACACAACGAGAGTAATGGAAATTTCCTCCCGCGTCTCTTTCGCTCGAATTAGCAAGTGTGATAGAGAGGGAGGTAACGAAATTTCGATTTAAGAGGTTTGCGGTACTCCCTCTGATTCAGGATTCTAGTATGTGTTACTAATGTAGGTACTGGACCACTTCCTCGCTCGCCGCACAGCAGTTGGCATGACGGGTTTTTTTATAATGACCTTATACCTCGAACAGACTTTTGAAAAAATATATACATATAAATGCTGTCATTATTTTACATGTCTAAACTCAAAGTACCTTGAATTGAAATGGCTTAAAGCAATAACATTAGTGTTACCAAAGATAAAAATATTAATTAAATTATGTTTACTGAAAACCATATTTTCTTGTTATTTTTTCTTTATGTTTTATACAATCATTTACTAGACATTTAGTGATATTTAATGACAAAATTGTCATATATGCAGCAGTAAATTATTTTTGTCATAACGATTACTTTTTTTTTACAAATTACCTCAATCGCAAAGCAGAGCGTTAAGAATAACTAACATAGTTCATTAAATAAATATATTTTAACAACGAATTATATTTTCGCCAGTTGTTATTCTGTCAAAACCTATAACTTATACACCATGCCAACCGCTCAACCAACAGATCCACGCGTCTTATACACTAATATTTAAAGCATGTGTACGCACCATTGAAACATCCCCAAAGTGCAAAAATAACATTACAAAATGAGAAACCGAACATTTCACCCTAACCTAAATAGCTCAATAAAACTATTCTATGTATACACACTTACCTACACTAGGTACATCGCACTAAAAATATAACTTTACACTAACAAGCATTGTATATTATACGAAGATTTTGAGATTGCATTGGTTTCACAATTACTTATATTTTTAATTAATCTACTCATATTTTAGAATTTGATTTCACCAGCATTTTTAGGCCTGATATTGTTATAACTTATAACGGATATATAATAATGACTGTTTGTTTCGACATATTTTATGTTTCAAAAGTAAACGTTAACAGTCTTTACTACTTATTCGTTTGGCAATCATGACGATGCTCCCGTTTGAAACATCGTTATTAATGATGTTTTGTATCTGAACGGTTACAGCAAGCGAGTACTAAATATGGAAAACCATTCAGTAATAACAGAGAGCATAGTACTACAGTACAGAGGCAGGCAAACGGAACCGAACGAGTGTAGTATGGAAGGGTCAGCGAAGCGAGTGCGTTAAGTATAACCCCAAAAATAAATTCGAAATTGTACTCGCCTGCTAAAACATTCATGTTCGCATTATTCACGCAATTACAACTAACACACACATCATTCATAACATTTAATTAATTAAAGTGCTGTTGCTCCGAAATACATAAATATAGTAACAGAAATAACACGTAAGGTACCATTTTAAAGCTCGACTTCGGGAGTCAAGTGAGGGCAATTGTCCTTGTAAGTACAACTTGCATTCTATGCAACTTTATGCAGAGTTGTTATTTCTTTCGACTTTCACAATGGCCTAGAAATCAAGTCGAATTTGTGAATGAATTGTACTGACCGTATCTTAATCTCAGCATTCTAACTAGACAAATCGTTAACATGGACAAGTCCTTCGAACACACTACACTCTTGCTGTGTGTTAATGAGTGTTTATTTTTGTCGCCAGCGACAAACCTATGAATGCTAGGCTTATGTTAGGTCAAACACACACAAAACTGTAATGTGTAGCGGGAATTATTTTAGCTGGTAGGTACATAACTTACACTATGTAGTACTCGTACTACATATTGTGTGCTACCATGCCTTTACATTCTCTTCTGATGGAGCGTAGAGTCTCAAGACATAATGCAAGTGGCAGAAGTACGAGTGAGTCGCATAATACCACCGCCAAAAGCTTTCAAGGAGCGCTTACTGGTGACATATCACGGTCATTGAACCTTAGGTCACAAGTGCCATCACAACATTTCACATTCCCATCCACACAGTCCCTTAAATTCGATGAGTTTCACACCAGTTACCAGGTTCGCATAAGTTTGACCAACGTCCGTACACAAGTTACCTTTCAGTTCCCAGTACACGGTATGTACCAGCATAAGTTCGTTGAAGATTACCAACAGCCATCGTACACAAGTTACCTATCAGTCCCCAGTGCAAGTACCAGGCTCGCATGACTTTCTCGAAGGTTACCATATAACCAAAGGCCTTTGCAAGTACCAGGCTGGCATGAGTTAGACGAGGTCGGTGGTATCGTCGTCGGTGACTCGCGCGGGCGCGGCGCGCTCGGCGAGGCACTGCTGACATCAGTCGAGCGCTCCGATGCACTCGGGCTCTTCGCGTACGCACTCCTTTGGAAAGTAACCGGAGCGATTGTCGCCCTGAAAAGTTGGAGACTTACTTAGGTTAACTGTTGAATTGCACAAGTAAAATCAAAAAACATCACAATTATCGTAGATTTTGCTTTATTCATTTAGGTACATAGGCTGCGCTTTTCATAATATTTTATATTGAGGTAAAATTCAAACATTCAAAAAATGATAACCTAATATATAAGATGCACCGTTCGATTATTACCAGGATAAACGTTTAGTTAAAAACGGTCGAAATCAATTTATAAACTGAAATGCATGAATCAAGTAAAAATCTCACACTAATCCAGGTAAAGAGTCAAGAGCGAAACATTGTATATAGTGTATATAAAAAAGTACTGTAAATAATATGCTCGGAAAATTAAACTATTTCGCTGTGAAACATTTTCAAATTAACATCAGTGCTGACAGGTAAATAAATCGAGATGTCACCATACCATAGGGAACAATACGCTCTTATGACTTTACTCAACTGTTGCCATATGAATGAGAATAATACTCGTAGCGACCTCTTGACAATGATCATATATTTCTAGTCAGGCTTTTCTTATTATATATATTATCTTAACAAAAGCACACCTTTATTGAAACTACTATGTCAGTTTATATTGAAGACGAATCGAAAAGCGTCTCCGACAGATAAAATCATGTAACCAAAATCGCAACGGCCCATTACAACCTAATGATGATGGCAGTAGATATATTTAAGCAGAGATCGCTTTAGCTAAAAACATCCTGGTAATGTCTTTACGGAGAAATGTTAGAAAAACACCAGTATTTTTTATACAAGCGGTCATTGACTGTCCTTTACGCAAACTTTAAAACGACATCCAAAGCTCAGCAAATTCGCAGGTGAGATTAAAGGGATTGCGATGGGCGATTGTGGTACGATTGCCACGTCCGAGCTCCATTATCAGATCATTCGTTTATTTATGGTATCATCGCCAACACTGTTAACTGACCATTTGTAATCCCTGTTGCAACGGCATAAGGTCTATCGATGAAATGTGTTGCTGTTTGTACAGTTAGCATCAATAATATGTATACGAATTTGAGTCTTATCCCACAGACATAAGTGCCGAAATGTTTACATATTTTTGATGCTGACTGTACACTAATGTTAATTTCAACTCAATTGGAAACCAGGAAATGGGTCAAATTTAACTTGCGTCATTTCGCTACAGCGGGCCAGGTTAGAAAACAGAAACGTCACTGTTATTTTTAAAGACCTATCGATTGATGTGAAACATGTTGATATGTAGTAAAAAAAAATTTGACAATTAGTTACATGTACGGAGTGTCCCTCCCAAAAAATTTTTTTTTTACAATTTTACTACAAAATACACCTTATGTTATAATTGTATTCAGATAAGTCTGATAGTTTCCGAGTTAAATGGCTGTGACATACGGACGGACGGACGGGCGGACGGACATGACGAAACTATAAGGGTAAAACACATTCGCTTAGGCACCAAGTTCATTTCGTTTATAATTGTTACGTTTTATTTTTGTCAGTTATTACGCTTTTCTTTAAAGTTAATTTTATCATCAGTAACTTATTGTGTTACGGTGACTTCACCTCACGAACGCATTTATTATTTATAAGAATATAAACAAACCGTCTGCATGTCGCTCAGTCGCCGTCAGCCTTGGAATACCATTAGAATATTTACTCAATACTTGCTGGTACTTGTATATTCGCAAAGTACGAAAAAGCTTAATATTACAGCAACGCCCGATCATAATTAAAAAAAAAAAATTAAGCAATTAACATTTCACTCCCACGCTTAAATTTCTAACATCATAACATTCATAACGATTTATATAATTTTAAACAAAAAAGAACCGACTCCACTTAGCCTCCACCTTTCCAAAAGCAAATGCTCAAGGTACTGTAAAAAATACTCAAATCACTATAGATGTGCCTATAATATTTGCATTCCATCATTATATCCTGGCCTGGTGACAATTGGACCAATTGTGAAGTAAACTCTTTCAAACAATGAAATAATTTTCTAAATCGGTGCAGCCGTCTTCGAATAATCGGTGAACCTACATAAAACAAAGATCCCGACAAATTAAGAACCTCTTCCTTCGAAATCTTGATTTCGGTTGAAAACCGTCATGCTTTGGACCCTGTTCGACATATCAAGAGAATGGTCATTTTTAGATACACACGAAAAACGGTATTCCAACTAATATGTAATAACATTTAAGGCTGTATTCGCAAAAAAATCGCTTAGCACAAAATGTGTATAAAACATGCAATAGATTATAGGTACTCGATACATTAGATTACCGAGCGGACCCCAGGCTCAAGAGTCGTGGAAAAAAGCCAAGAAAAACCCTAGGATGACATTATAGATACTCGGCTAAAAATTAACATTTATAATATTGGTTTTATCCATTTGAGCATTGTATACAATTTCATTCTCTATGTCATGAATATATAAAGAAACGATTAATTCTTAAGCATTTCTGTCACTGTAACTTAAGAACATGACACCAATCACAAACAGACTGACCATCAATTTTGTGCGAACGAATCACTTATGAATTCTAGTTACAATGTTTGACAAACAAAGTTCTCAATACAGTGTTCAATGCCATAAAAATGACAAAAGCTTCAGTGCATTTCATAACAATTACACTGACCTAAAATAGCAGTTCCGTTTGAGTTATCAGTTTATTCAAAAAACAGAGAGTTCCAGTGTGCTTGGCTTTGCCTTTACAGAAGTAATACCTATGTTTATCCAGATCCAAAAAAGGAGTGTATAGGTTCTTAAAGGGTAGGCAACGCGCATGTGAATCCTCTGAGGTTGCAGGCGTCCATAGGCTACGGTAACTGCTTACCATCAGGCGGGCCGTATGCTTGTTTGCCACCGTCGTGGTATTAAAAAAAAAAAAGATTGTTACAAATCTTGCTTGTGTAGGTTATTACTTATTACTATAAGGCCTTTTCCAATCGCCAATAGAAAATTTCCCTGACACCCATCGAGCACAGTACCTTGTCCAGCGTGCGGCCCTTCCACCAGCCGCGGCTGTCGCCCTCCTTGCTGAGCACGAGCACCTTGGCGCCGGGCCGGAGCGCCAGCTGCGACGACTCCAGCGGACGGAAGTCGTGCACCACCGTGGCGACCACGCGACGGAACGGCCAGCGCAGGTTGGAGTTCAGACTGAAATAGGATTTTCAACACACCTGCTCGTAACGAGGTTCTTATTCCACCGCTTTTATGCTCATAATCCTTCACAATAATTATCCAACTAGTGGAATAATTTAATAATCCGATCAAGTGACGTTTGTACTCTAGTACCAAGTTGTACGTACGCAGACGAATCGTTGTAATTTAGTCGGGTACCTATTACCTTTACTTTTTTTTCTCTTTATGAGTTTACATTCTAAAAAAGTAAATATATTAAAAATATACACATTTACGATAGAATATGAATTATATAATCCTGATTGTGGATAAGAATCATTTCAACTTATTATATTACTCGTAATACACAAGTCTTTAATTTTATGAAATGATTTAAAAAAGAGTTCCTGATACTCAATAACATCACAAAAAAGATTAGTTAAATTTAATTATCTTAGGTTCGTAAGTACCTCTATCCTGTAAACATTCTGACAATTAATGTATTTATCAAAAGTTATTAATTATACTATTCTGTTATTTCCTCGCAAGTGTGTTGAAAAACGTCGTATGAAACGCGTGTGCTTGATCATTACATAAGCTCACCTTCCTTATGCGCACTCACATACGTTCGTGCGCGCAATACAAACTTAGCACACTTGTATCATAATGTACTATTACGTTATACGTCGCGAGACAAGTTAGCACTTTGCAATGCCGGCACGAACCGGTTTGATGTCAAGAATCGACTTTACTTACGCTACTTCACCTTTCCGAGAGCCAATGGCCGAGTTACTGTAAAAATACTTAAATCATTCTCCAGGATCCTATTATCAGATGACAGTGGGACCAACTGCCAAGTATGCCCTTTAAAAAGAAACTGGCTAAGTGCGAGTCGGACTCGCGCACCGAGGGTTCCGTACAAACCTGTAGGTATATAGGTGTAGTAACTTTAAAATTATTAAAAATATTTTTATTATATAATGTAACACAAAATTTACGGTTTTCGAAATTTTTCCTTTATCTGTGCTATATTATAAGACGTTGCTTCGTATCAAATTTCAAGATTCTGAGTTCACGGGAACTACCCTGTAGGTTTTGATTCCCTTGTAAGTATCGAAAATTTGCGGCATAAACGGCTGTATCTTTTGATTGCGTTGGCTTAGAAGTTTGATTTTTTCACACCTCTAAGGGACAGTAGACCTGAGTATTTGATATGATTTCAGCTTGATACCTCCACGCGTTCCTGAGAAAAAGGGTCTTGACGGACGGACGGACAACAAAGTGATCCTATAAAGGTTCCGTTTTCTCCTTTCGAAGTACGGAACCCTAAAAATAATTGTTCAAATCGGTCCAGCCGTCTTCGAATAATCGCTGAACAAAGATCCTCACGAATTGAAACTTCTCCTTCTAAATCTTGAAGACGGTTGAAAAGTACATGAGTGAAACCGTAGTATGACAAGGTTCCGCAGCATTGCTAGAGGACGTAAATCATACGAGTGACTAATCTAAGTTACTATGCCGGTGACTAGTTTAAACTAGCTTTTTATGCACGGGCATTGAACTCACCCGACGAAGTTCTCCGAGAGACTGGTTTTCTCGTAGTAGGAGATGAGCTCGACCACGCTGCGGAAGAAGCGCGACTCGGAGAGGAAGTAGTGCGGCACCTGGTCGATGGGCTTGCGGCACACTCGCATGTGTTTCACCGTGTTGTCCGTCCTGCAAATAAAAAAAAACTTAACGAAAACAATTTTTTTTTCGGAACATCGATTTTGGTAACGTAATGAAAATCCAGCCCTCCTCCCCGACCGCGGTTGCCCTCCTCCCCGACCGCCAGCACAATCTAGCTGGCCATGACGGTGCAATGGCGGTCATTTTAATGGTTTCAGAACACGTCATTTAGGATTTATAATATGTGTGTAGATAAAGCAGTGTATGCAACTGTACGTAATTAGGCCTTAAAACATCTCGTGCGATCTTATTATGAAATGAGCCGCAGGCGAGTAAGCGAGAAAGCAAACCACACTCTTATTTTAAGGACCCTTATTTATTACGTTACATAAACGATTATATAGCAATTTCACACCAGAGCAACTTGGAAGCTTTATACAATTCGTTTTGTGTTTGACTATGACATATATTACCAATCGGAGTTATTTGACTGTAGACGACTGTCAAAAAGGTTTGAAATCTCGTCACATTGTTTTTCTAATTTGACTATGCTCTTGCAGTGAGCTATCAAGCTGTTTGGTGAAAAAGGTCGCCAGGGAAAAACCCAGGACACTCCCGTTACCAGATCAGACGTTATCCTACGGTACTCTCTCTTGTTTCTTTCTCTGTTGCGTTATCTTATCTTATCTTACTTGAGCGAGAGCGCGAGCTGAGTGTCGGTGTCAGCGTGATGGGTAGGGTGGGGTCGTACGCGCAATAAGAAGGTACCATCGACGCGCCGCTCCAGTCGAGTGGTCGCGGTTTCACGACCCATCTCTCCGACGTACCTGAACATACAGATTATCATATAGGGTAGGGTAGCAAACAATGAACGGAGCCATTCGGAGTTGGTCTTATTGTGAAAATTATATAAAAAATAAATATACTAGAATCGCTTTTTTTTTTATTTAAATTCAAAATTTGTTTCTAACTGTTGATCATGGATTATTATAATTTGGAAATTTATGTAGAAGACACAGTTCAGGTAAGAAAGTATATCAAACTTGTATGTAATTCATTTTCAAATAGTCAGATTTGGACTCATCATTTTTCTTTGGTATTTTTCTTAAACTATAACCTATTGTTGGTTAATCTAACCTTGGTTTGATATGTTTTCTTATAGAACAACGCACTTATATGTATTGTTTAGTTTTGATGTACTGTTGTTTTGAAAAAATAAGTCCCGCCGAGTTTCTTGCCGGACATAATTCTTCTCGGGTCAGAGGTGTAGGGTTAGAACCGGTGTAGTTTGATTTTTTTTTCTCTCTTTTACTTTGACGTGTAAAAGTGCCCTTGTGTCAGCGGCACACGACTAGCCAAATCTAAAAAATGTCTTCACACGGCAGGTCCTAAGATTTACAAAAACCTGCCATCAGAGATAAAGAGTGTGGCAAGTATAGCTTGTTTTGTAAAAAAACTCAGAGACAAACTTGCGTCCGATGCGTACTACTCTGTTGATGAATTTTTAACGTGCACAGACAATAAAACGTAAACTGGTTCCCTACCTACCTAAACTTGAATTGTATACCTACTTTCTTTGACATACATAAGTATTAAATCTGCTATTAACAACAATTGTAATGATGTAATATGTAAACCTATGATTAGATATACCTAGATGAATTTTGTTACCCATTGACATTGCATATACTATTACTAGCCTTTTCCCGCGGCTTCGCCCGCGTATTATAAGTACTCAAAAAGGATACGATACCCATGTTGATTTTCAGACTTTGTGACCACATTTGCCCCTTTTGGGGGTTGAATTTCGAAAAACCTGAAACACGTGTTTACTCATTTATCGTTAGGAATACTCCTGTGAAGTTTCGAATAAAATAGTCAAACAAATTTTGTTTCGCCATACAAACTTTGGACCCCCATTTTACCCCCTTAGGGGGTGAATTTTGAAAAATCCTTTCTTAGTGCTCCCCTAGACCTTATAGGAACCTATGTGCCAAATTTGAAATCTCTAGACCCAGCGGTTTGGGCTGTGCGTTGATATGTCAGTCAGTCAGTCAGTCAGTTTCTTCTTTTATATATATAGATAGATAGATATTGACATGTAAAACTATGTTTTATAAAGGAATAAATGAAATGAAATGAAAATGTGGCCTACTTACTGAATAAATGTTTGAGTTTGAGTTTGAGTTTGAATTAAACAACATTCAGCTATTAAACACTCACCACATGTAGTAGTGTAGTGCCTGGTCCGGCTGGTGGTGCGGGGGGAGGGGCGGGGCCGCCGTGAGCCCGCCCCCGCAGCGGCCGGACAGCGCTATGCACTCCTTGTGCGCGCACGCGTTACATACCGAGCAGAGGTAACCCTGGCGACGAAGTTTGATTGGTTATTGTCACATTCGATAGAGTGTTTTTGGATAATTCCACGAGACTGTAACCTTGGTTACCAATTCTATCGTGTGTTCTTTGGGGGCGTCCATTAATCGCGTCATACGGTTTTGGCTGGTTTTAGACCCCCCCCCTCCCCCATGGTGATCTTTGGTGATATTTTCAGGACCCCTCCCCCCCCTATCCAATATGACGTGTAATTTTTTGCTAACTGAAGTAAGTAGTCTTCTAACACGTGAACCTACTAACGTAACGTACGTACACGTAAAGGGTAAAAAAATGAAACTACATGTATATATATATAAAATAAAATTATCTTTAATTGAAAAAAACCGGCCAATTGCGTGTCGGACCACGCAGTTTCGTACCTACTATCGAAAAAGTAAAATCAAAAGGTCGTATCTGCGTATGAAATGAGTTTTTAGGAGATAACTCAATAATTCCTAAACCTATAATGTTCTCAATTTTTTTCATATTTTTTGGATCTCCGCTCCGGTTCAAAAGTGACAGGGGGGACACAAGTTTTTTGGACTTACGGGGTGATTTTTCCTTAAAATATTCACTAAATAAAAAAAAAAACAAAAAGTCCTCAATGTTATTTTGAAAGACCTATCGAGTGATGTGCATCATGTCGATATTTGGTAGAGACAAATAATTACATGTATGGAGTAGTGCCCCTCCTTAAAATTTCTTTTTAGCAATTTTACTACAAAACGTAAGTAGCGGCATACAAAAACACACCTTATATTTAAATATTTATTAAAATACGTTTTATAGTTTCCGAGTAAAATAGCTGTGACATATGGACGGACGGACGGACAGACGGACATAACGAAACTATAAGGGTTACGTTTTTGCCACTTTGGCTACGGAACCCTAAAAACCTACTTCACAAAATAATATGTCAAATGCCATTAAAAATATTTACAATCATAGTGCTAGTGCAATTTTACTCTGCTTTTGACAGATTGATTCATTTAAAAGTTGATAATTTTTATTTTATTGACCATAATACATCAGTATAGTACAAAGAACAAAAAAATTACACGTGATATGTGTCCAGACCCCCCTCTGGTGTGGTGATCATTGGTGATTTTTTCTTGACCCCCTCCCTCCCCTATACAATATGACGCGATTAATGGACGCCCCCTTTGATTAATTGAGCAAATTTAAGTGTCCATATACATACCTGTAGGCATAGGGAAGATATATGAACACTTACATTTGCTGAATTAATCAAAGAGCACACGATAGAATTGGTAACCGACGTTACAGTCTCGTGGAATTACCCTTTTCCAACCGTTAGCCATATTGTGCGAGATAATTTAGAACATGCGTGATAAGTATTTAATCTTAATTTGTTCAATAACAAAAAATTATATAAAAAAGTGGAAATCCGTAATAATAATTTTCTAGCATATTTGTGAAGAAATTTCTTCGGTTTAAAGATTTGGGCAATTTTTGTCTACTCAAAACGTATTTACAATACCTCAATTAAATGACTTGTGTTCTGACAAGAAAAAAAAAAGCACAAGAACTATATAGGTAAACGCATTTTCCGTGCAAAAATAGAAAAATCTTCCAAAAACTTATTCCTTTCAAACAGATTTCCACAACTTGGAGGCAGGTGACGTCACAAACCTCACGCTTTTTGAATGGAGCGTTTTGACGCGCGGGGCAGACGCCTAATGTATTTTCGCATTTTTGACGTTTCAGGGCTACATTAGATAGTAGGCTTACTAAAGACATTTAAATCTAACGGGAAATAGAATCGAATGAGATCTTGCGAAAAATTCATGCATGTTGCTAATTAGGTAGGCCCTGTTGAACAACTTTTACTGTGACTAACTCGGAATCCCGAATAAACTTTTGACTGCTTCATACATATCGGCCGATCAGATGTCGACGTTTTCTATGGGGAGGGCAAAAACAAATTGGGATTTCAGAATTAATCCCATAAAATAAGTTGTTTAGGTCTATCCAATCACCTCGTGCATTTAAAGAGGAATAAGTTAATGTATATATTTTTTAGAACAACATTAAATAATAATCACCTGGAATATTCTTCCCTTGAGGAACTTGGAGCAATGATGACAAGTGGCGGGCTTCTCAAAGGTGTGGAGGACGAACTTGTGGTTCGTGCTGCGGCATCCGACCGGCTCCAAATTGTCGCTGTTGAAAAGTTATTCATTATTAATTCTTTAAAAAATTAACCGACTTTACTTTGGCTACACCTTACCAAGAGCAAATGCCCGAGCTATAGTGAAAAATACTCCAATCACTATGATATGAGTTCTCTCGATTTCTCCAGGATCCCATCATCAGATTCTGACCTGATGACAATGGGACCAACGATCAGGTATACCCCTTCAAACAAAAAAAAAAACAAATCGACCCAGCCGTCTTCAAATAATCGTTGAACATACTTAAAATACCGGCCCGTCACAGTACATCCACTCAAAAGGTGGTTTTTCACATGATATTTTGCGGCACTTACGTCATTTTACTATGCGGCACTTGCTCAGGGCGTTGAGCGATAAATGACTGAAATGAGGTTGATCACTCACATGGCGTCCTTGATGGCCTTCACCCACTTGCGCTTGCAGTCATCGCTGCGAGCGTAAAGCGTAAACGTGGCGTCTTTAGTGCGCCGCACGAGGTAGAACTGCGACGACCAGCGTCCGTCGTTTCTGAGCGTCCGGCGATTAGCGCCTTCTTGTACTCGGTATTCGGCCAGTTTCACGCCGACTCGGTAGGAATATTGGTTCTCCTGTGAACACATATCTTATTATCCAACAGAATCATAAAACCAAAAGGTAACAATAATGCTTAATAAAATATTCTTCGAACTTTGAAATAATCTACATCCAGGCCAATGATATATAATAATGAGTAATGACAGATGGGTTATGCATGCTCCAAAAGTGAAGCACTTAATATGAGTGAATTCAAACTACTGTCGCTAGTCGCGCACCGGCCAGCGTGAGATGCGGACGTGCGAATGAGCTCCTGTCACCCGCGTGAGAAAGAGACAAACTGTAATTTTCTAACAATGAGAGTGATAAAGATGTAATGATTGTCAAAATAGATAAACATAACAGAATCGTTGCTAGGTTATGAAATAACTCTGGAAGTATTTTTTCTGCTCATTTTATTAGAGTATAACCCATCCATAGTAAATATCATTGATCCAGGCACAACAATTTCTTCACATATACACAAAAGACACGAAGAACAATGTTTAGGAATGTTTCTAAAACTAGCTAGATTGCGACATTCTTTTGTTTTGCCGCGAATATTCCAGGCTCTGCCTATAACATAACTTTGCTTTGGAGACAAGTGAAACAGGGCTATCCGGATATACATAGATCAGTGGTCTGACCTTGACCGGTTTACACAGCAGCATCAGCTTGTCGAACACGAACACGTATCGCGAGCGCAGCTTCTGGTCCTCGTGCGCCTTGACCTTGAGCTCGCCGTCCAGCAGCAAGCGCCCGTACGCCGCTAGCCCAGCGCCGCCCGCGCCCAGAGCGCCACCGTCCCAGTCTAGTATGCTCTCCTGGTAATTGAATAGTACATTATTGTCGAGGAGGTGAAGTAGCACATTGATGGCTGAGTATTACGTTTAAACGGACGACTTTAGGAGTCCGTTTAAACGTACAAGGGCTGCTATTTATATATCCGGAAACCGGGATTACAATCTTCTTAAATAGCATATTTGACCTCCATGGTAAAAATTGAACTTTTTTAAGTACTGGCCGGTATATTTTTTCTTTCTTATTAACGCTCGTGTTTTGTTTTTGACGGGTTTTAAATGTCATCTCGCAGCAAGAATGGAACTCACTCGTGAAAATATTCGTGCTATGATTTATTATGATTTTCGGCGTGGTTTAACGCAACAACAGTGCATAGATCAACTAACTTCAACTTTTGGTGATGAAGCCCCATCTAAAACTACTGTGTATCACTGGTTTAGTGAGTTCAATCGTGGACGTAGTATGCTTACGGACGAAGTTAAGGCAGGTCGCCCGAAATCGGTCGTTGTACAACAAAATATCGAGGCTGTGCGAAAACTTATAATGGACGACCGACATGTTACGTACCGCGAGATAGAGGCGACTCTGGGTATTTCTATGAGCAGCATTAATAGCATATTACATAATTATTTGGCTGTAAAAAAAATTTGTTCGCGGTGGATACCCCACAACTTAACAAAAGAGCAAAAAGATGCTCGCGTCGAATGGTGCAATAAAATGTTAAAAAAATATAACCGTGGTGACTCAAAAGCCGTTTATAACATCTATACAGGTGACGAATCCTGGATCTATGCATACGATCCCGAAACGAAGCAACAATCAACGGTATGGGTGTTTCAAAATGAGCCGAACCCTACGAAAGTTACTCGTGCAAAAAGTACATTGAAACAAATGGTGGCCTGCTTCTTCGGTATTAATGGCCATGTAGCTACAGTGCCACTAGAAAACCGTAGAACGGTTAATTCAGAGTGGTACACGACCATTTGCTTACCGGAAGTATTTGAACAAATTCGTAAAACTAACCAGCGACGAAGAATCATTCTTCATCATGACAATGCCAGCTGTCATACGTCACGCGAAACAACTCTATTTTTGGAGGGTCAAAATGTGGAATTAACGGGTCATCCGCCGTACAGCCCTGACTTGGCACCCAACGATTTTTATTTTTTTCCAAATATAAAGAATAAATTACGCGGTCAACGATTTTCGACCGCTGAAGATGCTGTCGACGCATTCAAACAACACGTTATGGAGGTACCTCAGGCGGAGTGGCAGAAGTGCTTTAAAAATTGGTTCACGCGAATGCAAAAGTGCATAGATCATCAAGGGGAATACTTTGAAAAACAATAAAACCATTTACAGCCGTGTACGTTTGTTTGTTTTTTTTGTTTCCGGATATATAAGTAGCAACCCTCGTAATACTCAGCCATCAATGGCCCTTCACGCCGAGTCCAATATAGTGCTTTATTCAAAAATAATGCAAAACAGCCAACGTTGATGAACAACAAACAATATTGACATAAATAATATATTCAGGATAACTTCTAGGTTAAAAGAATGACCACTACCGCGAGCATCGAATTTCGATTCGAATCCTATAATTATCTCTATCTCCATCGCTTCTCATTTTGAGTGAGAGACAAATTTATTCTAAACTACAATTTTCTATGTTCGCGGTACACGCTCAGCTTTGCTGCCTTTATATCTTTTTATTAAAAAGTGTGAAGTGTATTTTTCTTTTGAATTTACCGTAAGCTATTTGAGATAGCTAAAAAGTCGCGGTACCAACATTATAAATAACAAATACCGATGTTGTGTTTTGGCTGTTTAGGACCTTTGCCTTTATTTTTGTATGGCTGTTGAACTTTTTAAAAAGTTTGTACCTCGACAAAAATGGAATGTGTATGCAACATTTATAACAGTCGCGAAATCGAGCCTGCAATTTCCGTAACTTTTTAATTTTTATTTGACCATAAACTAGGCACTTCGCCGCCTAGTTTTTAACCGTAAAAGTCAACCTTGCCGGACACTTTTGAATAATAGTATTTTATACAATCGTGACATAATTAAGAGCTTTTCAGTCGAGTACCGTGTTTAGGCCACGAAGCTTGCTGAGTGGCCTACGTAAGGTACGAGATTGAAAAGCTTGATTATGTTACTATTGTATACAATATTTATTCTACGAGTGCTCAATCTAGACAAGCTGGTAAGAATAGAGTTCGACGAAAGACCTGCTGCCTCTATACAGTTGAGTAAGTTCTATCTCCCGGTGGATTGAGCCGGCGGTCGGGAAGAAGGACACGAAAGGACAACAGTGTTACAATATTGTATGAAAATCCTTTGTACCATCGTTGGCGATGTCACAATATGCGACCATAAAAGCTCTATCGGAAAGTATGCGCTAGTAGTTCGGTCTACACAATCACAATTCAAGCATTACAGTCGACGAGTAGAAAAAAGTTAATTTAATCCAAAACTCTTCTCTTGTCTTTGTTCACGAACTACTGCAATATGATCACTCCTTTTGAGCGAGGACGATATATGAAGTGATTCTATTGCTCCTTAACCAACACATCCCTCGCTACACATCCTCGGACATTTCTGATGGTAACGCAGCCTAGCTTTAACCTGATAGCAAAGTACTAACCTGAACTTTAGCAAGAAGCGCCAAAACCTCGCTGTCTCGCTTCACCTCGTTTATGTACTGTGCCACGTCGACCATTGCCTCTTTCGCTCGCTCGAGCCCTCGGAACTCCTCGTGGTTCTATAAAAATACCTAATATTAGTGGTAGCTAGTCCAATATTTAATGCTATTTGATCTAAAATGCCAAATTTTGTTGTTTACTTAGTATGAACTTTATTGGTTGGTTATACAAGAATATAAATGGTATATACTGGGTGTCTCATTCAAATCGGTCAGTATGGGAAAGTCTGAAACTATAAGACATACGAAGATCTGTTCTGAGGAACCATGTCATCGATTTTAATAAGAAGAAAAACTGCGTTCATACATTTTAAAAAACATCTGTACTCCGTTCGGGAATCGAACCCGGTTGTTTTGAAAAAAAAAAAACCTACACTATTTCTATTTAGATATCGATTGTGTAGGTCTTAAGCAGTAAATGTCTGTATGAAACATGATGTCTAAAATGAATAAAATGCATTGTTTCCACATATTTTAATTTTTTTTTTTTTTCGTGTTGAATATTGTATTGAAAAAGGCGGTGGTCACTTCGAGCACCTACTCAAATAAATTAAAGTATGTGGAAACAATGCATTTTATTCATTTTAGACATCATGTTTCATACAGACATTTACTGCTTAAGACCTACATAATCGATATCTAAATAGAAATAGTGTAGTTTTTTTTTTTTCAAAACAACCGGGTTCGATTCCCGAACGGAGTACAGATGTTTTTTAAAATGTATGAATGCAGTTTTCCTTGTTATTAAAATCGATGACATGGTTCCTCAGAACAGATCTTCGTATGTCTTACAGTTTCAGACTTTCCCATACTGACCGATTTGAATGAGACACCCTGTATATTAGTATTGCGATACAGCGGGGAAATGCTGCCAGCATCTTCGGCACCATGCCAAAGGGGCCCAATTTTTTTGATATTTTTTAGGTTATATTTAGCTTTAGTTTTATTTTAAATGCTATTTTAAATATAAAAGGTCAGATGCAGACCGCGGTAGTCATGGACATGGCGCGGATAATCCGTCGGTTCTTTTTTTACGGCCCCTAACTTGCTTTAAATTCTAAAAAGAGATACACTTATTTTACAAGGCAAGGGTTAAGTTGAGTTTTAATTACTAGATTGACACTAGGGTCACAATTATATATTTTTCTTTTATAAGAATATTAAAAATATTGTAAAAATCCTATATTCATTTGCACTTCTATTAGTTTACTCTAATTTGGGACACCACTAACGTCTTTGTTATGTTTAGAATCTCTAATAGACTATCAACTTTAGACCCGACAAACTAATAATTTTAAACAAAAAAGAACCGACTTCACTTAGCCTCCACCTTTCCAAAAGCTCGAGCTGCTGTAAAAAATACTCAAATCAAATATAGGTGTGCCCATAATAGTTGAAGAGTTCCCTCGATTTCTCCAGGAACCCATCATCAGTTCCTGACCTGGTTACAATGGGACCAACTGTGAAGTATACTCTTTTAAACAAAAAAAGAATTTTCCAAATCGATCCAGCCGTCTTCGAATAATCGGTGAACATACATTAAAAAAAAATAGCAAAAACAAAGACCCCGACGAATTGATAACCTCCTCCTTCGAAAACTTGAAGTCGGTTGAAAAGAAGTCGAGTGGAGCTGGAGACGTCTGCCCCAGATACCCTTATACATACTGCCATTTCCCAAGCCGATATCTGACTAACCACTCGACGCCTAAATAGATGTATGTATCTTACCTTCGATCTTATACTACCACGCAGTCACCACATAAGCTCTTATGTATTCACATATTTTACATGTTTGACGTCAAACGGCTGCAAGGCGGGCATCATTCTAGCGTCAAACGAATTTGCACCTTCTATACAGTATTACCTGTACTTAGCTAATAGAAAATTGCTTATATTCCAGTCACCACAAAACAAATGACGAGACAAACAAAAACGCTTAAAAGCAATTAAACGTGGTTACTTTGTATAGAAATGTAACCAGTTACCATTGCTCTAGCTAGATTAGCTATAGTCAAGGACCAAAGAGTCATCTTGTATACAAAGTAGCCCGTTTCATTGTGTTTGGGTACTTTAAGTGTCAATATTAATCTAATTTCGTGAGACCATTATACTGTGATGAACTCCGTTATCTTCCTTCACGAAAAACTAATTTAAATTATACCATTTCGAGGGTGAGCTTATCCAATAACTGGAAGATTAAGCGTCAAACTCAACTGGTACTTGAAAAATCAGGATTTTTTAGGATACATAGCGCAATAATTGGAGCATTTGCCTTACAAAAGGTGGAGTAGAAAATGTTTTAATGGTTATTGGTAGGCTATAGGGTGGTTATTAAAATATTAGATTTGAGACCTTTATTACCCTATAGCCTACCAATAACCATTAAAATATTTTCTACTCCACTTTTTGTAAGGCAATGTATGGAGATGATTCCCCAATGATCGGATTAACATTCCGGGATCTAAATGAATATATATCTAAATATAAACCGCTTAAGGTCTAACATAGCTTACCGGTTGAGTGTCGTGAACGAGCTAATCGAGCAACAGGTGGTATTTAAGCACGCGCATTAGAGAGAGGTTTCTCTCTCATTAATTGCGTCTTAGATTTTGAGCTGTTTTTCCACTCCTCTAGTAAGGTTTGGTGAGATTTTACTAGACCGCCTTTCTTGTTCTGATACGAGTATTGCAAAGTTGTTAAAAATAAAAGTCTTAGTCAAAATTCGTTAATTTGAGCCAGAAAAGATACTATTTAGGCTTATAACTAAATAAATCGATTTGAGGTTTAATTGAGGCCTTGGATATGTACAAATTTTCCACGGTGTCGAGACAGGAAAATAAAATTCCGTCACATCCGCCAAGGCTTCTCCACTAAACAACTCACGTAAATAACGCACGACCCCTTACCGGCTGAGTCTCGTGTACGAGCTTGTCCAGCAACAGGTGGTACTTGAGCACTCGCTGCATCGGCACGGACAGTATGTCGCGGAGTTGTATGCGGCCGTCGCTGTGTTCCTTTTGACATTTCTGAAACAAAATAGAAAAAAAAATGCAAAGAAAGTCCACGGGGCTTAGCCAAGATGATAATCGTTTGCAGAAAACGAATCGAAACGCTATCCGTCTCTCTATCGCACTAATATGGAAGAGTGAGTGAGAGCGTGTAGCGTTTCGTTTCATTTTCTGCAAACGATTGTCATCTTGGCTACACGGCCAGATTTGCAGCCACAATATGAATCGGCGATAGATTACTTTCCTTTGCTTCAGTTTTACTGCTGCATCTCTTTCCTTAGTATAGAAAAACAAAAGAGACGCGGAGACTTATTTGAGTATACAGAGTGCATGAAAAAGCACCGTCATGATTGTCGAAGAAAAAAATCTATCCTACATTTCGAGCTCTCATTGAAATAACTGCATCGATTGGAGAAAATTTAAAGTTAAATAATTGTGTCTTAAAATATAGATAGCGCAATAATTGGAGCATTTGCCTTACAAAAGGTGGAGTAGAAAATGTTTTAATCGTTACCTAGACCTTGAGGGGGGGGGGGGGGTGTGCGTTGGCCGCCTTGGTTTAAACGTGCCATAAGTCCGTGTTTGAACCTTGACGCTTAAACGGTTATCAGTATGCCTAAAATGTCTACGCAACGTATGAAGAACATAAAATTGTCTACAATATTTCCATACACAATACACCTGTAAGTCTTACAGATGTGAAGATACAGGGGGTGAAAAGGTGTATATTTTCTTATATCATAAGAATTTTATTTATTAGCTTTAAAGTTTTGTGCTTCGAGATAAGGAAATGAAGTCTCTACCACAGTTTTGTCATCTTCTAATGATTCTATTAGAAGATATTCAAAAGTTGAATTCACCCCTAGAGCGCTTATAGAGGGGGTGAAAGTAGTAAGTCTCACACACAAAATCAGTGTTCTATTACTCATCATAAAAAACTACTAGGCGTTGTCAGGTATAGCTATGGATCAATTAGGGTATACTTAATTTAGATTTGACAAAAAACATACGCTTTCATAGAAAAAAATTTTTTTTTAAAGAAAGTGCTTGAATTTATTTTTATTTTTTTAAACTTCATGTAACTGTCAATTTATTATTAAAATATCGTATAGGCTTTAGCATTTTTTACATAATGCTTGAACAGTTGACTTTATGACAAAAATGTCTACGAGAAGTATAAAGACAATGAGTATGAGTAATTTTTTCTTTTCTGTAACTTTTTATCTTCTAAGACGTACAGAATAAATACAAAAATTATAAAAAAATTGAGTCTTTATAATTTTCGTAGACATTTTTGTCATAAAGTGAGCTGTTCAGGCATTATGTAAAAATGCTAAAGCCTATACGATATTTTAATAATAAATTGACAGTTATATGAAGTTTAAAAAAAAAAAAATCAAGCACTTTCTTAAAAAAAAATTTTTTTTTCTATGAAAGCGTATATGTTTTTTGTCAAATCTACATTCATTATACCCGAATTGATCGATTGCTATACCTGACAACGCCTAGTAGTATTTTATGATGAGTAATAGAACATTGATTTTGTGTGTGAGACTTACTACTTTCACCCCCTCTATAAGCGCTCCAGGGGTGAATTCAACTTTTGAATATCTTTTAAAAAATCATTAGAATATGACAAAACTGTGGTAGACACTTCATATCCTTATCTCGAAGCACAAAACTTTGAAGCTAATAAATAAAATTCTTATGATATAAGAAAATATACACTTTTTCACCCCCTGTATCTTTATATCTGTAAAGCTTACAGATGTATTGTGTATGGAAATATTGTAGACAATTTTATCTTCTTCATACGTTCCATAGAAATTTTATTTATGTATGTATCGTCATGTAAATTTGTTAAAAAGTGTTTGCATGAGTTATTTGAATATTTGTATAATTAATGACTGGCTATCAAAGTATCTAATGAAACTAACAAGAACTTATTTGATAAATCACAATCATTTACAGGATGTTTATTGTTCCTCCTAGAAATTTGATGATTTTCAGATACGAGTTTTTTTCAAACTAGTGACGATATGTATAATATGTATGTCTATTTAATTGGCACGCCCCTACAGCCTACAGCTTAGATACGATGAGTGACGACTGACGACGAACAAAAATTAAAATGGTGTCAAAATTACGTTGCTTGCGAAGTGATACCACTACCGCAGTCGAGCTTTTTTATCTTTTTTTTATTTTCATTTTGAGGTATAGACAACCCTAAAAAATAAAAAAGATTCCGACGAATTGAGAACCTCCTTGAATCCCAAACTTCTGTATGTAATGTTGCTAACCACTGGAAAATCTCGCAAGACCGTATTCCAAGGAAAACCGTAGACCGTGATTGGTATATTCCCCATTCCGGCAAACCCGTCGATTAAATACGTACCCACTGGATTGGGAAAGGGGATTGTATTCATAAAGCTTACCGCAAGGGAGCGGGTTAGGCGGACCAGTGTAACTGAGGTCTTGTAACCGCACAAACGTACGTCATACATAAGTAACAGGAGACGCAGCTCTGGTTGGTTTTTATGCTCTAGTATAAAGTAGGTATAGTAATATATTAAGATTGACTTATTTAAACTAAAACCACCGTCAGACGCGGATCCAGGATTTCGTTCAAGGGGGGCCATTTCCTTAACATCTCGCGGTCCCACCTATGTTTCGTCCCTTAAAAGCTTTTGATCCTGGGTAAGAATGGTATCGATTGGCATAAATAAAAAGTTTGTCATAAATGAGCTTTTTATCGCATCCCGTATGCTTTTTCCAAAATCTGTAAACGCCAATCTTCATTAATTTGAAATCGAGGGAAGGTCTAGGTAAAGACCATTTTCGCGTAGCAGCCCGGGATCTGGTAGCTGCCCTCACTGACCCAATAAGAAAATCCACCCTGTAACGAGTATAATTACGAACAAAAAGGAAAAGCAGTATACACTCCGTTATAAAATTCCATTTCATCCTCGAGCTATTGGTACTTTTGCTTCTCACATTATCGGTTAGAGTTTTCGCGCGTAGGTAAATTTGAAATGTGTGAATCAGAAACATTTTCATCGTAAATATTGATTTAAAAAAACTAGACTGCATGAATACCACAGGAATAAAGGCCACGTGCATATCCGTGGATGCAGGTTTATCTCAGTCTACAAGTCAGAAGAATACAATCCAAGCCCCCGATAAAGTGTTAACGTATGAAAACATCGCCATGCCAACATACCATTCTCAGAAAATAGTACATTATTGTCGAGGAGGCGAAGTAGCACATTGCTGGCTGAGCATTATGTTTAAACGGACGACTTTAGGAGTCCGTTAAATTTAATACGAAGCCAGCAATAGCCCTCCGCGAATATACAGTGTTTTTTTCCAAAATGGTGCAAATCAGCTAAATCCCACCTCACGACGCTGGTGGACAACATTCAATATTGGTTAACAGGGTAAACGCTACCATCAACATCGAATTTAGAATAGAATCATATATCTCCATCTCCATCGCTTGCCTTTTTGAGTGACAGACAGATATAGTAGAACATTTTCTTTTTGTTTGAACATGTTCGCGGTACGCTTAGTTATGCCGCCTGTGTATCTTATTAATTAAAAAGTTGGAAGTGTCTTTTTCTTCTGAAATTACCGCAAACTATTTGAGATAACTAAAAAGTTGCGGTACCAATATTATAAATAATAGATACCGATGTTGTGTTGCGGCTGTTAAGAACCTAAGTATGCCTTTATTTTTGTATGGCTGTTGAGCTTATTAAAAAGTTTGTACCTCGACAAAAATGAAATTTGTATGCAACATTTTTGTCGCGAAGCCTGCAATTTCTGTAACTTTTTAATTTTTATTTGACCACAAACTAGACTAGTCACTTCACCGTCTTGTTTTTAACCGTAAAAGTCCACTTTTGGGTCATTAAAAAAAAATTGTGGTACGGAAAGAAAGGAATTTTCAGACGAGCGAGGTACTAAATAAGTGCCAGGGCGAGGTTTGCCGAGGCTTACAAAACAAATGTTACAAAAATACGACGAAAATAAACCTCACTTATTTGTTTTTTTTTATAGTTTTATAATTGAAAGAATAGAGGTTTCTGCTTAGTACAAAATTAATTTACTTTTCGAGTTCTCTGCCGCTAAATCAACCTATAGAGTAGGCAAGTAATAAGTGCTCACATATTCAAAAATAGGCAACATCCAGCTCACCTTAATAATAATTATCGGACTCTATAAAATACGCCCCTTTATACCTCAACAAAAGATTCCAGAAAACCACTGGTATACTCCATTTCATTAGTTTTCGTGTCTTTTGACTTAATATAACCACAGGGCAGACACGTCATACTACAAAACTCGTTTGAGCGCCTTTGTGTGCACGGCACATCTGTAAGCGCTTCAATGTGTGCGTGCGTCTTAGGGAGCTGTTTCCGCTGTCGTAAATGACGTTTGACAATTCACCGTCATTTTGCTTTTTATCGATGCGCTGCCAACCTCACGGATTAGCCTACTCGTTCCCTACCAAACGCCCGCCGCGGGGTGAGGTAATTCCGACCGGGGCGGGGCGTAGCGTGGCCATTCTGTATGAAATAGTGTTATTTATTCTGTGATATTGATATATAAGTAGCTATATAAAACAAAATATTTTAACGGTGTTTATTTAGCATGATATAACGATGTATATAAATATAGCGTTATAACGCTATGCTAGCCCTGTACTGGTTCCTACGAATTAACGTTCACCAGGAAAAAAGCCAACAAAAATAGAAGACGGAATATAAAACAGCCTCATCGATTAGGAAATACGATGTCCTCTCGCCTAAGTATACAGGGTGTTTATACTAGCCATATTGTGCAAGATGAATTGGCATATTAAACAACTTTTACTATGTTAAAATATTTATAACGGGTTACTCATATAATTTAAGTCCTGTTATAAATATTTTTAATATGTTAGAGTATTACGAAAGTTTTCTAGTTAATGAAATAAAACAATTAAAAACGGATTTTATCGCGTGTATTGAGTTTAAATTACATCCCGACGTTTCAAACACTTTACAGCGTTCGTGGTCAACGGGTCGACTGAGGAATAATGTACAATTACCTCCGTTCAAAAACTATCTCAATATGCAAACCTACCCACATATTAAATATTAAACAAATTTAGTGTTTGCACATGCCGGAGGGGCCTTTATAAAAACAAATTATTTTCCGTCCGTTAAAATCCGTTTTTAATTGTTTTATTTCATGAATAACTATCGCGGCAACCGAAGACAATATTTTCTAGTTAAGTTAAAATTAACTTCTACTATGGGACCAATTTCGTTAAACATAAATTTTTTTGGCTGTTTAATACATTTCGGGCGATCAGCCGTCGACGTTTTCTATGGGGACCCCATGGTATTTCGGGGTTGATCCCATATAAATAGTTGTATAGTATGACTTATCTAATCACCTCTCACAATATGGCTATGTATTCAAAAAACACCCGGTATCTTCCTCCGGAAAAATAAACATCCACACTGTTCCGTGACAGTTGTTGAACCATTGAGGGTTCACATTACGTTGGCCACACAGACTACACAGACTACTCATCGTTAAGCTTTTACAAGGAGCACGGGGTTACCACACGCAATTTTATTCGTCAATTTCGACGATTCGAACAGTACATTTCAATAGTATTTTACACCATATTGTAGTATAACAATCCAGGTTAGTCCCAATAACTTGATTTTTGTGGATATTTTTAATTCACATGAGTAATGATCAAAAACGTTAACTCAAATGAAATAAGCGGTCGCGCTCTCATACAAAATTAGTACGGGAGCGCTGATGTGTGGTGACCTCGAGTTGTACTTATGATCTATCTAGTGTTTGAGGTTATCTGTGGTTGGCTATCACATAGAGTAAATAGTAACAAAAATAAAATATCTTGCTTGAACCGTAAACGACAGTGAGGTGTTCAAGGTCATCTTGAGATCTTGAGACGTTCTTCATCACTTAACAATAAAGTCGAGTAAAGCTTATTAAGGTTCCATAGTCAACTAGGAACCCTTATAGTTTCGCCACGTCCGTCTGTCCGTCCGTGGCTTTGCTCAGTGATGGTTAGTACTAGAAAACTGAAATTTGGTATAAGTATGTATTTTTATAATTTTGTGGTAAAACAACCACTTTGTCGGCGTGATAAAAATTAAAAAAAAAAAATTCGTAGGGTACTCCCATACACATGAAGTAGGGGGGGAGGGGGGGGTGATTTTTTTTCCGCTCTAACTCCTATAGTTATGGGGTGTCGTTAGATAGGTATTTCAAATAGAATAAGGGTCTTCTAAAACAAAGTTTATCCCGTAAAAATTCGAAATAAAAACATATTCTACTTGTTAACTGTATGAATACTTGGAACCCTAACTATCTAGTTATCACACGATACCCTGAGTTTCAAATGTCTAATAGGCTACGTCCAATAACTATCACCAGGCGGGTCGAAGGCTCGTTAGCTATCTATCGAAATTCGAATCCAGTAAATACAAACGCGGTGACACTATACAAAATTTACAATGCTGGCAGATGTTTATTATTAATGTATGCTGCGAGGGGAGCGTCAAAGCTCAATCAAGATCTTAATCCCACGAAATTAGATTTTCAAAGTTTTCGATAAGTCAATTACTATTAGTGTTGCTTTTGCATTAGTAAAGCTGTATAAATTGATATAAGTTAATTCTCAACACACAGATGTCATTGACAGGTATACTTAAAAATAAAATAAAATAAATAAATATTATACAAAATAAATATTGCAAGGCTTGTATTATGGGTACTAGACGACGATATATATAATAGATAAATATGAATAAATACTTAAATACATAGAAAACACCCATAACTCAGGAACAAATATCTGTGATAAACACACAAATAAATGCCCTGACCAGGATTCGAACCCGGGAACTCCTGCGTCGTAGGCTAGGAGGCCTTTAAATACAATACTTAGATACAATAATCCTTGGAAATACTAATACTAGTAGGTTAATATAACAACGTTAGTGAAAAAAGCGCTCTCTGCATGCCAGGAACATGTTGGGCAGCCGAGCAGCGAAGCTAGTAAGGTACGAAGACAGCTAACTGTCAGGATGGCCGAGTTGTTCGACAATATTATTTTAAAAAACTCACCTGTAATTGCTTGCTAAAGGTCGCATCCCGCGCGTCCAGGGTCTTCAAGGTATCTTGTGCTGCAGTCAAGTTCGAGCAGTAGTCTCCGTACAGGAGCAGTCTTTCTCTCCATGTGAGGAACACGTCTGCAAGCCGAGGAGCGCCATTGCCGGGCACGCAGGCCTCCGTGGCCAGCTTCAGCTGGCGGAGCAGGCCGGAGTGGATGTCGTGGAGTTCCTAGGGTTAAAAAAATAGAATAGTTCGTAATTTTTTTTGATGTAGGTACGTTTGAATTAATATTTAAATATATTCAGCGACGTCTGTCATAGGGCGTCCAATCTCAGTATCTAGATATAACATTTTTATTTATACGGGATATCGATATTTGCGGAATCCCACATATTTTGTAAATATAAAACGGCGAAGTAATCATAGCTATAAGTCGCGAAATCCTCAGCTAGTAATCCCGCAGCGAGCGGGATTGTAAAATATTGCGTTCCGAGATCTCGGTATACCGGGATAGGAAACCCAAGTCTGTCACCAAGTCCAGCTAATAGTATTAAAACCATACAAATTGCGAGTATTTAAATTTCAACCGTCTAGGCAGGAACAAAAAAGTCAGTAGTCTACGGTTTATGTTTATTATTATTTGGTATGGTATATACTGGTATAGGTATCCAATGAGATGCTGTTTTAATCCATTGTAGCGCCATCTGTGTAGGTATTTGCGCGTTTATCCTAATTAACAACCGACGTTCGGCAGTCTGATAAACACAAAAATAGGTAGATACCCAAGTCTTAAAGTTGGCTAGTACAGTCGACTACAAAGAGATGTATCCACTTTTGGACCTTATTACAACGCAATAAGGTGAAAAAGTGGATACATCTCTTTGTAGTCGACTGTACAATCGAAGATTTGTTTACCTAAATACCTTTTTCACCTTATGACAAAGGAATAAGGTGCAAATTTGTAACGTCGCTGCTAACAACTAGGTAATATATTTTCAACCGAGACACACTCAATGGGATTACATCTAGTGATGTGCCGGTACCGTAATTTACGAGAACGAAGAGAATTTAAGGGGAAAGTTCTCGGTAACGTTCTTCGTAGCGGTAATTATTCTAATTTAGTCGAAATTTTTAAATTTTCTTACTTTTTAGAGTTCCGTACCTCGAAAGGAAAAAACGGAACCCTTTTAGGATCACTTTGTTGTCCGTCCGTCTGTCTGTCTGTCTGTCTGTCTGTCTGTCAAGACCATTTTTCTCAGGAACGCGTGGAGGTATCAAGCTGAAATTTATATCAAATACTCAGGTCTACTGTCTGTTTGAGCTGTGAAAAAATCAAACTTCTAAGCCAACGCAATCAAAAGATACAGCCGTTTATGCCGCAAATTTTCGAAACTCGCAAGGGAATCAAAACCTACAGGGTACTTCCCGTGAACTCAGAATCTTGAAATTTGGTACGAAGCAACGTCTTATAGCACAGATAAAGGAAAAATTGCGAAAACCGTAAATTTTTAGTTACAGCATATAATAAAAATATTTTTAATAATTTTAAAGTTACTACCCCTATATAGTATATACCTACAGGTTTGTACGGAACCCTCGGTGCGCGAGTCTGACTCGCACTTGGCCGGTTTTTTTAACGTTATATTATTTTAATTCCTAATAGGAAGTAGATGATTACCAATGTTACGATAAATTACTAAGCATTTTCCCTGAGAACGTTTCCGGGTAGCGTTACGTACGAGAAGTTAACATTATTAGGTTTATTTATTGAAATAAATGTAATCCGACATATGCGAAATTAGTGGTAATTGATTTTGCTTACATGTATTTAATGTTGGTAAAGTTTATGTAGTATGTAATTATCTCAAGCAACTGTCTTTAGGAAAAATAAGTAAACGATTTTTCAGTCACATTTCTGTAGTCCAATTAAGCTGAAATTTGGAATCAGTGTTTTATGTAAATTCGGTGACAGAGCATTGTTATGATACCATAGCACTGATCTGATGATTGATACCAAAGGTGGATACATAAGCACTGTAAGAAAACACCTTAACTTAATTGATTAAGGATTCATTAAAAAAAAAATCGATTACGGCTTAAAATAATTAATAGATGTGCATTGAGAAAGGACTACTTTAAGTTTAATGATTTTATGAAATAATACAATTTTTTAAATATTATAATAAATCTCGTTTTCGTTATATTGTCTAAAATATTCTAGCAGTTTGCCTTTTGGTCCCATTGTTCTACTTTTCACAACACTTTCGTATTCACTATAGGTTAACTTCAAAATGAACTAAACTGCGACTATGACCTATGCGGTCGACATACTTTCCCCAATTTAACTACCTGATACTGTGAACGCTAATCAGGAAACACTAAGTTAATGCCCAACCGTCTGTTAATGTCAACGATATCGTTAAAAAAATCTTGTATGAAAAGTTTGATAGTTTTCTATGGGATGACAGCTCCATCGCCATATTTGACGTTGATCAGTTCGTTAGTTTATGCGTGGTGCAACCCACCCTAAGTCTTTGTAATTGTGCCGCACATTGACATTGTTCTAAATACGAGTATAAGCTCTCATGTCCCTTCCATTCCATCAGGTCATTTTTAGAAAAGTACTGCAAGAAGTTTTTTTATCTGAAGTACATAGGTGAAGTCCCTGCCGAGGTTTATCCAAAGGGCTACAGTATTAGGTTCTTCAAAATAGGAGTGTATATGTTCTTAAATGGTAGGCAACGCGCATGTGAATCTCTGGAGTTACAGGCGTCCATAGGCTACGGTAACTGCTTATCGGTATAAAAATAAAAATACCGACCCGACCGCTTCGACAGAATTGCAAATTATTAACAGTATTGCTTAAACATTTACAAGTAATAAAATGCTGTAGTACGTCAAGCTAGGCCAGTTTTAAGGTTCCTTATTCCCTAAAAGGTCGAAAAACTGTATTAATGGAAAAAGCCGCATATAATGCTATTTATAAGATAGTTTGAAGTATTAGTAATACGAAAAAATACTTTAGAACCATATTTATTATTATTAAGTACCCAAAAATACGATTCTTACAAAAAGTGTCCTGTGAAGTGTGATTTATAGGTCATTTTTAAAAATTCATACTATTTTTAAATTGACCACTATAGTATTGATATTTTTTTATCGTGATAGAAATATAGTCTAACTTTGTTAAGGTAATATTTTTAGGGCTAAATATTTATAGGGTTTTCGTGAAAAAAATTAAATGTAACCGTGTTTTCATCAAAAACCTGGCATATAATCAGAAGGTATTTTGTCTATTATCCAAGATGAATTTTCGATTTTTATTTCGATGGCCGTCTCAGACATGATATACTCAATTCAATTTTATTCAAATTGAATAAGAATTGTTACCCTTTTTAGCGTAGTTTGGAAATAAACGTTACATCTAACTGGAAAATCCGGAAAGGTCTTCAAAGACAACCAATTTTTTTCATATTTTTATTTTTAAAATGTAATTTTTGCTCCGATGGCCGTCTAAATACAGAAATGAACTATTATATGCATCAATAGTTGATTTAAAAAAACTAAGATTTTTCGCCATAGCCTTCGAAGAAAATTAAGCATTTCGTGAAATTCGCGCGTTTTGGGAATAAGGCCTCTTAATCGTGGCCCAATTTACTTGACGAGTATGTATTGTAATTTACCCTGGTGAGAATTTCCGTAACCGGGTAATTTCTCGACGGCACATCACTAATTATTACATCTGCATAAAACATAACAAAGGAAGGTGCTCCAAACAGGAATAATGAAGTGGACTCAACGGAATAGTACATTGTTGTAGAGGCTTGAAAGTAAGCTATAGGTGGATCGAGTTAGTTCGAGGGCCGACCCGCCAGGGGAGGCCCTCGAAGATACGAGTCCACCTATAGCGCTTTCGGCCGAGATATTACATAGTGCTTTTCACGACTACTGTGAGGAAATTAAAAAAAACATTTGTCATAATACTCATAATAATATAAATGCTTTAATAGAATATCCAATTCAGTATTCCATCCCCGCCTTTTTACTTTTCTTTTCACTTTCAAGAAGCGTTTTTCTGTTGTTTGCTTCAAACCGACTCATTACTTAGAGGCGTTTTTGATAGAAAACCACAAACGGCTAAAAAAGTAAAAACGCCTTAAGGGTGAATAAATGGTTTTGACGTTTCTTTTTTTTTTTAAACAGGTAGTTGGCCCGATAAACAACCTTTTTTTATTTTTGAAACATAAAGTTGTGCCAAAAAAGACCTTTTAATGTTTTTAATGAGTGCAATGACATAACTGGACAATTTACTTTCCAACTTATGACATTTCATCGTAGTGGTGGTTCAGGTGGTACAGCAAATGCTTACTTTCCAGCTTGGATTTTGACCATCTTTTGTCACATTTCCGAACAGTAGCGTGAAAACCACATTTTCATACCTACAACAAGAAAATACACGAGATATTTCATATAGAACTTGGCCAAGAATACTTCCGTTGCTACCGAATACATATATGATATGCATTGAGTTAGAATAAATAGTAGAGGTACAGATTCAAAGAAAATTTACCGAAAATATTGCTCGTGAAATGTAGCAACCGGCAAGTGTTACACCGTAACAAGACTGTCAGAGAAACTGCTGTACCTAGTCGGTTCCTAAGATCTGTCAAAAGGGTTTTGAGTGATAAAATATAATACAAAGCTTTTATTTAAGAAAAAGTAGACCTGGTTAGAAAGCTTATTTCATACAGATTAAAATATAATATGATTAACTTATAATCAAGATCGCGTATTTTATAGATCCTTGTAAACTTGAAGATTGTCGTCAGACCCAAACACGCCGATGATTTATGAAAATTGTACTTCACAAAAGTTGGTTAAGATCATTGTTATAGTTGTCCAGAGTTACAAATTGTTATTTTTACGAAGGTAGAAGATTAAGGCATATTTCAAAACCTATATTTAGTTGACTTACAAGTCTGTGCTTCAGCTATTCTTCTCCTGAACCTCAACGTATTTTTCAGTTTTGAGCAAAACACGATGATTTTGATGCCATACATCAAGGTAGTCTCCAAAATTGTGTATACTACTCTTCTTGTCAGTCAGACCCATGTTAATTATATATTCAAATGAAGGTAAAAGATCAAGCTAATGCAGTATGCAAGACTGAAGCCTCTTAAAATTGAATAAAAATTATTAGGGTCAAAATCAACTCGAACGACCGGCGCGTGTTTTTGACGCGGTTTTTTATTGCGCTTTTTCGAATGTTACAGGGAATTTGTATTAAATAATATCGTAAATTATAATCAGTGTTAAATAGGCTTTTTAACCATATATTGAAATAGTAAGCAACCCCTAACAGTTCCTCTTTTACCAGTCCAAATCCTAGTGACAGAACTTTTGAACCGACTAAGTAGTGTAGGTAGAGAGTCGTTCTTACAGCACTATTGTGAGGCCATTTTCGGCTGATTGTGTATCGCGTTCTTTATTATTACTAAAGAGCGATTAGAATGGGATTGAGATAGCTGTCAATTTATATTAATTTTGACGTAAGTCTAATCTGTCAAGTCTAATCCCATTCTCATCGCGGCAGCATAATCGGTGATGATATCACTGTTAATAAAAATGTTTGCTTAAATTGAGTTATTGGAGATTTCACCCTGTTCCTCCTCCCACTAGCGTTTGTCCCAGCTTTGTGCTCTATTTAGCCTGGGGTCCGCTCGGCAACCAAATCCCAGGAATTAGCGTAGGGACTAGTTTTTACGAAAGCGACTGCCATCTGACCTTCCAACCCTGAGGGGAAATTAGGCCTTGTTGGGATTAGATCCGGTTTCCTGACGACGTTTTCCTTCACCGATAAGCGACTGGTAAATATCAAAATGATATTTCTTACATAAATTCGGAAAAAATCAGTGGTACAGTCGCCATCAAATAAATATATCGGAGCGGCCAGGGTACTCAAAAATATCGGATCATGCAATTTATCGCCTTGACAATAGAAGCGTTGTTCAGATATTTGTGAGCACCTCGGCCGCTCTGATATATCTGATGGCGACTGTACGAGCCGGGGTTTGAACCCGCTACCTTCGGATTGAAAGTCTGACGAATTACCGCCAGGCCACCAGCGCTCCTGGAGATTTTACCCTGTTGACTTTGAAAATAAAGTCGTATCAAAACCGTTTTGAATACCTTAGCCCCCATCTACTTCTTTAACTGTCTGTACAGTCACCGCAATAATATCTCACAACAAAGCGCGCCAAAGTCTGGACGCGCTCTTACGGCTTTACGAATGAGATTGTGAAATATCTATTTCATTGGCAGATATTACCTAAGGGACGTATTCAAAATGATCTTGAAACGACTTTCTTTGTCCACAGGGTAAAAGCTCCTAAGCCCAATTTTAGTCAATGTTTTTAGTTTTCACGAGTCCTACTGCATTGCAACTGAAACTGCGGCTTAAAAACAATAAGCACCTAACTCATAGACTAATAACCCAAGACCCCGCTTAGCCGGGCGACCCCCGCTGCCACGCTCAAAGTAATTTCACCCTATAGTGAGACACTAATTTATTGTAAGTGACAGTAAACTTAGTACGTCTCCGTCTCCATGACAACCATTAATGTCTGACTCTCTCTTACGCCCCACGGAACAATGGCGCGCTCCCTGTCTAGCATTGCGCACCCCCTCCTGCACCCCTTCTTTTTGGCAGCTTAGGTTTGAAAGAAATAACGCGCTAAGCGGAGTATAGAGATACCTAAATATATAAAAGAAGAAACTGACTGACTGATTGACTGACTGACTGACTGACATATCAACGCACAGCCTAAATCGCTGGTTCTAGAGATGCCAAATTTGGCACGTAGGTTCCTTATAAGGTCTAGGGATGCACTAAGAAAGGATTTTTCAAAATTCACCCCCTAAGGGGTAAAATGGGGGTTCAAAGTTTGTATGGCGAATCAAGATTTGTTAGACTATTTTATTCGAAACTTCACAGGAGTATTCCTAACGATAAATGAGTAAACACGTGTTTCAGGATTTTTGAAAATCCAACCCCTAAAAGGGGCAAATGTGGTCACAAAGTCTGGAAATCAACACGGGTATCATATCCTTTTTGAGTACTTATAGTACGCGGGCGAAGCCGCGGGAAAAAGCTAGTGTTGTATATGAACTCTACAAGCATCCTCCGTTGTCTACGTGAAGCCACATCCGTCATTTAGTTGCAGTGTCTACTTAATTATTCGTAACATTGACAAATGCGACTGCTGTCAATGGGATTGACCGAGTAGGAACAACTTTAATGAACTGTAGGCATAATTAGCTTCACTCGGCGCTTTCAGTATAAAGTTAGTGTTTCCATAGTTGTCAGTCTATACCCCGGACTTTTGTCGCAGTGATGTCACAATAGGGCGATTTGGGGAGTAAACGGGACGGTGTTATGAAATACGGTTATAAACTCGGTTTTTAACCGAATGCATTTTAATTAGACATTTTCAACAAAATTACTTAGTAAGTTGATCAATATTATCGTTTGCTATATTACTTGCAAACCATGCATTTGTACGTTAAACTGGCATTGGTTTTGTCGGCCACTCACTCTTTGTTCGTCACAACTGTCACCAAGCCAGTTTAACGTACAAATGAATGGTTTGCAAGTACAGTCGTGGCCAGATAATTAAGGACAAGATTATTTTTGCCATACAACTGCATACAAATATGACATTTTAAATTTGATAAAAATATAAATTTTGCTTATGCTATTTATATTTTAAAAAATACTGACGTATCCGTGTTTAAACAAGACTTAATATGGGCCATAAACATCTTCCATAAAATTTGAACTTTAAAAAATACAGACGGTAAAATCAACACTTTTTATAAGTTCATACTATAATTAGGAACGATGTATGAAAATCGTTCCTAATTACAAAAAGTATTGATTTGACCGTCTGTATTTTTTAAAGTTTAAATTTTATGGAAGATGTTTATGGCCCATATTAAGTCTTGTTTAAACACGGATACGTCAGTATTTTTTAAAATATAAATAGCATAAGCAAAATTTATATTTTTATCAATTTTAAAATGTCATATTTGTATGCAGTTGTATGGCAAAAAAAATTCTTGTTCTTAATTATCTGGCCACGACTGTATATATTACTTGCAAACCATGGATTTGTACGTTAAACGATAATATTGATCAATTTACTAAGTAATTTTGTTGAAAATGTCTATTTAAAATGTATTCGGTTAAAAACCGAGTTTTTAACCGTATTTCTAACACCGTGTCGTTTACTTCCCAAATCACCCTATTGTGACGTCATTGCGACAAAACTCCGGGGTCTAGTTGTCACGTTATTAGCCCGGAAGCTTGACATTAAGAAGGCTAGACGACTAGAGGATTGAGGGAGGAGTGAGCAGGAGGCGTAAGGCGCCCGTTGTAAAACTTCGTATTCACTCTACCTTCCCGCTCACCCCTGTCCCTTTTGCCGTCTAGCCTTCACAATGTCAAGCTTTCGGGTTAATAACCAGCAGTTATGGAGAGAACTCTATATTTCTCTATGGTTTTGATTAAATCGTGTTATGGTTATTGAATTATGGATTTAAAACTGACTATAGAGACGTTGGTACCAAACGAAGTAAAATGTAATATAAATTACACAACTTCGGCAGTTTTTACATATTTTACTGTTATTATTTTCCAATTAAAAAAAAATCTTAGCCTGTTACTCTGACCTCCACCCATTAAAAGCTGCCAGATGCCCGGATCTAGCAATAAGGATAGTATAGCAATCTAACCAGACGGGTTTTGTTACTTTAATTATTGTGTCATATCTGATATGGCCAGCTCTTAGTCCATAAAGAAATCGGTCGCGTGAGCCTCGCTTACGACTGCGCCAGATAGTACAATTGGGTACTTTCCTGGGTAAAACAAAATATAATTCTATTTAGTCCGACAGTTAGATTATCAAAAAATATTGAATACGTATTTTTTATTTTGTCAATCAAATAAAAATTGGTGAAGATATAGCCCGTTAAAGTTCTGCGTGACGTCATATTATACTAAAATTGTACAGAAATATGACGTCACGCGGAACTTTAACGGGCTATATCTTCACCAATTTTTGTTTGATTGACAAGTTAAAAAGTACGTGTCCAATATTTTTTGATTATCTAACTGACGGACTAAATATATTTTTTTAGGAAAGTAGCCAATTGTATGCGTGCTGAACAGATTATTCAATATTAAAAAAAAATGCTACTTTGTGCTGAAATGAGCAGACAAACTAAATATACAGTCGACTGCACATGGCTTACATAAGTTACATATAGTCAGAGGGTTAAACTGGCCAGAGTAACAAGTAACCGTAACAGAAACAGCGGCAATTGTATTAATAATAGGTACTTGCAAAGGGCGCATAATTGCCGCATCTACTGCCCTATAATAACCTTTACTGACACTTGGTAGAAATGGTAGACCTTATCATCATTGGCTTGCCCTTATCCCATTTATTTAGGCTCCATAAAATGAGCCTCCGGTTCTCTTTTTTCACTCCCTTCATTTTTATGCAGTCTTTCGCAAAGATCTTTTCGTAGACCTTACTTGGTCACTAATAATAATCAGTTCTGCTGCGTCGACTACAGTTTAGTATAGACTAAGGCAACGGCTCCATCGATGAATTACACACATATGTAAAAAGTGCAGAGATAAATATGTTATTTAAGGCTAGTTGTTGTGAGCATGACCCTTCTAACCTACATGTTTATAAAAGTCTCTACTGACCCCGCGACTTACCTAAACGACAAGTACGACAACGTTTTAAAATTGTATGCGATTTTTACGTCAATATTGCGCCATGTATAGACACCGTAACTGTCCAATCACGTCCCGAGCAGCGACATGCGGGCCTCCATACATGAAAATCGATGTCTAATCGGATCGTCTAGCAGTTCCGGCAGCCTGTACCGATGCCCTACTCCCGTCAGCTGACCGATGACCTACAAATGGCTTGTGGTCGAGCCCAGATAGGACACACAGGAGGGTGTTATGTAATACGAGATGTGGAGTTATGTTATGACTTTATGAGGCTTATAAATATATTAACACAAAACCGGCAACGCCAAACTATAAGCTCTTATAATCAAGCTAATAACGTCGTCATTAATTTTATGCTACTATAAGAAATGTACGATGGGCTATTGCTAAAGCTAATGCTTTACCTCTATTTATGCAAAAAAAATAAGTTTACAGGATGCAGAATTACCAATAGATCCAAATAAGGTGAAAATTAAAAAAAAACTATTTTAATGGTTCAAAGATATCATGCTTCAAAATTTTAAATTTTTTCAATTTTTTAAAGTAAGAAATTAAAAAAAAAAAAAAGATACTATTCGATTTTAACATTTTACTGTTAAATAAATTGTATGGTAATCATATACATAAATGCAACATTTCACTGTAAAAATAGCAATTTCATAATTTTTACATACTTTAAACAGGGCGACTATATGATCGTGACGTCACTTTTGCACGTCATTTTGTTAGGAGCGTTTCGAGAAACAAATGCAAATCTCAGACTTTAAGTCTATTTCTGACTTTTGTGTTGCTTTAACGCAATTGGCCGCATATAGACATTTGATCTTCACAACAAAACGAATCGATTGATACCATACATGAAAAAAATTCACCATGCCTATTCACGTTCTCCTACTGAACCCGTCATTGTTTGATATTACACAACTATTTGGTTTAATTCATAGGTTTAACCTACGCAATCGCTCACTAATCGCTATGAAGTACTTCCCTTTCACAACTATTCAAAAAGACAAGGACATAATTTAGGTTTTCTCAGCCCCTTAAACCACATTTATTAATGAAAATCAGGCATCATAGTATAAACAATGAACGCACTTCATTACGAATATTACGTTCGTGTAAATTTTGCCTCGACATTTTTAACTATCATTTAACGTTGATTAAGTGCCTCAGTGAAAATTGGAGCCGTGGCAATACTAACTTATTTTCATTTCTCCGAAAATAGGTCATTGTGACAATATTTTATCGCTTTTATCTATGTTACATAGATAAATAAGCGAGCTTAGAGTAATCACTTGGTACAGGCCTATTAACAACCCTTAGTTATTAAGCCTTTACAAGGCAGATGGAATATATTTGAACTTTATCTCAAAGTGATAGGGTTCAATTTCGCCTAATTTCTGACACTCTTTTGCCTTATAAAGGGTTAATAACTATTAGCCTCAGCCCTCGACTTCGTCCACCTAAAAGCCGTAAACATGTAACCCGTTTTCACCCCTTAGAGCACTTGTTGCTTTGTTTTTTTTATGACATGGGAGGCAAACGAGCAGTTTAATCGCCTGATGGTAAGCAGCTACCGTAGCCTATGACCTGCAACCTCAGATATGTCACATACGCGATGCCGACCCTTTAGTATAAAGGAGAATTCACTGTGTTGACGGCCAAAGGGACAAGAGAGTCCCTCGTCGTGAAAACTGCATCCTCTTGGAACTCTCTGGCGACCTCCTCCTAGATTCCTAATAAGTAACCTAAGACTTAGGCCGATCTATCCCACCTTGGATGCCTTTGAAACTTTGTTCATTAGGTTTCTCATGTTACCTAAGTACTAGTATGAGCGCAGCATTAACGTGATAAATAATGAGTAGACTAAGCAATAAATAAATAAAATATATATTATGGGACATTCTTACACAAATCGACCTAGTCCCACAGTAAGCTCAATAAGGCTTGTGTTATGGGCACTAGACGACGATATATATATATATAATAGATAGATATACATACTTATATACATAGAAAACATCCATAACTCAGCAACAACTGCGATAACCACACAAATAAATGGGTCGACCAGGATTCGAACCCGGGACCTCCTGCTTCGTAGGCAGCGTCGCTACCGACTGGGCTAGGAGACCGAGCAATAGCTTAATTAACTTCAAAGACTCAAGCATGAAGACTGCTACCTAGTTCTCATAAGACAATGCGATAAAATTTAGACATAGATATACTCGAGGACAATTAAAACAGGTCACGTCGCATAGAAACACTGCAATAGTCATGAGATCTGAAAGTCGTACACGACGGGAAGAAGTTGATAACTCGAGATATCAAATCTGGAGCAGAGCACGACTGGGGAAGTACCTCCACCTTACAGAAAACCACAGACAAATAGCACTAGACCCTACTCATAGTGTTGTGTTCCTGCTGGTGAGTAAGGTTGCCAAAGAGCTCAATGAGGACCCAGTGTGTTGACGATGACCCTCTTGTTCCTTTAGCCGTCAACGCAGTGAATCCTCCTTTTTGTAAAGGGTCGGCAACGCGCATGTGACACCTCTGGAGTTGCAGGCATCTATAGGCTACGGTAGCTGCTTACCATCAGGCGGGCCGTATGCTTGTTTGCCACCGTAGTGGTATTAAAAAAAAAGAAATTTGAACCTTATGTAATTTTGAAACTGAAAATAGATGTCATATACTTAAGAAAAAGTGACCAAACCCTCCGGTGTCCGAGGCCAAAAAAAAAAAAAAAAAAAAAAAAAAAAAAAAAAAAAAAAAAAAAAAAAAAAAAAAAAAAAAAAAAAAAAAAAAAAAAAAAAAAAAATTGCAAATCAAAAAATATTGAACAAAATAATTTGATTTGCTTCAAGATTCTTATGTAATTTTATTTTAAGTTCAAATATCTTTAAGTTTTCATCTCGACTTGTCAACTTTTTCCCGTCATGTACCGAAATAGCATCATCCCCGCCTCAGTGGAAAGGCAGTCTATTGCTTGGTTCCCGCACGTCTTCTCTCAACCCCCCCTCAGTGGAAAGGCAGCCTATTGGTTGATTCCCGCACGTCTTCTCTCATCCTCGTCTCAGTAGAAAGGCAGCCTATTGGTTGATTCTCACACGTCTTCTCCCATCCCCGTCTCAGTGAATACGCAGCCTATTGATTGATTCCCGCACGTCTTCTCTCATCCCCGCCTCAGTGAATAGGCAGCCTATTGGTTGATTCCCGGACGTCTTCTCTCATCCCCGCCTCAGTGGAAAGGCAGCCTATTGGTTGATTCTCACACGTCTTCTTCCATCCCCGCCTTAGTGAATACGCAGCCTATTGATTGATTCCCGCACGTCTTCTCTCATCCCCGCCTCAGTGAACAGGCAGCTTATTGGGTGATTCCCGCACGTCTTCTCTCATCTCCGCCTCAGTGAATAGGCAGCCTATTGGTTGATTCTCGCACGTCTTCTCTCAACCCCGCCTCAGTGGACAGGCAGCCTATTGCTTGATTCCCGCACGTCTTTTCTAATCCCTGTCTCAGTGGAAAGGCAGCCTATTGGTTGATTCCGGCACGTCTTCTCTCAACCCCGCCTCAGTGGACAGGCAGCCCATTGGTTGATACCCGCACGTCTTCTCTCAACCCCGCTTCAGTAGAAAGGCAGCCTTAAGTTCTGAATATGGATGTATACGCGGTAGTTTATACTACCTACTACTACCATACTCAATGCGTCGCCAGGGTCGATAAATATTTATTATCTTACCTACTTGGGTTAAAACGGAGTTGAAATCTTTCAAATGAAATTCGGAAATTCGTTACATTCAATGAAATGAACTTTACAACAGTGCAACTTCTGTTTTATTTCTGTCGCAATTGGACACAAGTTTCATTTGGTTCAACGGCGGCAAATAGACACAGTTCGGGCAACAGGGCCAAAGTCGGAATTGGTTCGGAATGAATTTTGCAACATTGTAGCCGATCGCATTGGACATAGATTCAATCTGGATCAGGGGCGACGGACTGCGTGATTTAGTTGCGTCGCTGAAAGTACAGTCGAGTCGCCATCAAATATATCGGAGCTGCCAAGGTAGTTAAAAATGTCACACAGACCCTAATATTCAATATAGTTCACTATAACAACAAAGACGAAGCGAATCTAGCCGCCCGTATCATTCGCGGGGACTCGATTCAGTCACTAAAGAAAAAAAAAGTTAAAAATGTCTGAACACTATCCCCTTGACAATAGAGGCGTGGTTCAGATATTTGCGACCACATTGGCCGTTCCGATATGTCTGACGGCGGCCCGTGCTTGCTTATTTAATTAATAAGATCAAAATAGTCACCAGTGATTTAACTTTTGATATCATTTTGTTGTTTCATTCCACTCCACTCCCTCAAACGAAATAGGTCTAAGGCACTGGTCCCACCGGCGGCGAGTAAGCTAGTGAAGTTAAGCGAGTAGCATTACATCGCGGGCCTTGAAAGGTCAATCGATCACTCTATACCTCGACAAACCGCAATGTAATGCTACTCGCTTAACTTTACTCGCTTACTCGCTCTTGGTGGGACCAGTTCCTAATATAATAACACCTCGCACGTCGTAATCCGTCAAACTAGATGGTGCAGCGTGTTATCTAATCTGTACGATTAATTGGACAAAAATAATGACGTCATCACCATCAGACAATCAAAATTTCAATATGTGTCAAATGTGACAATTTTGCGAGTGCGAGTGAGACACCGCCCCCTACTATTATGCGCTCTATCGGACCGTTTTTACTACTATTTACTAATCACCTACATATGAACGACTGTTTTACTCGGTAATAAGGTTCAACTGTAGTTAGGGAAAAAGTGTAAGAATTAGATCTACTTCATATAAATCCATGATATACATATGTACAGTCACCGGCAATAGTATCTTCCTACACGAAGGCCGTAAAAATATGACACGCTCTTATTTGTAGAGCCATATTTAAGAGCGTGTCACATATTTTTTCGGTCTTCGTGTAGGAAGATACTATTGCCGGTGACTGCATACTCGCATACTCTTGAAAAATATAACCATATACATACAAACACGTTGCTTTGCCGTGACTTGGTGCATTGTGTCACTAATATGCTATTGTCAAAATCACTTCCTATTATTAATAGTTATATTATCTTTCTTTGTGATACAGTATGTTTCTATTTCGTGGTCTAACTACTATATATGTATAACTTATGTGAGATTGTTTTTCTTTAGTTCTAAAACAAATTGCGATAACGCATTTCTGAGAAAAAAACAATATGCGAGACTTCAGGTTTCCAAAGGCCCAGGTTACTTTGTATAACAAAAACCCTTTTCTGGCTTCGCCGTAGTCAAGAGAAATAATAAAATAAATATCAAGACACGAGTTATATTTAGCATTATTAACCCGACCCTAGCTGGGATTACTTTAAAATAAAATTTCCCTATAAGGATTTTCTTTAAAATCGACTCATTATTTTCAAGGCATCGGCTATTTTTCCCCGCCTACTTAAAATCAATGTTGAGACAATTTATACTAATGAGGGCTACCGCTTTTTTCCTTACCAGTTGGCGCCACTGTAGAAGAAGGTCCTTATACAGATGCAACTTTTTAAAATTACGATTTTGAAAACCAAATTTACACTTACATAATATTTAATACAATAGACCGTACTGTAAAATAAATTATCCTGGTATGGCAAAATATATACAACATTGTTAAATTAGAAATAATTCCGAGAATCCCACTTAATTACTATGGAATTAACACTAGCGCCTCAAGCTGAAATTTCATACGCGATAGTCCTCATTGGATCTATATTTTGATTTTATCTGATATTAAAAGTTATTCTTAACTCTCTAATTAAGACAGAGTTGAGTCGAAGTCTTGTCATGAAGGTACAGTCGCCATCAGTCATATCGGAGCGGCCAAGGTGGTCACAAATACCTAACAGCGCCTAATAATTAACAAGCAACATTGCAGTATTTTCAAAGTTATAAAAATTTACGTCACACCTGGCCATAATGTTAGTGTTACCGCACGCTACGCGGACGGTAAAACTTGCATTATGGCCAGGTGGAGACGTAAAATTGTGTACTCACCACGGGCAGTAAAAAAGAAAGCCCTCTATCGCAAATCATTACCTGCACTACTGCTACACAAATACCTGCGATTTCGGGCTTTCTTTCTTTTACAATCCTTGGTAAGTAATGTACTATTCTGTTATTATGTAAAATATACTAAAAGCAATATGTACCATAATCTTATTAGTACCTCCCAATAAGGATCGTTAAGTGTGATCGCAGAACAAACCAATCCTAGCGTAGACAGTACATTTTCCAGTCCTCCTCGCCGACCACCAGCACAAATTTACTAGCCAGCCCATCTTTAAGCTCTTTTCCAGCCCAAACCCTTCAACAAGTAATGTCCGTGGCCCTACAAGCGCTTTCAGTCAATTATGTTCACCAGCAGTTCAGCATATCAGGCTAATTTTACGATTCGTCGCTTGTTCAATAAAAAAAAAACCGCTGGTGGCCTGGCGGTAAGATATCAGACTTTAAATCCGAAGGTCTCGGGATCAAACCCCGGCTCGTACAGTCGGTTCCCCAACATAAGTATCCACTCTCCCATACAACATTGTATGGCAATGTGGGTACTTAAGTTGGGGAACCGACTGTACCACTGAGTTTTTCGGAACTTATGTACGAAATATCATTTGATATTTACCAGTCGCTTTTCGGTGAAGGAAAACATCGTGAGGAAACCGGATCTAATCCCAACAAGGTCCCTCTGGGTTGAAAGGTCAGACGGCAGTCGCTTTCATAAAAACTAGTGCCTACGCCTATTCCTGGGATTGGGTTGCCGATCGGACCCCAGGCTCAATAGAGCAAAAAGTTGGGATAAACGCTAGGAGGAAGTAAGTTGTTTGTAAAATACAATTTTACATATTTTATGATAAATAAATCATCAAGCAAGTCAAATGAAGTGCAGAGATTATTTATATGTAGCCTTTTTCTGCAATAGTGGCGGGAAAGAGGTTGCATTTGACCAGCAACAGGACACTTTCCCATACTAATAATAAAACCGAAATAAGTAACTTTATAAATCACTAGGTACAGTCAACCAATTTGATTCCTAGGCCACTCTAGAGCCTTGTCACAATAGCTAGTTTGGTAGCGAATGGGTTTATACGTATCCAAGGGCAACTGTCATTACGACAAGGTTCTACAGTGGCCTAGGAATCAAATTGGTTGACCGTACATAGTATAAAACAAATTCGCTTTCCGCTGTTTGTCCCAATGTATGCTTAGATCTTTAAAACTAAACAACGGATTTTGATGAGGATTTTTTAATAGATATTTAGAGTGATTCAAGAGGAAGGTTTATATGTATAATACATGCATAATATAGTAGAGAAAAACTGATGATAGTGCTGATTTTAGAGGTTTATAATGTGATGTCGTAAATAAACGTCCGTAGTCAACTAGGAACCCTTATAGTTTCGCCATGTCTGTCCGTCCGTCCGTCCGTCCGCGGATAATCTCAGTGACCGTTAGCACTAGCAAGCTGAAATTTGGTACTAATATGTATATCAATCACGCCGACAAAGTGGTAAAATAAAAAGTGGAAAAAAATGTTTTATTAGGGTACCTCCCCTATACGTAAAGTGGGGAGTAATTTTTTTTTCATTTCAACCCTAACGTGTGATATATTGTTGGATAGGTATTTAAAAATGAATAGGGCTTTAGTAAAATCATATTTTGATAATGTAAATATTTTTGGAAATAATCGATCCAGAAGTAAAAAAAATGTGTTTTTCCCCCCGCCCATCTAACTTTTGAACCATGAGTTTTAAAAATATGAAAAAATCTCAAAAGTAGAACTTTATAAAAACTTTCTAGGAAAACTATTTTGAACTTGATAGATGGAATAGTTTTTGAAAAAAAATTACAAAATAATTTCTGAACTAAGTTTATAACCGTATAAGCCGTATAATATTTAACCGTATAAGCAGGTGTTTATTGTACCTGTAATTTCTACAAAATCACAATGAAATGACGTGCTTTCAAATAAAGTTTTGAAAAAAAATACAAAATAATTTATGAACTAAGTTTGTAATTTAACCGTATAAGCAGGTGTTTATTGTACCTGTAATTTCTACAAAATCACAATGAAATGACGTGCTTTCAAATAACCCAACCATGGGCCCATTTTTTTAACTCTTAAGTGGGGACACTTACCGTGACGGACGGAAAACTACAAAACCCTACACTGAGCGTGGCCCGACACGCTCTTGGCCGGTTTTTTTTTGCCCTTACATTGCAAACGCTGGCTGAGTCCTAAGAGATAGATCAAAATAATGTACTACAGTATTGTACATACTTAAAAAGGTCTACAAAATGTCCGCGATGGTATATGTCTATCTCTTAGCTTACCCACAATAACCATTTTTTATCCCGTGCGAAGCCGGGGCGGGTCGTATTACATATAACATTGATGACGACTTATGCAATAGTTACAGTTAAATCAGCGATATTAATCGAAATTAAAATAATATCGGAGTACCATCACGGAGTCCCATGTATTTTTCTAGAAAGAGCTTCGTCTCCTATGCAATAGAAAGGTTGGTCGGACATAATGGATTTTTCTATTCTAAACCAGGTCAGTTTGTTTTGCATAAAGAGAGGATGAGGTCGAACGCAATACAACGCAGCGGAAAATGCTGGAAAAATGAATAGTTGTTCAATGCTTTCAAACACGCTATATAGATATTGGTGCAGATGTGGTGCATAATAGTTTCCCATCGTATTTTCTCGGAAAAGTTCGTTTCTATCGTGCTCTCTCAATGGTCTAAGAGCTGGCCACGTCACATATGACACAATCAACGTTCCATATTCCCTTCGATAATAATAATTATAGGAAAAAATCCTTTCTTCTAAGAGCTGCTCGGTCTTTTAATCAGCTCTGTAAACGTCACAATCTCATCGATCTGTTCTGCGATAGCCTTAATTCAATACGTAAACTAATGATCCAAGACTTCTTCTGATATCACTTGTTTTGAATAAGCTTTTTTTTATAAAATAACTATGCCACCCCGCAGCAAACACGGGGAAAAGTGTGGAAGAAGAAAACTGAAACGTGTTTACAGTAGTCAGTTCCTGTTCCTACATTCGAATATATCCTCAAATCACGAATTTAGTCTCAATTATCTACATATTACCAACAAATTAAAAAAAATTGAAATTCGTGATTTCCACTTTACTGTCGTCAAATTACATGAGGTTTCTTTTCGAGTGCTTTTGATCGGGTCAGGCCTCCATACATGAAACGGCAATCTCCTTTAAATGTAAAATTTCATGGTTTTCCTTTTGTTTAAGATGGCTGTTATTCAAGAAAAAATTAACCTAGTGCCTTTCGAAAATCGTCGGTTCAATTCCTGGTTAAAATAGGTGATTTTTTTAAATGTTTGAATACATTTATTTTTAAAATCAAATGCAGTCTCCCTTCAGTAAAATTTCCTATCTTCAATATTTAAGGCAGTTTTCCTCCGTATAGCATAGTTTTGGGACACCTGCATAATTGTTTTATTAGCCTGTTAGAGTCCCACTGTTGGGCAAAGGCAACCCCTCTTTCTCGTATTTTGGTCATGTCCATCGCCCACTCCTCTTTACAATACGCCAGACTTTATATAATCTCGTTTGTGTGCACTAAACTTTTTTTCTTCAAACTTTCTGACATTTCAGGGTTTCGTAGCTAAAATGGCAATTGCAAAACGCCTCGTTTTTTTTGTTACCAAAATAGCATTTCTGTATCGTCACTTTCTTATTCGTATGTTATTGTGCTCGCGTACCTACAGTACAGGTTAGCGTGAAAATACAAGATTACCATAAGATTCAAAGGACTCACCTTAATCCCGAAGAAGATGACCTGAAGATCAGGTGCCTTCAGATACGGCGTCAGCGGCCTCAGGAAGTACTTGATGATCTTGCTGAGCACATCCACGTAGTTGCACTCCGTGTCCACCAGTTCTCTGATGACGTAGTCCCTCTTTTCCAGGCTGTGTGATGACGTCGCGAGCTACACAAGGAGGGTGTGTAAGTACAGTGGTGGCGTGCGCTTTAGGCAGAGCGAGCAACGGCACTCGGAAATACAACTCGGGTTTTTTTAGTACAAAAATCGAGGGTTTTCGGGTATAATCCGGGTATTTTCATACTAAAAAGCCCGGGTTGCATTCTACAAACGACACGTCAAGCGAAAAGGGGATCTGAGCGGCGTGCGCTTAACCTTTTGAACGCCGAGGGTTGAACAAAAATGTGTCACTGACGCCACGCCAGCGCATGGTTTAAGCGAAAAACTGCGGAATCCCGCGTAGGTCGCTACTGCATCAGCAAAGCTGTTGGCTGTAGCCGTCGTGGGCGTGATATCACGTGCTGGCGCTGACGGCACGATTTTTCCGTCCAATGCTTGGCGGTCAATGGGTTAAGCCGCTCGCATTGGTTTGCATGAACAGAAGGCCTAACCAACGTACCAATCGTTTACGCTGCGTAGCAGACGAAACGCAACTCTCACTGTCGCACGCATATGGAAGAGTGATAGAGAGAAAGGACTACGCTACGCCGCGGAGCGTTAACGATTGCCACGTTGGCTAAACCCCCAGTTCGCTGGACGCCACTCTGGTCGCCCTGGTTGAGTGTCCACTTAGGGTCCACACACACTTATAGTAGTATGGTCAGGCTGGAAAAGTATAAGTAATATGTAAGTGAACTATAGGCCTAACCTAATTCCAATAGTTTACGAAGTGCCAGTCATTCGTGTTGAAGACATCAAAATGATTGTGGTTTATTTATTTTACACTGTTCACTTAACCAACCTGACTTATGCTGCCCACCTACGCCGAGTGGCGCTATCTCAGAAAAAAAAATGCAAACTTATACCTTAAATTCTGTAGCTCAGAGTTCCATTTTCAAGAGAGCTTCATTTTGAGATAACGCCATTCGACTTAGCAGGGCAGTATGATGCCCTTTACTAGTAGGGGTGCGCTTGGTTCGACATTCATTGCTTTACTCATATTATTGTTCGGGGGTACAAACATAAAAATACAAAACAAATCTTCAAAAATTATTTCAAATTACTGTAGAACAACATGCAAACTTAAACACGCAGTAATTTAATAAAGCATGCACTGTGTTCATTTACTGATGTACCTACGTTTTACTTACTTTGTCAAATTATGTTTTTATCACTTTAATAGAACAATATTATTTTTAATAATATCCCGTCACATACCGCAATGCAAGACGCCTACAATATTGAAAAAAAAAACCTACTTTAATTTACTCAATTATTATTGTGAACACTTTAGACCTTCAGTTTTCAACATTTTCGAAATTTATTTTCAAGTACTCAAAGGCTGTTTCCAAAAATCATAGTCCAGGAATTCAACCGCAAAACGTCACAGAACTTACCAGTTTGTCTTTCTTCATAAAAGCGCGTTTACAATAACATAATTATTTAACATGAAACATTTAAAATACATAAACACCACTGCCAAAAGATATATACATACATTCACGGATAGAATTAATTATATTTCGTTACTAACATGGTGTTAGCAAGAAATAAAAGTATCACTACCGTCCGCGCCCGAGTCCGCGTATACTCTTACTTAATTGCCACAAATACTATCAGGCAAATAATTAACTGGTCGCCGGTAGCCTTTATCTCGTTGCAATAAGATCTACTATTGGTCAGTTGAGTCTACAATGGTATATTGCAACTCGGCCGTGAAGTATTTGACAATTTGTTCGGAGGAAGCGAATCGCTCGACGGTAACTAGTCCAGTCAACGGGGGTTGACTATGAATTTATGTAATGTAATAGTATGTAGTATGTACGTTCCAGATAGTAATTTTTAGTATATGAGCCATTTTATTTAAAGTTGTACATTCCATTTTTATTTTTTGTGAAATTTTAGGTGAATTTGACTCAAAATCACGCGCTCTTTCGATTTTATTAGGACAAAAAATGTGTCCCAAGTTTTTTTCCATTCCGTTACCATTTTCCCATAGACTTCTAATGGCGGTAACGGAATGGAAGTAACAAAAAATGTATGAAATATTTGAAACATTTTTTGTGTCCTACTACTTAAGATCGAAAGAGCTCGTGATCCTGAGTGGAAATCTTTTAAAACTTTCCACATTGAAATCAAATGGCCCATATGTGTGTTCGTGACGTACCGCAAAACCTAGTTAAACAAAATTTTAGTGTATTGTAACAATCAAACAGATAATGAAGTTATGCAAAAGAAAAAAGTAGATCTAGTAAAAGATTTGTAATTCACTAACATGTGCCTACGATCACGCTATCTGTGCACAGACTTTACAAGTGATGAAGTTTGAAAAGCCTGCTCATAAACGTTAAAATATATACCTAAAAAAACCGTTTATGGTGGCAATTACAGATTTTGCCGCTGCAAAATTATGTACGATAAGAGGATCACTGCCAAAATCGACATTGAACTGTTGTACTACAACCATTGATACGAGCGTAAAGTTAACAATCTCTGTTGATTAGACTAGAATAAATACATTTAATCATGTTATTACCATTGCTGACCTAGTGCATGGACTCCAGCGGACCAGTATGAAAGTTGCATTCGTTAACGAATATTCGTAATCGAGAGGGTGCGTTTATACTGTTTTGCTTGTTGCGTCGTGTTAGGAGGGATGGGAATCACAACCCAGAAATCTACTGCGTTTATGGCATATTCGATACGAATAGAGTTGTTCCGAAATGTTGCCTGTAATAAGTTAGTAACATTTTGCTGGGATAGTATGAGTTGTTCCGAAATGTTGCCGGTAATAAGTTAGTAACATTTTGCTGGGATAGTATAACTTTGAAAATAGTTTGTAATAAAATAACATTTTATGTCACTACTGAAATGGAAATGTTGAAAGTTGACACTCGATAAAATTTTCATTTTTGTAGTTTGGATTACGTAACCAATTCAAGCTATCGTTTATTCGCTGACCAGTGGTCGTCACTGGCAAGTAAAGTCATTAAAAATATCCTATATACTAACGTTAAATAGTATTTACTTATTTTTCTACTGTAATGGCGTTATTTTGATTTGCATTGCGATAAGTAACTTAATATTAGTAGTTAACTAAAGTTGAAGTAGTCATGCATAGAAATATTTCAAACAAGCCGAATCATATTTCATACCTTTGATAACATAAATACTGTTTTAATTTGTAACATGAGCAATCATCAACATTTTCAAGTACCTAGTTCAAATTATTCAAAATCATTACTTAAAAGTAATTATTATTATTTAAAATATTAACACACAATAAAACTACAGTAACAGTAAATAGTCCATGGCGTCCGTTGGCTCATTGGGAGGAGGACATTCGGAAGATCGCGGGTCACTTTTAAATGAGATTAGCTCAGGACCGGGACAAATGGCGTAGTTGAAGACAGGCCTATGCTCAGCATTGGGCGACAAACGGCTAAAATGATGATGGTACCGAAAAGGCAGGCAGCGTTACCTCTTTGGATGGCCAGGCTTATCCTTTCGCCGAAATAGCTGCCAGCCTTCTGGTCTCCTAAGACATCGACAAGGCGATTGAAAATCTATTTGAAGAGCGTCTGGGTCCGCACTGTGCCACGTTTTCTATACCAAACGGCGCGAATATGCAATTATGCAGTCCTCACCGCGAACAGAATATTTGCGCCGTGTTTTGTTCCGCATTTGTAACATGTTTTGACACTAAAAAACATGCATGTATTTAGTATTTGTATTACCAAAGAGATTTTGTGTAAAAATGTTATGTGCAAGATGCCCAAAGAAATTAAAGCTGCCCAAAATAAGAAAAACAGGCTGATATACCGGTGGACATACAGAAATCCCTTCCAAAACCCATTATTATTGAGCTGCCCAAAATAAGAAAAACAGGCTGATATACCGGTGGACATACAGAAATCCCTTCCAAAACCCATTATTATTGAAATTTGGAGCAAAGGGCAAATATATTTTCCAAGAGAAACATCTTAGTACAGTCAGCAGCAAAAGTAGCTAAGCAGCTCATTAGTCAAAATGAGCTTGACACGACTTTATTGTTAAGACCATAAGGGCGCGTTTCTATCAGATCTGGTGACTACGCTACCAGCGCGCCATTTGCGTGAAATGTTGGGCAGGTCATTAAAGCGTACTGCGCCCTAAATGTTTTTTTTGCTAAAGATGAGTTAAAACTTTAACATGAGTACAAAAAATATTTCATAACCTAGCAATGATTCTGTTTATCTATATTCAAAAACATTACATCTTTTTCACTCTTGTTGTTAGGAAATTACAGTTTGTCTCTTTGACGCTGGTGACGGGAGCTTATTAGCATGTGCATCTCTCGCTTTCTGTTGCGCGACTAGAGACAATTTAGTCATGTGACTCATTTTAAGTGCCTAACTTTTTAAGCGTGTATAACCAATGAGGGTTTCCGGAAATCCAGGTGGCGCCACTGTGACGAGGTCTTTTTGACAGCAGCTGTCAAAATCCACCAATCAAAAATATGTGATTAAACATGATTGTTGGATTATGACAGCTGGACCTCTCGCCACGGTGCTGCCACCTGGTGAAAAAATCGATTCAGTAAACCCTTGTAATTGATTTATATTATAGTTCCCTTTAGAAAGCCTGTCCACCGGCATTCACCATAATCAAACCATACGTTGAAAGCGGGCTGCGGCGCGGCGGCGGCCAGATTGTCCCTCGCGTTCTTCACCGCGCAGAGATCGTGGTAGATCTCCTCGTCGTGTATGCGCGCGCAGTAGCTCGCGTACTCACCGACATCGCCCGAGGGCGTGGGCGTGGCGCTGCGCATGCGGTTCGTGTCAAGAGCGAGCGAGACGGGTAAGGTTTGTATGGAGATTGTGTTGGCTTGCTATTCATGGAGGATTTCAGGAGGTAAGATATAAATAGTTTAATGTTTAGGCTACCTTTGTAGTATCCATCACAAGCAAAGAACTTAACTGAAGTGTACCGTAATGAACGGGTCCCACCGAACGTGCGGAGTCGGTGCGCGTTTTACTAGCACAGTAAAGAAATTTGAATCTTCTCTACAGCAGTTACGTTTCATATTTTAATGGCAGCGTAATAGTCGCGAGCATGCGCGAGCACGTCGCGTGGCGCGGAGCTGTCATTCAAACATGGAAAGTAATTCCTTACATGAAAGGTTAAATTTCCTTTGGTTCTAGTGAAACGCGCGACGACTCCGGCCGTTCGGTGGGAAACGACAATAAATGCCCTTTAATCGTTTACCCAACTCAGTATCTCCATGGATAGCAAGCTATATTACCCGTTTCCCTCGCTCAAAATAGTAGTTTGAATCCAGGAATTATATTTCTATTTCTATGTGAATCAGTATTAATTGTGACTGATTCGCCCTGGATTAAAACTACTACTACGCAAAAAAAACTGCTACTAAATTAGTATGCAAAAAATTGTGTACTACAGCCTGTAAGGAAAGAGAAGTTCCGTAGAATATATGAGTTCCCATATAAACCAAGAGACTTCTCTTTCCGCAAAACAAACTAAACTGGAATTTAACTACAAACCAGTGGCGGCACGTCAAAAATATTCTTAAGAGTTTTGCTTTTATTCGCAAATTCTAAGTAAAGTGCTGAGGTTTCTGTAAACTAGACAATCCAGTGAGAACAGATATTTATGACCACTCCGCCACTGCAACACACTACACAGCGTTGCAAAGCAACTGTACAAAGTATACAAGTATCAGTAATAAATCAATACCAAAAAACTACCAAGTTTAATACTACTAAGTGTTATACTCAAAGACAATGATAATGGGTCTTTCCAATGTAGAAATTTTCATACAAGATGACCTGTTTTTCGAGTGTAGATATGGTAGTTGCGCCATCATTCGTCTACATATGAAACCACAGTTTTATATAAGAAACATTTGTTACACATTGGAATAAATTGAACTGCAAACTTAGACGATATTTTTATTTAAAGGTAGCTTTTAGTTTATAGTTTTATATTGTAATATCCTTTCCCCTGTACCAAAATAAATTTCATCTAGTTGATTACGATTGATTATTCAAATCATCAAATTTTCGAAGAAATTCTCATTCGCTCCGAGTGTATTCCAAAAGGTATACCTATTTAATTTATTTCATTGCGTTACGGCAGTTACGTTACTAATAAAAATAGGTGTACGTTTGTTACACAATGGAATTCATAATATTTTAGACGGTTTCAGGCTATAATTTTTTATTTTTGTCATACGATATAAGAGCAGGTTCGTAACACTGAGTTTTTCGGAACTTGTGTACGGAATATCATTTGATCAAGGAAACCGGACCTAAACCCGATAAGCTAATATGTTTCCCCTCTGGGTTGGAAGGTCAGATGGCAGTCGCTTTCGTAAAAGCTAGTGCCTACGCCAATTCATAGGATTAGGTTGTCAAGCGGACCCCAAGCCGGGACAAACGCTAGGAGGAAGAAGATACGATATGAGAGCAATCTTAGACTTAATTAAATTCCTACGGTTTTCATCAGCACCCTTAACTTTAAGGAACAGGGTGTGACGGTGTGTGATTTTTTTAAAGCGCATGAACAAAACCATTTATTTTTCTAATATTTAAAATGCAAAGGTTTATATGCAAGCAAACTAACTATGTTTCGTTTCGTTGCTATCTTTAATGTGTCATATTTAACGAGGCTAGCTCTCCGTCTAATTTATAACATGTAAAGGGACACAGGATATTTTTTAATCCGGAATTTATTAATTAAGGAGGTAAAATGAGCTGTCAAGATACTTGAGTGTTAAGCGCGACGGACGGCATTCAGGTGGATAGGAATTAAATAATTTTAGGCAGGAGAACAAATACAAATTGTTTTCCTGATACCGCGTAAGATTTTTCTAATACCGCGTATTTGAATCTATTGTCCAGAGGCGGGAATAGCAGTCCAATACAAGCCATGTATTTATATTCTGTTAACGCATTACTATATACATCCAAAGTCAGTTCTTTGTATTCTGCTTTGAGGACAATGAGTGATGTCCCAAACGACAGTACGGAGGGATTAAGGAAGGAGAAAGAGATATAATGTTCGGTTTAGACATGAAAAGGTGAAGGTAATATATACAGGGCGTCCCAAAGTTATGGGACATGAAGGGGAAGTACCTTAAATATCGTAGATAGTGAATTTTGCTCAAAGAAGACTTTATGTTATTTTTAAAAGTTAGTAGTTCTGCATTCATAGATTTTCTAAAAATTACTTGCTTCGGCTGGGAATCGAACCGACTTAAATGTGAAAAAAAAATCACCCTACTTTTATGATGCCAATCGAAAGAATAGCTAAAAAATAATAACTCTGCCTAAGTAACATAGTATTTTAAAAGAAAGGAACAACGTGAAATTAATCATTTTAATCAAATAAAAAACATACATGAAACTGCCGTAGTCAATTAAGTAGGTATTTTTTTGTAAATTAATTAATTAAATGCTCAAAATGTGATCCCTCTTGTCTTACGCAAATCGCCAATCTTTTAATGAGCCCGCTGCCATGAAAAGCCTATCTTAAAAAGTATGCATTCAAACAAACGCTGTCATAAACTGTTCCATTTTCAAATTATAAATTATTTATTTTTGTTTTTAATTTGCCTTCTGTCTAGCTTACAGAGGACGTATTGAAATACAAGTTTTATCATTTCATCTACACGTGCACTTATAATAAGGAAAACTATGTTAGTACCTATTTTATGAAGTGGGTACTTATTTACGAATAATCAATGCTATCTTTGGAATGATAATATCGCTACTTTTCGAACGTCGTCGGCAATAAATAACTTTCTTGAAATTTGACTCAATCATTTTATGTTGTTCCTTTCTTTTAAAATACTATGTTACTTAGGCAGAGTTATTATTTTTTAGCTATTCTTTCGATTGGCATCATAAAAGTAGGGTGATTTTTTTTTTCACATTTAAGTCGGTTCGATTCCCAGCCGAAGCAAGTAATTTTTAGAAAATCTATGAATGCAGAATTACTAACTTTTAAAAATAACATAAAGTCTTCTTTGAGCAAAATTCACTATCTACGATATTTAAGGTACTTCCCCTTCATGTCCCATAACTTTGGGACGCCCGGTATACCTACATGTATTACCATCATCTGAGTTAGAGAGAGTTAAAAACACAGGATATTTGGACACACTATTCTAAGCGGTAGGCTCTCAACGTTTCTCAATATTTATGTACATATAATTTAGGTTAAGATAAATTTAGGTTAGGGATAAAAAAAACTCCCGATTTATCGATAAACATTGGTGTTCTCTCCCTATAACGTTTCACAAACCGCACGCAAAATTCCGGGCCCTAGTAATTATACATAAAATTTATTCATTTAATATTTTAAATTGTTAATTTTTTGTTATGACCATACACAAACTTGTTATTATGAAATCTTAATTATTAATTAAGTTTTTAACTATGTGTATGATTAATACCAATAAATCTATGAATCTATTAGGTTTAGGTTAGGATAAATTTTATACCCGAAAAGGGTGGAACTGTTGATACTTCTTACATGCACCTAGTTATATCTCCTTGAACCTACAAAGTTTAGTTTATACAATAAATATTTCTGATTCTGATTAAAGAGTTATGTATGGTTAATTTCAGGCACGGCCTACAGCCCACGTCTGGAGACAGAGCCGTCATTAGATTTCGTTTTAGTTATGAAATCGAATCGATAAAGGTTGCTTGCGAGGGTTTCCGCAGCCAGGTTATTTCAATTACCTTAATTCGATTTTAGCTCTTAAAGTACTCGCTATAGAATATTAAAGGTATCAAAATGTCAATAGCTCTTCCACACATAACTGATGATGACCGTGAAATGAAAACAACATAATTGATGAAGTACTCATCTCATAGCCGTTATATCCCCGAAGAGTAACGATCAGTAAATAAAGGTATAGGCCGATAGCGTCGGGCTACACGGTCGTCGATGCATCCCTTGCCAGACCTTGATGATCATTGGCTTATGCATCCCTTGCCAGACCTTGATGATCATTGGCTTGTGCATCCCTTGCCAGACCTTGATGATCATTGGCTTGTGCATCCCTTGCCAGACCTTGATGATCATTGGCTTGTGCATCCCTTGCCAGACCTTGATGATCATTGGCTTGTGCATCCCTTGCCAGACCTTGATGATCATTGGCTTGTGCATCCCTTGCCAGACCTTGATGATCATTGGCTTATGCATCCCTTGCCAGACCTTGATGATCATTGGCTTGTGCATCCCTTGCCAGACCTTGATGATCATTGGCTTGTGCATCCCTTGCCAGACCTTGATGATCATTGGCTTGTGCATCCCTTGCCAGACCTTGATGATCATTGGCTTGTGCATCCCTTGCCAGACCTTGATGATCATTGGCTTGTGCATCACTTGCCAGACCTTGATGATCATTGGTTTCTGCATCCCTTGCCAGACCTTGATGATCATTGGCTTATGCATCCCTTGCCAGACCTTGATGATCATTGGCTTATGCATCCCTTGCCAGATCTTGATGATCTTTGGCTTATGCATCCCTTGCCAGACCTTGATGATCATTGGCTTGTGCATCCCTTGCCAGACCTTGATGATCATTGGCTTGTGCATCCCTTGCCAGACCTTGATGATCATTGGCTTGTGCATCCCTTGCCAGACCTTGATGATCATTGGCTTGTGCATCCCTTGCCAGACCTTGATGATCATTGGCTTGTGCATCCCTTGCCAGACCTTGATGATCATTGGCTTCTGCATCCCTTGCCAGACCTTGATGATCATTGGCTTACTCTTATCCCATTTACGAGTGTATGGGGTCGGCGCAACATGTGTTTTCCTCTTCCATACTCTCTATTACCCGTCATCTTCGTTATTTACTTAAATCCTTTTGACGTCGTCTCTCACGCGGTCTATTTATCTTTCCTGTTGTTTGCCTCTCCTTCCACACCCCTCCTTCATTCTTAAAACGTTTTGCATCACACTAGACGGTCTGCCCTCAATTTATAGACTAAAATACAGGATATTCTTATGACAAGCATTCATTTTAGAAATTAGCGTTTATTAAGCAAAGTAGAATCCAATTTTAGACAACAATAAAATGGATGTTACAGTCGACTATTGAAATTATGTAAGCTTTATTAAATATAAATATAAGTAAAATACTAGTTGTGCAATATTGTATACAGTGACAATAGTTATATTTCCGTTTATTTTAAAAAATGGAATGGCTACCTTCAGCTGTTAGCTTAAAGGTAGCCATTCCATTAGCTAGCTTTCAAGCTGTTTTGATATGTCTTCTTGAAGAACTCGCATTATTGTGTATCTTTAAGGGTTAGAACCGCTAGTAGTTTTTTTCTCTGACGTTTATAAGTTCATTGTAATGTGCCCAAATTGAAGAATAAATATATTTTATCTTTTTTGTCTTTTATCTTTAGTACCAGCAATTTAGCATCGAAACACCCCGATTCAAAGTGCGTGTACAAATACTAATAGGATCGGTCGAATCCGTGAGATGATAACGTAAACATATCGCGTCTGTTTGTAAACATAGGCTAAATCTATTTTAACGCATATTTAAAAGTGTTTCGCGAAGGTGAAGAGCACATACTTCGTATTTTACTCAGAGTTAAAACCATTGATTTATACAAAAAGGAAGATATGGTACCAGGCGCTCGATTGTGTGCCATCAAATATAGGTTCCGGGATCTATATTGAATTAGTCGTGTGCCTACTTCTAACAGCCTACCCTGTCAAAACCAGTAATGGTATTGTTTCTTTTACTGTTGAATAATGTAGCTTAATAGTCAATCTTTAAAAAAAATGCACATATGGCGAGCAGGCAGGCTTTTCGTTCAAAAAAAAGAAAACAATAAAACAGTCCATGGTAGAACAGGTTCCCCTATTCTATATGAAAATCTGGCCTGTAATAGTGAAAAGGAGGGCTTACGCGAGACGTGTACCATAATCCTCATACCGCAACCTTTGTTGAGAGAATATTTCTTGGCGAGCCAATATTTTCAACATGCAGTGAATATTACTTGGTAAGAACTTTTCTAAATGTAAAAGTATAGTAAGGATTGTGAAGGGAGATTTGAGGCGAGGACCAAAGAGTGGGGAGGGCAATTTAGAAGTAAATTCCGTTTTTATGCCTAAAGTACCTTCTTATTTACTTCTATATACTCGCTCAAATGAACACTTTGTTCATTAGGATTCATAAAATAAGTTTCTGCCAAATTGAAATTAAGGACACGGTTTGCGTTATATCTAATATCGTCACTCGGGTCTGTCCGTCAAAAATACATAAACCTCTCCTCCAATCACATGACCATAATTTTACCCATGAAACATAAACGAGTAGGTAAGTAACAGGATTATAGAAATTGGGGGACACCATTACATTAGGCTAGTATACTTTGAAGCTGATTATTAATTGGTCTGCATATTAATTTATATCAATTAATTTCGTTCTACTGAAAGCGGATATGGCAGAAAACAATCTCACACCTGAGGATGCCGAAGACCGAGCAAGGTGAAGAAGGCTAAAAGCAGAAAATCGGACCCTGTCGCTAGGCCGGGAAAACGTTAAAATGAAGAAGATAAAACGTAAAAACTGTAAGAACACAATAAAAAAATTTGAAGATTAATTTAATTCTAACCCACGTATTACGTAACATATCCCGTTTTATTAAATTGTTTCTTTTTAACCTATACATAGTTTAAGTTACGGATACACTTTTATGATAATAAAATAAAACGGCACGCAAAGTGAAAACATTTCAAAACAAACACAAGCCAGCAATCGGCACGTTGTCGTTCAGATGATATGAAAAATTCCAAATTTAAATCCAATACATTATCATCCCTCCGAACAATTCAACGAATGCTAATGGGAATGCGACTCTATCCTCAGCGAAAGTAGGTCGAATTTCAAACATATACAGTATTTACATCTGACGGTTTTGAATTAAACGAAGTGACAACGTCGCAAGTGCATCAAGTGCATCGCGGAAAAGCCTTCGGCACGCTTTTATTCCACGTTCTAAGTGTTAAAATAAAAAACAATACATTTTATCTACACTCATATTGTAAGTTCTCTAAAACGTGTTCGAAAACGGTAGGCAATGGCTAGCATTACCACGACCGATTTTACTATGATAAGCTTTTTATCCGTGGCAGTAACGTAATTTTAACTTTTCATGCTCAATTATTGATGTGCTATGAGTTTTGATAACATAATGTACACCTGCACCCTCCCGCGCATCCGCCGACAGCCCGACAAGCGCCCGCGCGACCGCCGGCACAATCGAGTTGGCCACGGCGGTGCAATGGCGGCCATTCTATGGTTTCCGAATACGGCATTTTGGATAAATAATATGAGTGTAGATAAAGCAGTGTAGGCAACTGTACGTAATTAGGCCTTAAAACGTAACAGTTACATAAACTACTATTAACCTATAGCCTTGCCATCTATAGGGCAACGACTTCGACTGCACTAACGTATTTCGATTTTTTTTAAGTTATTAAGTGATGGAAAGTGGTTTGCTACTCTTCATCAGTTAGTAACTTAAAAAAAACCGGCCAAGAGCGTGTCGGGCCACGCTCAGTGTAGGGTTCCGTAGTTTTCCGTCCGTCACAGTAAGTGTCCCCACTTAAGAGTTAAAATAACACCGCCATGTAGGATATGATATGAGCGTTCCACGTACAGCGGCATCTATCGGCAAATTAAATAAACTATTGCACGCGAGCTTGAAGTATGGAAGATGATTTTTATGAGATAATTCTTTATTGCGTGAACCGATTTTCACCGTTTTTACTTTATTTGAAAGCACGTCATTTCATTGTGATTTTGTACAAATTACAGGTACAATAAACACCTGCTTATACGGTTAAATTACAAACTTAATTCAGAAATTATTTTGTAATTTTTTTTCAAAAACAATTCAACCTATCAAGTTCAAAATAATTTTCCTAGAAAGTTTTTATAAAGTTCTACTTTCGAGATTTTTTTCATATTTTTAAAACATATGATTCAAAAGTTAGAGGGGGGGGACACATTTTTTTTAACTTCTGGAGCGATTATTTCCGAAAATATTTACGTTATCAAAAAATGATTTTAGTAAATCCCTATTCATTTTTAAATACCTATCCAACAATATATCATACGTTAGGGTTGAAATGAAAAAAAAAAAAATCACTCCCCACTTTACGTACCCTAATAAAACATTTTTTTCCACTTTTTATTTTACCACTTTGTTAACGTGATTGACATACATATTAGTACCAAATTTCAGCTTTCTAGTGCTAACGGTCACTGAGATTATCCGCGGACGGACGGACGGACGGGCAGACATGGCGAAACTATAAGGGTTCCTAGTTGACTACGGAACCCTAAAAAATCGAAATGCAGAGCAAATACGCTAAAATTAAAATTAGGATAAGAAATATCATAGGTGTATCAATTTCTATGGACCCAATTTTTTTTACATTTGTTAAAATAAAAATTTTCATTAATTTAAGATAAACTGATATAAATGACACAGATTGTGGCAATCATCGATAGTGTTAGTGTAGTTGAGATACTCGTACCAGAACAACACACAGGAAAGACTTTTAATTCATCACAAATGAGATTATTACATTACTGAGAAAATAACTAAGAATTGAACGGCTAAGTTGATAAAGTTAGTATCGATTCTGAAGTTTTTTTATTATTATTAATTGTCATATGCTCGTATTTAAAAATGTTTGAAAGCCGCCAAAGGACCACTATTTATTTAATTAATGATATGTTATAAATAATTATCTATATTTTAATATTGTAAAAAAATAGTTTTAGTGTATGTGATGATGTGATGATGACTTCAGTAAAATTGGTTTTTATCACGATTCCTGCTTCACGTGTAATGCGGGGCTTAAACAATTTATACGAAAACGCATTTTCCTTGATCGTATCACCCTATATTCCTTATAAATTCTAAAGATTCAATTTCGGCTTGATGATGTACAAAATCAATATTACATGTCTTACTATCGATTCTATTAATAATTAATTGTGCTCATATCGTATGACAAACAAATAATATTTATTATTTTGAAGCTTTAATAAAAATCGTCTTTATTTATTCCATCATGTAACGACAAAAATCTTATTGTCAACTTTCGTTACACAATTGAATGAATAAAATTCTAAGCCACATTATTTTTTTTAAATCTACTTTTATCCAATACGCAGCATTATAGAAGCGAACCGAAAGCTCTCAATAATTATATGGCAAAACACACCATTAAAATCTTTAAAACACGTAAGAGCTTTCATAACTACAAAACACTATTAACAACCATCTATTCAAAAACACTGGAATGACATGAAAAATATAATGCCACACTAAAACTAAAAACCAAATATTAAAAGTATTAAAAACCACTAAAAAACTACATACATATCGCTACGGTAAAGTACCATTTCGCTTTAATATTAGAGCCTGGTCATAGAAAAACCGGACAATATACAAAAGTATCCCATTGTGTAACAAAAGTTATCCAGTACACTTGAGACTGAGTAATAGTTATTGTAACACAATGGAATCAGTAAAAAATATAGCAAAAAAGGGCGAGTTTTATTTTACTTATCTATTCCGTTCTGGAACGAAAATAAAATAGCTTTCATTACACAAAATAATGTATTAAATTGTAGACGTATTGAAATCTTTATTAATGCTCGTATTTATGAATAAGTCCATAGTTTATAGTTGTACAGTCAAGTGAAAAAATAGGTATCGAAAAAATCGTCTCATAAATATGGTACTACGCACTTATTACAACGGAATAAGATACTATGGGACATATTTTTGAGTAAGATGAGTACAACCATATTTTTACACTTGACTGTACAGTCGAAGTCAAAGTGTAAACATATCTTTGACGTTCAAATTATAGACCAAGCCCTAATCTAGCAAGCAGTTTATTTGCAAAGCAAGTTAAAGCGAGAAAGTACCGCTAAAAATAGAACAATACACTACTATTTACAAGCTTCAAATGTAAAGCAAGTAACAGGAAACCTTAAAAACACTCAACTACAATGTACCTTAGAACCGAACTGTCGTATGTCGAACGCAAACGACCAAAACACCAGCCATCTAGATTCTGAGCGCTTACATATCGATAATAACTGTGTCGATACATATCAAAACCCACTATGTGTATATCTTGGTGTAAAACACTTTCGAATATGTATAATTTTTGCTAGATTTTCGTCAATGTAAAAAATCTACAAGGAATCAGGAGTTTGCTAACATTTTTGCTTTAAAATCACAAACCCTTTTGTCACCATCATCTTATATACAGACAAAGTGATAATGTACATGACACCTACGTAAATTATGACAGAGTACAAAATTAAAAGTTAAAACTTTGACGTAAACCGGTTAAAAGGTTAAACTATGTATAAAACTGATATTTCGAAGGCGCGGAAAGAAGTACATATGACAAAATATGCCCTATAAATGTGCACCAATCTGACTTTAATTCGGCTCAGAAATAGTACAAATTAAGTAACAACTCCACGGGATTAGCTTTTGATATGCATTGAACAATTCACAATCAAAAGTTTGCTACACCCCGTTCAACAGGTTCAAACATCAACTCAATTGCTTTGTAATAAAGCGTATTGAACTGAACACCTTTATAGTAGAAGCCATATAAAAATGAACTATATTCATTTTATATAGAATTGACTTTTGAGCGAACGGTGTGTAACTTTACAAATGAAGGCAAACAATGTTTTTAGTAAAACAGAAATTGTGATACCGATTAAATACGGAACCACAAAAGAGCGATTCGTAACAAAAAGTAAGTGAGGGCGATAAATAATCGTTCACAGTTCAATAGAGTAAAAAAATTTTGTATCTAATATTTCCAATGTGTGAATATAGTAAAAAGTTGTTGAAAAAGGTCATTCCTAATGCGGGTCCTAATTGGTGTCGCCGTCCGTCGCTACACGTAGGAATTATTTCACAAACTTGTATTGTACTATCGGGTTCAGAAGTGCATGGCCAATTTATGAATGAATTCATTGATAAATTGACCATGCAATTTTGAACCCGATGGTACATTGTACCACTAATTCGAAATTTCCACCCAAATTTGTACTAAGATCTTTTATTACATTGTTCCTTCATTCGTTTTAAAATAACTTAAAACATAGTCATATTACGCTGGCCAATTAACTATATGTAATATTTATAATATATGTATGCACTTTAAAATAAATAGTTCTACACAGAACCAAAGAACGTTGTAATTGTTATCGCACTAAATAATTTAGCAGCAGGTGTAGCTGAGGTCTAGGTGTCCAAATGATAGCAAGAGCGTATTGCTGACTGTACGAGACGCGTGCGTAGTTCCGTGGTCCACTATCGTATCAAATTTTGGCCTCGTTTCTTCCATAATTATACTCGTACATAAAACAGTCAAACTTTCGTTACACAATGGAAAAAATAGTAAGACGTATAAGTCCCTGAGTATCCCGCCAAGTGTGTATAACATTTTAATCATTACCTGCCTTTTCTTTACAACTTGTATCAAAAACGTTACGCTCAATAGAAAGGGTATATAATTTACAATTTTTAAGCGCCGGAAAACATCACTTTTACAATAATTTTTGGCGCTCCACAAGCAATTTCCTAGATTCAACCGACACAGTATACGGACATTACGCTGACAAATTATTTAATTCCACTTTATCATAAAAAAGCTGAACAGATACACATCTTATCGATTATAAACGGTGTCAATAACTAGAAATCGTGATAATTTTACTGTTACTTTCTAAGACTCGTAATATTTCGGAAGAGAATGAAATGCCTCCACGGCGTATCCTATACCCAACGATATTCACTAACTAACTATGAAATACTAGACCAGTAGAATTTCTAAAATTGTTTTAGAAAATGAATAGAATTTAGAAAGTATAACAAAATGCATAGCGGATTAATTTTATATTTTCAGCTGTGTAACGAAAACTACCTAACTTAATTACGTCCTTTTTCGTCACACAAAGTAATTGATAAATCTCTACGATTTAAGCCTCAATAAATGGCTTAGGTATGTGCAAGTATTTTGTAAATCTACAATACCCAATGTGATGTATTTTTTTATTACATTTTCCTGGTCATGTCCTAGTTCCACTTCGTTAAAGCTCTCGATAAAATTGCAAGGCTCTAGTAACCACAAAGCCCTTTGTACTACAAGCAGCACATTACACTGACTACTGTTGAACCTTATGTCGTTACCAATAAGGTTTACAACGGTTTAACTTTGTCGACGATAAAATCTACCTCTACTCTAAAGAATTGTCTCGCCACTCGACATTCGCCGACATGGTTCCCTATTTGCGTTACATAGTGCCCGACGTCCTCATGTCAATTAGTCTCATTAGCGACCGCTTCAATATTCATGTTGGCCTGGTAGCGGAATATTTCATCTGGATTATTCTAGTTATTTTTCGGGAATAGAAAAACATACGTTTTAGGGTCCGTAAATATAATAAATAATGTTACCCGTTTAGCATTTACAGGAGTAAATAAATGAAATCAACACCTCAGCATACATAATATAATATTTATACATGAGTAAATTAAAAAAAGTACATAGTTATCTCTCTTAAATGTCTCATTCTTAATGGATCGCAGTGTTGTCAAAATTACCCACATAATCCATGAATAATTTTCGTTACACAATGTTATCAATCGAAAGGGAAAGTGGTTTCTTAAAGAATCGCAATGAAATATTTCTCATGCATATTCTCAATTGTTGATAAACTTAAAATTTGTTAGATAGTGGACCTCCGAACGGAACTGTACTGACAGCAATACGATTAACTGATCATCAGTCTTATCTGTTTGCAATAAGGTTTACTATCATCTGCTTTACGATATAGGATTTTATTATAGTGAACTGACCAGCCGTAATTTGTATAGAGCGTCTGTAAGGGTAGGATACTATTGATACTCTCCACAACGCCATTTATAAGCTAACCAATGACGAGACGCTGAATAATGACGATCAGATACATATATCTTTATTTCTCTTTCCTGCTAGGAGCATGCAAGAGTGAAAGAGAAGTTTTACGACCCATCTCGTCACATTTGGACATTTATATTGCATGTTCTCACCTTTTTTCAAAGTTGGTTACTTGGTTGTGAAGTGTCACTAAAGGAGACCAAGACTAAGTACCAATTTGTCGTAAAAGTATAGGTCCTCGTTATATGTTTGTTATAAGAAGTTATAACTATATATTTGGCGTTAGTAGGTAATTTACCTACCAATATTGTTTGACTACCCTTACATACGAGTAAATACGATAAAGTCAAAAACTCTAGTAAGGCAAATCGAACGGACAAGCGTCATTTGTTATTTAGACAATAAGCGCGTATAACTATTTTAAATGTACGAAATATGTATTCTGATGTACGAAATGCGCTTTCTTAACAAAGTTGATTAAAAAACAAATGCCGCTATCCCACGCTTTTCGCCTGTAAGAACCTCAGGTAACGCCGAAGTAAACTTGACGTAGCACAGGTCCTCGTATATTTCCTCGACGCGGTCTTCGCACGACGCGCTGGGTATCGTGAATTGCACCCAGGGGACTTCGGGCGTCGTCGAGTGGGGGCACTCGAGCCTCCTCGGCGTTTCGAGCGAGACGGCGCTACTAGACGGGTCGTTGTGTTGGTAAAGTCTTTTAAAATACCTTTCTTATGCTTCGTCCTATTTTAGACTTCGTATTTCAACGTTATTAAGATCATACTTTCAATAGATTTTTGACGGAGGCATACGAAAGGTTAGAACTCGACTCAGTTCTTAAGACTACATACATGGTGTAAAAAAAATAGTGGTGATCACTTTAAGGGCATAATGGGTATCGTATTGCGACTCAGAAAAAGTAGAAGAAACATTTTTTTGATGCGAAAATAGTAGTTTTCGATACAAGTGCGAGAAGCATGTCATTTCGCACGAGTACCGAGGTTACTTGACCCGAGCCGAGAGGCGAGGGTCAAGACTCGGGACGAGTGAAAATGACACTTCCGCACAGGCGCGGATCCAGGATTTCGTTCAGGGGGGGGGGCACTTTCCTATTTCGTTCAGGGGGGGCACTTTCCTTCACAAATAATCTCGCGGTCCCCACCTATGGGCCCCGTAGTATGGGAGGTTTGCGTTTCAGGGGGGGGGCAATTGCCCCTGTTGCCCCCCCCCCCCCTGTATCCGCGCCTGCTTCCGCACGTGTGTCGATCAACGTTTTTTAATACAATTGCGATAAAACTACAATGAAATAAAATTACATTTATATTCTGCCAGTGTACGAAAGACAGCTTCATTCAATCGCGCGTTGTTCAAGTAATACTATTGGGTCTCGCATAATACTCCTTTATGCCCAATCGCGCGTAGTTCAGGTGGGTCATTTATAAGCGGGTCTCGCATAATACTCACTTATTTAAAATTCTGATCTGCAAATCGTGCATAAAATCAAACTTTACGCACAATTTGCAGATCAGATTACTTTTTAGCACTAGTGCATAAAATCAAACTTTACGCACGATTTGCAGTTACATAAAGTAAACTTTTTGAGCAATTGTATTAAAAAAATATTTTTTTATTGCCCGGCCGATCCTCCATTATAACCATTTTTTTTTACATGTTTTTTTTTCTTAGTTGTTCATAATTAGAATACGATACCATTTATGGCCCGGCCCTTAAATGGATCACGATCATTTTTGTTACACCTTGTATGAAGGTTATAGACATTCGAGTAATTTTCAAAGATGTATCCTCTTCACATACAATTATTTGTTTCGACACAAAGTATTTCAAAGTAATTATAATTTACTGTCATACGAAAGGACTATTATAAAATCGATCTTTATATTCTTTATCATAGGCACCTAGCCTTTTCAGTAGTTCAAAGATACACGGACTGACAAAACTGAGTCGAGTTCTTCTTCGGACTCATATAACTCGAGTCCTTACCAAGTCTAAAGTAACAACGTCACGTCCACAAATTGGTTGAGCGACTTAAAAGTAGTCTCTAATACAAGTAACTTATTAATAAGTTATTAATACAGTAAGTACTATACGAGGTCAATTTGTAGTATTTTTTAAACAATTTTCTATCCAATTAACTTTACGTCACTAATTGGCTACTTTCCTAAAAAAATATATTTAGTCCGTCAGTTAGATTATCATCAAAAAATATTTGACAGGTATTTTTTATTTTGTCAATCAAACAAAAATTGGTGAAGATATAGCCCGTTAAAGTTCCGCGTGACGTCACATTTCAGTACAATTTTTAGTATAATGTGACGTCACGCGGAACTTTAACGGGCTATATCTTCACCAATTTTTGTTTGATTGACAAAATAAAAAATACCTGTCCAATATTATCTCATAATCTAACTGACGGACTAAATAGAATGATATTTTTTTTACCCAGGAAAGTAGGTACCCAATTGTATTTGTTTAAACTAGAAACATTACTAAATATCAATACAAAATAAAATTAAAAATACGATAAATCGACCTGTGCTCTGGAGACCACGCATGAATTCCTTGTTCCCTTTATTTTGATCAAGGAAGGAAACTTGCAACAATATTATAACATAATTAAAACTCGGGTTTTAATTATGTTATTTTGATAAAATCACATCGCTAACAGGAAAATTTAATTTTTCCATTAATCATGTAGCGACCAATAGGTTTCACATCATTATGCTAACTTTGAAATGCATACCTATATGCAATTACTTATAGTCATCTATTTATATATAAAGAAACATAGAAATGTTTGGATACACCAATAGGTGAAAAATTGTTATTTATTATACAAGGGGCCTAAGTTGATGTTTAATTTCTTGTGCTTTTATTGACACCCGAGCCAGCGAAAGATTCCAAAATGGCATCTTGAGCGTACGAGTGCCTCAAGGCAAGACAGGTTGAACAAACTTTGCTGCCGACATACAAAATTTTTCAACGCACCACCACAGAAAAAATATAAGCTATAAAATATAAAAAATCGAAGCCAAATGAATGCTTTCAAAATTATATAATTCCAAATCATCCCTTTAAAGTCCATCCTGCCAGAAACGGTGAAAAAACAAGTCAAAACTTGTTGTTGATTCCCCACATGTGGATAAAATGCGTTTTCCCCCACCGCTTTTAAGGGATAATCAGCGCGTTTCCGAGGTGAAAAAGAATTTTCTCTTTCCAGTGCCAGATTCAGTTAGAGAATTCGTCTAATATTTCAAATGATCTTTATTATTTTAAACCTCACAGCAGTTATTTTTATATAATTCTGAAAGTGCAAAGAAAACGGGCCCCCTCTGCCAGACGTTATGAACTTGAAACACACAAATTCCAAAAACTCACAAATTGTGCCATTTGCTTTGCACTAACACACATACTGATTTTTTTTTTAAATTAGTAACATACTGAAAAATAGAGAACTATAAAGAGTACTTACACGGACTGTAGGTCTTTGTATATGTCTTCCTCGGATTGTGTTCTGTGAGCCGAAAAGGGCCTGCAAAGAATAGTCTCAGTTAGATAATCGGAAGGACTGTAAAACTCGCTTAAGACGAATTTGAAGGGACGCAGTAAAAAACGCGTCTTAAGCGGGAAAGCGTATAATGGGGGACTGTGCCGCGGGACCTCCAGTTGCAGGGACTGATATAAAATGGCGTATTTTGCGAGAAATGGTATTAAGCGGGTACTTCATATGTCCCACTGCTGGGCGGTCCTCTGTTTGTACAATAAGGTTGCAAATCGCACATTTTGAGTAACACTTGTTGTTGCTCATGCAGATGAACTTTGCCCAGCAATGGGACACTTTATAGGCTTCAATAATAAATACTTGATGCTTTTAGCAAGAGCCTTGGGACATTAGCTGAGCTTCATCGGCGTGCACAGGACTCGCAAAGTTTGAGAGCTCGAACAGTATTGACGGATCGAAGGAGACACTTGAATCAAAGAGTTTACTTACTGGATGCCTTTAGCAAGAGCCTTGGGACGATGACTGAGCTTCGCCAAAGTGCATAAAAGCCGGTGGAAGTTTAAGAGCTCGAACAGCATTGAGGGATTGAACCAGACACTTGAATCAACAATAAATACTTGAGTTACTTGATGCTGTTAGCAAGAGCCTTGGGGCATAGACTGAGCTTCGCCAAGGTGCATAAAACCCGGAGGAAGCTTGAGAGCTTGAACAGCATGGAGAGATCGAAGGAGACACTTGAATCAAAGAGTTGACTTACTTGATGCCTTTAGAAAGAGCTTCGCCAAGGTGCATAAAACCCGGTGGAAGCTTGAGAGCTTTTACAGCATGGAGAGATCGAAGGAGACACTTGAATCAAAGAGTTGACTTACTTGATGCCTTTAGCAAGAGCCTTGGGACATTGACTGAGCTTCGCCAAGGTGCATAAAACCCGGTGGAAGCTTGAGAGCTTTTACAGCATGGAAAGATCGAAGGAGACACTTGAATCAAAGAGTTGACTTACTTGATGCCTTTAGCAAGAGCCTTGGGACATTGACTGAGCTTCGCCAAGGTGCATAAAACCCGGTGGAAGCTTGAGAGCTTCAACAGCATGGAGAGATCGAAGGAGACACTTGAATCAAAGAGTTGACTTACTTGATGCCTTTAGCAAGAGCTTCGCCAAGGTGCATAAAACCCGGTGGAAGCTTGAGAGCTTTTACAGCATGGAGAAATCGAAGGAGACACTTGAATCAAAGAGTTGACTTACTTGATGCCTTTAGCAAGAGCCTTGGGACATTGACTGAGCTTCGCCAAGGTGCATAAAACCCGGCGGAAGCTTGAGAGCTTTTACAGCATGGAAAGATCGAAGGAGACACTTGAATCAAAGAGTCGACTTACTTGATGCCTTTAGCAAGAGCCTTGGGACATTGACTGAGCTTCGCCAAGGTGCATAAAACCCGGTGGAAGTTTGAGAGCTTGAACAGCATGGAGAGATCGAAGGAGACACTTGAATCAAAGAGTTGACTTACTTGATGCCTTTAGCAAGAGCTTCGCCAAGGTGCATACAACCCGGTGGAAGCTTGAGAGCTTTTACAGCATGGAGAGATCGAAGGAGACACTTGAATCAAAGAGTTGACTTACTTGATGCCTTTAGCAAGAGCCTTGGGACATTGACTGAGCTTCGCCAAGGTGCATAAAACCCGGTGGAAGTTTGAGAGCTTGAACAGCATGGAGATATCGAAGGAGACACTTGAATCAAAGAGTTGACTTACTTGATGCCTTTAGCAAGAGCCTTAGGACATTGACTAAGCTTCGCCAAGGTGCATAAAACCCGGTGGAAGTTTGAGAGGTCGAACAGCATGGAGGGGTCGAAGAGGTCGGTCTCACGCAGCTCGAAGACCTCGTCGCACATTTTGAGGAACACCTTGATGTTTCTCATGCAGAGGAACTGTGGACAAAATGATTTGTTCTGAATATGAATCTTATATGAATGAATCTTATAACAACTTGCTATAACAACTTAGATTTATTCTCGAACTTTTTTAGCTGTGACTGTGATAATGTTTTGCATTGTGTTCATTTACAAAATTATTATGATGCTATTGATGATTACTACAGGCATATTATTGATGTACTCCAAAATGCAGCTATTGTGAGTTCTGGTACTTGTGAGCAGAGTCGCCATAGGAAGGTGCCCGGTTGGAACTACCACGTCAGAGACAGCCACGAGAGAGCTAGGATATACTTCCAGTGCTGGACGGTTGCTGGAAGGCCCTCCAGCGGAACTGAGTATAACAATATGCGTGAAAGTCGTACAATATTTAAAAACAAACTTAAATGGTGTCAAAAAAATGAAGAGGGTATTAAATTGGATATTTTAGCCTTACACAGAAAAAATAAAAATTTCATCAAGTTCTGACACGCAACTAAGAAACTAAATTACAAGCAAAGTTTACCTGTATCCGTGGAGGGCTGCCAGGAACCGTCCAGTATCGCCGAACTATTTGCGCAGAAGTTTAAGGTGAGCCCCCTGGTCACGGAGCGTGTGCTCGACACAGACGCTAGTCACAATGATGACGCCATAGAATTTACACGTGAGGAAATCTCGAAAGTCACACTGAGTATGAAACGTGGTAAATCACCGGGACACGATGGGCTCAGTGTCGAGCACATACTCTGGGCCAGTGACAAGATTTTTATGCATTTATGCCGTCTATTTAATCTATGTATTAAATATAGTTATTTACCTGAGGCATTGATGCGCACTACTGTAGTACCAATCGTCAAGAACAAAACGGGCGACATTAGCTCTGCGTCTAATTACCGGCCTCCAATCGTCAAGAACAAAACGGGCGACATTAGCTCTGCGTCTAATTACCGGCCTATCTCGTTAGGGACTATATTAGGTAAGATATTGGAGCGTCTCCTTCATCCTGAGCTGCTTAAGAACATTAAAATTGATGATGCGCAGTTTGGTTTCCGTCCCGGCCTCTCAACGGATGCCGCTATATTCAGTCTCAAAAGCACCGTTAGCCACTACACGACGCGTAAAACATCGATCTATGCGTGTTTTTTAGATCTTAGCCGCGCATTTGACCTGGTCAATTATGACATCCTGTGGGCAAAGCTACGTGCGTCTCGGGTGCCTAATAGAGTGGTTAATCTGCTGAGATTCTGGTACGGAAATCAAACAAATGTTGTGAAATGGGGCGACGCAACCTCTAGCAAGTATAGGCTAGAGTGTGGGGTCCGCCAAGGGGGGGTTACCTCTCCGGACCTGTTTAACCTGTACGTGAATGGCCTGATCGAGGAGCTGAGGAGCACCAATATCGGCTGTCATGTGGGAAATGTTTGTGTTAATCACGAGGAGGCTTCTTTCGGTTTGTGAGCATTATGGTAATGCACATGGACTGAAATATAATGTTTCCAAGACTGAGATGATGGTATTCGCGTCGGGTGCAGGGCCGAACAACATACCCGGGGTGTACTTAAACGGGTCGAAAATTAATGTTGTTAAGCAGTTTAAGTATTTAGGACACTGGTTGACGGAACGGCTGCAGGGCAACGAGGACATTGAGCGCGAGAGGAGGGCCCTCGCCGTCAGAGGCAACATGCTCGCGCGACGGTTTGCCACTTGCAGCAAGGACGTAAAAACCACACTCTTCAAGGCGTACTGCCTAGGCATATACACCTCTCTGTTGTAGATAACGTTCACGCAGAAGGCAATGAGCAGAATAAGAGTTCAGTACAATGACGCGTTCCGGGCTCTTATGCAGCTCCTGAGGTGCTGCAGCGCGTCGGGCATGTTCGCTGATGCGGGGGTCCCAGACTTTTACGCGGTAATCAGGTCCCAGGTTGCCTCGTTTTGGAGGAGACTGCGCTGTTCTGGCAACGCAATACTGGTGGCTGTTTCTGGAGTCCAGTGTATAAGCGCTGGATTTCTGTTCATATGGACCAGAATAAAAAATGAGTGGGCACTGAATGTGCATTAAATATGTATAGTTTTATTTTTATTTTAACTTTAAGATGAGTGGCACCCTTTTACAGTGTCAATTTAATTTAGTTTAAGTTATTCTTGTATGCACTATGGGTACTAACTGCCTCAAATAAAAACTTTTTATTTATTTATTATTTATTTTATATTTATCAGTTGGAGAATGTAAATTTTTATCAAACAAGGATTACAAGGATCCAAGGACCATAAAATATCTGCGCCGCAACGTCTATATTAAATCGTCTACTATGCCTCTGTTTTTGCAGACACAGCGCCACCAACGCAAAAAGAGAGGTGTGTTATAAGTAGCATACGTACAGGTGGTGGCATTATTGAGCAGAGAAGCCAATAGAGCCGCCTATAATACATATTATATTATTATCACTAATGATTACATTTTTTGATTTGTCTAGAACATACATTTCTTATTTTAAGTAGTACCAATATTTTTGGATGGCATTATTTTTCATATAATTACTCTATTTCAGGAAACGGGGCGGGGGGGGAATTGGGACTACTTGAATAAGAAATGTATGTTCTAGACCAAAAAATAATTTAATTATTAGTGATTCAATCATAAAATGTATTCTAGGCGACTCCATTGCCCTCTCTGCTCAATAATTGACCGCTATATGTGTTTATCTATGTAACTGTCTGTAACACCTAGCGCGCTAAAACGGTGGAACCGATTTGAATGCGCGTTCCTTTATTCGAAAGCAGGTTTTCTTGCGAGTGATCTAAGACATGTTTTATCAAAATCGGTTCAGCCGTTTCGGGCGTTTTCCTTAATTTTAAACTATAATAGTTATTCATTATGATAGGAAGTTAAGTTATTTTTGGAAGATATCGCATAGCTAGTGCGACTGCCTGCATTAAAGGAATGCAATTGTCATTATGCCAAGGTTCTATAGTGGTTATTAATCAAATTGGTCGACCGTGCCTACCTGCATCTCATCTCAGATACATTCGATTACTTTTTAAGCCTCATGTAGAACAGGCATTGATTGTATGAATGAATCATATACTAAATATCTCTATACTCCGCTTAGCGCGTTATTTCTTTGAAACCAAAGATGCCAAAACCGAGGGGTGCGGGAGGGGAACCGAGCGATTGCCGCGCTGTCATTGATGAAATCAGTGACACCTGAACGTCAAAATAAAATAAATGCACAGCTGGTCGCTAGTGATGTGACGCGATCGATAAATTCTCAATTTATATCGATGATATGTCAAGTATTTATGTTTGGACTACTGATATGTAATAAAGAACGGGACACACAATCAGCTTAAAAAACGGCCCCACGAATGTATTTTAAGAACGACTCGTTTCTGGGTCAGTTTTATTAGGCTTTAGTAATTGAGAAAACAGACGGGTTACAAATTTTCACGAGCCATGCCATATTTTCGGTGAAACTTCTTTGAGACTGTACCTCTACTATATTCTAACCCAATGGCTTGCAAAAAAAATGTGAAAATCATCACTCCGTCAGCACATTGAAGTAATTTGGGCCGTATTTTTAATAATTTTGCTCCATATTATATAACTGGAACATTATTTGATAATGTTAGAGATAACATGTCAGATAATAACTGAATAAAAACGTGTCACATCACTAATTCATTCTATGCAGTGGCAGGCAATGCTAGACAGGGAACGCGCGATTGTTCCGTGGTGCATAAGAGAGAGACAAACATTAATGGCTGTCATGGTAACACACTATGTTGACTGTCACATCCAATAATTACAATTATATTTAGAGTCTGTCCGGAAAGACAAGTGTCGTAGAATGTATGAGCTTCCTTATAAACTACGACACTTCTCTTTCCGGACAAATTTTAATAGGTAATTAAGATAAAAAACGGTTTACCAGTGAAATTAAATGCCAAAATTTTGCAGACCAGATGTTTTAGTGTTTCTGCGTCACAATTAAATGCAACAATAATGCGTTTTAATGCCGCAAGCAAGCGATGTTACATACAGGACTGAAAGGAAAGACAACTTTCTCTCTCGCACCGTCGAGTGAAGCGACTGTATGCGTGGCAGCGGGGTTCGCCCGGCTATGCGGCGTCTTGGGTTATTAGTCTATGGAATGAATGAATGAATGAAAGTATGTACTGACACCGAGTTATGTACTGACATAACTCGGTGTTTGAGCATGTTTCCTTGACAGATTCAGATCTTAGGTACGAAGTATACAGTGTTCAAATCAAACGGATATTGATATCTGTAGGAGATAGCTTTGCATTGCCATTGTTAAATGCAGATTATCGATGAATGCTCATGCTAATTGTACTTTTTTACGCCGAGGTATGTACAGTCAGCATCAAAAATATGTAAACATTTCGGCACTTATGCCCACAGACATAAGTGCCGAAATGGCTCAAATTCGTATACATATTATTGATGCTGACCGTACAGTCAGCAGCAAAAGTAGCTGAGCAGCTCAGGTGTGGCGTCCATTAATAGCGTCATAGGAGGGAGGGGGTCGAGAAAAAAATCACCGATGATCACCACAGGGGGGGGGGGGGGGGGGGTATATCACGGGAGTAGACGTGCGCGCCGCCGCCGAGGATCGCCTTGACCGCGCGCACGGACGCACCTACGCAACGCAGATGTTCGCCCAGCATTTTTCTTACGAAAAATGCCGACGACATCGCCCGACACAACTTGTGTCGGCGGGGAAAGCCGAGAAGACGTGGAGCGCCGCCGGCGCTTCACCGAACGACTGAATGCCGATCTACGTTCCTTCAACGTGGATACTAGCGTCGCGCCGACTGGTCTACAACTGCAACAAATTCTCGCAGCCATCAGGGAAACCCCTTCGTTCCTTGGGACCTAGTGGGTATTCCTAAAAATGGGTTTTGCCAAGTACCCACACAAGACTCGCTTCCGACCGCCTGCCCCCCCGCCCCCGCGGGGTCGGCGGGTAGTCGGTTAAGTGAGTTCTTGCCGCCACCTGCAACGACAACACACACACCGGACGAACAAGAAGATGACGAAGCAGCCAAGCCGACCGAAACGGTCCCGGGACGGACTCTCCCGCCCCTTCCTGCCGCTGACCCATCCCTGCTGCCCCCACGCGCACACCAAGATCGTGATCGTATCTTGGTGGACCCGTGTTGCCACCCCTGGTGACACGGACCGAGGTCGGCCGCGGTGAGGACGCGGAGCCCGCCCCGGCTGAAGCCGGACGCCGCCCGCTGCAGCAGCAGCCCCAGGCTCCCCTGCAGCCCGCCGCCGCCCCCACGAAGAAGACGACAACAACGGCCACCGGCGCCCCGGACACAGCCCGAGCGCCAAGAAGTAGAAGCCGTTCGCGCCGGCTCCCTAGGGAGCCAGCGCGGAAAAAGAAATCCCGGAGGGGCGCCGTGCCGCTCCACGCGCGCCCCCCGGACAGCCACCGCCCCAAACCCGAAGCCGGACGACGCCCGCCGCAGAAGAAGCCCCCGGCACCTCTGCGGCCCACCACCCCCGAGCGAAGAAGAAGAGGATGGAGAAGCCGCCCGCGCCCGCCCCCAAGGGTCTCAGCGCGGACTAAGAAAGCCCGGAGGAGCACCGTGCCGCTCCACGCACGCCCGCCGGACAGCCGACGCCCTCGCCTGCACCCGCTGGGTGCAACAGAGACCAAGGAAGCCCTCCCTGCCACCACCAGGGAGCCACAACATCGGTGGAGCGACGCACCGCTCCACGCGCGCCCGCCGGACAGCCGCCACCTACGCCTGACTCTGAGGAGGAGGGCGTAAAACCAAGATGCACCTAGACCTACCAAGCCGAAGAACGGACGTAACGAACGTTTTTTGAAGCAGAGAAGCCGCGCCTTTTTAAAGGCACGAAAAGCCCCCGCCCGTTGTCACGGGCGGGCGTATAGATACCGCCACAAATCAACCATTGTTGATGGAAAGGCCACTCATGCCCCAGAAGGGGGTTATGAAAGATATGACACGATGCGCCGCCGCCGCCGACTAATGTCCTCGGCGCGCCGACGCACTAGCAACTGAGCCACAAGCACGACTAACACTATTCATTAAGGTGCTCTTACATGGGCGATAAAAATTGCCCAATTGTCAGAAATTCGGAGCAATTTTGACGTCACGGCCATTTCAAGCAATTTGAATATTGCTCTGTATTCGCCATATTGCGCCATTCTGGCTCCATTCAAACTGTCCCATATGTAGCAACTCGGAAAAGTAGACAATACGTTCTTACACGAGAACTTCAGTGGAGTAACAACTCACTGCAATCGCGCCGTTTCCCCTCCCCTTGCGCCCGGACCGCACTGACTCTGAACTGGACGATGTAATTCCAGCTGCGACAGTTTGCAGTGCATTTATAATAATGACTGTTTAGTTGTAAATCAGCTTGCAAGTTTTTGTAATATACGGGTTTGTAGTTAAGAAAAATTGGTTACAAATCAATTCAGAATATTTTTATTTCAGATAAATATCCATATCGTTAGAGTAAAAATAACATAAAATAAATTAAAAATAAAACTTCAATAAATCTTGAAGCAAATCAAATTATTTTATTCAATATTTTTTTGATTTGCAATTTTTAAGTAGTTACACTACTATATATAAACTGAAAATAGATGTCATATACTTCAGAAAAAGTGACCAAACCCTCCGGTGTCCGAGGCCAGATTTGAACTGGCGTCTTCAGCTTAAAGCTTCAGCCGCGAAAGCTGAAGACGCCAGTTCAAATCTGGCCTCGGACACCGGAGGGTTTGGTCACTTTTTCTGAAGTATATGACATCTATTTTCAGTAAAACTTCAATGTTAGTAGAAAAATTAAACTTCTTATTTATCTACCTAAGCATTAACGAGAAAGCAAAGCTTCTGGTTCAGAAGGTGTGACACAGATCACTACTATTTAATATACCTTAGTAATGTCCTGATCTGTGCCACCCAGTGACAAAGAGTCAGAACAGCATTTTGAAGGCGTTAGCGGATACCTATCCGGTAGGTACCTGCCTACAGCTGTCCACGCTGTCCTATCACCTATCCGCTAACACCTTCAAAATGCTGTTCCGACTCTTCCTGCATGACCCGTTCCACCATTTCCACCAACAACGCAATGTTTTTTCTTATGATTGCGTGGAACCCGTCTGTCCGTAGCGTGGTGTGTTATATTATATATCGGCTTGCAAGTTTTTGACAATAGCTATACGATTTTGTGGCTGACTGTAATTTTCTTTAGACAATCATCCTGTCGCCGGGTAATAATTGCACGAAAACTCGCCCGCGTAAGAGCACCTTTATACTCTATGGCCACGGCCACCCCATAAATCGCCTGGCCAGTGTTGTTCCTGTGGCATTTTGGGGTTGCCGTGTTTCATGTTGTAATTTGGCGTATCTCTATGGAAAATCTTAAGATTAAAGCCATATCCAAAAAACGGACGGAAGTTTGCCCAAAAAGTGTATGGAGGTACGGCAATGGGACCGCTGCCGTATGCCGTAATTTTGGCATACATTTTTTTATTTCTCTACTCTGTTTGTTAGGTTAGGTACCAATGCAAAAATGGTAAAGTCAACATTAAACAACATAAATACACAACAAGTATAAAGTATGTACACAAACAGCGAGTGTGCGAGCATAATGCTTGTGGAAAACCAGAAAATAGTTAACTTTTGCTTTAATAAAACTTCACGCCGGCGCGGCGCCGCCACGCCGACCGTCAGAGGTCAGCGCGCCGCCGCAACCAAATTTTGACGCGACACGTCTACACGGGAGACACATATCATATGTGTAATTTTTTGTTCCTCCGTGCTATTTTTATTTCTCCGCTATTATTTTTAAATTATCAATTTTATATGAACCAAACTGTCACAAACAGAGTTTTTTAAATCTCGCGCACAGAAATTCGCCTCACTTTGGCACCCCTGCTTTCACAGATTCGTCAAGAGAAAATTAAGTATTTATTTTAGACCGACTCATAAAATTTCAGGTTCTCTATTCGGTTGTATATTTTTTTTAAATGTTCGTTACCTCAGAACTCCATCATTTATCGACCGATTTAGATTTTTTGTTATTGAAAGTATATGTAATACCTGATGTACACAGATTGGTCAAATTTTTGTCAAAATCCAATTATAATGATGAATCAAGGGAACTCCTTAAACCTTATAGGCAGACGTATAAAGAAACACATTTTTTTTTTGTCTAAAAACCAAACATTTGAATTTAAATCCATTTAGTGAAATAGAAACTGCTCGTGAAGACCAGAAGGGAATGGAACTCCTATACGACAAGTTTTACGTTTTACGTCTTGTAACTTATTGGTATGTATGACATGCACTATGGTTGTAAATAATTTTAGGGGCAATTGAAACTGTTATTCAGTGAAATTGTTTTTTTCTATTAAAGATTATTTTAATTAAAATAGTGAGATGTGTACACATTTAGTTTATTTTTTTTAGCCTTCACGTGTACGTAGGTTCATGTGTTAGAAAACTGTACTTTATAGTTAGCAAAAAAATTACACGTCATATTGGATAGGTGGCGGGGGGTCCTCAAAAAAGATCACCATAGGGGAGGGGGGTCTTAAACAAGCTATAAATGTATGACGCGATTAATGGACGCTCCCTATTCTCTTAACAATAAAGTCGTGTCGTGTAAAGCTCATTTTGAACACCTGAGCTGCTTAGCTACTTTTGCTGTTGACTGTATAGTGTTTATATTTAAAAAATCTGTCCATAAATAAGGCATTATTCTACTCGTAAACTTCTATTTCTCAAACATGCGCGGAAATGTAGTCGTTACGTTCGTGAAAATAGACTCGGAAGCATCATGTTTCGGGTGCCTTAGTGACACTTGATATGAAAAGGGTTTACATATGCAGGTCTAGGCCTGCAAAGTAGCCGGCGCCCGCAACGCGCTCGCCTACGCGGGCGGGCCGGGCACCGCCGCGACACGGTACCTGCATTACCTACGGAGTGATCCCAAGTATGATAAACTTTTAGGCTTGAAGTATTGGGTTTTAGATCTTATTTCCACATATTTTTTTGAGAAAAGTACTATACTAGCCTTAGCGTAAAAATGGATTCACGGCCTCGTATCGCTCTATCCCTATTTTCTCAGCCTCTACTGTAATGTACTATTATTATTTTCATTTCAGACACGATAACCATTTTGCGACAAGAAAAAAAATCTAAATCAACTGTTCGTAAAGGCTGCCGCCATCTTTGACGGCCAAAGTTACTATGCAGGCTTACTAGGCCTAGGGCCCAGGTCTGGAAAGATATATGAAATCCCATTTCAGTCCCCTCGTTTTGTGCGCTCGTTTCAGAATACTTCTGAGCCTATAAGGAACTTAATGACAATATTTCATACCATGTTTCAGAAAATTACTTATTTATTATGTTGTACAGTTTATGCGGAAAGAGAAGTCTCGTGGTTTATATGGGAACTCATATATTCTACGGGACTTCTCTTTCCGCACAGACTTTATAAGTTTAGGTATTATTTATTCCGGTGTCGTGCAAGACGGATAAAGAAGTCTTTTGTGAATGATTCTCAGAACAGATACGTTATCTTTGGGAAGTAGGCAGCCATTACCATAACAGTCGTGATGGCAGATACTGAGCGATTTAATCTCGAGTAGTGCTGGAGTAAACAAAATAATTTAATTTCTTATTTAATAGCAGCAGAAACTGCAAAGAAATCACTATATAACTACTAGTAGTCCGCCTCGAAGTGAGAACTCGCAATTTACTTGCAAACAAGCTGACCAATATAAGAAGGCCCATGTGATGATTTTTTCGCGCCTTCTAACTCCATAACCCGTTGACCAATCCTGCTCATATACGAACTCTCTAAATATATTGATTTCTGCTACAACCCCAACAGATTTCATAAAGATCAGAAAAACGTTACTAAAGTTATCGCGGAACAAACTCTCAAAATCAAAAAGCCATCGAAATGCCGCGAGACGTCGCAGTAGCCAGAAGTTGTTTGTAAGAACTTCACTTCGCTTACGCTTCTCTCGTTCGATTATAAGTTATAAATTTAGGAAAACCACCGGAATCGATTTTGATAAACCGCACGAGTGTGAAAGCCGCCTTATAATACCCCTATTTTACGCCGGGGCGGGAGTTAACAAATAAAGTGTATCATATATTTAGTAGGTATTCATAGTAGTTTTTATTAGTGTTTGGTTAATTTGCTTCTGCAACACCTACTTTTCTGTTAATTCTCTGGAAGAGATCGCTTTTTAGCGATAAGACCGCCAATTATTTTACGTAACTAGTGTATACTTTGTTTCTTTAATTTGAAGTGTGCTTTAAAGAGTATTTATGTTTATGTATTCATGTTATTGCTTTCTCTAAAGTTGGTAAAAGGTATCTATGGTCAAGTATTAAATAATAGTACTTCATACAGAAAGGCCACGCCACGCCCCGCACCGATTGGAATTACCTTACCCCGCGGCGGCCGATTGGTAGGAAACTAGTAGGTCATCAGTCAATTTGAAGGTGTGAAGAACGCACACATTAAAGTCCGTACTGTACAGACGTGCCGTCCACACATAAGCGCTCAAACGAGCGTGTCAGCCCTGTGATAAAAGTAATGATAGGTGCTATTTGCAGAGTCAAAGGCAATAAAACTAGTAGTCCGCCTCGAACTGAGAACTCGCGATTTACTTGCAAACGAGATGGCCAATATAACAAGACCCTTCTGAAGATTTTTTTTCGCCTTCTAACTCCACAACCCCTTGATCGATCCTGCTCATATACGAACTCTCAAATTATATGTATCTCTCCTACAACCCCAACCGTTTTATAAAGATCAGAAAAACGTTACTTAAGTTATCGCGGAACAAACTCTCAAAATCAAAAAGCCATCGAAATGCCGAGACGTCCCAGTAGCCGAAGTTGTTTGTAAGAACTTCACTTCGCTTACGCTCCGCTCGTTCGAATAAAGCATGAACGCTACCTACGACGCGAAGCGACAGCAGACAGTGAGAGCGAGCGAGACGTCCAGCTTCACGAGTTGCGACAAAATCGGCACGTTTGTTTCGGCCCCTCTATAGTCACGATCTCGCAGAGGAAGCAGCGATGGCCATAGGTAACAGCGAGATATCGCGCTCAGACCTCTCGTTCTTACCCGTGGCAACCGTTCGCCGCTCGCTGCCGCCAAGTCGTGGCCAGGCCGTAAAAGTCGCGCCTCCTTGGCTACACCAGGATTTGAAGGCAACCAGAGTTATTATTCTGTTACTCATTAGATATTTTTCTGTAGAGGCTCAGCACATAACAAGTAGTGAACCACAAACATATACTTTACAAATACAAAAAAAGAACCTTTCACCCCAAAAAAAGAGCTCCTATGTCACGTCGCGCGCTCATAGGCGTTTGGAATGAATGAGACACACTATAAAGGTGATCCTTAATGAAAATGTCAAATCCCCGGTACCGCTACAACGTTTAATCCCCTTGCCCCGGTCCGAAACACTCGACAGTCGATATTGTACGAGTAGCAATGCCTTAATTTTTATGATCTTAATACAAACGCTTGATTGAACGGTGCATTTCCGATAGTTCTGAATAAAACTATAAACTCTCTTTACAGTTTAGTAGGTATTAGAAAATTACAGTTTGCTGTATGCATTTATTAAAACAGGTTAAAGCCACCATCGTGGTACAAAAATAATGCTAATTTTTAATTTAGAAGGAGTAAGGTAATGCGCATTTTAGTGCCCTTTTCTATATTTGAATTTTTGATGATGATATTTAAATTTTTATGTAATATTGTGTATGTCATGAATAAAATCTTGGTTCTTGATATTCCATTAGTAAAAGGTTGTTTGAATAACATCGAGACAGCAAAAAATTAACAGTTAATATTTATAGACTAAAATAAGGAAAAAGAAATACCCTTCTATCTAAATATATAAAAGAAGAAACTGACTGACTGACTAACTGACTGACTGACTGACTGACTGACTGACTGACTGACTGACTGACATATCAACGCACAGCCCAAACCGCTGGGTCTACAGATTTGAAATTTGGCACATAGGTTCCTTATAAGATCTAGGGGAGCACTAAGAAAGGATTTTTCAAAATTCACCCCCTAAGGGGGTAAAATGGGGGTCCAAAGTTTGTATGGCGAAACAAGATTTGTTAGACTATTTTATTCGAAACTTCACAGGAGTATTCCTAACGATAAATGAGTAAACAAGTGTTTCAGGTTTTTTGAAATTCAACCCCCAAAAGGGGCAAATGTGGTCACAAAGTCTGAAAATCAACATGGGTAATATCGTATCCTTTTTGAGTTCTTATAGTACGCGGGCGAAGCCGCGGGAAAAGGCTAGTTTAGAAATAAATGATTATTTTAGCCCGTTTTTAGGGTTCCGTAGCCAAATGGCAAAAACCGGAACCCTTATGGATTCGTCATGTCTGTCTGTCTGTCTGTCCGTCCGTATGTCACAGGCATTTTACTCGGAAACTATACGACGTATCTGAATAAAATTTACACATAAGGTGTATTTTGTATGCAGCTACTTAGTTATGTAGTTAAATTTAAAAAAAAAAAATTTTTAGGGCGGCGCTCCATACAGGTAACTAAATTAAAAAAAAAAAATTAACCAAATATCAAATGGGACACATCAATCGATAGGTCTTTCAAAATAACATTGAGGTTTATTTGACTATTTTGTGATTAAGTGAATATTTTCTGAAATAATCGCTTCGAAAGTCAGAAAAGTTGCGTAGCCCCCCCCGTAACTTTTGAACCGTAAGTTCAAAAAATATGAAAAAATTTGAAGAGATGCGCCTTATCATATACTTTCTACGAAAATTGTTTTGAACATTATCGGTTCAGCCATTTTTGAGTTATCTCCAAAAAACTTCTTCCATAGGCATCAGATACGACCTTTTGATATTAGTTTGGTTCTTATTCCATTGAAGGTACGGAACCCTCCTATGCGTGGTCCGACACGCACTTGGCCGGTTTTTATTTTGCTTTAATTAACTGTTGTTTGAATTGTTTGTTCATGACACCGTAAAATTGTAAATACCACCAGATCTATCTAGCGAAATTCTAAACTGTCGTAAGATTGAGAACTGAATAGGGTAAATATACCGGTTATCCGGCCACTACCCCTTTTCAGCCACTTTCCATATTTTTAAGATAATATCGATATAATAAGACCATGAGTGTGTCAAGTCAAGATAATTTTGATACCTCGCTTAAATACTTAGCTACTTATCTTGCTGACTGTACTGTATCCTTAGCTGTGCCCATATCTTGGGACTGATTTAAGCATGTTAAATGTGTGGAATGTTTCTATTCATATTGTGTACTATATGTTCATCAGAGACATTACATTTCAATTTTTATTAATTGGATACAGAAGTCCATAACAATTAAGAAATTGACTATAGATGACTCTGGCAACAGTCAGATCTGAACTGCCAACCTCTGGGTTGCCAGTCCAACATTGACAATTACAGTATTAAGGATACAGGGGGGACACAATTTTTCTGACTTTCGAAGCGATTATTTTAGAAAATATCTACTTAATCACAAAATGGTCAAAGAAACCTCAATGTTATTTTTAAAGACCTATTGATTGACATAATTAAGTAGCGGCATACAAAATACGCCTTATGTGTAAATTTTAATCAGATACATAGTATAGTTTCCGAGTAAAATGGCTGTGACATATGGACGGACAGACAGACAGACAGACAGACATGACGAATCCATAAGGGTTCCGTTTTTTGCCATTTGGCTAGGGAACCCTAAAAATGAGGATCTCTCAAATTGTTTTTATGGCTTGGTGCTGTTTCTGCAACATGCAAAGAGGATGAGGTTCTATATGAAACAAACTACATATAAAAAATATTAGTCGGGCAAAGTTTGAAATCTGATTGCATGGCCAATTAAAAACTTTGATGTCAAACTTAAACAAGGTAAATTTGCCTCCTAAAATATAATTTGCGAGATTATTTATGTTGAGTTCATAGGAATATTATTTTACAATATAAGAATTATACTATGAAGTTTGAATCTAAAATTGGTTGACAAAGAAGTGGCTTGTTTTGCGAAAATGTTGGGATAGGAGGCAATCATTGCTAGATCTTCAATTAAGGCTTTTTTGATGAGTAACTACCATTTTTGCGATATTTGTCAGAAATCGTCAAAAACTATTACAACAACTAATAAATTTAAAAGCTAGCAAGTAAATTAGTTCTATGCAATAAATCTACTTAGTGTATTTTGTCTGTTGTTATCTTTATAAACACTAAGTTGTAGATTTAATACAAAATGAAACAGCTATGATGCTAGTACAAAACAAGTTACTGTAAAGCCAATTTAGTTAATGTGCTCACATAAACAGGCCACCATTTAATGAATTTATGAGAACACACATCTCATACATGCGGCAGATACCGCCACGAATATATTGAGCGGAATATTGTTGCTATCCCCATTCACTGTTGCATACATAATTAATGCATTCATTCATTCATGTTATCACCCCAACGGACAGGAAGTCACCCTGATTTATGTTTAACAGATGATAAGTTATTTACACATACGCTTACGTTACGCGTAGCGTAAAAATCGCAGCATCAATGAGCGCGTGCTTAATTACTAAGGTCAAACGACAAACCTGGGCCATTTGCGGACGCTGGTTCACGTCCTTCATGTCCACGCAACCCGGCTGCAGCACGTTCAGCAGGTTACACAGCAACACCCCGTCCCGCAGCGTGTACGCCAGGTCGTGTATCGTGCTGGATTCCCAATTCGCCTTGTGGTCAGGACGTAGCAAGCCACATCTCGTCAGCCAGGACGCGCACTCGCGCCACAGCTCCTCGCCACCCGCCGCCATAATTCACGCAGTGCACATCAAAAGTCACGGCAGCACTGCTTTTTAATAATCAACAAGCCATCATTCAACGAGGGTTAATTGATAATTGACATACAAATTGATACAACAAACACGGGAGCAACAGCACAAGACAAGACGACAAGAGTTCTTTGACAACTGGCCCGAGGTGTTGCTAGATGCGGAATGATTGTTTTCTGCTTTTTAAAACAAGGAGGCTGTAGCTTTTCTGAACGCTTGGTGCTGCCAGATTTGTACTCAAGTTGCCGGTAGTAAAAGTGAATTATTCACTATTTATACTTAACGCATTACGAAACATGGTTTGTTTTTATAAATACACGACACCACTTTACATATAATGAATACGTTTTAAATAAAACACGGGGGAGTGTTGTCGACGTTGTCGTTAAACAAACGAAACGAAACGCAGCGAGGTCAATCAATGACTCATTTAACTCATTTTCCGCTAAGGCAACATTAGTTGTAGGCGGAGTGACGCGAGTGTGCACGTCGAACGAACGATTTTCATTAAATTTCCCGTTAAAAGTGATTTCACACACGAATATCTACCGAAAATCAACTTTTAGGGTAAGATTTTCTCCACTTTACTATTATTTTCTTCATTCAACTCGCCACCTAGTTTTAAAAGTCTATTTTTCTTATCTGACACACCCATGTATCGTCGAATTCCAATTGCCTTCCAAAATTCATTATGGTGGACAATTCATCGGAAACTATTGAAAACTGTTACTCGTAGCGTGCTTTCGTTCCGCGGAAGTCTATATTTGTCTCCAACGGTAGTTATCCTTATTAGGTTTATTTTGGTGCATTACGTCATGGCCGTATAGGGAAGTAGGTATGCGCTTGCCGGCGACTGGAGCGGCGATTCGAGTCGTTGGTGCGTGACTTTAGAGCGAACGAGCCGCATAGCGCATACTTTCTATCGATAATTGCTATTCCTGCCGTATCTCGGGCACCTGATAGCGCATTAAAGATTAGTTGGAAAGGTAGGTGTTTGTAATGTGCATTGAACAATTTGCAGTTTTAAACTTTATTATCACACACAACGGCCTCAATTAATGTTGGAGCCACACCTTAGTTGATTCGGTACTTGTAAAGTTGTTGCTTATTTGACTAAACTAGATACTACTGTGTACGAGCCTTATAAGTAGTAAAATACATAGCAGAACAGTGAATGATGAATCAGTATATTTTTAAAGTAAGTTCAATGTTGCTGTTTTTTTTCATTGCAAAAAAAGAAGAAGAAAGAGGAAGATTCATTGTTTTTGTATTGAGAACTTTATTCTCAAATCTCAAATTTGGGAAAATACACTTTATACATCTTAAAACTAATATGCACACAAGTTTTCCAAGTATTTGATTTGAAATGGAAATCATTCTTAATATGGTGGAACTCAGTTGTAATTTTCTAACATGTATAACATAACATAAATACTCTTTATTGCACACCTCAAATAATAGACACAAAGTATACACAAGTCACAAACAAAAAAGCAGAGGCAAAACAATTGGTGGTCTTATCGCTAAAGAGCGATCTCTTCCAGACAACCTATCCTTCCAGACAATCTATCCTTGTGTTTATTAAAAATATTGATTATAAAATCAGTATAATGTACTTCATATACAGTATAATCAGTATAATGTATGCGGTCTTATTGTCAATTATTTAATAACTTTTACCTGTAAGGCAGCTTTTACACTGCTGCGGTTTCCGCATGCGGCGCGGTATAGCGCAGTCCCGCTTGCACACCGTCGCCGCATCCGGTTGTGGCGTGTGATAATCGCCTTAAGTAAATAAAGATGTGTTTAATGACTAATATTCAGGCCCAACTATCTGCACAAACATTATAGGTACATAAAGCACACCTATATGACTGCAACATGCCATACATATACAGAGAATGCAGTCATGATATCTGATAATTGTACAAGTGTATTGCATTACAGACTGCATTGTGCAATTCAGTAAAATAGATTAAGATACCTCGGAATAAGGTTCTCAGAAGTCAGAAAAAGGGCAAAGTAGAATAAAAACAATTAAGAACAAACAATAATTTTAAACAAAAAAGGCACAACTTCACTTAGCCAGCACACCACCTTTCCAAAAGCAAATGCTCGAGCGGCTGTAAAAAATACTCAAATCACTATAGGTCTGCCTATAATAGTTGAAGAGTTCCCTCGATTTCTCCAGGATCATCAGATCTTGACCTGGTTACAATAGGACCAACTGTGAAGTATATACATATACTCTTTCAAAAAAAAAAAAGAATTTTCCAAATTGGTCCAGCCGTCTTCGAATAATCGGTGAACATACATAAAAAAAATATATATATAGCAAAAACAAAGATCCCGACGAATTGATAACCTCCTCCTACGAAATCTTGAATTCAGTTGAAAACTATAAAATATAGAAATGGCTTCAGTTTTATAAAATAAAAGCAATAGTAACTGTCTTTCTGTTACTTTTTCAAAGCTGAACTGCTAAACTGATTTTGACTAAAAGACATTAAAGATTACATCTAGAATAGTTTCTCAAAGATTGCTACTTTTAAAAATTTTAAATTTAATGTTTTTCTGCTCAGAATTACGAGTTTTTTTAAATCATAATAGGATAAAAAAATGTCCCAAAGATTTTGTTCTTAATGTGTTAATTGTTTTATTGAAAAACGTTTAGAAAGCTGATTAGCTCTGGATGGAAAAAATGGTATTTTTTTTTAAGGAAAGGAGTGGAAAATGCGAATGGAGCCGCGGCCACGGCTAGTATACAATATATGTAAATATCGGTTTCGGTTTAAAGATCTTTATTTCTTAAGAGGCCTTATTCCCAAAACACGCGAATTTCACGAAATGCTTCATTTTCTTCGAAGCCTATTGATGCATATAATAGTACATTTCTTTATCAAGACGGCCATCGGAGCAAAAATTACATTTTAAAAATAAAAATATGAAAAAAATTGGTTGTCTTTGAAGACCTTTCCGGATTCTCCAGTTAGATGTACCGTTTATTTCCAAACTACGCAAAAAAGGGTAACAATTCTTTTTCAATTTGAATAAAATTCAATTGAGTATATCATGTCTGAGACGGCCATCGAAATAAAAATCGAAGATTCATCTTGGATAATAGACAAAATACCTTCTGATTATATGCCAGTTTTTCGATGACAACACGGTTACATTTATTTTTTTCCACGAAAACCCTATAAATATTTAGCCCTAAAAATATTACCATAACAAAGTTAGACTATATTTCTATCACGATAAAAAAATATCATTACAATAGTGGTCAATTTAAAAATAGTATGAATTTTTAAAAATTACCTATAAATCACACTACCCAGGACACTTTTTGTAAGAATCGTATTTTTGGGTACTTAATAATAATAAACATGGTTCTAAAGTATTTTTTCGTATTATTAATACTTCAAACTATCTTATAAATAGCATTTTATGCGGCTTTTTCCATTAATAGAGTTTTTCGACCTTTTAGGGAATAAGGAACCTTAAAAGAATAACTGGAATTTCATTAACAAGAGAAAAATAATAACAAAACATGCTTAGATTACTATAGTAGTTTATGCAACAGTTGTATAAGAGGGGTCAAAAAAGGTGAGTGGCGTGGGTAACAATTTGAGCCGTAGGCGAAAATTGTTAAGAAAAACGCCACGAACATTTTTTTACCTACTTATACGACGTTGCATACTAGTAGTTTATGTAACTGTTACGTAATAAGGGTCCTTAAAACATGAGTGTGGTTTTATGAAATGAGCCGCAGGCGAATTTCATAATAAGATCACACGAGTGTTTTAAGGCCTAATTACGTACAGTTGCATACACTGCTTTATCTACACTCATATTATATATATTAAATTAATTGTTCGGAAACCATAGAATGACCGCCATTGTACCGTCGTGGCCTACTCGATTGTGCCGGCGCTCGCGCGGGACCAATCGAGTTGGCCATGGCGGTAACATTATGTTATCAAATTCGATGTTCCAAATTTGAAACTCATTGCTTAACAATATTTGAGCATGCATAGTTAAAATTACGTTACTGCCGCAGATAAGAAACTTATCATAGTTAAATCGTTTGTTGTAATGCTTGTCATTGTCTACGGTTTTTGAACGCATTTTAGAGTACTTACAGTATGAGTGTAGATAAAAATATTTTTTCTACGAATACACTTACTTTTACATAAAATGCGAAATTGAAAACTTCATGGATATCGCAATTATTTTGTCAACATAATCAACAATCATTTAAGTTTTACCTTGTAAAACACTATTTTTCAATAATACTAACATTACTAACACAAATACACACCATCGTTATTTGATCAATTATTAAAGAGCTACAGAGATTAGTAAAATTACCTAAATTACTTTCAAAGTTTGCAATTTGCCCCAACAAACGAACGGAGAACGTAAAAACTACGAAGTAGGTCTGTGGTTCTTTTAATTTTTTCTTTTTTAAAGTTTTTTTTTCTAAAAACGCTGCGTTTATTTAGGTTTCTTAGGTTGGCAGTAATTTATTTTATATTAATAGTCGTGTTTGCACGCGATTACGCGATACTATTTTGGCGCTTTTATAGAACAAGTGTTATTTTGGGGAATAGACTAGATAGACTTTTCATCGAGTATATTATCTATGTTCTTATAAAGGTGTTCACGAATGTATAAATGACAGATAAAAGTACAGAAGTAGAAAAAACTATTTATAGTTATTCCTTTTATTTATTGTATTCAGTAATTTTTTTATCGTAATAACTAATGATTTTGTTTTATATTTTTAACAACTAACACTTGAGGGTTGTAATCTAATCACGTGTACTAATTTATTGATTGTCTTCTTAGTGTCAGAGGAATGTTTTTGCCAGGGCTTAAAGCTGTTTTCAGACTTCTATTGTTTCCCCTTAATATTTGTTTTACATCAGCATTGAACATCAAATTAGTTAAAATTCGCCTTAGACTATTACTCTATTAGGTACCAATTAATAACAAAAGATACCCGAATTCCTAAGTGATAATGGCATACCAAGAATACACAAACTTAACATGAACGCCGACAAAGGCGCTCTCATTGATGAAAGCATCCAAATCAATCCCAAAAAGGTAGTATTTTGTATCGCAACAATCGGTCGCTACGTCCTTATGGAAGTGATACAATAGACTCGAAGCTAGTTCTCTCATTTAGACGCACGCAAATGTAACTTTGTACTGCTCTTTATTCCAATTATCAATAGATTAGACATCACAGTGGAAGCAGTCTTTATTTCGAAAGGTTTAAAGACTATTTTTGCTTGTTTGAGCTTTATAAATGTTAGTTTTACTTATTACTTAAATATGGACGTTATCTCGGTTTTTTAAGGTAGATTATTGCTTGAGCGACTGCAGTGTTAAAGTAGTTTTGTGCATGAGTCACAAGGCCATGTGATGTCACCTAGTGATGTCAAGTGCGGTTTGACCTTACGTTAGTTTGTTTTTTAATGGTAATCGCCTAAACGGTTACAGAGATGCTGTGATCATTTTGGCAGTTACGAGTAGCTACATGTGTTTATACAAGTATTTTGTTTTGATTGCTTTTTTTAAATACATATTTAGTTTTGCCAGAGACGAATTAAAAGCGTGATGGGTACCTTTGCGGCGGGGACAACTCGAGGAACGAGGTGTCAAACTACCTATGGTGGGGTGGACCATGTCCATTTAGTTTGTAGACGAAATTTGATTAAAACTCTTACTTGTGACATTTCAGCTGCTTGAACTCTTTATTTATATTACATTCATTTTCATGCTTAGAGAACCAAAAAAAATTAAACATTTTCACATAAAAACACTAAATTGAGATATATTTTATGAGTGAGTAGGTAAAAAATTTAAAAGGTCGTAATTTTTCTCATTCTAAATACTAAAATCACGACGTCCGTTACAGGGTTATTACATGTTATATTATCCGACCAGAATGAATTACGATTTCACGCGGTAGTGGCAGTGGCAACATAGGTCAGAGCGAGATATCACGCTCCGACCTTTCATCTCACCTATATGGCCAGGGCCACCACTCGCCGTTGCCCCCGCCGGGCGTAGTCGTGGCTAGGCTCTATTTAAGTGCTATTTTATGGTCGGTTCGACCAGCGTTGATTGGTCCCGAGGTTGTATATAGTTGCTATGCTATCTAGAATACATATTTCCTGGTCTAAACTATACCAATTAGAGTATTTCGGGCCGCGTTTTATGATTGATACAGTGATGTAATAGTCTGGCTTAGGAATACAGTCCGTGTTGTATTTTTATAGGTTACGGTTATTATAAGGCTTCATACACACACACACACACACACTAAAAATTAAAACACAACAGAAATACATGCCTATTACATACGAGAACACGTACTGTATTGCCATAAACTGCCAGCGTCAGTGCCAGATAGTTTTAGAACTATAGCGTCCACTTTTTAGGGTACCGTAGTCCACTGTCCGTCTGAACGCGGTCTAGCTCAGTGACCGTTAGCACTAGAAAGCTGAAATTTGGTATGGGTTTATCACGCCGACAAAGTGGTAGAATTAAAACCGGAAAAATATTTTTATTAGGGTTCCTCCCGTACACATGAAGTGGGGGGGGGGGGGGGGGGCACAGTATTGTATTATACAGGGTGTCAATAAAACCAACATCAAGACGGCCTGATAGAACAACTGATAGGCTGTCAGATTCAGCAAATTTGGTTCCAATGAAAATGGATTTTTTCCGAGATATTTTTATAAATATACCTTTATCTTTAAGTAGTCATTTTGCCAATATCTCGAAAAAAAATGCCATTTTCATTGGGACCATGGGAATTTGCTGAATTTGACGGCCCGTCAGTTGTTCTATCAGGTCTTTAAGTCTTGATGTTGGTTTCCGTTGGGCCTCCGTAATGTCAGGTAGCGTTGCTATGCCACCCACTCCCCTCGACCGGGACGTAATATCCTGCTATAATAGGTACAGTCGTGGCCAGATAATTAAGGACAAGATTATTTTTGCCATACAACTGCATACAAATATGACATTTTAAATTTGATAAAAACATAAATTTTGCTTATGCTATTTATATTTAAAAAAAATACTGAAGTATCCGTGTTTAAACAAGACTTAATATGGGCCATAAACATCTTCCATAAAATTTGAACTTTAAAAAATACAGACGGTCAAATCAATACTTTTTTGTAATTAGGAACGATTTTCATACATCGTTCCTAATTATAGTATGAACTTATAAAAAGTGTTGATTTTACCGTCTGTATTTTTTAAAGTTCAAATTTTATGGAAGATGTTTATGGCCCATATTAAGTCTTGTTTAAACACGGATACGTCAGTATTTTTTAAAATATAAATAGCATAAGCAAAATTTATATTTTTATCAAATTTAAAATGTCATATTTGTATGCAGTTGTATGGCAAAAATAATCTTGTCCTTAATTATCTGGCCACGATTGTATGTGTCTTGTCATGTGGGCTTGTGCTTACTCGGTCTTTTGAGGGAACGCTTCTAAATCTCGGTCGATCCGTCAAAGAAACTAGTTCGGACTTTTAATTCTTTTCGTTCCAAATTGTCATATCAGTAGGCCTAGCACATGAGTGTGTCGACAGTATCTCGCGGTCGAGATAAACATCTGTCACTGTTTAACTGTATTCATCAGAAAGTGACAGTGGTCTATCTCGACCGCGAGATACTGTCGCTACACTCATCTGCTAGGCCTACTGGACCTCTGGGAACGAGAAAAACGAGTAACTGAGGGCCTATCGCGAAATTGTCCGGTATCTGACTCTCTTTGAAGCAATACTATTTGTCTCGTTCGCATTGCGCGCGTCATTGATTGCTGCTCCGTCTCGTCTCGCTCTCACGTTTGCAAATCGCTACTACTGAACTACCGAAGAGCGATTGAGTGCGTTTATGAAGATACAGTTCATTTCGGTCTGTCAAAGGAATTAGTTCGTTTTAGTTCTTCGTTCTTAACCGGCACAAAGCCTTGGATGGTGGTGTATTGCTTGATAGCCATTTCTTTGCTCTGCAGCTTAGATGACACGCGTTTCGTTTTTTACTTTTACACGAATAGAGCAAGACCGATAGATCTATCCAAATTTAATTTAGGTGATCGCATTATCTTTATAGTCGCATGTGTTAACTTATTTTCCTCGTACTTGCTTTCGTTGCTACTTTAAGAGAAAGAGACTATTCCCTGCAGGAAGAAACCTTAATTATACACATATTCTTCAAGGTAAAGGGGGCTCTAGGAAGAGAGTATTATACAAATTTATAACACTTTATAATAACAACGAAAAAGTGCGTTTTTTTTCATACATTACGGTATTTGATCGCTTCATTGAATTCGTTTTACCTCAGTAGTCGGCAATGTATCAAAAATCGCTTGCAATAATCGATGTGGTTTGTAGTAGGCAGAGCTATCAGTCAATAATCTTGATCAACACGGGTATAAAATTGTCTCCAAGCATATTTAATAACGAAAAGTAATAGAAAGTTTAAAACTGTCGTTATTTTATCGCGTTTTACTTCCGAGCTGTCGCATTGCAGCATTTAAGCACGCTAACATTTCGCACACTTCAAAAAGATCCTAATTGCCACGGAGAAAGATTCAGATTGCTACAAACTTTTTCAAACTAATTGGTGCATCATATCATAGACCATGTTAAGTGTAGCTTTGGAATTGAGCTTTTAGTTTATTCAGCTTTTAATGATGTGCTTCAAAAAGCCGTCGTCTGTCACTGCTTAATAGGGTATCTAATTTGCAGTTTGCTGTATGAAATTCTAATGAACCTGCGAACAACGTCATATGGTAATCGTATATAGTTTAATTAGTTTATAAAAACACAATAATTTTAAATACTTTTTCACTTCTCATGCTCGTAAAGTCAAGTCGTGCGTGGACGACATAAAATAGCATTTTAAGCTCTAGTGCATAAAGTAAACTGTTCTTCTAAGACTAAGAATGAGGCTCAACAGCCAAACAGAGTCAAAATATATTTCACAATTTAATTGAGCAGTAAAATTTCGTAGAATAGTGAAACTTGTTCTTTTATTATATTCTTGCTATAATTATTGAATTCAGTGTTATCTATAATTAAATTAATGAAATCCGGTACGATAGGAGTTGATAATAGTTTAAAAATGATCCGTAATGTTTTCATTACTTGGCAGAAAACAAGTATCTACTTATGTCTAAATTCAAATGTTGAAAATAAATAAAAAAAAACATAAAAAAATTATTGGCGGGAACCATATTTATTTTCATTATAATATTTTGTTACAACTTGAAATAGTTTCCCGATTAACGATAAATAATTTCCTCGCAATTGAAGTGAAAATTAGAGTGTAAAACTCGTCCATAAAACCCATCAATCAATCAATCCTCGCTCGCAAGCCCGCTCGGATGGATAAACGCCTCGCGTAAAATCGTGCGTTTTATGCACTTGTACAATCTACTATTTCATCTTGCCTATTTAAGTGTTTAATGTTTCTGATTAAGAATATCACTTATATCGTTCACATAAAAAAGTGTTTTCTTTTGTTGATTGTATATTTTAGTTTGTCATGAAAAAGCGAGATCTTCTGACACAGTTACACCTTCCTTAGTAGAAGATCTCAACATTTGTAAAATTTACCCATACTGTTAACTAAATACAGATAAATTATATAAATGTATAAAACTAAGTCGTGTCGGTTATCCATTTCTAATTCAAGAACAGCTTATCCAATTTTAATGATGTTTGATTTTTTGGATTTATCTGCATCCCGAATAGCAGAATAACTATTAAAATATTGAGGAAACTTTAAAAAGATGTAGTTGGCGGTTACAAAGTTCTCCGGGTCACCTAGTTTTTAATAAAATGCATATTGATAGGTTAAAGCTGTTAATTACTGTATTTCCGAATTCCGAAAGTCGATTAGTAAATAATGTAATTACCTTACCTTATAATACGAGTACCAGGCAACATTTAATCAGTCAAACTAGTTGGTCGCATTATTGAACTTGTTTAGGTAGTAATTTGTCCTCACTTTTGCTTTGCGTGAATGAGGAAATATTTACGCCCTCAAGGAAAAAAAAGATGTAGTAGCTGATACGAGGGTTGCTACTTATATATCCGGAAACAAAAAAACAAACAAACGTACACGGCTGAAAATGGTTTTATTGTTTTTCAAAGTATTCCCCTTGATGATCTATGCACTTTTGCATTCGCGTGAACCAATTTTTAAAGCACTTCTGCCACTCCGCCTGAGGTACCTCCATAACGTGTTGTTTGAATGCGTCGACAGCATCTTCAGCGGTCGAAAATCGTTGACCGCGTAATTTATTCTTTATATTTGGAAATAAATAAAAATCGTTGGGTGCCAAGTCAGGGCTGTACGGCGGATGACCCGTTAATTCCACATTTTGACCCTCCAAAAATAGAGTTGTTTCGCGTGACGTATGACAGCTGGCATTGTCATGATGAAGAATGATTCTTCGTCGCTGGTTAGTTTTACGAATTTGTTCAAATACTTCCGGTAAGCAAATGGTCGTGTACCACTCTGAATTAACCGTTCTACGGTTTTCTAGTGGCACTGTAGCTACATGGCCATTAATACCGAAGAAGCAGGCCACCATTTGTTTCAATGTACTTTTTGCACGAGTAACTTTCGTAGGGTTCGGCTCATTTTGAAACACCCATACCGTTGATTGTTGCTTCGTTTCGGGATCGTATGCATAGATCCAGGATTCGTCACCTGTATAGATGTTATAAACGGCTTTTGAGTCACCACGGTTATATTTTTTTAACATTTTATTGCACCATTCGACGCGAGCATCTTTTTGCTCTTTTGTTAAGTTGTGGGGTATCCAACGCGAACAAATTTTTTTTACAGCCAAATAATTATGTAATATGCTATTAATGCTGGTCATAGAAATACCCAGAGTCGCCTCTATCTCGCAGTACGTAACATGTCGGTCGTCCATTATAAGTTTTCGCACAGCCTCGATATTTTGTTGTACAACGACCGATTTCGGGCGACCTGCCTTAACTTCGTCCGTAAGCATACTACGTCCACGATTGAACTCACTAAACCAGTGATACACAGTAGTTTTAGATGGGGCTTCATCACCAAAAGTTGAAGTTAGTTGATCTATGCACTGTTGTTGCGTTAAACCACGCCGAAAATCATAATAAATCATAGCACGAATATTTTCACGAGTGAGTTCCATTCTTGCTGCGAGATGACATTTAAAACCCGTCAAAAACAAAACACGAGCATTAATAAGAAAGAAAAAATATACCGGCCAGTACTTAAAAAAGTTCAAATTTTACCATGGAGGTCAAATATGCTATTTAAGAAGATTGTAATCCCGGTTTCCGGATATATAAATAGCAGCCTATGTAAACCCTCATTGCGTGCAAAAGTGAAAAGTATTTTAACTCTCACCAAATCGCGCTAAATTAGTCAGTCATTCGATTCTATTTCCCTGTAGATTCAAATGTCTCTAATGAACCTACTATCTATGATAGCCCTGAAACGTCAAAAATGTGAAAATACGTTAGGCGTCTGCGCCGCGCGTCAAAACGCCCCACACAAAAAGTGTGAGGTTTGTGAGGTCTTTTTTGAAGGATCAAGTTTTCTGATGATTTTTGTAATTTTAGGCACGTAAAAATGCGTTTAGCTATATAGTTGTCAATAGACGTGTGCGCCGCCATAAAAATCCGCGGCGGCGGCGCGCCGGGAATTTTTGGCGGCGTGGCTGCGCCACGCCGGCGTCAAGGTCACTTTTGGCTACACTCGCAAGGCTCACGTTTTGCATTAAAAATATGTTAATTATTAATAACTTTTCAGGAACAAGGAACATAAAACGAAATATAAGGCCGTTTGCTTATAAGGGTGTTGTTTTCTTAAGTCCTGCCTATTTTTCGGAAATCGCTTTTATGTTGATGTTTTAATTGTGATAAATTAAGATCCTTTTAAAGCCAACTCCATCTAAAGCGGTTACCAAGGCCAGCTACCAAGAAATGTCTTGCGGGAGCTCGCCAGACGGTTGCCTCTCAAGATAAAGGAAGTTATAAGGGATCCTTTTGAAGATATAGAGACAACATGGAATGGCTTCAAGGCGGTTGTGTCCGAAACAGCGAAAGAAATCATCCCCACTCCTGGGAGCCAAGCAAGACGGAAACCCTGGATTTCTGATGCTACCTGGGAACTTATTGAGCGACAAAGGACTCTCAAAGAACAAGGCCTTAACACAGATATAGCAAGAAAGGAGTATTCCAGGCTACACACTTGCGTGAAAAGGGCATGAAAAATATTTCAATCCATGCTTTGTGTGACGAAATCGAAAACCATGCTGCAACTGCCCATTCTAAAGACTTGTTCCAGAAAGTCAAACTTCTCACCCGCGACTCCAAACCTAGAAGCTGGCAGATAGCGGATACTGATGGAAACACTTTATCAGACCTGGGAAAAGTGTTGGCTAGATGGAGAGACTATTCGGAACAACTCTATCGAGAAGTTCCGGAACATCTCTTAGTGCAAAATGACACGGTGCATCCACTAGAGCGGGACATATTTATTTCCGAAGTGGAAGACGCTATCAGACGTCTGAAAGTTAATGCCGTCGGTACTGACGGTACGAGTATATGCGCTAGTCTCCTATAGAATCTAGGTGGCGAAAGTACACAGTTCTTACACCAGATTTGCTGCAAAGTGTAGAGAACTGGCCAGTGGCCGAGAGACTGGACTGAATCCATGGTTATATAACTCTCCATGAAAAAAGCTCGACGCTAAAATGTGACAACTATAGAACTTTGTCCATTATATCGCATGCCAGTAAAGTATTTCTTTACATCATGAATTCACGATTGACAAAGTTCTTGGAGCGGCAAATACTTGCAAAGCAGGCTGGCTTTGTGTCTGGGCGAGACACGGGAGCAGATTTCCATCGTGCGCCATATCATCGAGAGATGTCGGGAATGGAAGAAGCCGTTAGTCCTATGAAATTACGCCAAAGCATTCGACTGTGTTAGATGGAAAAACATGCTGTAAGTGCTCCTGGAGATGGGTGTCCCTGCTCATTTAGCTCACCTTATTGAGAACCTGTCCGCCGAAAGTACTGCCAGAGTGCGCATCGAGAACACCTTGTCGGACCAGTTTAAGCTGGAAAGAGGAATAAGACAGGACTGTATATAGTCTCCGAAGCTCTTTAATATCTACGGCGAATACATCTTACGTAAGGTCACCGAGAACTGGGACGGTGGCATATCAATTGGCGGCAAAACGATCAGCAACCTACGCTATGTTGACGACACAACGCTCTCGGCTTCCAATGAGGAGATGTGTCTTTTGTTCTGGCGAATAGAAATGGAGAACATTGAATTAGGACTTCACGTCAACCATGACAAAACCAAGTTAACATCGTACACCGGAAACAGTATTCTCCACGAAGCCTAGTACTGAAAGACCTAGAATGCGTCAGCGCCTTCACCTACCTCGGCTCACTTCTCTCTAGCGATGGTAGGTAACGTGTGAACGTGAAATCATCCGGAGGATTCAAATAGCGAAGGGTGCTATGACTCGGTTAGATAGGATCTGGAGAGATCGCGGCATAAAGAGGCAGACTAAGGTTAGACTTATGCGTTCCCTGGTGTTTCCAATTTTCCTATACGGTTCTGAAACTTGGACTATCAAAGCAGATCTGAAAAGCCGTATCGACGCGTTTGAGATGTGGTGTTGGCGAGGGCTTTTACGGATACCTTGGACTGCGATGCGTACTAATCAGTCCATACTAGAGGAGCTACGCATAAAACGCTGGTTGTCTACGACGTGCCAGGACCACATCCTTCGGACACCTCTCTCGACGCTCCTCGGATAGCCTGGAGAGGATCCTCATGACGGAAAAAGTTGAAGGCCCAATACTAGGAGGCCCTCCCCCTGCAAGATGGTGTGCCCAAATCACTGCACCCATGCAATTAAATCTGCAAGAAGCCATGCGCTTAGCGAGGGATAGAAGCCTATGGAGGAACCTGGTCCAACAGAAGGACATGATTCTCAGCTCTGAGGGAACGACTAGTGAAGATGAAGATCCTTTTTTGACTCGCAGTAGGTCCAAACATACTGTTCAGTATTAAGGATCAATCCTGCCACCAAAAACAGTTCTTTTCTCAGGATAATTTAGTTGGTGGTACAATTTTGATGGCAGAATAATAATAATAATAATAATAAATACTCTTTATTGCACACCTCATACAGTTACAAGCACAAATTTTACAATTAGATAAATTTAGGTAGAGGTAACAACAGGCGGTCTTATCGCTAATGAGCGATTTCTTCCAGACAACCTTTGGGTAGTGGAGACTAGAGAAAAACAATAAGCAGTAGGTGGTGCATAGAAACAGAAGAGACGAAATAGATAACACAGCACATTCATATGAATATACATACTTAAATAAATACAAAATAAACATACATATACGTACATATATACATATATAATACACACAGTAAGAAACAACAGTGTCAACTTAAAAACCTAAGGAAGAGATAAATAGTATTCCTTAAGTTGCGATTTAAAGCTACCAATAGATTGCGCGCGTTTTATGTTGAGAGGGAGAGAATTCCACAAACGAACGGCCTGGAACGTAAATGAGCAATTATAAAATTTGGAAGATGAAGATGGCACTTTTAGGAGCAATTTTTGAGAGGATCTAATAGAATTAAGATAAGAGAAACGCTCTTTGAGGTAGCGGGGAGTTGCAGGGTTAAAAAGTATAGAAAAGAGTAAAGAAAGTATGTGAGAGTTACGGCGGTGACGGATAGGGAGCCATTTGAGTTGAGAACGAAAACTAGAAACATGGTCGAATTTGCGTAATCCGAAAATGAACCGAATGCAGGCATTTTGAATACGCTCAAGCTTATTAAGTTGCTCCTCGGTTAGGTCTAAATAGGAGATATCTGCATAATCAAGAATGGGGAACAGAATTATTATTTTCGTTACCAATCTTATTAATAAGGCCATCGACTTAATATTTGTTAGGTGAGCGGTTAAATCATACTCATTTATTAATCTCCCGAAAGAGAAGGAATTGACCTTGACTTCATCGGTAAATGTCATTGGCAATTTTTTGCCGTATTCTGAAATTTTGGCCAACGGCGTGGATTTTGAAATCCGCGGCGGCGGCGGCGGCGTGGGTCCCACGGCGCGGCTACGCCACGCCGGCGCGGCGCACACGTCTAGTTGTCATACATTTTATTTCGTGTTAGAACATAAGTAATCGAACTGAGGTTTCGAAATTACATTTGAGATATTAAAAAAAGGCCTAAAATGTTACGTTTTTAAACCCCAATATCTTTAAAAAACTGTTAAAAATAATTACGGATTTCCACTTATTTATATTAATTTGGTGTTGTTGAACGTGTTTATTGAACAAATTCAATTAAATATTTCTCACGCATGTTCTCCATTATCTTTAAAAAACTGTTAAAAATAATTACGGATTTCCACCTATTTATATTAATTTGGTGTTGTTGAACGTGTTTATTGAACAAATTCAATTAAATATTTCTCACGCATGTTCTCCATTTCTCTTCAACAATGATATTGTTTTGTGATTGCTAGTTGCTACCAAATGCGAGCCGGTGGCATTGAATAAAGGATAACTGTGAGAACGTATATTTAGCGAACGCATCCAACATGCATTCTTACTCGCACCGCTTACTGTCTCGCTCTTACTAGATCAAGTTAGAAATTAATGGCCGATACATTCTCAGTGTAATTGGGATATAGTGCTTAATTAATTACACAAGGTCTACTTTTCTGTAAAATCTGTAAAAAGAAACCCTTTGGTGAAGCCCATGCAAAAAGCGATATCATATACTAGGCATACTTTGCTGCAGGACAGTGAACACGTACTAGCCCAGTTTTAATGTGCGAGTTGTTGTTGCAGTTGACTTGACGCATCCATTATGGAGCAGATCCCACCGCCCAAGGAGGTGAAGATCCTCGAAACAGCCGAGGATATCCAGGAGCGCCGTGAACAGGTAAACATCACACATATTCCATACACTTGTTAAAGTGCTATTTCTTTTCTTTCTCCGAGCGTTTCTCCCAGCTTTTTTCTCTATTGAGCCTGGGGTGTTAAAGTGCTATTTATTCGGTTCTATTTCTTTTTTACCCCATGAATGGTCGCTTTTAGCTATACCGTAGACGTCCGCGGTACGAATGTAAAGTTTATGGAGTTGTATGAAGACGCTTTTAGTTTATTGTCGACCGTAACGGAATATCGAGACCGTACGTTTTCTCGGTAAATTTAAAAGCGGTATCGGCGGCAAACAATTTCATACATTTAGCATTCCCTGCAAATATAGTGACGGTAAAATTGCCGTTATCGTGGACCTCCACGGCAAAGTATAAAAGCGACCAATAGAATCCTGAGCGGAGCATTGTATCACAGAGGGGGGAGAGTCCACTGTTAAGGCATTAGCTCCGCCTCCATGCGCCAGTGCCACAATACAAAAGGGCCATCGATTAATGTTTTATTTTATTTATTGAACTGTTAAGTTTGAGTAATTATAATTTAGTGTTTGTTTTACATTTACTAATAATATTTTTTAAGCCTTGTTATTATGAACCCTGATGGACGTTTGTCTGAAATAAATTATTTTTATTTTATTTAATAAGGTCTGTCTGGCTGTCTGTATGTTTGCGACGATCAATTTCGCCGGAAGTATTATGTAGTACATACTATTTCAATAAAGAAAGGCGTAGATAAAATCTTTATGACTCCCAGTTATAACTATCATTTTAAAGGGTTAGAATACCTTAAATAGAAACAAAGTTCTCACTAACCAACACCCCCACTTCCGTAGGTACTCAACCGCTATGAAGACTTCAAGCAAGAGGCGCGCGCCAAGCGCGAGAAGCTTGAGGACTCCAGGCGGTTCCAGTACTTCAAGCGTGACGCCGACGAGCTCGAGTCCTGGATCCAGGAGAAGCTGCAGGCGGCCAGCGACGAGAGCTACAAGGATCCCACCAACCTGCAGGTGCGTACGGGTATTTCAAGATCGTTTCGAGAACACTGGGATTGTCTGATTGTTTGATACAATTCTAGTTTTACACTGTTAATTTCTAAATGATTACTGAATATACTGTATTAGGTCTTGCCTCGTTAAGTAATAAATACGTAATTTAAAGACACTAAATTTAACATAAGATCATCTCTCAAGACTCAACATAGCAATGGGGAATCGCCCCCGGACAAAGTGAATCATTATACGAATGTGACGATCTACCAACAACGCAACATATGATCCAGTGTTTACTTCACATGAAGAGAACATATGAATATACTTACAGCTGGTGAACAGATAATAACCTCTTATTTTCCACCAGGCCAAGATCCAGAAGCACCAAGCCTTCGAGGCTGAAGTGGCCGCCCACTCCAACGCGATCGTGGTCCTCGACAACACCGGCAGCGAGATGATCACCAGCAACCACTTCGCCTCGGAGACCATCCGCAGGCGCCTGGACGAGCTGCACCGTCTGTGGGAGCTGCTGCTGTCCCGGCTGGCCGAGAAGGGAATGAAGCTGCAGCAGGCGCTGGTGCTGGTGCAGTTCCTGCGCCACTGCGACGAGGTCATGTTCTGGATCCACGACAAGGTGAGTACTGCCACCTGTACTGTGCACGGATTTAAATTCGGTACCCACATGAGGTGAAATGTAGACAATTTAAAAAAGATTTCAAAGTAAGGGGGTACAAAATTTAAGTGCGTGACTATAACGGCGTTCGAGCTTAGTTGGTAGGGACCCTGCCTTTGAAGCAGAAGGTAATATGTATTTATTTATTTTATATTTATAACAATATAATTTATTTGAAAGTGTTTGTAATACATGTTTTGGGATCTTCTACTCTTAAGAATTATGCTACTAAGTCGTTGCTCTAATCCAGGAAACCTTCGTGAACGCCGAAGAGTTTGGCTCGGACCTGGAGCATGTCGAGGTGCTGCAGCGCAAGTTCGACGAGTTCCAGAAGGACATGGCCGCCCAGGAGTACCGCGTGACCGAGGTCAACCAGCTCGCCGAGCGACTGGTGCTGGAGGGCCACCCCGAGAGGGAGACCATCGTCAAGCGGAAGGATGTGAGTCATACAAACATTAATGCAGGGTAGGACATGGTCTAGGAGTACCGCGTGACCGAGGTCAACCAGCTCGCCGAGCGACTGGTGCTGGAGGGCCACCCCGAGAGGGAGACCATCGTCAAGCGGAAGGATGTGAGTCATACAAACATTAATGCAGGGTAGGACATGGTCTAGGAGTACCGCGTGACCGAGGTCAACCAGCTCGCCGAGCGACTGGTGCTGGAGGGCCACCCCGAGAGGGAGACCATCGTCAAGCGGAAGGATGTGAGTCATACAAACATTAATGCAGGGTAGGACATGGTCTAGGAGTACCGCGTGACCGAGGTCAACCAGCTCGCCGAGCGACTGGTGCTGGAGGGCCACCCCGAGAGGGAGACCATCGTCAAGCGGAAGGATGTGAGTCATACAAACATTAATGCAGGGTAGGACATGGTCTAGGAGTACCGCGTGACCGAGGTCAACCAGCTCGCCGAGCGACTGGTGCTGGAGGGCCACCCCGAGAGGGAGACCATCGTCAAGCGGAAGGATGTGAGTCATACAAACATTAATGCAGGGTAGGACATGGTCTAGGAGTACCGCGTGACCGAGGTCAACCAGCTCGCCGAGCGACTGGTGCTGGAGGGCCACCCCGAGAGGGAGACCATTGTCAAGCGGAAGGATGTGAGTCATACAAACATTAATGCAGGGTAGGACATGGTCTAGGAGTACCGCGTGACCGAGGTCAACCAGCTCGCCGAGCGACTGGTGCTGGAGGGCCACCCCGAGAGGGAGACCATTGTCAAGCGGAAGGATGTGAGTCATACAAACATTAATGCAGGGTTGGCAACGCACCTGTGGCACTTCTGACACAGGCGTCCACAGGATGCGGTAGCTGCTTACCATCTGGCCGTGTGTGCTTGTTTGCCATTGTCGTAGTATTAAAAGAAGTTTCTACTGTATTTGATGTGGCGGGAAGCGATTTTGATCAGATAACAGACAACTGAGTTATAATTATACACTTAGGAATATTCATATTTGGTTAATTTGGTTGATGTCATGTTGTAGAAAGCTCAAAGGAGTATTGTAGATAGAGTTAAATGCTCAGATTTCGACCATTCGGGTAATTGGATTATTTACACAAAAAAATAGATGTTATTGAAAAAAACTAATTTGAAAAGGGAAAAATATTGCCACAGTACAATCTGGATTTCAACCTCTTGTCTGTGGATGATAAGGATACTGCCCACATTTTTCGGTAAATTTTTGTAAATTTTTCTAAAACGTTTTTTTTTTCTCTATTTGGCACGACCGACTAACACAGAGCAAATTACAGGAACTCAACGAAGCCTGGCAGCGCCTCCGGCAAATGGCGCTCATGCGCCAAGAGCGCCTCTTCGGCGCCCACGAGATCCAGCGTTTCAACCGAGACGCCGATGAGACTATCGCCTGGATCTCCGAGAAAGACGTCGTGCTGGGCTCTGACGATTACGGCAGGGATCTGGCCACCGTGCAGACTCTACAGGTATGATATATAGTTTGACACAGAGCAAATTACAGGTACTCAATGAAGCCTGGCAGCGCCTCAGGCAAATGGCGCTCATGCGCCAGGAGCGCCTCTTCGGCGCCCACGAGATCCAGCGTTTCAACCGAGACGCCGATGAGACTATCGCCTAGATCTCCGAGAAAGACGTCGTGCTGGGCTCTGACGATTACGGCAGGGATCTGGCCACCGTGCAGACTCTACAGGTATGATATATAGTTTGACACTGAGCAAATTACAGGAATTCAATAAAACTTGGCAGCGCCTCCGGCAAATGGCGCTCATACACCAGGAGCGCCTCATCAGCACCCACGAGATCCAGCGTTTCAAGCGGATGAGACCATTGCTTGCATCTAAGCACTATGTCTAGTACTGAGCTCTGATGATTACAGATATGATCGTTCTTTTACGTTTTTTTTATAGCTACTTAGGGAAGGTTAAGAAACTCACGTAAAATTACACATTTAATTTCATATTCATATTAGAGTGATTTAGACAATAATCCCGATAAATTTATTCGTTCAGATCTAGAGTTATCTGGGCTCATTTTGCTCAAAATCGTCAGCATTCTCTATACTACCAATTATAAAAAGTGTTCCAAAAATATCAGTTTCATTACGTCACTTTTTAGTATGAACTGTTTTATTTATTCCTATAAGCGTTACTTAGTGGGAACTTAAGTTTTGTTTGAATAGTTGGTACATTTTTTTATTATCTGGATCGAATAAGGTCGTGAGTAGAATGAGTCTAAACAAGATCAGATCTGAAAATAATCAGGGTATCAGGATTGTTTTGAAAAACACTGATTGGCATTTAGATTGCTAATTGATTGAATCACACATTTTATGTCTGGCCCAGTGTTTGCCAAATTGGAACCTAAATATATCTTTGGCCTAAAATTTCATTATTTGATTTCCTCTTTAGCGCAAGCACGAAGGTGTAGAGCGAGACCTAGCTGCCCTAGAAGACAAGGTGTCGACCCTGGACGGCGAAGCCGCTCGTCTGGCTGCCATACACACCGACCACGCGCCCGCCATCCATGCCAAGCGGGACGAGATCACCGCTGCTTGGCAGAAACTTGTCCACAAAGCCAAGGTATGTTCGAACCATGGGATTACTGATAATAGAGATAGAATAATAATAAAAAAAGAATCGCCTTCACTTAGGCTACTTCACCTTTCAAAAATGCCCGAGCTACTGTAAAAAAGTGCTCAAATCACTATAGATTTGCATATAATATTTGAAGGGAACTTTTCTCTAGGAACAAGTCATCGGATCTTGACCATATGACAATGGTACCAACTGTCAAGTATACCCTTTCAAACAAAAAATAATTTTCCAAATCAGTCCAGCCGTCTCCAAATAATCGGTGAATCCCGACGAAGTGTAAACCTCTTAAATGAACCGGATAAATGCTCAAAAATATGCGCATAGGTCGTCGGAATCGAAAAGAAACAAACATCAATTCCATAGAGTCAATGGTCAGACAGTGTATACAGTTTCTAACACCTCAGAAAATGGTTTCATAGTGACGGTAAAAAAAGCATCATTTTAGGTTTTTACGTCACACCTGGCCATAATGTGAGTATTACCGCACGCTACGCGTACGGGCAGTAAAAAATAAAGCCCTCTATCGCATATTTACAACAACACCTGCGATTTCGGGCTTTCTTTCTTTTACAGTCCTTGGTAAGTAATGTACTATTATCCTTATTCGCTTACGACCGCGTTAGGATGATGCTATCATTTGTCACACATGTGACACGCTAACTTACATTTTGTCATTCAAATACCAGGAGCGCAGAAGCGAGCTGGAGTCCTCGCACGCGCTCCACCGGTTCCTGGCCGACTACCGGGACCTGGTGTCGTGGGTGAGCGACATCCGCGCGCTCATCGCCGCCGACGACCTTGCCAAGGACGTGCCCGGCGCCGAGGCACTGCTCGAGCGTCACCAGGAGCACAAGGTAATAATCACAGAAAATAGAATTATTTACACCTAAAAATTTTCAATTATTCATTGAAAAATTTTGGCCTAGTAAATGGTGATATTTTCTAATAATTTTGCTATAAAAATACGTGTCAAGTATGTATGGTCAAATAGGCATGGTAATTTTTGATATATGATATCAATCGATTCGTTTTGTTGTGAGGATCAAATGTCTATATGGAGCCAATTGCGTTAAGGCAACACAAAAGTCAGAAATGAGACTTAAAAGTCGTAGATTTGCATTTGTTTCTTAAAACGCTCCTAACAAAATGACGTGCAAAAGTGACGTCACGATCACATAGTCGCCCTGTTTAAAGTATGGAAAAAATATGAAATTGCTATTTTTACAGTGAAATGTTGCGTTTATGTATATGGTTGCTATACAATTTATTTTACAGTAAAATGTTAAAAATCGAATGGTATCATTGTGTTTTTTAATTTCGCACTTTAAAAAATCTTAAAATTCAGAAATTTTGCTGCTTGGTATATTTGAGCCATTTCAATAGAATTTATATATTTTCACTTTAGTTGGATACATTGATCATTTTGCATCCTATCAACTAAAATTTATGTGTCATCATGCCTATTGGCACGCGTGAATTCATACTGTTGAGAGTGCTTTCTTCTTGTTCTGTAATTCTTTGTAATGACTTTTTATGCCAAAATAAACAGAAATTTATGAAAAAATACATTGGTTGACCTTCCAAAAGATTCCTATAAGTCCGTTTGTTCGATGATATTAATTCTGCATAATATTGTAGGGTGAAATGGACGCGCGCGAGGACGTTATCCGCGCCTGCGCCACCGCCGGGCAGGCGCTCGTCGACAACGGCCACCGGGCCTCCGCCGAGGTGTCCTCGGCCCTGGAGGCCCTGGAGCGCGAGAGCAGCGCCCTGCAGCAGCTGTGGGAGCAGCGTCGCGTGCTGTACCTGCAGTGCATGGACCTGCAGTTGTTCTACCGCGACACGGAGCAGGCGGACGCGTGGATGCACAAACAGGAGGTGAGTGCGTCACGAGGACAGGTACCCAACTATTAGGCCCCAATTTGATTTACATGATGATACGATGATGATACAAGGTGTAAAAAAAAAATCGGTTGTCTGTAAAGTCGGTTTACTGACGATAGTTGAACGTGACAACGTCATAAGAAAATACTGATGGAATGGTTGCATTTTTCAAAAGAAAATTTTAATTTCACTGCACTTCATACTTGACGAAAACATGTAAATGTATTATTGTATAGCAGCTGTCCACGCGGACGCATCGCTCACTCAAGTAGGAGAGAGACAGATGTCGAACGCTGCCGAACGCGAAGGCCGATTGTGCCTCTTTGTCAGTCGTTCCGCGCTCTCGCTTGCACTTCAAACCTTAAATGGAACGCCTCAGAGCGAGGTAACGCCGCATGAGTCATGTTTTTTCGTGCGTGCAGCCGGCTCCATCGAATTATAAGACGTTGTCACGTCAAAAATACTGGTGATCCGTTTATGGCATAATTAGTATCGTATTGCGGGTAAGAAACACTGACCTATAGTATATGGACTAGAAGTACCTACGAAATGAGCGTGCATACCTAAAGTGTTTTGCCAGGTAAAATGGCGTCCTTCCGGTAGTGTTGTTCTGTTCAAAAGCTTAAAAATATCGATGTCAGCTTTTCATAAATCTAACAAGCTTTTACTTAGTTCGCACTTAAATGCTCACACAATCAACCAACGCAGACATTTCGGTTTAAAGATATTTATTTCTTATTTATATAAGATTACAACAAAAAAATTATAACATTATGTGGCTTCTTCCAACACATCTTAGTAAATATTATCATAAATATAGTTCTTAAGCTTAGTTTTGAATATAGTTTTTCCTTGAGTCTTTAACATCTTTCGGTAGATTGTTAAACATTTGTGCACCTTCAGATATGATAGTTTTTTTCCCCATCCAGTTCTATGTCTAAACAATTGAATTTTGTTAGTATTTCTTAAGTTATGTCTAAATTTTCTTTTAGTTAGTATTAGCTGAGAGTGTATATTATTTGTTAATAACTTATTTATAAGCATGCAAGTACAGTATGTGTATAGCTGTTTCAGGTTAAATAGTTTTGTTTTAGCATAGAGTGATTTTGATCTTGTTAAATGTTGTTAAATTTAATTATTTTATACTGTTATTCTGCACTTTTCTCGTCATAGAAAAGTGTTCGGCCATATCTCTGTAGGAACGTAGTCGATGTTTTCCTGCGCGTATAGTGGCATGATACATTAGTACTGTATTGGTACATTGTGCATTAGGAGCGGTAAACAAGAATTCACGAACGAGTGTGAATCGAAGGCCGAATCCTAAGGCAAGGGCTTCATTGACACGAATTTGTAATTCTTGTACCGCCCGTGGCACAAAGTTTAAATAAAACTTCTACATAATTTCATACTTTAATTTGGGCAATAATAATAATCCTTTATTTAACCATCTTATAAAATGTTACATTGCTTCGTCGTAAATATTCTACGATTGTTTCTAAATTATGATAGTAACATTTTTATTCATTTTATTTTATTTAAAATTATTTATATCAGATGGTCTTGCTTTTAAGTATAGGTCTCCCCTACACATTTCCATACTTTGTGATCACGTGCTTTTCTCCCTTTATTGAATAGTTAAACCAATACTTTCAATAAGAGCAGTATTAGTTTAGTGTGCAGCTTTATTCTTCTTTTAAAAGAACGCTTGGCTTCTTCTACTTCTTTTAAACGGTTGTTCGCCGTGTAACCCGAAGACGTTTCCTCGGTGTTGTTTTGCCTCGCTGTAAAGTTGTAACAGACTATAAGATTTAAGGTAACTTTCGATGTCGGCAATCGACATCGGTACAACACTATGCTTCATTACCAAAATAACTGTCAAATGAGTATTATTTAAATCACGTAAATACAATCGCTAACAAACAAATATGTATATTTTTTCATTAAGGACGATAAATTCGTCATAAAACTTACAATAAATATGCAAAATTTACAACTAAATGGCACTATTTTGATGAAATACGGCTACTAACCTGTGATGACACAAATTCAGTTGATTTTTCGATTACTGTGTACTACACTGTTTCATTGAGCACACAGACATGTTACGATTCCATCACTTAATCTCCACACTGCAAAACCAAGTGCTAAAGTTGCTTTTAATAAGGAAAATCGCCATTAAACCAAAACGTTGTTCACCACTTGACAGCTGATGTACTACAAACTTTTGCCAGGTAAAATGGCGACCGGCCTCCGAGCGGCAGCCGGAAACAAACGTGTGATATCAATTTTGACAGTATAGGAATTGAAAACAACGAAATGTGCTGTCATCTCTTTTATCTCACGCTCTCGGCTATCGGAAAGAAAGAAATAGATTATGTTTTTTGATTTATGTGTCGATTTTATATATATTTGTATAACACGAAGTATGTATAGTAGAATAGGGCCTCTCCTTATTTTTTATTTACGCATTGGTAAGAAAGAATAGGAGCAAACATTTTTGGACGCGCGTTAGAGAATAGTCTCTACCTACATATTAATACAAATGGTTCTCATCGTTTATGAAACTTTTTAGGATGTTTTTTTTAAAGGAAAATATGAGTTTGAGCCGATATAAAAAAAACACGTGCTCATAATTTTTTTCGTGTATTAAAACATAGTCATTAACTTAAAATGAAACGCACTATGGGAGTTAGTTTAGTCACTCTTCAATACTTTGAAGGACAATTTCTCACATTAGGTTGAGAAATGAAATGAAATGAAAATATATTAATAACATAAGGTTACACGTCATAGTTGGACATATCAGTATATATAATATTACAATTATTGTAGGTATAAAATATGTACTTGATCATTTAACTATTAATAGGTATCATTATTTGTAACATTGTTGGAAAAATATTCGTCTAAGTCATAAAATTGTGATTTTAATAACCATTTTTTTTTTTTAATTTTTTGAGATTGACTAGCTAAAAAAAGTGTTTCTAAAAACAAGACTACTCTCTAATATACCTGTATCAAAATAAATCAAATGGAGCCGGACAGTTGAGTAACATTCCTTGTCAGTGTTCCAGAAACATAGAAATAGCAAGAACCAGCACAAAACTTGATCACAACGTTGCATATTAGAGCTCAGAAATGCGGCAATCAAAGGGCTAAATCCTAACGGGTTGGCCTTCAAACTCACTACTCCACTCCATCTATGGCAAGCTTATTACCTATTATATTTGTATTGTTTTGCGCAGGCATTCCTGGCCAACGAGGACGTGGGTGACTCCCTGGACTCCGTCGAGGCTCTGCTCAAGAAGCACGAGGACTTCGAGAAGTCGCTCGCCGCTCAGGAGGAGAAGATCAAGGCTCTTGATGAGTTCGCGTCCAAGCTCATTGAGGGGCAGCACTACGCGGCCGACGACGTGGCTCAGAGGAGGGAGATGGTATGTGTTATTAGTACATTACTTACCAAGGACTGTAAAAGAAAGAAAGCCCGAAATCGCAGGTATTTGTAAGCCGAGCCGCAGGCGAGGGTTGTAAATATGCGATAGAGGGCTTTCTTTTTTACTGCCCGTGGTGAGTACTCAATTTTACGTCTCCACCTGGTCATAATGTGAGTTTTATCGCACGCTACGCGTACGGTAAAACTCGCATTATGGCCAGGTGTGACGTAAAATGTAATACAGAATGACCAATTTGAAAGTGTACGTCTTTTTTGCTGCCATTTGGTTTTGGCGTCTTGGGCATTTGCCTAATCATTATTTACTTTAGATCCGGCTTTGTTATGGATAATTTTTTGCTTGAATACCGTATTTAAATGATTAAAATATTCCACGCAATCAAATATAGTGTGAACACTGAGAAAATTGCAGATCATTTTGGATAGAAGTCACCCCAAACTCTTTTCACCTCCGCCAATAACTTCTCAACTTTTAACTTCTGATGTTTTTTTTTCTGTAGGGCTATTAATACTAACAAGCCGATGAATCTTTGGTGAATTAACCAATACAGAAAAAATACTTGATAATTTTATTGTATACTTCTGGTTTGCCCATGCTTTAGTTGAGTTGGAGGAGTGGGAGCGATCTTTGCGATCGCCATTTAGTCATTAGATTGCGTTTTACTTTTAACCATACGATACAAACTCGTTTTGATAATCAAAATGATTTTTATTCCGTTTAGCTGCTGGAGCGCCGCGCAGCCCTGTTTGAGAAGTCGAACCAGCGCCGCGAGCTGCTAGAAGACGCTTACAAGTACCAGCAGTTCGAGAGAGATTGCGATGAGACCAAGGGTAAGGCGTCTGCACTACAGACACGGCAAAAAATTGTACCAAATAGCTTTCAAAAGCCCTAACTCTGTTACTTATCAACCATTTCCCCCCAGGCTGGATTAACGAGAAGCTCAAGTTCGCTACCGACGACTCCTACCTCGACCCCACCAACTTGAACGGGAAAGTCCAGAAACATCAGAACTTCGAACAGGAACTGCAGGCGAACAAGCCGAGGGTTGACGAAATCACCGCCGTGGGCAGAGACCTGCTGGAGCAGGAGCACTTTGCTAAACGTGAGTCTCTTTGACTATCATGATAGCCTGGTACTTTAAGAGTAGCATTGGTAAAAACTCATACCACTAAGACCGTCTTTAATATTTTAGAAACTGTAGGAAAAAGACACCTTCCAAGTTTTCTAAGCCACAATTTAATAAGAATCATCAGGCCTTGCTAGATTTAGGGGTATTTTAGATTAGTCTTGTAAAACAGTTTTTTTTTAACTAAGAGAAGATTCGGAAAAATACTGAGAAAACATTGCTAACTTGGTAAATGTCGTCTTGCATAGACTAATATTTTTTTATCCGCACAGCTCAAATCGAGTCCCGCCTCGGCGAGCTGGCCGGCCTCTGGGAGCGCCTGGCTGCCGCCTCCGAGCTGAAGGGCAACAAGCTGCAGGAGGCCTCGCAGCAGCAGCAATACAACCGCGCCGTCGAAGACATCGAGCTGTGGCTGTCCGAGGTGGAGGGGCAGCTGCTGAGCGAGGACTACGGCAAGGTACGTGAACTGAAGCGAACCCCGCTTCTGGGGGCGCCTGGCAAACGCCTCCGAGCTGAAGGCAGCAAGCTGCAGGAGGCCTCGCAGCAGCAGCAATACAACCGCGCCGTCGAAGACATCGAGCTGTGGCTGTCCGAGGTGGAGGGGCAGCTGCTGAGCGAGGACTACGGCAAGGTACGTGAACTGAAGCGAACCCCGCTTCTGGGGGCGCCTGGCAAACGCCTCCGAGCTGAAGGCAGCAAGCTGCAGGAGGCCTCGCAGCAGCAGCAATACAACCGCGCCGTCGAAGACATCGAGCTGTGGCTGTCCGAGGTGGAGGGGCAGCTGCTGAGTGAGGACTACGGCAAGGTACGTGAACTGAAGCGACCCCCGCTTCTGGGGGCGCCTGGCAAACGCCTCCGAGCTGTGGCTGTCCGAGGTGGAGGGGCAGCTGCTGAGTGAGGACTACGGCAAGGTACGTGAACTGTAGCGACCCCCGCCTCTGGGGGCGCCTGGCAAACGCCTCCGAGCTGAAGGCAGCAAGCTGCAGGAGGCCTCGCAGCAGCAGCAATACAACCGCGCCGTCGAAGACATCGAGCTGTGGCTGTCCGAGGTGGAGGGGCAGCTGCTGAGTGAGGACTACGGCAAGGTACGTGAACTGAAGCGACCCCCGCCTCTGGGGGCGCCTGGCAAACGCCTCCGAGCTGAAGGGCAACAAGCTGCAGGAGGCCTCGCAGCAGCAGCAATACAACCGCGCCGTCGAGGACATCGAGCTGTGGCTGTCCGAGGTGGAGGGGCAGCTGCTGAGCGAGGACTACGGCAAGGTACGTGAACTGTAGCGACCCCCGCCTCTGGGGGCGCCTGGCAAACGCCTCCGAGCTGAAGGCAGCAAGCTGCAAGCTACTGTGTTCACTGGAACAAGTTTTGTGAAGTTATTGTAATGTACTAAGAGCTGGCCACGTCAGATATGACACAATAATGAGAGCAACAAAACCCGTCTGGTTCGATTGCTATACTATCCTTATTACTAGATCTAGGCATCTGGCAGCTTTTAATGGGTGGACGTCAGAGTAACAGACTAGCAAAATTTTTGAATTGGAAAATAATAATACCAAAATAGGTAAAACCTGCCGAAGATATCTCAGATATAAAGGACAGGGCCTATATTTTAAAATGAGAACAAAAAACGTTGCGTATTATTTCGGAAACAGAAACAGTAGGCGATAAACTACGAATTACATTATACGTCGTTTTGCACTACTTTCCCCCATCAAAAAGTTTTGGCAATGATATTATCTAATTATTTATATAATTTCTCATAATACTGCATCAACAGGATTTGTTTCCTTCAAGTTATTTGTATTCTTTGACCTCCACCACTTTACAGCTGCCAGATGTCCGGATCTACAAAAAAAGCATAGTATAGCAAACTAACGAGAGGCGTTGCGTCGCTCTCATTATTGTGTCATATCTGACGTGGCTAGCTCTTGGTCTATAACAGTTGGGCAGTAGCTATAACGCTGCAAGCGTAACATGAGTCATGTTTTAGCCTTTTGCCAATCCAGTGCAGCTAGCATGACAATCTCATCTGTAATGTGACGGATGTAAAGCATGAGTAGTCTATGAAGTTCCAACTATGTTTGACTATTCCAAAACCAAAGATAGCTTCCTTTTCCTTAAGTCGGTCCCTCACTGCTGAGGATCTTGGCTTCGACGGAAACGTTACAAAAATCCCCTCCATTTGTTGCGGTATTCTGCTTGGTGAAGAGCCTGTGACATCGGCATCTGAAGTTCACCACCTGCCACCATTGGCCACCTGTTCGGACCAGCGTTTAAGACTGGGCCCCCTTGGTCGCCTGCCGTTATAACAATTTTTTCTAAATTATCACTATTTCGTCGTGCTATGTGGCCAAAATACTGTAGTATCCTGTGGAGACAAGAGAGGCGCTGTTGTGTGTCCAGTTCAATCTCCTTCATTATTGAGACGTTGGTACGGTGTGCCAAAGATTTACGTGCCACATCATTCTAATCTCGATTTTGAAAATCTGTTTTTAATTGTGCTACCAAGTACATTACTTACCAAGGACTGTAAAAGAAAGAAAGCCCGAAATCGCAGGTATATGCGATAGAGGGCTTTCTTTTTTACTGCCCGTGGTGAGTACACAATTTTACGTCTCCACCTGGCCATAATGCGAGTTTTACTGTACGCGTAGCGAGCTTTCTTATTGAATCGTTCTCCTGTTCCAGGACCTGACCAGCGTGCAGAACCTGCAGAAGAAGCACGCCCTTCTGGAGGCCGACGTCGGCTCCCACGCCGAGCGCATCGACGCCATCCGCATCCAGGCCGAGCAGTTCATAGAGAAGGGACACTTTGATGCTGACAACATCAAGTCTAAGAGAGTGAGTTCTTGTTCTTGTAACAGTACTTTTTAAAACGCCCCTCTTCACTGATTTTCAACCGACTTCAAGATTTCGAAGGAGGAGGTTATCAATTCGTTGGGATCTTTGTTTTTGCTATTTTTTTTTTTTATGTATGTTCACCGATTATTCGAAGACGGCTGGACCGATGTGGAAAATTGTTTTTTTGTTTGAAAGAGTATATACTTCACAGTTGGTCCCATTGTAACCAGGTCAGGATCTGATGATGGGATCCTGGAGAAATCGAGGGAACTCTTCAACTATTATAGGCACACCTATAGTGATTTGAGTTTTCGTTACAGCTCGAGCATTTGCTTTTGGAAAGGTGGATGCTAAGTGAAGTCGGTTCTTTTTTGTTTAAAATTATTTAGTGATTAGATAGATATGTAGGCTTAAGAAGCGTTTACAAGTAAATGCTAAATTCTAGTTGTATGTAGAGTATTTCTTTATGTGAATGTGATCCACAGATATGACGTTAGAGAACAGTTCCAAATTCACGTCATCGCTTTTTTTACTTCAGAGTAATGACTACATTTAGGGTGTAGCCAGCCAGCTAGCGGATGCCCTTATTGACGCCCGTCGCTCCGAAGCGAATTTTAAGCGCTATCATTTAAATGAATTAATTATGTGTGAGATTATTACATTTATGACACTAAATTTTACACCGAAACGGCTAAAGCCGCAAAATTCGCAATTAAACATTATTTTTATCTACACTCACACTGTAAGTCCTCTAAAACGTGTTCAAAAACGGTAGGCAATGGCTAGCATTACCACAACCGATATTACTATGATAAGCTTTTTATCTGTGGCAGTAACGTAATTTTAACTTTACATGCTCATATATTGATACGTTATGTTATGAGTTTAAAATTCCAAACATGGAATTTGATAACATAATGTAAATCCTGTGCTCCTTCCTGACCAAGGGCACGCGCCTCCCCGACCGCCGGCACAATCGAGTTGGCCATGGCGTAGAGAAAGCAGTGTATGCAACTGTACGTAATTAGGCCTTATTATATTACGTAACAGTTACATAAACTACTATTATTACCCAGGACGGGCTGGTCACGCGCTACACGGCCCTGGACAAGCCGATGGCGGTCCGCAAGCGCCGCCTGCTGGACTCACTGCAGGCGCAGCAGCTGTTCCGGGACCTCGACGACGAGGCGGCGTGGATCCGGGAGAAGGAGCCCATCATCGCGTCCACCAACCGAGGTACAGTAACCTCCAAGAGTATCTTCCCCAACAACGGCCCCAAAAATATCTGACACAATCTTATTTGTAGGGCCATACGAACGTGTCACATATTTTTGCGCCTTGGTGACTGTGCTGCTACTTTTCTATATGAAATGTTAACGTCCATTTTAACTACTTTAATCGAAAAAAGATTTCGGTGAATTAAGAATAGTAAACCTAAAGTTGGTTTACATGCTTTTGACAAACAGACTACGGATTTTTGGTAACTTTCTTAAAGTTGTATATGCATTCCATGGATGGGTACCCACGTAAAATCTATTTTGGGTCCTACCCGTTCCCACCTTTAATTTAAAAAAAATTAACGAAATTTAAACATACTCTTATCTAATATAACACTGAGTCACAATTAAACGAACTAAGAAAATAAACAAAAATGCTCCTTTGGTTTGATATTACCCAAATTCCATTCACCCATCTTCTTGTTCATTCGAGTATGAAACTCTCAGCATCACACTTGACACTGCGTTTGATTCAGGCCGCGACCTCATCGGAGTCCAAAACCTGATGAAAAAGCACCAGGCGGTCATGGGCGAGATGGCGCAACACGAGACGCGCGTGGAGGCCGTGCGGGCCGCGGGCGCCGCGCTGCGGGACGCGGGCCACTTTGCAGCAGACGAGATCGGTGCCAGGCTGCAGCAGCTGCACCAGCAGTGGACGCAGCTGCAGGAGAAGGCTCTCCAGGTAAACACTCTATTTTAGGTTGCCCAACTCTTGACGTCCATCACATGTAAAGCGGCTATAGTCTGGCAAACCATTTCTGTCAGTAGAAACGCGCGGCAAATTCAAAATACGTACATGTGGCAACCCTTTGTGATGAGACACCGCTTTTTAATGACAAACCACTGACGAACATTTCAATTCACATTGAATTTGTTTCTATTGCATTTCACTCTCTCATCTTAAGCGCGAGTGAGATAGAACTCCTGCAACGTTCCCAATTAAATTTAAATTCATTTTTAAGGCATATGTCAATTGCCTCAACCAGATTATCTGTTGCAGTTGATGACAGATCAGACGACATTTATCCGTCTCCTTTTTACACACCGTAAATGTCACCTAATGATAGGGGCGGAAATACCAACTAAAATTAAAAACATAAAATTTGATGATCATTGCTGCTTTTTTCACTGATTCTTAGTGTTGTCATACTTTTGTTCGCTGTACATTGCTACTGCGTTCGTTGGCTGGCCAGACTATATCTATCCCACTTCAGTCTAGTTTGAACATGTTTTAAAATGCGTCCAGGTGAGAAGCACTATTTTCTGTTATCGCCACTTCAGGTCTTTTACTTATTAAAACGTTCATTAGTAATCTTATTCTAAAAGAGCGGAAATATAATACTGCCCTACTAAGCTGAATAGCGCTATATTTAAAAAAAGTTAAATGCAAAATATCCCAAGTATTGAATGCTCAGAATTCCATTTCTATTCCAAAGGAATTTTATTTTGAGATCTTTTCGACTTAGCAGGGCAGAATAGTAGGTATAAAATTGTTGAGATGCAAATTGATAACTTGTTATATCTTATCAGAGTTATCAGATACAAGTTATCGCTGCATATGCATCAAAGTGCAGTAAAATGCAACACAGTACTAGGACCGCAGAAAGGAGTAGGTGTTCTACCGGGTTTAGTAAACAACAATGACCTCAAGTGTCCTCAATCCGCGTGCAGAAAATTACCATAATGCATAGATAACACACCGCGCGATAAGGCTTTTATATTAATTAAAGACATTACCAGGCTTTCATAAATAACGAGGTGATTGCGTACAGATTACTGCATATGAACCATTTTTATCTTAACTTTAATTTTGTTAAGCATCGTGAAGCCAATGATCTTAGTTTCGTTTTAACCAGTTATGAAATTAATAGAACTCTATCTCAGTTATAACATAAAATGAACGTCATTATTAGACCCCGAACTTTGGTGGCAATGACGTCACAATAGGGTGATTTGGGGAGTAAACGGAACGGTGTTATGAAATACGGTTAAAAACTCGGCTGTTAACCGAATACATTTTGATTAGACATTTTCAACAAAATTATCTAGTAAGTTGATCAATATTATCTTTTAGTGTTTTTAATGGCCTCCTAGCCCAGTAGAGTAGTAGCCGATAATGTTCAAAATAATTTTTGTAGAAAGTATATGATAAGGCACATCGCCTCAAATTTTTTCATATTTTTTGGACTTACGGTTCAAAAGTTACCGGGGGGGCAACACAATTTTTCCGACTTTCGAAACGATTATTTCAGAAAATATTCACTTAATCACAAAATGGTCAAAGAAACCTCAATTTTATTTTTAAAGACCTATCGATTGTTGTGTCACATGTTGATATTTGGTTAAAAAACATTTTTTGAAATTTTGTTACATCTATGGAGCGCCCCCCTAAAAATTTGTGTTTTTTTTTTTCATATTTAACTCCATAACTAAGTAGCGGCATACAAAATACACCTTATGTGTAAAGTTTATTCAGATACGTCGTATAGTTTCCGAGTAAAATGGCTGTGACATACGGACGGACAGACAGACATGACGAATCCATAAGGGTTCCGTTTTTTGCCATTTGGCTACGGAACCCTAAAAATTACCATGTCAAAATGAAGCTACCCGTTTTAACAGAGAGTTGCTACATCTAAATCGTTTAACTTCCCTGAGATACAACAATACGGGCAAATCATAATATTATTAAACTTTTATTGTATCGAACTTTTACTGTATTAGTGTCCCACTGCTGGGCAAAGGCCTTCTCCGTTATTGTTTATTTAAGTTTACACAGCATTACAGTCTTATCACTAATACACTGCGAAACTACATAGATATCGACTATTAGTTAATCAAAATTATCATACTAACACACTTGACTGCCTATTATCCATCAGCTCGCAAAATCTCAAACACTCATGACACACTTTCGCCCATCGCCACGCCACCAGGTCACACTCTGGTGCTGATACCAGGAGCGCATTCAGTAGGTCCAGGGCACGAAGTATCGGAGAGTTCTTATGTGCAACCGTACGTGCCATTGGCACTGCCAACAGGGGGTGCACACGCGGCCTGAGGGTAATATTTTTGTTAATATCAGGCACAAAAAGTCTTACAAAACTCCCTACCAGTTCAAGACAATCAGAGTCCCCTCGAAGAACCCGACAGGCAAAAAGTAGTAGGCTCAAGCTGCGCCTCACTTCTAAGGAATTGAATCCCAGGGTTCCTAAAATAAATTTAGTTGGATACAGGAACGGATAGTATCCGTACATCTTTTTATAATACATTCTTAAAACGTCTTTTGGACCTTTTCCAACAGTAGGATATAAGTTGACTCGTAAGGGTTCCAGACTAACGCTGATGCCTCCAGCTTGTACTTTTATGGTACAAGGGTCATGGAAATCTCTGACGTTACGAGTAACGAAACCTAATATTTATAATAAACCGTTATATCATTATGAATTACAATACCATATCCTTCCAACAGCGCAAGCAAGACCTGGAGGACTCCCTACAAGCCCAGCAGTACTTCGCTGACGCGAACGAAGCCGAGTCCTGGATGCGGGAGAAGGAGCCGATGGCCAACACACAGGACTACGGCAAGGACGAGGACTCCTCGGAGGCCCTCCTCAAGAAACACGAGGCGCTCCTCTCGGATCTCGAGGCCTTCGGGAACACTATCAAGAGCTTGAGGGAGCAGGCCAACTCGTGCAGAGTAAGTTCGTTAACTATGTTCGTTAACTTTGTAGAATTTTAACGACCTGTTAGACTAGTCGGTAGTGACCCTGCCTATGAAACAGGAGGTCCCGGGTTCGAATCCTGGGCAGGGCATTTATTTGTGTGTTTATCACGGATATATTTGTTCCTGAGTTATGGATGCTTTCTACGTATTTAAAGATTTATCTATATCCATCTATTATACAGGCTGTAAGAAAAATATTTTTTCATCTCAGCAGCAGGAACGATGGTTCTTTGATACCTAAAAACAGTGAGCAAAACTCAATTTTGCTGCGAGCGTGAGACAAAATGACCTTGTTGACCTTGGAATTACAATGTCAATCCGCGCGCGAGGTCTAATACAAATTCGAAATACTCTGAAGCTATTCGTGTTGCCTTTTTCACGTCATAAGTAAATAGAGAGAGACAGAAATATTTTAAACGTCATTCAATCAAATTTTATGTAATTTTAATTCGTATTCTGAACTTTCGATTTGACCCCTGAAACAGAGTCGGAACGAAACGTTCCGAAATGCGCAGAAGTACGAATTTGGAAATATAATTTAAACAAATTTTAATTTTGAAATGTTTAACCATACAACACCTAAAATAATTTACGTTCTGTATTTCAAGATCAAATAAGTATACACGGAAAAATTACAAGATTATCATGTGAAAAATATTATTACTTACAACAATCTTTCGTATTGTGATCAAACAGTAGTTACGGAACGCAGATAAAAAAAAGTTGACAAAAGTCAAAATGGCGGTATAGATATTTTAAAAATATTTAATTCATTTTGATTATTTTTTTATAATTGAGGTTTTTGAACTCAAATGTAAGAATATTATAATAAATACAAGTGAAAAAAGTGACAAAGAAGATTAAGCATGACCCAGGTTGTATTTTTCCATGTCTTCTCACTGCTGAGGTGAAAAATAGTATGTTCAACATGAGAATAAAGTTATTTACATCTTGTGCTTTTGAGTCCCTCTCTACGCTCAAGATTCTAAATTAGCACTCGAAGTAAATATGAACTTTCTTCTCTTGTTGTACAAATATCTATTGATCCGTTTAAAGGCATAATTGGTGGCGTATTGTGACTAACAGAAAATAGGAGATTTTTTTTTAAGCGAAATATTTTTTTTTTTATATGGGATCCGTCCGGACACAAAACCAATATTATTTTTCGCGTCAAGTTTTTTTTTACTTTTCGTAATTAGGAATATGCATGATTTTTTTGGAAGACGTCATTCGATTCTATTTCCCTGTAGATTCAAATGTCTCTAATAAACCTACTATCTATGATAGCCCTGAAACGTCAAAAATGTGATAATACGTTAGGCGTCTGCGCCGCGCGTCAAAACGCCCCATACAAAAAGTGTGCGGATTGTGACGTCACCGTTCACAAAGTTGCAAAAAACTGTTTGGAAGGAACAAGTTTTTGTAAGATTTTTGTAATTTTAGGCACGAAAAAATGCGTTTAGCTATATAGTTGTCGTACATTTTTTTTCTTGTTAGGACATAAGTAATCGAACTAAAGTTTCGAAAATACATTTGATGTATAAAAAAATGCCTAAAATTTTACGTTTTCAAACCGCAATATCATTAAAAAACTGTTAAAAATTATTACGGATTTCCACTTATTTATACGAGTATTAGTTTGGGGTTGTTGAACGTGTTTATACAACAGATTCAATTAAATATTTTTCATGCATGTTCTCTATTAGAATATGATACCAATTATGCCCTTAGACGGATCACCGGCATTTTTATTACACCCTGTATATATCGTCGCCTTGGTTGATTTGTGTAAGATTGTCCCATCACTTTTTTTTTTATAGAACCGAGAGTACTTTATTACCCCTTTAACTGTTTCATGTAACTAGCAACAATGATCCATATATGAGGAAATAAGGGTGCAATTAAAGGTCTACCGTCAAATGGGATAGCTTTAGACACGCTGGATACTACTCGTAAAGACAAGTTTAAAAAACATCTCATGTAACTAGTTAAAGGAATGAGGCTGAGACAAGTTGTCCAAAATGAGAATATAAATAAATAATATGAGACAATCTTACACAAACTGACCTAGTCCCACAGTAAGCTCAATAAGGCTTGTGTTATGGGTACTAGACAACGATATATATAATAGATAAATATGGAAAAAAACATCCATAACTCAGGAACAAATATCCGTGACAAACACACAAACTAATGCCCTGACCAGGACTCGAACCCGGGACCTCCCGCTTCGTAGGCAGGTCACCACTGACTGGGCTAGGAGGCCGTTAGAAGATAGTAAACTTCATATTGCCAACACAGTTGTCTTAAAATGAGCTTAAATTCCTTATCTTAAGCCCGCTCGTCGCAAATTACTCCGTTTAATGGTAAGCGTTGTTACGACAGAGCCGTATCCAGTGAAAGGGTTAAGACTGATTAGAGACTTGATTTTTCTTTCAAAGGAGGGTGGTCAGATTGGCCTATTGACCAATAAGGACAAGCGATATGTCACTGGATAGCTTATTCAAAGTTCTAAAACTTTTACTATAGCAGGTAATCCCAAATCTTTGTGTGAAAAAAGTTTTCGCTGCATAATAGTAGTTTATGTAACTGTTACGTAATAAGGGTCCTTAAAACATGAGTGTGGTTTTATGAAATGAGCCGCAGGCGAATTTCATAATAAGATCACACGAGTGTTCATAATAAGATCACACGAGTGTTTTAAGGCCTAATTACGTACAGTTGCATACACTGCTTTATCTACACTCATATTATATATATTAAATTAATTGTTCGGAAACCATAGAATGACCGCCATTGTACCGTCATGGCCTACTCGATTGTGCCGGCGCTCGCGCGGGACCAATCGAGTTGGCCATGGCGGTAACATTATGTTATCAAACTCGATGTTCCAAATTTGAAACTCATTGCTTAACAATATTTGAGCATGCATAGTTAAAATTACGTTACTGCCGCAGATAAGAAACTTATCATAGTTAAATCGTTTGTTGTAATGCTTGTCATTGTCTACGGTTTTTGAACGCATTTTAGAGTACTTACAGTATGAGTGTAGATAAAAATAGTTTAATGATTGTTTGATGATGATGATGATTTAATGATTGGGTCGCACTGTTGGAAGTTGTGCACATGTAGTATCCATAGTTTTGCTTAAAGAATAGTAGTCATTGTTTCATGGTATATCAATCGATATTTAGTTGTTTTCTTATGTGTATTTATGTAAAAACGTTTAAAAACCGTTGTATAGTACTTAAACCTAGATATATCAGTAAAAAAAATCTTATTGAGGGGATGTTTTTATTTTGCCATAACTTGTTTCACACAGCGATTTAAGATTTCCCGCCATACAAAAAGTTTTAGAATATGAAAAAACCTTTCAAATGACATATCGCTTGTCATTATTGGTTTTTGGGCCAGAGTCCATATGAATCTGGGCATCCTCCTTTATTTCATTGATTTTCAAACACGTTAATTCTGTTTGAATTCTTATAATGTGATGTTGGTGTTGGTACGCAGCAACAAGAGTCCCCGGTGGTGGACGTGTCGGGCAAGGAATGCGTGGTCGCCCTGTACGACTACGCGGAGAAGAGTCCCCGCGAGGTGTCCATGAAGCGAGGCGACGTGCTCACCCTACTCAACTCTAACAACAAGGTATGTTTAGAATAGGTTGAGGTTGACGCGGGCTGATTTTTTGGAACGAAGTTCCTTATCGGACGGTTCGCCGATGGAGGTGACAAAAACGCGACACTAAGCCATACGATTGAGAAACATGTGAAATTTAACAAAATAAAATAGAATAGAATAAAGTGAAGTAAAGTGAAAAATCAAAAAGTCATTGTCAAAAAAGTCGAAAAAGTCAAAATTTCGAAAATTACAAAACTTCAAAAATTTAATTACAACTCCGTTCCAATCGAATGTTCCACGACACTCGCGTATTTTTTTATGATAAAGTTTAAAAGCGCTGTTACACTTTACTTTATGTAGTCGTCCTAAAATCCATAATAAACAGAATCAGTCTGCGATTAATAAAATTTATGACATTAAGGTCGACTGGCGACTAAACGCTGTTACACTTCACTTTCTTCCGTCCTAATTAGGATGCTAACTCTATAAGTTCGTCGGTGACCATCCTAGCTTCCTAAGTTACTTTTTAGGAAAATTACTTGCTAAATGCGGTTACACTTGACTAAATTTAGTGATTAAATCATTTAGGAAGCTAACTAGAACAAATGTAATATAAAATGGCTTTAAAGTGGAATTATACTTGATTACTTATAAAATTTAGTTCATTAGAGGTTTTGTTCTCGAGATCTTACTAATAATAATGTCCTTTAAATAAAGAAATAATAATAGATTCATTGACAAAACATGTGAAGTATTTTTACGTGTTATTTACTAGGAAACGTTAAATAAATGATAGATAACAATATCAGTATCACCGCTAAGCCACACATATCAGTTACCGCAATTCGTTATCACAAATTGTTACTAAACTGTAAATGAATGAAGGAACCTTCGTATTTTTGTCCATCATAGACAAATTGATATACTAAGACATGTAACGCTAACTACTAAGAAACTTTGATGACGGGATATTAATGTCAATGTCCAATTTAGAGCCCCCCCCCCCCCCCCCCCCCCCCTCCTCCCCCTGGCGTCTCGTATATCACTGCCCGTAAACCTTATGTTGAACTTTGTCTCCTAGGTTGGGAACATCTGTAGGCATGTATAAAACATGCGGCATCTCATTTATCGTGATCTGTTTTGTATACGCACGGCTGCGTGCTAATTTATTTTCAATATACTGACAGTCGTGACGCGGTGTAAGGCGATATACATATGGGAATGGGAAGTAATCATATTAGTACATTATGATACAAGTGTGCTAAGTTGATCATTACATACGAAGCGATATTGTGCGCACGAACGCATGTGAGTGCGCATAAGGAAGCTGAGCTTATGTAATGATCAAGCACACGCGTTTCATACGACGTTTTTCAACACACTTGCGAGGAAATAACAGAATAGTATAATTAATAACTTTTGATAAATACATTAATTGTCAGAATGTTTACAGGATAGAGGTACTTACTAACCTAAGATAATTAAATTTAACTAACCTTTTTTGTGATGTTATTGAGTATCTGGAACTCTTTTTCAAATCATTTCATAAAATTAAAGACTTCACATTTATTGTGCAATAAATTATAGTATTTTTTTCTTACGTATTGCTCACTAGATTTTTATGATGACATTTTACTAGTATGTATCACAATTTTGAAATATATCCAAAGGTTAAAATAACCCTAAAGTTGTCTTCTTATTAATTGAAAATATAATTTGTTTAAATTAATAAAACACGACGAGAAAAATCTAACAAATAAACAATGATTTGAGGTTAACTTATAAATGGCGCGCAATTTTATTTTTTAGATATGCGTGCAGCTTGAGGCAAAGGCGCGGACGTATAATGCCAAACAGCCAATATTAAAACAGACAATTCGTGTTTAAAACGTAATTTATTGTGTATTACGAGTAATATAATAAGTTGAAATGATTCTTATTCACAATCAGGATTGTATAATTTATATTCTATCGTAAATGTGTATATTTTTAATATATTTACTTTTTTTTTACTTTTTTAGAATGTAAACTCATAAAGAGTTAAAAAAAGTAGGTTTACGATCGAGATGTTTACGTGATAACGTCTAACCGCTCGTGAGGATTCCGCGTGACAAGTTTCACGGAATGACTGGCAGCGCTCGAGATGAGACGGGAGATCGGTCCGTCTCTCTCTCGTTATACCTGCGATCGCGCTCGTGAGGTTTTGGTGTGACACAAGTTTCTGATCATGTCACCCGACTAAAACGATTTTAAAGACGTTATCACGTCAAAAAAGTAAGGGTAATACCCGACTAAATTACAACGATTCGTCTGCGTACGTACAACTTGGTACTAGAGTACAAACGTCACTTGATCGGATTATTAAATTATTCCACTAGTTGGATAATTATTGTGAAATGCACGCGTGTTTAATATCTAGGATTATGAGCATAAAAGCGGTGGAATAAGAACCTCGTTGCGAGCAGGCGTGTTGAAAAAAAATTTAAAGAATATAGTGTAAAGTTTAAAAACTGAATTCAACCAAACTTGCTATCGCAGAGGCGTATTTTGGTTCTTATAAAAATGCGTTTATTTCATTACTTTTTACAGTTATTACCTCCCATTAAGAGGTTAGGTATAAAAAGTTAGGTGACAATTTAAGGATACGAATATTTGATTTAGAATCATATAATGAAAAAGATGCGGGTACATCTTGCTGGATTTAAACCCGCCCGTACTTGACTGGCCGGGCCCTGAACTCGGCGCGTAGGGCCGCCCCTGGCGACCTACCGCCCCGGGCCATGGCCCTCTTGGCCCTAAGGTAAATACGCCCCTGTGCTATCGGTACCTAAAGGCGTGATAATTTTTTGTGACTTGTTACCTAACGACCTTTGTGTTTGTTTCTAAAGAGATACCTTCACCTTTTCATATTACAGCATACAAAAGAAATCACTACGATCTAGTAGTTGGTAGTTCTAGCTTCTAGTCGCAAATGTACTAAACAGTAGTTTTGAGAAGTCCCATGTAAATGTGGGCGTCACCAACTTAAACCAGGATTAGGAAAATCGTGCAATAGGCATGGTTAATTTTTTTCATATATAGTATCAATCGATTCGTTTTGTTGTGAGGATCAAATGTCTATATGCGGCCAATTGCGTTAAAGCAACACAAAAGTCAGAAATTAGACTTAAAGTTTGTTTCTCGAAACGCTCCTAACAAAATGACGTGCAAAAGTGACGTCACGATCATATAGTCGCCCTTTTTAAAGTATGGAAAATTTATGAAATTGCTATTTTTACAGTGAAATGATGCGTTTATGTAGGGTAAATCGCCAGTAACTGGCCACCGTTCAATAACTGGCCACTTCTTACTAATAATGTACTCTGTTCACCTATAAACAAAATTCATTTTAGTATAAGGATTTCATTACTTGCCACCCTTCAATAACTGACCAAGTTATACTAAAACGAATTCTGTTTGTTGGTGAATAGAGTTCATTTTTAGTATGAGGGGGCCAGTTACTGAACGGTGGCCAGTTACTGGCGATTTACCCTATATGGTTACCATACAATTTATTTAACAGTAAAATGTTAAAAATCGAATGGAATCTTTGTTTTATTTATTTATTTCGTACTTTAAAAAATTTTAAATTTTTTAAATTTTGAAGCATGATATCTGATATCTTTGAACCATTTCAATAGATTTTTTTAATTTTCACATTATTTGGATATATTGGTAATTCTGCATTCTATCAACTAAATTTGATTGCATAATTCAACATGTGTCATCATCCCTATTGTCGTCTTGCGATTACTGAGACGACTATTTTATAACTCGCGATTTTGCCTCTTGTCACTACACAGCTGATGATCCGGTAAAATGCTGGTGATCCGGTTAACGGCATAATTGGTATCGTATTCTAATTATGTAAAAGTAAGAAAAATTTTTTTTCATGCTAAAAATAAATTGGTTTTGTATGGAGGGTCGACCAGCTGGAATGATGTGTCCCATTTAAAAAAATATATTTTCGCGTCCAAAAATATTTTCTACTACATTTTCTTACTCGCAACACGATACCATTTATGCCCTTAAACGGATCACAACTATTTTCGTTACACCATGTATAATAATCGAAACAAGTCTCAATCAAAATTTGCCTGATAATGATAAGACTGAAAAAAGATACATTTGCATGATCAACCGTTACTTTTCTAAACCTAAAGTAATAAGATAATGATTAAGAGTGCTCTTTTTCGCCAACAAACTGTTACACAGTTTGGCGAAACTATAAAATATTGCATTGATTAAAAAATCTTTTTGGTAATAAAAAAACCAAGTTAGTCCGCATGAAACCGCCTCGTCTACACGCATCCTAACCTAATTCTCCCTATCTGCCTCCAACCGGCTCCAGATTTACGTAACGTGTAGCCAGTGCTCGCGCGGCCGCCGCGGCGCCCGCTCCAAAATGTACCTGTTCGTTATTGCGACCGCAGTTGTAATCCACTGTGATATTAGTGTAGTTATCTTAGTGATAATGATAGTTGTAACGTGGTTGTGTTGTTTGTTAATCGAGAATGTGTATAGGAGGAGTGTACGTCTATTTTTTATAGTTAATTTTATTATAATAGTAATTAATTTAGTGTTTTTAAAAACACTACACTTTATGGTGTGAACCATATACAGTAGCATCTCGATATCTCGAATGTCAAGGGAAAAGCAAAAAAGTTCGACTTATTGAGTCTTCGACTTAACAAGAAGTTCGAGATATGAAGTATTTGATGGCTAAAATAGCTAAAATGAATTCATTAATTGCACATGTACTAGGCAGAAACAATAAAATAAACGCACCGAACATTCCTGTTCGATTTTTAAAAACACTATACTTTATGGTGTGTACCATATATTTGTTGTTGCTGTTGATTCAAATTCTTGTTAATTTCAACTTCCCGGTGTCAGATTGAGATAAAATTTGGTACATATCCGTAAGCTACATGAAAATGCAATAATAAACTAACACTAAGCTGATCTGATGGTGATGATGCAGACGTAAGGGACGCAAACATACCGATTAATCGCTCATTAGAAAGGTCACGAAAAGCAATTGTTATACGCGCAGAGAACATGATGGTACAGTCGCCATCAAATATATCGGAGCGGCCAAGGTACTCAAAAATATGTGAACACGCATTTTATCGTCCTGACAATGATGGCGTCGTTCAGATATTTTCACCTCACTAGCTCGGAAAGCCCTTTTTGTTTGTTTAATATCTATTGTGAAAATCGCTTTTTATCCACATGTGGTGAAAGAGTTTTGACATTTGAACGCAGCTTAAGTGGCATTTGACAGCTAACAAAACGTAAAACGTTGAGAGTGCTGAATTTTTTTTTAACATCACAATTAATTAATTGCATCGAGTATAAAATACTAAATACAGTCTTACAACTTTATTTTAATTCATAAATATCAGTATTCAACATTAATCTTCATTCTTGATGTAAAAACGGATATAAATGTGTTCTGACAGCTCAATAATAAGTCTACGTACGAACAAAACGCATCCGAAATAAAAAAAAAACTTTTTTACTTCAAAACTTCAATTCTGCCATCAACGTTAAATATTCGTATGTTTTTCTAGTTTGTTTTGTTAAAAATGAGTGATTCGAGTGATGAAGAAGTATTAAATACACCTCAGGAATTACGGGAAACCGTGCAAAATGCAGAATTGAGCTTGTTGCCTGAAAAATCCCGTTTAAGATACTTGAAAGCGTTTGACGATTTCAATACATGGAGACACAAAAAAGGTGCAAAAACCTTTTCAGAGACCGTAATACTGTCCTATTTTATCGACTTGGCCAAAAGCATGAAGCCTAGCACTCTGTGGAGCATATTTTCCATGCTTAAGACGACTCTAAAATTAAAAAAGGATGTTCATATAGAAAAGTATCCAAAGTTGCTGGCATTTTTAAAAAAAACCTCATCTGGTTATAAACCAAAGAAATCCAAGATTTTTACGCCCGCAGATATTACAAAATTTTTAAACGAAGCTCCAGACTCTGAATATCTAGGTACAAAAGTAAGTAATAGTAAGTTTTTTTTTCTTAACAATGTATAGTTAAAACAAATACAAAAAATGCCTCATAAGAGCCCATTCACGCGTCACACGCCACAGCGCCACTCGTAAATAATTGTGATTATTTCAATTTAACGATAGATATTTAAAAAAAGGGGGCCGCTATGTACTGCATTTTGTATTTAAGTAAATTCAAGCTTAATGGTTAATTCAAGAAATCCAATGAATGGGCTCATAATACTTTGTTGAAGTTTATAACTACTAGAAAACTAATTGTTTCTTCATTTTTTAGGTAGTCCTCATCATAGGAATTAGCGGAGCATGCAGGACCCACGAGCTCACATACCTCAAGACTAACAATGTTGAGAAACATTCTGAAAAATTACTTCTATTTAAGTTACCAGACACAAAAACAAATATAGAAAGAAACTTTGTAGTTCGTGACGAATATGTTGAAGTTGTTAAGAAATATCAGAACCTACGGCCACCAAAAACATCAACCGATAGATTTTTTCTTGGCTATCGCAAAGGAAAGTGTATTAACCAGCCAATGGGTCCTAACAAAATTGGTAGCTTGCCACGGGAAATCGCAACTTTCCTTGGCTTGACATCACCTGACCAATATACAGGCCATTGCTTTAGGAGGACCTCTGCAACACTACTAGCTGACTCTGGTGCTGATTTGACGACCCTTAAGCGGCACGGAGGATGGAAATCAAGCACCGTAGCTGAGGGGTACCTGGAAGACTCAATCGAAAATAAGTCAAAAATATGTAAAGGTATTGTTAGCAGTATTAATCTAAAGTCTCACACTGACATACTAAATCAGCCATCAACATCTAAAATGTCAAAAAGTGATTTAGAAGACCCATGGAGCACTCCATTAAATATTGAAGATATCCAGCCTGATGTTGAAATTCCTTCTGCTCAGCCTATTTCTCCTACATTTACACTAGTGGCCGAGGATGATGAAAATAATTTGCCAACTAATACCGCCCGTGTTACCAACACTAACATATCAGTTCCAAAAAAAAACTTAACAATTAACATGTCTAATTGCAATAATGTAACTTTAAATTTTTAGTCCCTTGTAAAATGTTTAAGCCAAATAATGTTAAACGAATGTTTGTGTTGTATGTTGCTATGTTTAAGCTGTCAAATTTACTGGAGAATATTTTAGATAGGTGAAGTTTGTTAGTGAAATATAGCTCCGGGACAAGAGAAACAGTATTATTAATTGTCTATTAAAATAAATCCTCACAATGTTTTTTCGCCTCAGTGTTTTAATTAGACCTTAAGTTTTAATTAACGGCATATTGTTTGAAAATAGATGTCATATACTTCAGAAAAAGTGACCAAACCCTCCTGTGTCCGAGGCCAGATTTGAACTGGCGTGAAGATTCAGAGGCATATTGTTTGATTATGCCAGATTTTTTTTATATTGTTAGATTGTTAATTAATCAATACCTACCTGTTATACTGTGACTGAAATATAAATAAAGACTGATTAGTACATACATATGTACCATTTTTGTCTAAACTGAATATATTATCAATATATACCTAGTTATTTATTAAATATAATATAACTAGGTACTGAGGCTGGAATTATATAATTTATGCTAGTCTATTACTATGCTATACTATGAATGTTATGATTAGATATATGTCGGTATTGGAATAGTTTGAAAAAGACTGGATACGCTTAGGCTATTTTGCATTATTTTTGATTTTACCAATACTTCTATACTTCAAAATTATTGTACTTGACAAAGAGGTAAATAAATAATAATTGATAGTACAAACCCTTTTTCTTATTTTCCTCGCTGTAGTGAGGTGAAAAGTTTTGTGTTATACACGGGTGAAAGTTATTTTACGTCTCGTGTATTGAAACACTCGCTACGCTCAGGATTCTATTTTTTGAACCACTCGCTTCGCTCGTGGTCAATCTATCTTTGAACCACTCGCTTCGCTCGTGGTCAATCATAGAATCCTCTCGCTAGCTCGTGTTTAAAATAACACTCGCACGTAAAATACAACTTTCACCCCTTGTATAACAAATAACTATTGTTACCTCCTTGGCCGCTCCGATATATCTGATGGCGACTGTACAATCGGAAATAACAGTTTACTGTAAAATAAATTGTATGGCAACCATATACATAAACACAACATTTCACTGTAAAAATAGCAATTTCATAACTTTTCCATTCCTTTTATTTAAACAGGGCGACTATGTTATCGTGACATCACTTTTACTCATCATTTTGTTATGGGCGTTTTAAAAACAAATGCAAATCTCAGACTTTAAGTCTCTTTTCTGACTTTTGTGTTGCTTTAACGCAATTGGCCCCATATAGACATTTGATCCTCACAACAAAGCAAATCTCTCGCTGGTAATAACTAGTTTACCTCATCTATTTTATTTTTAATAATGACTGAGAATGTATAATGTTTAGTTTACATCAGTTGGTACGGTCAGCTGCAGAGAAAAAGGCCCACGCTGCATACAAAGTTTGTATGCAGGGAGGGTCTTTTTCTCTGCAGCTGACTGTACAGTCGAGATCGAAGATATGTTTACACTTGTCCACACCTTACTTCGTTGTAATAAGGTGCTAAGGTCTAAACATAATCATTTTGAATCCGACTGTACATGGACCAACTGTGAAGTATACTCTTTCAAACAAAAAACGAATTTTCCAAATCGGTCTAGCCGTCATCGAATAATCGTTGAACATTCATTGAAAACCACCTTCGAAATCTTGAAGTCGGTTGAAAATGCGTTTCAATCGTCATTATTTAAAGTCCAAATAAAAACACTGTTTAACCCCATCGTATGTTTCAGGACTGGTGGAAGGTGGAGGTCAACGACCGGCAGGGCTTCGTGCCCGCCGCGTACGTGAAGAAGATCGACGCGGGCCTGTCCTCGTCGCAGCAGAACCTGGCTGACTCTAGCTCCATCGCGGCGCGACAGAACCAGGTACACTATATACTATAACTATACATAGAGGTTGATCTCAATCTCAGTACTAGCTAACAGTACAGTAGGTTGATCTCAATCTCAGAACTCGCTTCAACAAGCTCACAGCTGGTGGAAGATCGGTCACAGAAAGTTGGAGCAGGCAGGACACATTTACCAGGATGGCCTAGTCCTTAAGGCAAGACACTCCCGTGGTCGTAGCAAACCGCCAGTGAGATGTAAGTTCAGTCGCCATCAGATATATCGGAGCGGTCCAGATGCTCACAAATATCTGAACAATGCCTTTATTGTCAAGACAATAAAGTACATGTTCAGATATTTTTGAGTACCTTGGCCGCTCCGATATATTTGATGGCGACTGTTCGACATATGCCAACAAACAGACGAACACTGCATGCCGATGGCAATAGATCGGCAGGAGTGGAGCAATAGAGAGGACAGAAGCTCTAAAGACTACCTACAGCGCATACAACACACTGAAAACTGCTCTATTTTGTACGGAAATATCTATGCGAAGTAACCAATATTCACTATTTGTGCTTGAATACACATTTGACGTGAACTTTGTTCTCAGATCGAGGGCCAGTACGACAACTTGCTGGGCCTCGCGCGCGAGCGTCAAAACAAGCTCAATGAGACCGTCAAAGCGTACGTGCTGGTTCGCGAGGCGGCGGAACTGCACACCTGGATCAAGGACAAGGTAACACAAACACACACGCAAACACACACACACACGCAAACACACACGCGCGCACTTGAAGCTCAAAGGGGATTTCATCGAAAATTTAATAAACTTAAATAGTAAACCTACGACTAAATTTAAGCAAGCATCTCTGCACCGCCATAAGTACTCAAACTGTGGACAATGAAGGTGCCCACTCTGTCACCCATACCTATTAGACGTTACAACATCTTTTTAATAAACAGAATAAGGATGCTATTCCTATATCTTTGTCCAATTTCTATATCAATTAATTGAATTAAATGCCTTTCGTAATATTTGTTCAAATGTCCGGTATTTTTAGTAAATTTGATGAAGTCACCCAATTCCTTTGTTCTAATGCACATTGGACAAGATATTGGACAGGTGGACTACCACCCTTAAGGCTCATTTACATTAGTCAATATGGCCCGAGAGGATGCGGAGTGCGGGAGATTTCCAAAATGTAACTGAGATGTAAAGGTACATTATATTTTTCTTTGTATGTAACGAATTTAGTCGGTACAAGTACCTAAATAGCTATGAATAATGTCTAACCTTAAGAAATTCTCATATTTGCTCATTCATGTTTCTACCAACGGTGTTTCCGAATCCACACTTGTAATTTCCAACTGATTTGGAACCAAGTAAAAGTCAGTCTCACATCTCCGTGCTTTAAAACACATCTTCGCAGGAAATGCACGCCCAAGTTCAAGACGTCGGCGAGGACCTTGAGCAGGTCGAGGTGATGCAGAAGAAGTTCGACGACTTCCAGAACGACCTGCGCGCCAACGAGGTCCGACTCGCCGAGATGAACGAGATCGCGGTGCAGCTGATGACTGTCGGCCAGACCGAGGCGGCGCTCAAGATCAAGACACAGATGCAGGTGAGATATAGATTTGAGAACATAGAATTGTAGGGGAAGCAATGTATGTACTCCTTTCTCTAGCTTTCTCCCTGACAGCTTGGTATGATACAGTCTGATTGGTGAAATATTGAGGCATAGCATTTCAGTTGATAGACGTAATGTATTGATGGACAAGGCTCTCAATAGTGACAGCTCGAGCACTTAGGCCCTTTCCACACGGCGTCGTATTGTAATACGCGCGTAGTTTACGTACATTATAATGTACAGGATGGCCAAAAAATAACTATATTTCCGTTGGCTGTAAAGTTTTGGGACCCAATGAATCCTCCCTAAGTAGATGAATTTGGAACCTCTCAGATTGATTTGATTTTTCGATTTTTATAAGGCTATTGAGCGGGCTCTGGGTAATGGCCCCTTACAAAAATCCAAGAATCAAATTAATCTGAGAGGTTCCAAATCCATCTAGGGAGGATTGTTTGGGTCCCAAAACCTTACAGGCAACAGGAATATAGTTCCAGTGCCTGCCAATTTTTGGGATCAGGTTACCAAGCGGACCCGAGGCTTCATTGAGCCATGGCAAGAAGCCGGGACAAAAGTAGATAGTCATGATGCCAGCGTCAGTTGACGTACAAAATTCTTAAGCAACTAGGATTTATTTTGTAGCTACCCAAATAAACCTCGCGCTCTTAATATAATAGAGATGGGTAATGAAATGATAAAATAATCCTAATCCTTTGCCCTATTTAGTAACACAAAAGTAGATAGATACACTTGAAAAGTATATGCTAACGAAAGTATATTTTTTGTCTTAACAGGAGCTCAATTCGAAATGGACGTCGCTCCAGCAACTGACGTCAGAGCGCGCTGCCCAGCTAGGCTCCGCCCACGAGGTCCAGCGGTTCCACCGCGACGTGGACGAGACCAAGGACTGGATCGCGGAGAAGGAGGCCGCCCTGGCCACCGACGACCTGGGCAAGGACCTGCGCTCCGTGCAGACCCTGCAACGTAAGTTCTATGTTGACTATGTAGTACAGTACCGAACAGAGCTTTTTGAGCTTCGATAACTCACAAGTGCGATTTTCTTTTTTAGTTTTAACAGTTTTTGACGTCGCGCTAGGTATTATATAGATATTTGTTAATAAAAACAAGAAAAGATTATACAAGATATATTTTCCTTTACCATACTATTGCATTCAACTATTTTAACATCATCTGTCATTTTATAACAGTTTGGTCAATAGATCATGTGAGCATAATCGAAAACAATTTGTCAAAATACAAGTGACCTTGAATTCTAAACGAATTACAAATGGCTAAGACGACATATGCTCTTGACAAAACCGTTATAAAATGTGAAGTTATGTTGCAACAGTTAAAAGCGATAGCCTGGTGGAGAAAAATAAAACTTACATAATCTTTTAGTAGTAGTAGTAGTAAAACACTTTATTGTACAAGAAAACACAACGAAATACATATAACACAACATATACGTACAAAGGCGAACTTATTCCTTTAAGGGATTTCTTCCAGTTAACCTTTTCTATGTGTAACAAACAAATACATGTATTATACCTAGCGCAATGCTAACAATTAGTTAGAAAATATTTTTTATTATTAGTACTTAACGTATTAACAGGTCACAAAATAAAATCGGACTTGTGATTTATGTCATTTTTATAGGTTAAAAAGGCGTTCCCGTACTCGACTATATGCTCTTATACGAGTGATGATTAAACATCGGTATCAACGTTCAAATTTCGTGGCACTTGGTAAGGGTCGCAAAAAAAGAAATACATAGGTATCATTGTTTTATTTATTACTAATAAATAACATTTAATTTATTTTTATTCTTAATCGTACTTTGGTGAACTGTACATATATTTAAAGAGGTTTATATTCTTAATACGTCATAGACCCTCAATACTCATTTCATTATCCATTTGTAAAAAAAATTCTAAATGCCAAATAGGCAACAAATGTCATTAATTGTCATGCAAAATAATATGTGGTAAAATCTTCAACGATAATAGTTCTTAAAAACACTTACAACTACAATTTAGCATTGATAAATCTTTACCCAACTCCCTATCAGACTTGAGAAAATGGATTTGACGCAGTATACTGATTTTATATTCACTAACGAAGGTGCTTGCTGTACTATTTGCGAAATGAATATAAAAAAGAAAAGGTACAATATAGAGAAACATTTGAAATCAAAATCTCATCAAGATAAATTATCTGATTCACGCTGCCATTTACAGGATATAATACGAGATAATGCTGATTTCGAAATTAAAGACGATATCGTATATTGCAAATTGTGTAATTCGAAATTATTTCCCTCTAAATCTAGTATCGACCGCCATTTAAAAACAGATTTACACAACAAAATTCATAAAAATAATGCACAAGAAAAATTTAATAAAGATTTAACAGAGTTTATGATTTGTTCGAATATACCGTGGTCAAAATTAGACAATCCTAAATTTAGAAATTTTGTAGAAAACCTTTTAAATCATAAATATGGAAACGATATTACTGTGCCGAGTGAAACAAAAATACGAGTAAAATGCTTACCTGAATTGTATGAAAAGAAAAAAAATGAATTGAAAGAGAAATTACAAAATAAAATGATTTACCTCAGTGTTGATGAAACATCAGATTCCGTGGGAAAAAAAGTGGCAAATATTTTGATCGGAGCTCTAGATGGAACTAGTACCCAGCCACATTTATTTGCTTCTAAGGTATTGGAGGCGACTAACCATTCGACAATAACCAAACTCGTTGAGGAAACCCTTGAAGATCTTTGGGGCGATGAATACAAAAAAAACATGGATAAATTATTATTTTTTATAACGGATGCCGGTTCCTACATGGTAAAAGCAGCTAAAAACCTTGTTCAGAAATATAAAAATATGACTCATGTAACATGCATAGCACATGGATGTAATCGAGTCGCAGAGATAATTAGAAGTCTTTACCCGACCATAAACAGTTTGATTGACTGTATCAAAAAAATATTTCGTAACGCTCCTTCAAGGACAAATTTATTTCATCAAATGTGTGTAAATATTCCTCTACCACCCCGACCCGTGATAACAAGATGGGGAACATGGTTAAATGCTGCCTCATATTATCACATGCATTATGATAAAATCAAATCTGTCATCGATGCCTTAAATCCGCGTGAAGCGAGTGCAATTTCTAAAGCAAAAAAAAATTTCCGTAACCGGAATTTAAAAACTGAGTTACTATTCGTCGATACACACTTTAGTATAATTGCTAAGTCAATAAAATTATTGGAGGATCCAAAACTGAGTCTAGCAGAATCATTAAACATTGTTCATGGTTTGCAAAAAAAAATATCAACGTTAAGGTTACATCAAAATGCCAGAAAAGTTTATTTTAAATTAAAAAGTGTATTAAAGAAAAATCCTGGTTATAACTGATGATTTAATGAACAGGTCCGGGGGTGTCACATGTCAGTCAACCGTTTATAAACCTACCGAACCACATACCAAAGTCTTGAGCAAATCTGTTGCTAGTTGCACAGGACGCTCCTATTTATTAGAGCAGTAAAAATGACATATTTAAGTTCCTAAATTAGTTCAATAGATGCCGGGCTCTACACTCCACGCGCCTCAAAGCAAGTATCTATAGAACACTGATTTAAACTTTTACGGTTTTTACACATATATATTTGTAATAATAATAAAGGGACTTAACCGCTTGCTTTTTTGAGTCTTTCTTCGGGACCACGGACAATGTCGTCCTCGAAACGTCGTAGGTAATTTTTAGAGATATATACGCGTTTAAGTCCCGATATTACAAATAGATAAGTATCTATAGAGTTGTAACCCGCGTTCAGCCAAGGACAGATATACGCGCAACGCGATTTTAAAACACGTTTCAAGATGGCTGAATGCATACAGTAACTAGCCTACATAATTCCCCTTCATACCCCCAAAAGACCATCCCGTTCAATCTTGGTGTTATTATTACCATGACAGGTCTATGGCTAGGAGGTAACCCTAGACCCTACTCATAGTGTTGTGTTCCTACTGGTGAGTAAGGTTGCCAAAGAGCTCAAAGAGGACCCAGTGTGTTGACGATGAGGGACCCTCTTGTTCCTTTAGCCGTCAACACAGTGAATCCCCCTTTTTGTAAAGGGTCGGCAACGCGCATGTGACTCCTGTGGAGTTACAGGCGTCCATAGGTTACGGTAGCTGCTTACCATCAGGCAGGCGGTATGCTTGTTTGCCACCGTCGTAGTATTAAAAAAAAAAAAGGTAGGAGTCAAATGGTGGAAGCAGCCACGTCTATTCGCGTGGAGTAGTTTCAGTTTTAGACCAGAACGACTTAATTAAACCTAGACCTAGACCGCAAGATGGCAGAGCTTCCATCGCGCACGGTCTCTTTCCCTGACTCTTTATTACAACATTATCTTCACCTACCAGGCAAGCATGAGGGTTTGGAGCGCGACCTAGCCGCCCTAGGCGACAAGATCCGATCCCTCGACGACACCGCCAACCGGCTCATGTCGACGCACGGCGACTCCGCTGACGCCACCTACAGCAAGCAGCGTGAGATCAACGAGGCCTGGCAGCAGTTGCAGGCGCGCGCCAACGCCAGGAAGGAGAAGCTTCTCGACTCGTATGACCTGCAACGGTAAGTTCACCTACCAGGCGAGCATGAGAGCTTAAGAGCGGGACTTAGGGCACGTTGCACCACCCACAATTAACCAACTGATAACCGTTAAATACGACGCAGCTGTCATCCCACTGATAACGTCAAACTTTTCATACAAGCCAATTTTAATATTGACGATGATGTCAACAGACGGTGTGGTGCAACCGGCTCTTATCCGATTTTCAAAACATAAATAAAAAACGAGTACTAGAGAACCACTTTCTTCTTGATAGCAATTAAAAAACAAGCCACACGCAAAACACAATCTCTCTAAAATTTATTTTGAAAATAGTTACAAAATAATTGTAATTAAACTGCTCTAAACGTTATTTTGAAAATAGTTACATAATAATCGTAATTTAATTTTGTAGACATTGTTCTTATATTTTTTTATGCCCATATATAATATTTAAGCTTTATATTTAAATTATTCTTCTTATAAGCGACTTGGTGTCAACTGTAAGCTTATTTGTAATTTTCACACTAAAAATTAAATTAAATTAATGTTCCTGTAAGGGAATGCAAACAGATTTCTTGTATGAAAAATACCAGTATTTAACCGAAAAATACGGTACTAAAAACCTGCCATTGTCCTATAAAAAACCGGTTAATCGGTTAAACTGGTTTGCAATCCCTAGTTCCTATTATCGCTGTACCTCGCAACTAACTCACGCGGGACATTCCAGGTTCCTCTCCGACTACCGCGACCTGATGGCGTGGATCAACTCCATGATGGCGCTGGTCAGCTCCGACGAGCTCGCCAATGACGTCACCGGCGCGGAGGCGCTGCTCGAGAGACACCAGGTACAGGTTCCAACAAAACACAACCATAGACACAACTTAGAGAAATAAGTAAGCTTAGAGATACGTGTGGACTAAGAGCTGGCCACGTCAGATATAACACAATAGTGAGAGCAACGAAACCCGCCTAGTAAGATTGCAATACTATCCTTATTGTTAGATCCGGGCATCTGGCAGCTTTTAATGGGTGGAGGTCAGAGTAACAGACTTGCAAAATTTTTGAGTTGTAAAAAAGTATTACGAAAATAGGTAAAAACTGCTGAAGTTGTCTTATTTATAGAGAACGGGGCCTATATTTTAACATTAGAACAAAAAACATTGCGTATTATTTCAGAAACAGAGACAGTAAGCGACAAACTATGAAATACTTTATACGTCGTTTTGGACTACTTTCCCCACATCAGGATCATATGATCTAATTATTTTCATAATTTCTCATATTACTGCATCAAAACCAGAACTCTGGGTTGTATTCTTAAAGTGGTTTGCATTCTTTGACCTCCACCACTTTACAGCAAACTAACTAGAGGGGTTTCGTTGCTCTCATTATTGTGTCATATCTGACGTGGCTAGCTCTCCGTCTAGTGGAAGAAAGAACCTTTGCCCAGCAGTGGGACACTACAGACTAATAAATAAAAATAAATAGAGTGCTCACTTCAAAAGCTTGACATAATGAAAGCATAAAGTTTAAAGGGACCGAGAAAAGAGCGTAAATAGTACGCTCGTTCGCTGGCCCAATGTTACAGGGGTCTATGTTACATTTTCAGGTTAGTTTTTAGACTTAGGGTGGGTTGCACCACGCACAACTAACGAACGCATCAACGTTAAATCGTGGATTTATATGAAGTGGATCTAATGCTTCGGTCACAAAGTGAGGCCGAAAGAGAAGATCTAGGGGACACCGCCCCCTACTATTATGCTCTCTATCAGACTGTTTTTACTACGTTTTACTAGTCACCTATGAACGACTGTTTTACTCGGTAATAAGGTTCAACTGTGGTTAGGGAAAAAGTGTAAGAATTAGATCCACTTCATATAAATCCATGCGTTAAATATGGCGACGGAGCTGTCATCTCATAGAAAACTGTCAAACTTTTCATACAAGATTTTTTTAACGATGACGTTGATGTTAACATACTGTTTGGTGCAACCGGCCCTTAGTGTCACTATGACAATGTTCCAATGGGGAAGGCCGGTGAAAACTTCTAGGGCTCTGTTCCAGATTCCATACAACGGAAGAAAGAGACAAAAGCTGAATGGTCCTTAGCAATGCACTGAAATTATATACAGTCCGAAGCAGGGCTTGTAACCGGTATTTTGCTCCATACTAAAATACCGTTTTTTTTTTCGTTCTAACGTTTACTATTTCATAATTATTTTACATGATTTTTTTAAAGTGGGGCATTCCACTCATACAATAGTATGTTATTCAATCAAATACAAACACTGAAAACATTGAAAAAATAATCAACCCAGCCGGACTTGAACCTGGCCTCGATACGCCTTACCGGGGCTCGATCGCTTTACCAATTAAGCTATGGGTTCAGTTACTGAGTTGACGAAATTCTCAATGCCTTCAATCATCTTTTTGCATTTATTTTTTACATCGACTTTATAGCAGCCGTAAGCGACATCTAGGTGCTAACTACTAGAGTTAGATACCCTTCCCGCCGACGCTTTTACAAGTGTCACAACGGAAATCATAGATGGCGCTGCTATCAACTCATAATTATTTTACATGATTTTTTTAAAGTGGGGCATTCCACTCATACAATAGTATGTTATTCAATCAAATACAAACACTGAAAACATTGAAAAAAAATAATCAACCCAGCCGGACTTGAACCTGGCCTCGATACGCCTTACCGGGGCTCGATCGCTTTACCAATTAAGCTATGGGTTCAGTTACTGAGTTGACGAAATTCTCAATGCCTTCAATCATCTTTTTGCATTTATTTTTTACATCGACTTTATAGCAGCCGTAAGCGACATCTAGGTGCTAACTACTAGAGTTAGATACCCTTCCCGCCGACGCTTTTACAAGTGTCACAACGGAAATCATAGATGGCGCTGCTATCAACTCATAATTATTTTACATGATTTTTTTAAAGTGGCACCTAGATGTCGCTTACGGCTGCTATAAAGTCGATGTAAAAAATAAATGCAAAAAGATGATTGAAGGCATTGAGAATTTCGTCAACTCAGTAACTGAACCCATAGCTTAATTGGTAAAGCGATCGAGCCCCGGTAAGGCGTATCGAGGCCAGGTTCAAGTCCGGCTGGGTTGATTATTTTTTCAATGTTTTCAGTGTTTGTATTTGATTGAATAACATACTATTGTATGAGTGGAATGCCCCACTTTAAAAAAATCATGTAAAATAATTATGAGTTGATAGCAGCGCCATCTATGATTTCCGTTGTGACACTTGTAAAAGCGTCGGCGGGAAGGGTATCTAACTCTAGTAGTTAGCACCTAGATGTCGCTTACGGCTGCTATAAAGTCGATGTAAAAAAATAAATGCAAAAAGATGATTGAAGGCATTGAGAATTTCGTCAACTCAGTAACTGAACCCATAGCTTAATTGGTAAAGCGATCGAGCCCCGGTAAGGCGTATCGAGGCCAGGTTCAAGTCCGGCTGGGTTGATTATTTTTTCAATGTTTTCAGTGTTTGTATTTGATTGAATAACATACTATTGTATGAGTGGAATGCCCCACTTTAAAAAAAATCATGTAAAATAATTATGAGTTGATAGCAGCGCCATCTATGATTTCCGTTGTGACACTTGTAAAAGCGTCGGCGGGAAGGGTATCTAACTCTAGTAGTTAGCACCTAGATGTCGCTTACGGCTGCTATAAAGTCGATGTAAAAAATAAATGCAAAAAGATGATTGAAGGCATTGAGAATTTCGTCAACTCAGTAACTGAACCCATAGCTTAATTGGTAAAGCGATCGAGCCCCGGTAAGGCGTATCGAGGCCAGGTTCAAGTCCGGCTGGGTTGATTATTTTTTCAATGTTTTCAGTGTTTGTATTTGATTGAATAACATCCTATTTCATATTTAATCGAAAAATCTTACAATATAAAGTCATAACCTAAAAACAATACGAGTTCTACGTAAAAACCATAAAATATGTAAACATATTGGGTTATTTCGGGGCTTTTTGCGAAAACCGGTTACAAGCCCTGGTCCGAAGGCTTTTCCTAGGGAACATTCTTCCGTATCGCTTTATTCTATAGCATTTTAATTTTAGAGTATTTCGGAAATCTGAGAATTTCCCTTAGGGGCCAATTCGAAACGAAACAGTGAGTCATTTTCGCTGACATAAATAAAAACTACTTCCCGCCATACAAATATAGCTTTTCTAAGGACCTTAACACATTCACAAGAACCCGCCTCGTGGGCGCTCGTAAATATTGCTCAGATGCCGAACAAATCGCTGGGCGGGTTGTTTTGTACGTAGGTATGGACGCCCGGTTTCTGAAGTAGGACGTCATTTTTCGTCTGGCAGTTAATGTGTTAAGGACCGTGCTATTGGTTGATTCCGTACATTTCCGCTCCACTCCGCCCCAGTAGAAAGGCAGCCCTATCAGTCCTACATCTGAACGGGGCCTTAGTACTCAGTACTAGACTAAGAACTACAGTACATATTCCAATAGTAACACGTGTACGTGTTGTAGACGCACCGGCTGGAGATAGACGCCCGATACGGCGTAATGCCGCAGGTCAGACGCATGAGTGGCGCCTAACACACAGACATTAATACACGAGTGTGCAGCAACACACGCACTACCAGTTTTATTACTCTCTGGGATGTACTGGCGTCCTACCGCCTTCGGGTTATACGTGAAAACCAGTTGTCTACAATATCAGTCAGGCAGACGACATATGTTTTCTTAGACAATGCTCACCCGAATTTACAATCAACAAGGCCTTAACCGAACAACGTTGCTTTTATTTTTTTTTATAATAATGTATAAAATCACAAGTGTACCTTGACATTGGCAGAATTCACCTCGCCAGGACCGACAAGGAGTAAAAAGCCTTTAAAAAAAATTAATAAAAAAAAAAACAAAGAGCAGCACATACTTCCAACAAGTCGCCTGAAGAACAGAATAGTTAATAAAACTGGTATTGCGTTGTGACGATGTTGACGCGGTGGAATAGTTTCGTCGCGTCGGCATTCTGACTTTTTATTAACAGGCCGAGAGGGCATTCAAATATACGTTACAGAAACGTACTCTTACATTTTAATGCTCTCAATGTCAATTTTTACTATCTATTTTAATTACACTTCACAGTATGTTTAATTATTTAATTAGGATATAATACTGTTTAACTAAAAACGTAGCGGTTAAGAAATTAAACCTGTTCCACCTTTATTATATTTAACACATTTTCCATTTAATTATCCTTACCCAAAGACATATATTTACTTATTTTATGATTCACAAATGTTAGGTTTTTATAATTTTGGTGTTGTGTTTCCACAAGTCCTGTTGTTGATATTTATAATTAGTGTACTATAATATTTGTTGTGTGTGTTGATTTTGCGGTATTGTTCTTTTGGTTCCTCTCTAATGTTCTTGTTTTACACTCGCATTTAGTTATTTGGTGTTGTTCCGCTTTATTTTCTATTTTTATCTTTTAAATGTAATTCAATGTTGTCAGAAAAATACGTTTTTGGAGTTAATTATTGCCTACACGGCACTATGTTAGTCTGTGCAGATAGATAGCCCGATAATATTTCAAATATGTTCCGTTACCTTAACAATAACAACAAAACAACCCTAACCGTAAATAATATCAAAACCATTGACATTATTAGGGTAATAGAATAATAAAAATCTAACCAAAAGGTACGTCCAGATCTAGCGAAAACACCGCAAACGCGCCATTAGCGAACGGACACTGAACTGACACATTTTAATTCACTCGAGCAGTAGGGAATTTCCAAAACTGACGCATTCGCGACGCATTTGCCCGATCTGGCCCACGCATGGTTTACATTGTCGCGTTCGAAGTTAAGCTCAAATTGAAGTCTAATATCATGCTAGAGGTTCTGAACTCACATTGTGCAGTCGCCATCAGATTTATGGGAGACGCCAAGGTGAGTTACAAATACCTGAACCACACCTTTATTGTTTAGGCAATAAAGTGCACGTTAAGATGTTTTCCAGTTCCTTGGCCGCTCCTATATACACCGTGGGCTCGAATAACCCGATAGATCTTAACCACGAATTTCTAAGACCAAAAGAAGGAAAAAATATTATGTGACTTTAGGTCAATTTCGCCAAAAAAAAATTTTATTTTCGTTTTTTTGTTTTTCATTTTTTGAATGTTTATTGCACATGAAAAGCAAATGTTACTAATGAAATTATCGCCTAAAACAAATTGGTACATTTTTTTTGTAAAAATTTAGTTGCTGCAAAGTTTTCCTTGTCACTTTGATATCTGTCAATAAAGACGTGTAAACTATTTCCAATAGTGGCAACAGCGCCATTAGAAAGTCGTTTTGTGATGAGTTATAATAAAAAGGTGTATTTTTTTTAATTGGTATTAACTCTGAAACTAGGCGTATTCCAAAAAAGTTTATAGGACATTTTAGTATCTAAATATGATCAGGAATACACTGTTAAAATCTGTCTAGTTATATGGGCCCACGGTGTATTTGCTGGCGACCGCTCTCTAGCACTAGGGTAAATGTCGCAAAACTAACCGAACCCGCCCGACATACAGGAGCACCGCACCGAGATGGACGCCCGCGCAGGCACCTTCCAGGCGCTCGAGCTGTTCGGCCAGCAGCTGCTGCAGGGCGGCCACTACGCCAGCGTCGACATCCAGGACAAGTTGAACAACATGGGCGACGCCCGCCAGGACCTCGAGAAGTTAGTCACGAGCTTAGTTATTTTATTTAGTTGTCCATCTGAAACTTTTTCACCGCCAGATGGCGAGATAATACGCCGTGGCCAGGGCCGTAGCTGGGGAATGGGGGGCGGGGGGCATTATGGGGCGATGCCCTACCTTCAGCACAACCATCGACTGTGAAAATAAAATAATTTTAAACAAAAAGGTACCGACTTCACTTAGCCTCGACCTTTTCAAAAGCAAATGCTCGAGCTGGTGTAAAAAATACTCAAATCACTATCGGTGTGCCTATATTATTAGTTGAAGAGCCCTCGATTTCTCCAGAATCCCATCATGTGATCCTGACCTGGTTACAATGGGATCAGCTGTGAAGTAGACTCTTTACTATACTTATGGCCTGTTTCACAATCTCCAGTTAAGGCATATCTGTCAGATAAATGTTTGCTGTCCTTTTCTTTTATATGACTGGAGAAAAGGATAGCAATAATTTTAACTGGCAGATAAGTTTATCTGGAGATTGTGAAACAGGCCCTTAGTATACCAGGATTCGTAGGAGGAGCAATGATTGAACCCGAGATTTGAACGTCGAATCGTTCTCGTCAGTAGCATTCCGCCCGCCATCGGGCCGAAATAATCCGGCCGTGGATAGATATTTTCGAACGCATCATTATGAAAAAGGTTATACGGGTTCTCAAAATTCTATTTAACAACATTTTGTGATCACAATCGAAGTAAAACCCAAGTTGGAATGGTTAATTATTTCTGCATCGCGAATGTAACTGGTGCTTTGATTTTAAAATATTAATATTTTTGATGCTTTGCATTTTTCACATTTCATTTATTTATGATTACAAGCTTTTATTTAGTTTCAACTGCCCCTGTCCCAGTGAGTGTGTTTGTATGACTGTAATTTAATCTTAGGAATGAATACTACTACATTTTTTGAATAAAGTAAATTCCGCCGAGTTTTTTGCCGGTGATATGCTTTTCGGGTTATATACGGGAGTACTTTCTTTTTGACTTTCATAAGTTTTTTCATTATGTTACTGAAGATTTGCATACCATGCAATTGATTGTCACAGTTCTGATGATGGAGGAGGTGTCCATAAAACACACAATTAGTCCTTATTATTTCATTGTAAGAAAAGCCGCTTACCACAAATCACAGCAAATAAAGAATCTGCAATAGCTAGTGATTAGCTCAGACACTAAATGTAATAATAGTACATTACTTACCTAGGGCTGTAAAAAAAAGAAAGCCCGAAATCGCAGGTATTTGGGACCCGAGCCGCAGGCGAGGGTTGTAAATATGCGATAGAGGGCTTTCTTTTTTACTGCCCGTGGTGAGTACACAATTTTACGTCCCCACCTGGCCATAATGCGAGTTTTACCGTAAGCGTAGCGAGCGGTAAAACTCACATTATGGCCAGGTGTGACGTAAAAAATATTATAGTCATCAGCAAATGCGAATCGAATTTCCTATCGAGGCGGTGCGTCAGGTGCGGACACGCCTATTTTATAATTTTCTTGGCTTTTGCGATTTGTTTACATACTTACGTGCAAGTGAGGAATATATTTATTTAATTATTGTTGATTGAAGCTTGGGGGTGTTTATATCCAGATTTTTGGCATCTGGTTTTAATTGTTCGATGGAACACCTACATAAATAAATATATATTTAGAAATGTAGTGTTTAATTGGTAATACAAAATATGTACATATGTAATAATGCATAAAATGTCACTGCTGCATTGCGAATTGAGATTTTTATCGTATTGGTATTTATGCCGAAAAGAGAAACTTATGTTGTCCATAAGTTGTACACATTTCACCTTCCGGCTAAACGAAACGTGTTTATCCGTCTATTAAGCTTTGTTTTTATAACATATACTCCAATAAATACTTTAAAGCTTGCGCGAATGTAGGTATACACGCGTGGGATTGAAAATAGTATTGTATGAAATCACATGATTTTAGATCATGTATTTTAAATCAATTATGTTACTGTTATGTTGTGTAATAATAATGTAGTATGTATTAATTTGTTTCATAAGATTTCATTGTGATCACAAAATATGTTAACTTCAAAGGTAAAATAAATGCTGTAATAGTTTCTTCTGTAACTATTTTATCCTGAAACCCAATACAAATTTATTAAAGAATATATAATAGGCTTAGTGTATTTATCCAGATCTGCCGACGCGTCGTTATCGCTCCATTCGTCGACCTCTCGCACTCTGGACGCGCGTATTCATCAGATCAGGGGCCGATTGCATAACAACTTGTAACTAATAATATTGGCGGAAGTTTTTTTCCAATCTCATTTATTAGAAAGAGACTTAATATTAGTTAAAAGTTGTTATGCAATCGGCCCCTGGACTCACCTTATAAGACACTGGAAAGATAGGTGTGATCACAAAAAGTATATTAATCTAGAAGCCACGAATGCTTCATTAACCAAATGATCCACTATCTGAAAATAATGAATTCGTGATGTTCCAACTGTCAGGCATTAATCTAAAAATATGGTCCATTGCGCCGAAGAAATTTCAATTATTCATACTAAATTGTAGGCCAAGGTAATGGTAATTTTTTTTCCTATAATTTTGCTATAAAAATACGTGTCAAGTAAGTATGAAGAAATCTGCACTCGCGGTCTCATAATATTTAGTGTGATTGCTTCTTCTAACCTAATATTTATTCTGTGGGTGTGATCTTTAAAAAAAACTTGTATCTCTTTAGGGCGTGGGTAGCTCGCCGCATGAAGCTCGACCAGAACCTGGAGCTGCAGCTGTTCTACCGCGACTGCGAGCAGGCCGAGGGCTGGATGGGCGCCCGCGAGGCGTTCCTGGCGCCCGCCGACCAGATGGACCAGGCCGACAGCGCGCAGCCCGACAACGTGGAGCAGCTCATCAAGAAGCACGAGGACTTCGACAAGGCCATCAACGCTCACGTGAGTACACATACTTAATGGATAAGTCTTCACAGGCTGAGCAGCCTCGTGAAGGAATTTACGTGCGATTCGTGAGAAGCAGTACAAAGATTGGGGAGCGAGTGACTGTCCCGGTCATTTTCTCGGCGATGTGTTTACACTTACCGAGCACTCGCCCGAGAGCACTGACTCGCCACTGTACTCAGGTGTAATCAGGGCATAAACGTGCGAGTCGCCTCGGCCGAGCTGCTTCACGCGGCAATTTCCCCGCAGGGGCTACTCGGTCTGTGTGGACCTAATGTAATAGACGTAGGAATATTGTAATCATTATTTTTAAAAAGTCGAGTTAGTATTAAGGCCTTTTCTTTAAGGTCATATTCATTTATTTTGTACTAAACATATGTACATTGTCAAATTACATGAGATCGTTGTCAATATTTACATGGATAAAAATTCAAGAATAATACTTACATTCAGCAAGTTATAGTGATTTTACAATAAACAAAATAATCATACATACATTTTAAAGCTCTTAAATAAGAAATTCAGTTACAGAACAATAGGCCTTTTGAATTAAGAAAGATTTTAGTTTCATAATTGTAGTGGACGGGTATAAATTAATGAAAAATCCGTCGCATGCGTTTGCGCCAATTAGCGCTGCTCATACTATTTTACCTTATTTGCTGCCGCGCGCGCGCCCGTTCAAGTCGGCGAAGAGCCTAACCAAAGATCCTCATTGCCGTAAAAACCGGTGTTTATAGAAGATTTGAATGTCCGCATTTGCAGCTATGATGAAATCATCCGTTGCATTACCCTCTACATATTTAATATTTCACAACAGGAAGAGAAGATCGCGCAGCTGCAGACTCTGGCCGACCAGCTGATCGCGTCCGACCACTACGCCGCCGACCCCATCGACAAGAAGCGCCGGCAGGTGCTCGACCGCTGGAGGCACCTCAAGGAGGCGCTCATCGAGAAGCGATCCAGGTATTTACAGTTACCCTTTGCCCGGCCTCGGCCTTCTTGCCAAGCTGTGCCGCTATCTTAAATAAGTCAATAATACAGGATGTTTTTCTTAAACAGCCATCTTGAGCAAGGTGATTAAGCAGGCCACACTAAACAACTTTTGCTAGGACTGCAACTCTAAAATGTTTCATACGTTTCCGTCGATCAGGTGTCGACGTTTACTGTAGGGAGTGCAAATGTTTTCCTACCTAACCCTCTCGCACATTTTGGGTAAAGGTTGAAAAAACTATGTATGTAGAGTCTTTGAAGTATTCCTGAGCATTTATAGTAAGTACAAAGGTCTTACAGAGATATAATAATTGTAAACAAAAAAGAACCGACTTCACTTAGCCTCCACCTTTCCAAAAGCAAATGCTCGAGCTGCTGTAAAATATACTCAAAACACTATAATAATGCCTGGTGTGCATATAATATTTAAAGAGTTCCCTCGATTTCTCCAGATCCCATCATCAGATCCGGACTTGATGACAATGCAACAAAAAAAAGAATTTTCCAAATTGTTCCAGCCGTCGAATAATCAGTGAACATACATTAAAAAAAAAATTGTAAAAATAAAGATCCCGGCGAATTGAAAACCTCAATCCTCCTTCGAAATTTTGAAGTTGGTTGAATACAAAATTCGTCACTCTTGCTCACTATAGTTATCAGCTTATACGCATTACATGTTAGTTAAGCAAAAGTGTGAGCCCCTTATATTGGGTCTTGTCCGATGAAAAGGATCAGCTTTGACCCTAAACACTAAGGAATCAATAAGTAACATATGTTTTAATGTCTATGTCCCAGGTTGGGTGACGAGCAGACCCTGCAGCAGTTCTCTCGCGACGCGGACGAGATGGAAAACTGGATCGCAGAGAAACTGCAGCTGGCCACCGAAGAGAGCTACAAGGTAACTATTATTAAATTTAAATTTTCGTCACAGAGCGGACACGTCATACTACATAATTCGATTGAGCGCCTTTGTGTGCACGGCACATCTGTACAAGCTTCAATGTGTGCGTGCGTCTTAGGGCGCTGTTTCCGCTGTCGTAATGACGTTTGACAATACACCGCCATTTTGCTTTTTATCGATGCGCTGCCAACCTGACGGATTAGCCTACTAGTTCCCCACCAATCGGCCGCCGCGGGGTGAGGTAATTCCGATCGGGGCTGGGCGAAACGTGGCCATTCTGTACGAAATACTATTATTTATTCTGTGCATTCGTGAGACATACTAAAGGTCGGTTGCACCAAACCTGACACGGTTAAAACGTTCGTTAAGTTTTATTGTATGGAAATTTTCATAGTACCCTGCCCCGTCACACTGATGAGTCCGTCATATTTTATGTGTAAGGTAACAATTCTCGCATTTTACAACTATTACTCATATGCAGTGTCGCACGTACCCTAAAACTACCAAACTACTGCAACTATGGTCCATAAGTTCAAGGCGTAATTAAACCGGAAGCCAATAGAAAAGTAAATACATTTAAACAAACAATTTTACCTTAATTGCTTCGCAATCACGCACTGTTAAAGAATAACCATGGTACAGATAGTCCAACTCATCAATTTGAAAAAAAAAGACCAATTGTTGTCACTAGTGAGGATGAGTATAGTTTTGCGTTGTGGCTACCCTGCCATCACTCATGCTGAGTGGCAACCATTTGGGTGTATGTTATTTTGTCCAAATAAATATTTTTCATTTCATTTAATTTTTTTTCACATGTCTACCCAAGAATTGAAAGTACGACCACTAACAAAATTATCCTTACACAGGACCCGGCCAACATCCAATCCAAGCACCAGAAGCACCAAGCGTTCGAGGCGGAGCTGGCGGCCAACGCCGAGAGGATCCAGTCCGTGCTGGCCATGGGCGACAACCTGGTGCAGCGCGGCCAGTGCAGCGGCAGCGAGGACGCCGTGCAGGTCAGACCCTGTAGCCGAGAGGACAATCGTTTGCAGAAAACGAAACGAAACGCTACTCGCTCTCCTTCACTCTTTATTACTGCGATAGTGAGACGGATAGCGTTTCGATTCGTTTTCTGCATACGATTGTCATCTTGGCTAAGCTCCCAGTAACGCTGTGCGCAGCGTCCGGCGTCGGCATACTAAGCATACATGTGCTGAGGGGCCGCTCTAGCGGAACGATCGAAGCGTTCATGTTAAACTAGTAGTCCAATTCGAACTGAGAACTCACGATTTCCTTGCAAACGAGTTGTCATTGGTGTAAAGACTTTTATATTGATTGTAGGGTGTACTCCTCAAATTAAGCTCTCCAGACCAGGAACCGACGTGGTTGTCAATGAAGAAACTCCAGGATAGTACAAATCTTCTTTTAATTACTTTAAAACTAGTACATGAGTAAAATAGGTAAACGTTTAGGTAAATCGATACAAATCAGTGTCGCCGTTTCGGCTGTGCGGTGCAGTCTAAAATGTAGGTATGCGGCGTGGGGAGCCGCGACGTATGTGTGACGTCATGTGCCGTCAACCGGTCTTCGTGCGAGTACTTATGTTGCGCCAACATTGATAATAAGATCCTTCTGATTATTGTTTTACGCCTTCTAGCTCCATAACCTCTTGAGCGATCCTGCTCATATACTTCTCTAATTATATTGATGTCTGCTATTACGCCAACAAATTTCATAAAGATCAGAAAAACGTTAATAAAGTTATCGCGGAACAAACTCTCAAAATCAAAAAGCCTTCGAAATGCCGATACGTCCCAGTAACCAGGTGACAGTTGTGTCCAAAGTTGTCTGTAAGAACTTCACTTCGCTTACGCTCCGCTCGCTCGACAAATGCAAACGTACGAGTGGACAAGTGAATGGAAGCTAATACCGTGACAAAACGGGAGTCAGCGTCGTATTGTATGCTTCAGGTGTCGTTATTTATCCTTGACGTTCGAGATCGCGGTGTTTATGTAACGAAAAAAGCACATAACGTTTGCGATCACGGATAATGTGCATTTGCGCACCTACCTCGGAAACAGAGTGTAAACGTCTGCTTGACAACGGATTGTGTTTACCGCTACATTAAATGTGTATTAAATGTTGAACAGGCGCGTCTAGCATCGATCGCGGACCAATGGATGTTCCTCACGCAGAAGACGACCGAGAAGTCGCTGAAGCTGAAGGAGGCCAACAAGCAGCGGACCTACATAGCCGCCGTCAAGGATCTCGACTTCTGGCTCGGAGAGGTCAGTGTTCGCTTCATTCCAAGTTGTACTTTGACCCAAAACACTAACCCCCTTATTCATAAACGGCCACCAAAGTTAAGAGATCGCTGATAATCGTTTGTCCCTTTCCCTCATATAAGTTGGACGGAAAGGTACAGTCACGGTCATTAATCGATGAGCCACTTGCCGCTGTACGTATTTTAGCCGTGTAATACATATTTCATCCTCACCATGGCGACGTTTTAACGTATCCATAGTAACTCTAGAGATTGATACCAACATATAGAACAAAATAATGACATCCATCACATTGTCACATACATAACTGTTGCAAATATTTGAATATGCATGGTAATCCCGCCATTTTGAAACGAAGTTATTTTTAATATTTTTATGTTTTATATCTCAGCTATTGTCAGTGTAATTTTTATATACTACTTAAAAGTAAATAGGGGCCACTAAGTATTTTGATCTTTACGTAAAACATATTTTTTTACAGTATTATATTTCTTTCTAGTTATTAGACAGCATGAAAGAGATTGGACACTTACGGATATGAGGCATCATTAATCAGCCACTTATCACTTATCAATTAGTTGATGGCCCAGAATTATCAATTAAACAGAAATATATAGACTTTGTTTTGAGTAGTATACATCGTCTAATAAAAAGTCAACCTTTAGCAAAAACATATTTATTTTTAAATTTAATATTTAGAATAAGCTCCATGGCTGTCCGATACAGCTTGTAGTCGTGTTCGCATAGAGGCGACTAATTTTGTTCCAATATCAGTTCCTCGCATACTTTCCCAGATGTCTTGGCAATGTTGAGCCAAAACATCAGCCCTGCGTTCGTTACGGTGATCCCATCGCTGCACCATTAAACCCCATAGATTTTCTATGGGATTCAGGTCCGGAGATTTAGATGGCCACGGAATTACCGTAATGGCTGGGTGTGCATCGAACCAGGCGTTAACGACTCTTGCACGGTGTATCGAGCAGTTATCATGCACGAAATTGATGTTAGGCATATCGTGCTGTGGATAGACCGTTCTTACGGAAGGGAGCATGACTTCTTCCAAAATGCTAATATAGTCCAGGGCATTTGCACGCGGTGGCATTTGGACGAGTTCGCCAACACCTTCGGAGCTCATCCAACCCCACATATTAACACCTATTCTGCCCGATTCCCTATTTGGTATGACATGATCTATGTCATACCGTGTTGCGTTATACCGCCACATTTGTAGGCGACCGTGTTCGCTTGATTGAAATGTTTTCTCGTCAGTGAAAATTGTTGAAGTCCAATCAAAATCTACGAATCGGTTGGCGAAATTTTCGCGGGCGATTTTATGATTTTCCGTCAAATCAACCTTATAAGCCGGAACTCTGTGATGCAAATTCATTGAATGCAGATGCCTTCGGATAGTTCTGGGATCCACATCAAACCGTTCTGCATATAGTTTAGTGGGTGTGAATCCATTTAGTTCGTAACCTTGGAGCATTTCTGTTCGCTGCATTTGGCTTAAAGCAGCAGGACGATGATTGTTTTGGCGACGATCGGCAATAATCCCTTCCTCAGCATATCGTCCCACCCATAACGCAACGGTGTTTCGCTAAAAATACAAACTTGAAGTTAGTGATTTTTTTACTTTATTTTAATTCTGGAGACATATCAGACAGAGCAAACCTACCGACAAGAGCAGATCCCTCGAAATTGCACGAATACTAAGACCCTGCTGGTGCATTGTCACAATTCTATGACGAATCTCATCGTTAATAGTGGGTGGCATTTTCGCTTAAATTGAATTGACTACGGTTATTATTACCAATTTTTTTATTATTTCTTGACACCTGACTTTTCAGTTGTCAATTTTTTCTAAAATAATATGCGTTATTGCAACTACGAGTTTTATTTCAAAAAAGGTCTGATATAATTCTTAATGTCTTATGAATCATCATAAGTTGGATTTAGATTTGCCTCGGACATTTCGCTGCCGCAATGTTTTAGCACAGATTCGCTGCATTCATGCGAACGGCGTAATTTATGCAAAATCAATCGATTAATTATTGATATGATAACTTCATTAGCTAACCTTTAACCTCTATGGTTAAGACATATTTCCCAGTAGTAGTAAGTTGTTAATCTTTTTGATTCTGACCTCTTTTGAATTAAAACGCAATGTCAGTTGAATGTTATGTCAAAGACGACAATTATAAATTATGCATTTAGTGAATCGTAGCTAAAATAATATTAAAGTGTTTACACGATAATGCCAATCACAATTTCCGATTAATTCTCCGAAGAATCGTGTCAATGTGTCATCAGGGTCTTGAGTATTCGGCCAGCCTCAAGAGAATCCTCGAGACGGAAAGCTTATTCCATAATGTTGTTAAAACATTTAAATTGTCACTGTAATACTTATTGCATAGAACCATAAGCTCGAAAGATTTAAAAAACACGTTGCGTTTTGGGTAAGACGATACCTATGCCGAAAAAGTTAAACTATCATCGTCAGAACAACCAGCGCCCCGATGCATTTAGCGAAGAGGAATGCTCCGGAACACGAAGTTGACAAATTTAGACCTACGAAGTTCGCAGCTCTATGGAACGATTTGATAATTATGAATACATTTAATAAATTTAAACTTTAAATATTGTTATTATTTATTAATATGATTTATTCGATAGTTAATAGCTACAACTTAGCTACTTTCATACCAAAACAGGCATTCAAATTCTTAGTTAATTTTTCTCATGATGGCGGCCGTCAAATTGTTAGTTATCAATTATGATAACCTGATTTCATCCGAATACTAATTCGGATAAAATCGGGCTTTTCGTTTCTCCTGTGTCGAAATGCCAATGCCAATCATAATGTCTCCGTTACTATCGCTAGGTACACTGTAACAATTGTTACTAAGTTACGGTTGCTAAATCTGCAATTGGTTAACTTTTCGAAGTGACAAGTGACTCTGTCAATCTGGTAGGTCTGAAGTTAGCCAACCTTAACGTTCGGACCTTAGTGACGGTTGATAAACACACAATGATAAAGATAGAAATATAATTGTGCTCTTTTATTATACGAAGACTTGTTAGGAATTAATACGAGTAAAAACCCGATTTGTATTACACGGCTAAAATACGTACAGCGGCAAGTGGCTCATCGATTAATGACCGTGACTGTACAAACGATTATCAGAGGCCTCGTAACTTTAGTAGACGTTTATGAATAAGGGGGTAAGTCACTATACCCGAACTCTTACACGACTAATCCTTAACCTTTTCACCGCCACTGTCGGCTATATACAACATCAGAAAGTAGTGCCATGGACGCCTACGACGGCTGCAGCCGACAGCTATGCTGATGTAATAGGGACCTACGCGGGATTCCGCAAATTTTTCTATAATATATAAAATAGGTTGTACATACAATCTGACAGATGGCGCTAGTAGTATCTTAACTGCTACAAATTTTTAATATTAAAGCCAGACCAGAAATATATGATCATTGTCGAGACGGCGCTATATTCTAATTTGTATGGCAACAGTTCTGTATATTAAAAACGTTCATTATTTTCTTTGGTAGAATGTCATCTTGATTTGTTTACCTGTCAGCTCTGATGTTAATTTGTAAATGTTTTGTAGCGAAACAGTTTCATTTCCTGAGCGTTTTATTTCCACCAGTTTATTACATACATTATTTACAATGTTTTGCTCTTGACTATGAATAGTTTTGGGCATTTCTTGACATTTATTATTTAACATTGAACACTTTACTATTATTTAAGTAAACCGCCACAATGACGCTGACAACAGTGACAACCCATCATTAAAATTATTGCCAGAGCAAGAAATTAGTTGCAATGAAATTCCGCAACATGGCGCATGATCATATATTTCTGGTCAGGCTTTAAAATGATATTTCAATAGAGCGATAGCGTGGCGTCAATGACGCATAATTTATGTTCAGTGCTCGGCGTTCAAAAGGTTAAAAGTCTTAACTGAGATGGTTAAAGATTTTATTTATGCAGACCTGTTTTTTTGTGTTGAATCCCTCACAGAAGTTATAAAAACCATAAGACAGTTTTTTTTTAATTTTGTTCAAATTAGACCAAATATACAAATATTAAATCAACTAAACAATGAAACAGGTGGAGAGCCTCCTAACTTCCGAAGACTCCGGCAAAGACCTCGCCTCCGTCCAGAACTTGATGAAGAAACATCAGCTGGTGGAAGCCGACATCCAGGCGCATGAGGACAGGATCAACGGTTAGTGACGTCATACATTTCCTGGACAGTGAATGGTAATCGATGTATAGGATATGTCTTATAGGACGGACATGACGAAACTATAAAGTTTTTGCCATTTTGGCTACGGAACCCTAAAAATGTATGGGACAATGGTAGACAATGAATTCGTCGGACTCCAGCAACAACAACAAGAGCAAGTACTAACTGAGTTGTCCGTTACAGATATGAACTTGCAAGCGGACGCCCTAGTGTCGAGCGGGCAGTTCGACAGCGCCGGCATCGGCTCGCGGCGCAGCGCCATCAACGAGCGCTTCGAGCGCGTGCGCAACCTGGCCGCGCACCGCCGCGCGCGCCTACACGAGGCCAACACTCTGCATCAGTTCTTCAGGGATATTGCTGATGAGGAGTCATGGATCAAGTGAGTCTTGTCTCCGAAGCGGAGGTCCTTCGTGGCTTCACTCTTGACCAAAAAATCGGTTGTCTGTAAAGTCGGTTTACTGACGATAGTTAAACGTGACAACGTCATAAGAAAATACAGATGGAAGCATTTTTCAAAAGAAAATTTTAATTTCACTGCACTTCATACTTGACGAAAACATGTAAATGTATTATTGTATAGCAGCTGTCCACGCGGACGCATCGCTCACTCAAGTAGGAGAGAGACAGATGTCGAACGCTGCCGAACGCGAAGGCCGATTGTGCCTCTTTGTCGCTCGTTTCGCGCTCTCGCTTGCACTTCAAGCCTTAAATGGAACGCCTCAGAGCGAGGTAACGCCGCATGAGTCATGTTTTTTCGTGCGTGCAGCCGGCTCCATCGAATTATAAGACGTTGTCACGTCAAAAAAATTCACAGTCTTACAAAAACATATCTGTAAATTATCTAAAAGCTAATTTTACTATATACACCTATAGTTTCTTGTATTTCTTAACAGTAAAATATAATAATAATAAACATGTCACTAAAGTTAACTCACAATAAGAAAAAAATATATATACTATATACTACTTACAATTGAATATAGTTTCCACAACTACTCGAACAAACTATATCAAATTGTGTATTACCGTGACGTCTGCAGTATTGTAGTTTATGGTTCTGTGGCTTTTGCTTTGACCAAATCGCGTTTATAATATTATTACGTCACACCTTGCCATAATGTGAGTTTTATCGCACGCTACGCGTCCGGTAAAACTCGCATTATGGCCAGGTGGAGACGTAAAATTGTGTACTCACCACGGGCAGTAAAAAAGAAAGCCCTCTATCGCATATTTACAACCCTCGCCTGCGGCTCGGGTTACAAATACCTGCGATTTCGGCCTCTCTTTCTTTTACAGCCCTTGGTAAGTAATGTACTATTATGGTTCTGTGGCTTTTGCTTTGACCAAATCGCGTATATAATATTATATATTCGTAGGGAGAAGAAACTCCTCGTGGCGTCAGACGACTACGGTCGCGACCTGACCGGCGTCCAGAACCTGCTGAAGAAGCACAAGCGGCTGGAGGCGGAGCTGGCCAGCCACGAGCCGGCCATCCAGGCGGTGCAGGAGGCCGGGGAGAAGCTCATGGACGTCTCCAACCTCGGCGTGCCGGAGATCGAGCAGCGGCTCAAGGCGCTCGGTATGTTTACTAGTACCTATATAGTCTGACTAAACTAATAACCGCGGCTTACCGCGCACAACTAATAAACTATACTCAAACAACTGAAGAACAAATCAAATTATTTTATAAATATATAAGTAGACACACTACTATATAAATTATATATTTATGTAAATGTCATATACAAAAGAAAAAGTGACCTACCCAAGCAACACAAACTAGCTGGTAAAGCGCTGCTAAATAGCACCTCTTGACACTTTAAGCTGTAGACTAAGCTGTATATGAGCTGTATAAGCGCATATACAGAACATATACATGCAAATTGGGCCCCAAAATTATACAGCTTAAGGCTCTATAAAAGCTGTACAAGAGCTGGGTAAAAGCTGTATAAGAAATGATTAAAACCTGATTAAAAGGTATTGGCAGCTTTAAGCTGGACAATAGCTGTGTAAGGGTGTATAAGCCAGCTAAAAGCAAATTAAAAGCTGCTTAATAGCTGCATTGGCTACTTTTGTCGTTCTATACATGGTTTATACAGCAATTTTACAGTGTGTAGCTGGTAAAATGCTGCATAAAACAGTTACACCATGCGAGTTTTGTGAAATTGTATATGAACAGTAAATATTAATCAATAAAAGTGCTGTACACAAAGTGTTTAAGGAGAATTGTAATGTCCTAAAAATAAAGAGACTATAATGTAAAAGATAAGTCCGTGTTTACATATTGGAGTGTAGTTTAACTTGCGGCGGTAAGTTTATTGTGAATGTGAATAAGTTTAGTGTTAAATTTTTAATGCGCCAAGAAAATCACGTGATTTGAGTAATTTTAAAGTTAAAATTAAGGTGTAAACAAACAAACATATTGAATTTCTTCGATTTTAGGTCTCAACTTTCATTTAAGCTGTTAGTTTTACTGTTCAAATGCAGTAAATCAGTAAGGCAATGATTAAAACGGTAGTTCCGAAAAATAACATATATTTATAAATAATATTGTAATTTATTTAGTTAATGTGTAATGGCGTATTTTTTATACAGCGTTAGGAAGTCAGTACTGCACGTAAACTCCTTTCCGCTGTAAATAGGTGTCTAATTGTTCTATTATACAGCACATCGCATTATATATCTGCTGTATTACTGTATAAGTTCGTAATTCATTATCATTTAACAGCCAAAAGCTGCATTGGACACTTAAAGTAATATGCTACACGGTTAGTGTTATAATGGCCACAAGTAACATTTATATGCAGCATATATACCACAAAACACCATTATACAGCTTAAAGCTGTATAAGGGATGTTAGAAAACACCTTTAGAAAGCTTAAATTTTAATGCGACCTTTATACAGCCTACGACGCTATAAGCTGCATATAAGCTGTATAACCACTTCACATGCAACCCTTTTCCAGCTAATTGCTAAGTGTTTTACTCTTAAACAGCTTAAAGTATTACGAAATTGTTTTATACAGCATATGACGCTACAAGCTGCAAAACTGCTGTATAACTTACTCATTGGAACCCAATATCCAGCTTTTAGCTAAATCTACGACCGTTAAACAGCTTAAAGCAATTCGAAGCTGCCTAAATTACTTTTATTCAGCTTTCACCTACAAGAACAGCTTTTATACAGACTTTTAACAGCTCAAGGCTGTAATTAAGTTCCAACGGCCTATGTAATACAGCGTTTGTGCTGCTTGGGTAGGCCTCTGGTGCCCAGGGCTGGGATCGAACCAGCGTTCCTCTGCATTCGCGGCAGACGCCTTCACCACTTGACATCTATATAAGTTTATACTCATCAGTTTACTAGCGAGGGTACTAGCTTACGAAAAAGACGGTTTCTCGGCCTCTGCGACTCTGGCGACTCGTCACTACAAATGCATCTAAATTCATGGTCAATAGAAAAGTAAAGTACGGCAAATTACAATTTTGAAAATAAAAGACCCGACTTTTCTTAGGCTACTATGACCAAAAGTGAACTACTGTAAAAAAATAATCAAAACAGTGTGCCTATAATATTTGAAGATTTCCCTCGATTTCTCCAGGATCCCATCATCAGATCCTGACCTGATGACAATGGTACCGACTGTCAAGAATCTCTTAAAAAATAAGAATTTTCCAAATTGGTCCAGCCGTCTTCGAATAATCGAACCAATTCAGAAACTATTCTTTCGAAATGTCAAGTCTGTTGAAAATGGCTGACTGACAACTGGATTTTTAGGCAATAAAAGTATTTTGACACATGACAAAATATTATTCATGAAATTCGTTTTCACTGAAATATAATGAATTAATGGATATTTTTATAAATATCTATGTAAATAACACGTCTATGTGTATAATTTGACAATGAAACCATGGTTGTTCATTAAATGTGCGCGATTGCGAAGCAATAAAGGTAAATAATTGGTAAAATAATATAAACAAACTGTTACATTATTTTACATTACGATTGACCCTGAATTTACAAACGGACGCGAGCATAAATAGGACGACTGAATTTTCTATTTGGCAATATGTCGCATATCACTCACACAACGTCCAAATTTTTCATCTTAGGTCAGTACAAAATTTCCCTTCTGAAATACGTTCCATTAGATTATTACCATTGGCAATGCGGAAAAAATATCTCCAAAGAACTACCATTCCGAAACCAATCTTATAAAACTATACATTCGTTACGAGTCGATTTGTAAACGCGATACCCGAACAAAATGAAAAGGCTATTATGTGAAGTCTCCAAAGCCAAAAAAGATCTAGAATGACAATAATTAAAAACGTGACCAGAAACGCGATGTTGTCAAGTGTCATTTGAATTTTTGAAATCGAAATTAATATGCAATTGCGTGAATTAATATTACCTTTTGTAACATTAAGTTTCAAGACTAATTCACAAACAGCATCTCTAGAATGCAGTTTTTCGTACTTTTCAGCACGATAACTCCTATGTTCTAGAACTATCAAGCGGGTTTATAAAAGGTGATTTTATAAAAGCCCAGAAATTGTCACACTTTCGGTTTTGAATTATTTATGAGACGTTTTATAAGTGATGGCCTCTTACTTACACACATTAAGTACATACCTTGGAGCGTTAACGCTCTACTAGATACCTGAAATAAAACCGATAACTAGATCAGCGGACGTCAGTCACGCGTACTGTACCCGGAAGGGCATCTCTCACCCATGAGTGAGCTATTTTCATGCAGCTAACAGGTATCTATACGGGCTTAACTAATTATTACTCTGTTAGATATGCTGCAAAAGGAATACTAGTTACAAGGTATCGAATTTGATACATTCAAACCGTTTATCCCAAAATATGTTCAGCATTTCATTCACTTGTGCAACATGCCTTACATTTCCGTATTTCCAGGGCGCGGACTCGTAACACGCGACCGGCGTCCGCGGTGGGATAAACGGCCGCCGCTGTTTTCTGAAACGGGTCCATTAAAGTCTATAGATTTTGATCGTGCCGCTCGAAACGGTGGCGGCGAGCGGCGAGGTCGCGCGATTCGATTAAAATCTATAGACTTGAATGGGGCCGTTTTGTAAAAACAGCGGCGGCCGTTTGTCCCGCCGCGGTCGCCGGTCGCGTGTTACGAGTCCGCGGCCTAACAAAATTGGTCGCCCAACAGATTGGACCGTGTATACGGTAGAGGACCTGCATGTGGCATTTGAGAGTTATATCGAATGGTGGTGGATCTACCTTATGGAGGAGGAATGGCCAGTAATAGTGTCGGACATGGTGGAGAAGGGACACTTTGCGACAAGTGAGCGCCTGCTCGTCACGATGTTCTTTGTTGTGGGCGCGTTTCGCGGCAACCTATTATCATTGGTGGGTCCACACCGAACGAGCTGCCTCGCGAGGGTGTTGCCGCGCGAAGCAGCTCGGCCAGAGAGGCACTTCGGCCGCACGTGCGTTTGCCACTTCTCGGTGTCTGATTGAGCTGAAATTTGGTATACTTCTGTAACATGTTTAAATGACAACGCTATCTACTAGGAAATTTTTTGGTAGGTAGTTGTTATCTGAAGTGTTTGGATGCATTGGTAATAGGTTGTGACGATATCTGTTGCAAGGAAACTCACCCTCATAGTGCATTTGTTATGTCGATGGCCTTCTTATTCAATGTTAGTCGAATGTATTTTCAACCGCCTTCGAGGAAAGGTGGTTCTATGTCGCTGAATGAACAATGGGCTGAGAGTGTTATTCTTTATTTCGGAATGGTACCTTCTAGACCGTTCTATTTTGTTGTATTTATTTTAATTTGCTATTGGTACATTTTACGGATGTGACGTATTTCAGACTGGGTATTTTACAAATTATTTATTTAAACTGGATATTTGATTGGACGTTAGCTGAGTTAGAAATGAGCGAGTATAAAAAGACACATTGCAAACAAAAAGTTTTATCTTGACAGCGTTGTAATAGGTCGGCGATATATAAGCGGCAGCCTGGTAGCATCTTAAAGGAACCTAGGGCCGCGAAGGCTAATCACTCCAAACAATTGGTATAGGACTGTAGCGCGGCTTTCACACTGCTGCGCCGGCGGTGCGCGAGTGAGAAAGCGCTCTGCATGTGTATAGCGCTGTCACGCTTGCACACCGTCGCCGGATCCGGTTCGCCCAACTCGGAGATAACTACTGATTGATGCGCCAACGGAAACTTGCGGAAGTTTTCACATAGGATAATTGCAGAAAATTTCCCGAATTTTGTACGGGGATTGACCTTTCCGTTTCTTAAAAAAAAAATATATTTGCAACTTTTTGAACCTTTCCGCAGCTTTCAGTTCAGTAGCTATAATAACTATGAAAAATACTCGGCATCCCACAAAATATACACTAGAAACCTGCAGAGCGATGAGTGCATGAATTCTTATTTTAATTTATTATATGTGATTATTTTCCATGACTGTCGCATGCGGTGTTCGCCTACGCCTATCATTTCAACCATTAATACTAAGCTATCGAATTTGTGGCAAATATAAATGAATTAATTTGTATTCCCTAGTATATTCTTCTCGATATTGGATTGAACGGCACGGTTAGTACAAGTATGCAGCGACAGTATCTCGCCCGCGAGATAGACATATGTTACTTTCTGATGAGTAGCGTTCCGTTAGAAAATGACAGATGTCTACCTAGGCCGTGAGATAGTGTCGCGGCACACTTGTGCTAACCATGCTGATATATCGACGTAACTTCGGTGACAATGCTGTAATATGGTACCATGAAGCTGAGCTAATGTTACTCCTATAGTTCGAAGGTGACATAGGAACTCCGCCACGTAAATATGCTACTTTATCGAGTTTGAGCTTGATACAATCTTTTCGCGAAGTAATATTTGGTTTTTAATATCAATAATATTAATAAATTGCGATGAGAATAGGATTAGAGAGATTTGCAACTCACTTACGTCAAAATTAATATAGATGGATAGCTATCTCAAAATCATCGTTTGAGCTCAAGATGGCTGCGGCGTCTTTAAAATAGTTTTTTTTGTTTTTTGCTCATTTTCGTAGTTCAGTGTGTAATATTGATAGCTTATTGTGAGGTGACCTAACGAACGAGTTTGCAGCTAATGAAAAATTAGTCTCAAAACCATAGCTGGGCATTAACTCGTTAATCCGTTAATCGTTAATTAACGAAGTTAACATTTTGATTAACGGATTAACTTTTAAAAATGTTAACAGACACGTTAACTTCCGTTAATATGCAGAAGTCCGTTAATCGTTAATCCAATGCCTACTATTTACCGCACGGTACCGCGGCGCGGCGCGAAAAACAGGTTCAGACAAGTATGAAATGAACGACAAGTGCCGGGCGGCGCGTGGCAGCGAGTGAAACAAAAACAAAACTAGAATATATTTTGCCGGCGCGTGCGAGTGAGAAAACTGCGAAGAGATTTGTTTCGTTTGATTATTTCATTACTTAGCAATTTTACACATATTAACGGATTAACGATTAACGTTAACTTGCGTTAATTCTTCCGAAATGTAACGCTTTAACGTTTAACGAAGCTAACTTTTTTTGTAGCGGATTAACGATTAACGAAGTTAACTATTTGATTAACGGTGCCCAGCTATGCTCAAAACGCGCGTAACCACCCATAAAAACGGTTATCTGGGGTCTCGGCCACCCACGTGTTTTTAAGGAGGCTATCACCTTACAGCAAGGCCTCAACCGAACAACGATGCTTGTATTTTATTAAAAATGAATGAAATCAATAGTCTACACCCGGACATGGCAGAATTCACCTCGCTAAAACCGGCGAGGAGTAAGAGCCATAAAAATAGCTATCTCACTCCTATTCTAATCGCGGTTTAGTAATACAAAACAAAAACGTATGTCATCATTGAAAGAGCTCGGATGTAATATTTGGTGCTATAAAAAGTTTTAAATAAAATACTAACTATATATTTTTTACGATCCAGCCACAAAGCCGATGCAATTTTTCTGGTTCCTATGTTACACAGTCACCAGCAATAGTATCTTGCATAACTAAGGCCACAAAAATTGATAATAATAATAATAAGATCGTGGCATTCGTATGTTGAAGATATTGCAGGTGACTGTTCCCTCGAGTGTCCGTATAACAATACTGAACTCATTTATCCAGCTCTGGCGTGGTCGGAGCTGCAAGCGCTGGCCGACGAGCGCGGGGCCAAGCTCCAGCAGTCGCTGGCGTACCAGCAGTTCCTCGCCAAGGTCGACGAGGAGGAGGCCTGGATCAGGTAACTGACTATACAAACCACAGCTTATAACTGGTTTTATCGTCAAATGTGCGTCCGGACTCCACGCGAAAAAAAGATGATCGTGCCGCTCGGAACAGAGAGCGCGAACGGCGGGCTCAAACCTATAGACTTGAATGGACTTGGTCTGGATGCCAGCGGCGGTAGCAATTCGCGCCGCCGGTCGAGTCCGCGGCCTCACTAGCGCTCGAGTTAACCATAACCGAAAGAAGCTAACTGCTAATAATTTACTAGTACTCGTGCAGCGAGAGTTTAGAAGTGCACAAGCCCATACTAGAAGCGTATTTGCAACGCTTTTTCCAGTTCTAAGTTACATAGAAAGTGTATTAAAATGGAAAATTATAAGCCGAAGACCTCTGAAAATGTTTTCGCAATAAAGCATGTTAATGCATTTGCTTGTCTTTTAGGTATTCATATTCGTTAAGCTGGCAACGACTAGTATGTAAGTCTACTACGTAAATTCACCAGTTATGACTGATCTTATACTAAAATGTAACTGGTAATATTAAGCTCACTCTGTACGCCTTAGAGCGTTTTCACATCGTCTGATCCGATATCTGATGTAGCATGGCCCGAGGAAAAAAAAGCTGTTAGAGAGTACCCTATGGCATTAAGTCCACCTTTTTCGCGTTAGTGTCTTCTTCGTGGTCCGATATTGGATCGGATAATGTGAGAGCGCACAGCCATGATACTTATTTTCTTTCTAGTGAGAAGCAACAGCTGGTAGTGGTCGGAGACTGCGGCGACAGCATGGCCGCCGTCCAGGGCCTCCTGAAGAAGCACGAGGCCCTCGAGGCCGAGTTGGCCTCGCGAGGCGAGCGCGTGCGAGACCTCACCGCTGAGGGCGAACGGCTGCTGGCCGCCGGGAACCTCCACTCTGACGCTTTGCAGCACCGCATTCGTGCCCTCCAGGTAAGTCAGGGATTTTTAAAATAGTATTTTGAGCGGCGGCTTCTACAGGGTGAAACTTAAGTCGTGAACAGTAATATGTTTTTCTAACTCCATAAGCAACAAGCAATTTAATGCTTACTAAAAACAGACAAGATTTTTTTTTTTTTTTCATATTTTTTGTCGTTTATTTTACTTTTAGCAGTGGATTTAGGATATTACAACGGCTTATTAAGATATTTAAATTAGTATATTGAATTGATTCTTTGAATCGGAACAGACATTGACATCAAATTTATCATTTGTCCTAGTTAGAAATGAAATTTACTTAATTTTTCATCTGAAATATCTTATAAAGCTGTTTTAATTCCACATGATCACATTTAAAAGTAAAATAAACGACAAAAAATATGAAAAAAAAAAAAATCTTGTCTGTTTTTAGTAAGAGTTGGGGCATTAAATTGCTTGTTGTTTATGCAGTTAGAAAAACATATTACTGTTCACGACTTAAGTTTCACCCTGTATATGCGACAGATCGGGCCCTAGAAATTGTTAAGTAACGCACTTTTTCCCTCAGGCCAAACTGGAGAAGCTGACCAGCCTAGCCGCGCGCCGCAAGGCCGCGCTGGTGGACAACTCGGCCTACCTGCAGCTGCTGTGGAAGGCGGACGTGGTGGAGTCGTGGATCGCGGACAAGGAGACGCACGTGCGCTCCGACGAGTTCGGCCGCGATCTGTCCACCGTGCAGACGCTTCTCACCAAGCAGGACACGTTCGACGCCGGTGAGACAACCCTGCAAACTGCAGCTCCACACTGGCACTCCTAGCAGGGACATGCCTCGGTGACGCTTACGACGTTGCTCTTTGGAATATCTGAAAAGTCTCGGCTTCAAAACTAAATTCACAATATTTATTTATTTATCAACAATAAAATTAAAAAAAAAAACAAATAATAATCATATAATAGTCCTGCAGACAGATAAGGTTTATATTCGTTATTCACTAGTCGAGATATTGGCGTGTAGGCCACGTCTTGACGCGACAGGATAAGCGTTCAAAAGGTTAAAGTATAACAATCAAGATTTGACCAAACCAGCGTTTCAAAGCATCGGGTGCAGCTCAAAAAGACCGAGACCCGTGCTAGTTACAGATACCGTTACATTTTCAGACAGAATAATAAATGTAATCCACGCAACGCAAGAAACATGCTCCGACAATCCTTGTTCGTAGGTCAAGATGAATATCATTCTCATCACATCCCTGTCAGTCAGTTTCCTGCGAACCCTTTTCATCTCCTGACGATCGATTAACAGCTCTTTTTCTTACTTAGAGAATTCAATAAACCGGAGTGGCCATGTCTGTCATTTTCTTTACAAAAAATATCCGCCGATCGTTGCGGGGGAGGGGAACGTCAAATGTACGGCTATTCGTACGTAACGTACAAATAGCCACGTCAGATAATCGTCAATTCATACAATAAATATGACCACTGGTCATATGTTTACGGCAGAGGGGAACGCCTGTCAATGGCCGCTCCGGTTGGTTGAGTTCTCTAAGTTTTCTTATGACAATCCTTTGACAATTTAGACGCGAGCTTCTGCGACTGTGACCTATTAAATCAGACATAAGACAATTGCAATAAAAACCCACAAATTGGTGCTTTTCAACCACCTTTGTGGAACCAGTTCTGGCTTTTTCTGAGGTCTAGAGACTATATCACAGAGTATAGATTTTACATTTCCAAACCATAACCAACGAGATGTTTGTTTCTTTGCGTTTGCAACACCATCTGCGTTTTTTTCTGCAATTATTTTCGCGTTAACCCTCATTGTCATTATAAACATCGCTTGACATACACAGGCCTAGCCGCATTCGAACACGAGGGCATCCAGAACATCACCTCCCTCAAGGAGCAGCTGGTGGCCGCCAACCACGAGCAGACTCCTGCCATCGTCAAGCGTCACCAGGACGTGATCTCCCGCTGGCAGCAGCTTCTGGCCGACTCCGCGGCCAGGAAGCAGCGCCTGCTGGAGCTGCAGGACCAGTTCCGCCAGATCGAGGAGCTGTACCTGACGTTCGCCAAGAAGGTAACGTTATGCTGTGCCTGCACTACAGCCTTGGCTGTAGTGGTGCCAAAGGAACGTGTAGTGTAACTTCAGATAGTCTTTCGTCTACTTTAACTTTGTAAATGCGGCTTTCTTTTTCACCACTTCACCTCGGAAACGCACCCTTTATCCCTTGAACGCGGTGTGGAAAATTGTATTTTATCCACGTGTGGGGAAAGTAATTTGGTACAAGTTATGACTTGCTTTTTACGTTATCTGGCAGGATGGACTTAGAGATGATTTTGAATTATATAATTTTGAAATCACTCATTCGGCTTCGATTTTTTATATTTTATGGCTTAAATTTTACCTGTGGTGGTGTGGTGAAAAATTTTGTTTTATACTCGGCAGCAAAGTTTGTTCAACTTCTCATGCCTTGAGGCCCTCGTACGCTCAAGACTCGCTGAAATCTTTCTCAATAAAAGCACGCTCTCGTGCTTCAACAACAAACATAATAACAATAAACATCAACGGGCAACGTTGATAATAAGTAACTATTGCGTTACACCTGTCCAAATTGTGAGTATTACCGCACGCTACGCGTACGGTAAAACTCGCATTATAGCCAGGTGGAGACGTAAAATTGTGTACTCACCACGGGCAGTAAAAAAGAAAGCCCTCTATCGCATATTTACTACCCTTGCCTGCGGCTCGGGTCACAAATACCTGCGATTTCGGGCTTTCTTTCTTTCTTTCTTTCTTGGTAAGTAATGTACTATTGTGCTACTAGTACACAAGCATGGAACATTGCTAACCGTCGATTATTGACAGGCGTCAGCATTCAACTCGTGGTTCGAGAACGCGGAGGAGGACCTGACCGACCCGGTGCGCTGCAACTCCATCGAGGAGATCCGCGCGCTGCGCGACGCGCACGCACAGTTCCAGGCAAGTGCCGCTGTCCAAACTTGGCAAAACACTACTCCGAATTATAACAGGGGTGTTTACAGGTCACTACCAAAGGTATTGTTGTTCTTACGCAAAAGATCCTGGGTCGAACTGTATCTATAATAGAAGAATAGATATAAAATCAATTTCCATCTTTAGTGCGTGTTCTAAGAAGGAATACAGATATCCTGCGCCCGATTAACCACGTATTTCAGAAGGCATTATACTATTTCATTCGTAAATGTTTATATATAGCGTTGCAGGTCGCGCTTTGTTTGTTAGAAGTTTATAAACAATTAATAAGGGGTAAAATGTCCAAGATATTTTTTATTTATTATTGGGAAACGCCAAACGACTTGTAGGCTAAGATAACCACGGAGTGCCTCACAGGTTAAACCGAGGATCAGGCAGGCTTAGACGGCGATGGCGGGACGACTTTGACTTCGGAAATAACTGTAAAGGCATTTTTGGGATGTCCATTTATAGTAGGGTAAATCGCCAGTAACTGGCCACCTTATGATTTCTATTTATAGGTGAATAAAGTTCATTTTAGTACAAGGTATAAACGAAACGTCGTAGAAACGTCGGGATGTAATTTAAGCTCAGTACACGCGATAAAATCCGTTTTTAATTGTTTTATTTCATGAATAACTATCGCGGCAACCGAAGACAATATTACAAGGTATAAATTAAGTAAAAATTTCAATAACTGGCCACATTTTAGTTACTGGCCACCTATACTAAAAATGAATCCTATTTAAAGGTGAAGAGAACTCATTTTAGTATGAGGAAAATGGCCAGTTACTGGAGATTTGCCTACGAGCCACTCGTTCAATAACTGGCCACCTCTTACAATAATGAGTTCTATTCACCAATACACAGAATTCATTTTAGTATGGTGGCCAGTTACTGGCGATTTACCCTACTTTATTGTCTAATTTGTGACTGTACAGGCATCTCTGTCGTCCGCCCAAAGCGACTTCGAAGCCCTGGCGGCGCTCGACGAGCAGATCAAGTCGTTCAACGTCGGCGCCAACCCCTACACCTGGTTCACCATGGAGGCCCTCGAGGAGACGTGGCGCAACCTGCGCAAGATCATAGGTCAGTCACCAAAATCCATATGTCAAAGTCACTGCGGAAAGGGGTTTCGCAAACTGTCATTTTGTACAAATCTGTCCACTGCAAATGTTATAAATTATGCAACGAAAAGATCATAAAGTCCTCGGTACTATGCTACGGAGGCGGGGAGATTTATTTTAGTTTCTTAATTAGGAACATGCATGATTTTTTTGGAAGACGTCATTCGATTCTGTTTCCCTGTAGATTCAAATGTCTCTAAACCTACTATCTATGATAGACCTGAAACGTCAAAAATGTGAAAATACGTTAGGCGTTTGCGCCGCGCGTCAAAACGCCCCATACAAAAAGTATGAGGTGTGTGACGTCAACGACCACAAATTTGCAGAAAACTGTTTGGTTTGTGTTGTTAGGAACAAGTTTTTGGAAGATTTTTGTAATTTTAGGCACGAAAAAATGCGTTTAGCTATATAGTTGTCATACATTTTTTTTCTTGTTAGAACATAAGTAATCGAACTAAAGTTTCGAAAATACATTTGAGGTATAAAAAAAATGCCTAAAATTTTACGTTTTTAAACCGCAATATCTTTAAAAAACTGTTAAAAATTATTACAGATTTCCACTTATTTATATTAATTTGGGGTTGTTGAACGTCTTTCTGCAACAAATTCAATTAAATAATTTTCATGCATGTTCTCTATTAAGTTAATTTTAAGTATTTTATATGCTGTTATTGATTAAAACGTTGACTTGCAGCCGAGCGCGACATCGAGCTCACGAAGGAGGCCCAACGCCAGGAGGAGAACGACAAGCTGCGCAAGGAGTTCGCCAAGCACGCCAACGCCTTCCACCAGTGGCTCACCGAGACCCGGTCAGTACTCGCACCATCCCACACGGGCCGGGAACTGTAGGGGGGGGGGGGAGGGGGGGCACAGATGCTTCACTTACTTATCGGGTCTCCTGAATGAGAAATGTTATTATGCCGTTATAAGTTTCTGAATGAGACGATGATAGTTCATCTGATAATTTCATACAAACATTTATTATTGGGAAATAGTTATTGGTGTTTAATCATTCCACTACTTTTTTGGGAGACCAACAGTTAGCCGACAACTATTACATCAAGAAAATTGTGTCCTTAAATGTTTCATGTGACCTAATGCGTTTTAAAGTGCGGTAACCTTAAAAAATCCTACAGGAGCTTTTATTTCTTACATGGGGTTATTATCGTCAAAATACGTAATTGCTAACAAAGCCTTGATGTACAGGTATAAATGTGACACTATTTTGCTGAAGGTACCCTTTGGTACACGGCGCTTAAGCTTTAATTGCTTGAAGACAATATTGTACCAACTGCTAGGCTGGGACGGGTAAAGTACATACCAACTGCTAGGCTGGGACGGGTAAAGTACCACCAGAATTATAAAATAACCCGCCTTATTTTATTGTCGGCTAATCTGAAAAGGCGATGCTTTTCTTGTCGTTCTGTGCGTGACATCACGTTTCTATTTTCAGCATTTATATTTCAAGTTTTGATGTACTAACCGTCGATGTATAACATTTGCGCGTAACCGATTTCAAAGATATACCCTCGTCGTGGTATAGTGTAGACCTTTTCGATGCCAACGACGGATACATCCGCACCGCAGTTCAACGCCAACGACGAATATATCCGTCATACGTTTTATTTTAAACTAGTTATTGGTTTGCGTATGAATGGCATTGACATTTTGTCATGATCTTGACATCGAAATTGTTAAAAAAGTAGGTAGGGTAAATCGCCAGTAACTGGCCACCATTCAGTTACTGGCCACCTATACTAAAATGAATTCTGTGTATAGGTGAATAGAACTCATTTTTGTAAGAGGCGGCCAGTTATTGAACGAGTGGCTAGTAGGCAAATCTCCAGTTACTGGCCATTTTCCTCATACTAAAATGAGTTATCTTCACCTTTAAATAGAATTCATTTTTAGTATAGGTGGCCAGTAACTAAAATGTGGCCAGCTATTGAAATTTTTACTTAATTTATACTTTGTACTAAAATGAACTTTATTCACCTATAAATAGAAATCATAAGGTGGCCAGTTACTAAAAGGTGGCCAGTTACTGGCGATTTACCCTATATTGTTTTTAATTTTATTGTTAGTTATTTGTTGTTCACCTCTAAATGTTGTGAGGTCGGTCCAATATAATGTTTTTCTTATAATATGTAAATATGTATAATTCATTATTCACTTTACATAATCTTTTGTAGTCTCTCGCTTAAAATAAAATGTTTAGCTCTTGACATTTCAAAAATACAACTTGTCATGTCAATATTTTTTCTATATTTAAAATGCCAGATGTCAGGATTTATTTCTGAACTCGGATTTTTTTTATGATAACGACAGTTTCATAGGGCAATTTTTATCTATTCTGGCTGGTTTTGTACAGTCATCGGCGAAAGTATCTTCCTACAAGAAGGCCGCAAAAATATGTGACACGCTCTTATTTGTACGGACATAAGAGCGTGCCAGGTATTTTTGCGGCCTTCGTGTGGGAATATACTATTGCCGATGACCGTACAGCTGGATTAGTGTACATAGACATCTATATCTAGTTTTGTATTAAACTGATAGCTGCACTGAGGCAGATCGACCTGTCATTTTAGTATACTAATATGTTGACAAAAGCAGATTACTCGGGAGTTTTAGGGAAATTATAACTAATATAAATGCAAGAAAAAATGACTTGGTGCATCTATTTGTGCACGAGTTTAGTGTAAGGGCTCACTTTGTCAATTTACATGGACTGTACGGTACGATGCTTAACTTTGCCTGGCTTTAAAAACAGTGATTTCTTATCTTTTCTGATTATAGATTTATTTGTTAATAATGGCCGTCTTTCTCCCATATCAAGAGTAACATATAAACATCTGTTTTGTGAAGAAAACTGTGGATTTTAAGCCTGGCACAGTCAAGCACCGTGGGCAATGCTGCAGGAGTTGACGGTATCGACAAAGTGGGACCTTTTTTCCAGTACTGACACACATGTTGTTAACATTATTACTATTATTCATAACGGGGTATTTACCATGATGATAGCGATGATGGCGCATGTAAATGTAGTGTTTATATATTCTATGCCGAAATATCGGGTTCTCAAAAACTCCAATATACATGGTAAATGCCTCGTTACAAATAATAGTTATAATGTTAATGGCCATGTGATCTTGAAATCGAATATGTTGTTATAGTAGTTTATGTAACTGTTACGTAATAAGGTCTAATTACGTACAGTTGCATACACTGCTTTATCTACACACATATTATAAATCCTACATGATGTGATCGGAAACCAGTAGAATGACCGCCATTGCACCGCCATGACCAACTCGATTGTGCCGGCGGTCGGGGAGAGCGCGGATCTTGGTAACGTTACCGTGGGTAATGAATTTTCATACGTTTTTACCACACTGTCAGAGATGTTACGTTACTGGTCGCAATAATGGTGGTAATTACATACGGTTTCCGAACGCGGAATAGAGGATTTATGATATTGGTGTAGATAAACAGTGTAACATACTCGTAGTGTAACGATAACCATCCCACACCCACAGCACATCCATGATGGAAGGCACCGGCTCGCTCGAACAACAGCTGGCCACGCTGCGCCAGCGCGCCGGCGAGGTGCGCGCGCGCCGCGCCGACCTGCGCCGCCTCGAGGAGCTGGGTGAGTACTGTGGAGAGTGTCCACAATTAATACTCTCAAAATATATGATAGTTATTTATTCTCTTTTTTCTAACATTAGCTAGTCACATAGAAATCGACTCTTCTGTTTAGGCTGTCCCTTTGAGACTCCCGTTCGTCTGACATAGAACGTTCGAATTCCTAATTTCAAATAACACCGTGCCAGAGAGCGTTCGAGAAGAGAGATTGTAAAGGTAGACAACCTTTACATATCTCGCCTCCTCGGGTGTAAGGGGCAGCCTACACTTACAAACACTACGCCCTATCCTAATCTACCCTGACTAAGAGTTTCCCTATCTATGCATGGGAAACTCTTAGTCAGGGTAGATTAGGATAGGGGACACATATATAGTCTGACTAACCAATAACCACACTAACAGTACAAATCCATACTTAATATTATAAATGGGAAAGTGTATGTGTGTGTTTGTTTATTTGTCCGTCTTTCACGGCAAAACGGGGCGACGAATTGACGTGATTTTTAAGTGGAGATAGTTGAAGGGATGGAGAGTGACATAGGCTACTTTTTGTCTCTTTCTAACACCCCCCCCCCCCTCCCTAAAGTGGGGGGGTGGAAGTTTGTATGGTTTGTTACCCCGAATTTAACGCGAGCGAAGCCGCAGGGAAAAGCTAGTAATAAATAAACTATACTTATCCTTTTTTTAGTAGTGAGGGTTAGGTTACAAGCGTGATTATCTCTGTCTATGCTTGAAGTGAGACAGCCCCTGGTGGAACTACAGATGATACTTGGCGGCTGAGTCATAAGGTAGAACACATCCGACGAATCTCCGCCGCCTACCGCGGAAAATTAGTTTAAAAACCACAGATTATAATTGGTGCTTTTTAACTGCCACTACTCTGTACCACAGAGTATGGATTTAACATTTCCAAACCAGAAACAACGACATGTTTGTTTCTTTGCGATTACGACGACATCTGCGCACATTTTTTATTGCGCTTATTGCTTTTCTCCTCATTTATTAGGGATGATAGCACATGTTGAATTATGTAATAATTTTTAGTTGATAGGATGCAAAATTATCAATATATCCAAATAATCTGAAAAACGAAAAACATCTATTAAAACGGTTCAACGATATCAAGGTTCAAGTTTTCAGATATTTTCGATTTTTAAAAGTACGCAATTTAAAAAAAAACAATGATACCATTCGATTTTTAACATTTTACAAAAACATTTTTGTATAGTAAACATATACATAAACGCAACATTTCACTGTGAAAATAGCAATTCATATTTTTTCCATACTTTATACAGGGCGATTATATGATCGTGACGTCACTTTTGCACATCATTTTGTTAGGAGCGTTTCGAGAAACAAATGCAAATCTCATACTTTGGCCCCATATAGATATTTGATCCTCACAACAAAACGAATCGATTGATACCATACATGAAAAAAATCATCATGCCTATTGTGTGGTCTCGCCTCTATACAGGCAGAAAAAAGTTCCTTCTGTGTCTGAAAGTACTAGATACTAGATCCATCAATATTTGCTAATGACTAACACCGCGTAAAGCTGCATTTCTACCAGATGAGCCAGGATGTGTTGCGAGGAATGTGTTTGTTAAGAACCAATGAAATCACTTCATTTACCTATCGCTCGTCTCTGGTGGAAACGCAGCGTCGATCAATATATAAGATAAATGTATGAATGCCAATCATTTGAGTAGCCGTCTATAGTGCCCCAAATTATTATTATTGTAGAAATGGTATGTATTAAAAACCATTAAACACTTGTAGTCATAAAAAAATGTACACAAAAAATAAACCACACATTTCAAAGCAATTTTTAAATAAATAACTGAATCGTATCTCAAACTAAAGGTTTGTGGCACTATGACGTGTATAAAGCTCTTGTCCTGACCCCTAGCCTAGTACGTCTTGCTCTGTCACGCATTACTCCACATTTCTAGCTCAACGAACAGTCACGACGCGCTCACGCGTTTCTTGCGCAAGACGTACTTTACTAGATGGTCTGATGTTCCTTTCTTACTCCAATCTTCGTATTATCAACGTAGTTGCTATACAATGTTATCATATGATAGCTATTGCCCCGTGTTTGTCCAGCTTGCTTTAAAAGACGATCTAGAATAGTCTAGACGATATATCTCAAAAGTAGACTCTTCTTCGGCACTTAGTAGTCTAAAATGGGGCGCTGCGTAAATACAGCTAAATAATACTTTTCAGAAAACTCATAGAAGCCTACAAATACTTGTTTAATTTAGAAAAGTGTCAGCATAATAACACTATCAATTTTAAAACAATTTAGTTCTGGTTACGCCAAGCACCGCCACATCATTGAAAAGAAAGTTGCTCAACGCAACGCCACGCAAAAATACACTATTTGAACGATTTTACGTGTCATAGAATTTTGAGCGAATATTGTAGTGCTATGATCGCGATGGTCATACAAAGCTGTTAACATTCCAAATCAAATTCGCCTGTAACTTAGCATTCAAATTAGGCGGTTTCCTGTGCGTTGCGTCGCGTATTAAAACATACGTTTAATGATCATACGTGTGCAGAGATAAAGGGTCCAGTTTGCCGGTTGTCAATAATTACGATTGCACCTTGAAGTGAAGCCCATGAACACCGGCAAAGAGGTACCTTTCGCTCCGCACTGTCACATTTTTACGAATTATTCCAATGCTCTCACGAAGAGGAGGGGTTTTACATTCCGCCGCTACCGCCGCTTCCGTGCGGAGGTGCGTTATATCCATGAGGGCGGAAACTCGAGCGGAACGTTTACTTCTTAAATCTCTTCAATTACTATATTTGTAGAAGTTAAAATTTATCCATTAGCCGCCCATATATATAACATAATTCGAAGACGGAATCTGATACAATTCAGTTTATCAAAATAAAGATTCAAAGAGTCTCGGCGGCTATAGGTTAACATGAATGTATGCAGGAGCTTGAGTTTGTAAAACATAACCAGGCCACATCAAGTTTTATGGTATTAAATTTGTATAATAATAATTAAAAAATTGATGCAGGAATAACGAATATTTTAATAAATGAGTTCCACTTTTACGTTTCTGCTCTTATGGACTTTTTCGATATTAATATCATGAATGTATAGAAACATGTATGAAGTAAATAAAATTGTAATACAATGTTTCAGGAGTTTCAGGCCGCACACATCTGAACTACATACATCTTTATTTTGTGTGAATTTCATGCCTTAAACCCCTCTTCTTTTATTTGAATTTGCTACCTGAGTTTCACTTACACTACTTCATTTATTTTAAACAAATATATTAAATATTTTGACTCGTACAAGCGACAGTCACTGATTTTTCTCTAATCTAAGGACTATCCCAGGGTAGGGATAGTCGGTTATAAGGTAACCCCGTATAAAATCTTTATCAAAGTGGTTCGCTTATATGACGTTAATATTATCGTTAAAAAAACTATGATACTTTTATCCCACTTCTACATGTATGTTTTTAATATGTTTAATAATTAACAATTAGGTACTCATTACACACACGACTCGTCACTTTCTATAATCACTCCCTATTTAGGTACTGTATTAAAAAATATTATGCACACCATTTTCAAACGATTTATGCTTAAGTATGTTTTATTTTTATTTAATTTAATAGTTAATTATAATAATCGTTTAAAATTGGACATTTACTCACTGTCATACTCTTAATTACCTCCCTGTACTAATTTCTAATCCATAGAATCGTAGAAATATTCCACCTGGGCATAATGCGAGTTTTACCGTACGCGTAGCGTGCGGTAATACTCACATTATGGCCAGGTGTGACGTAAATGTAATATTTCGTTGTTGTAACGCGGTGTCGGATCATCCAAGTGATGAGGGCGTGAACCCACCAAGAAGGAAGCGGCACTAGTCGCGTAGCATCCTTCTCTTTCTACCTCTTTGTATTGTGAGATTATGAGATAAAGAGAGAAGAATCTCTCGTTTGTAAAAACGCGGCTTGTGCTAACCCTTCAAGGGACTGCTGCAGCCCCTCATTCAAAATTCCGTTGTCCGTTGTAACCCACATCACACCCCATTGGTAATAAATGTCTCCAACATGTCTAGTTCACGTTCTACGCTCTGGACCTCTCTCTCGGTGGGCGAGTTTGTGTACGTTTGGAGTCAAATCTTATCTTCCACACATTCCCTGTTTTCCTGAAAGTGTTTATACGTGGCTGTGAACCCTATTTTAATATGCTAGTTAGCTGTGGACTAAATAGTGTTTTAAAAGTAATTTAAAAGTCTTGGAAATACAATAATCTTTCAATTGAGACTAATTATTTTTTTTAGAATTTGGTATAAAAAGAAAAAGGAAAAATGTCCTTTTCATTTTATACCAAAATACAAAAAAAAACGGATTTATCCGAATGTGAATTTAAGCGACTCAACCGTAAAACTAGCAAAAACGTTGACCGTAAGTAATTTCGTTACGCGACAGTGTCGGTCCTTACGTCGCAATGAGCCTCTCAACTGGCCTACTGCGATACATCAGCTTTACTTTACATAATAGTAGTTTATGCAACAGTTGTATAAGAGGGGTCAAAAAAGGTGAGTGGCGTGGGTAACAATTTGAGCCGTAGGCGAAAATTGTTCAGAAAAACGCCACGAACATTTTTTTACCTACTTATACGACGTTGCATACATTACTTTTTCTACGAATACACTTACTTATACATAAAATGCCAAATAGAAAACTTCATGGATATCGCAGTTATTTTGTCAACATAATCAACAATCATTTAAGTTTTACCGTTTAAAATACTATTTTTCAATAATACTAACATTACTAACACAAATACACACCGTCGTTATTTGATCAATTATTAAAGAGCTACAGAGATTAGTAAAAATACCTAAATTACTTTCAAAGTTTGCAATTCGCCTCAACAAACGAAACGTAAAAAACTACGAAGTAGGTCTGTGGTTCTTTTATTTTTTTATTTTTTAAAGTTATTTTTTTCTAAAAACGCTGCGTTTATTTAGGTTTCTTAGGTTGGCAGTAATTTATTTAATATTAATAGTCGTGTTTGCACGCGATTACGCGATACTATTTTGGCGCTTTTATAGAACAAGTGTTATTTTGGGGAATAGACTAGATAGACTTTTCATCGAGTGTATTATCTATGTTCTTATAAAGGTATTGACGAATGTATAAATGACAGATAAAAGTACAGGAGTAGAAAAAAGTATAAATTATCCATCCCGTGTATGTACGCGACCATCGTCGACACAGCTTATTGGCGATTCGTGGTCTTTAATGTGATTAAGTAAAATCTACGAATAGTTAATTGAGTCGTTGTTAGGTCACACATTTCAATTATTTTAGGCGTGGAAGTAGATTTATCCACCGTACCCAAGCTCGCCTCCGCGACCACACGTTAACTATCCTATAACCTGACGCAGGCGCGGCACTCGAGGAGCACCTGATCCTGGACAACCGCTACACGGAGCACAGCACCGTGGGCCTGGCCCAACAGTGGGACCAGCTCGACCAGCTGTCCATGCGCATGCAGCACAACCTGGAACAACAGATCCAGGCCAGGAACCATTCCGGTAAGTCCTACGCTAGTTTCCATTCAGATACAAGTATACAGAACTAAACCTGCCACAGGCACCTTGCGCGAGGCGGCAAGCAATCTGAAAGCTCTGCTAGGTTTCGAGGAGTTTCACGCAAAATAGGCACACTGGATGTCGACTTGCTGAAAAACGTCCAGGATAACTAACTTTAACTAGGTTCTACATTAAGATTATTGTCATAAAGACCTGCTGAGACGAATGACGAGATCAAGATCAATATTGCAGGTAGCTTCATAGTGACATACAAACAAGACGATCCCACGTACCGTTTCAGCGATTTGAATGTCATGCTTGGTCTCATAAGACAGGGGGCTATAATCTAGCTTCACAGTGTGCTTCGAATCTAGGTCCTAGATACTCATTGTACATTTACTGATATCAATGGGCTCAAAAACATTAAGGGTGTATTAGTTAGATACACAGCCGCAATAGAGCATATCAACATTTGTTTTTGACGTGACAACGTCTTATAATTCGATGGAGCCGGCTGCACGCACGAAAAAACATGGACGCTCTGAGGCGTTCCATTTAAGGTTTGAAGTGCAAGCGAGAGCGCGGAACGAGCGACAAAGAGGCACAATCGGCCTTCGCGTTCGGCAGCGTTCGACATCTGTCTCTCTCCTACTTGAGTGAGCGATGCGTCCGCGTGGACAGCTGCTATACAATAATACATTTACATGTTTTCGTCAAGTATGAAGTGCAGTGAAATTAAAATTTTCTTTTGAAAAATGCAACCATTCCATCAGTATTTTCTTATGACGTTGTCACGTTCAACTATCGTCAGTAAACCGACTTTACAGACAACCGATTTTTTTTTGTACAGGTGTAAGCGAGGACGCACTGAAGGAGTTCTCGATGATGTTCAAGCACTTCGACAAGGACCGCTCCGGGCGGCTCAACCACCACGAGTTCAAGTCGTGCCTGCGCGCGCTCGGCTACGACCTGCCCATGGTCGAGGAGGGCCAGCCCGACCCCGAGTTCGAGGCCATACTCAGTGAGTATTGTTTACTTTCATTTCATTCAAATGCTTTCAAAAAAAATCAGTATGATCAGATATTGATATCGGCCGACGTGTTGAATTTAATCATTTTGGTCCGATCGCGTTAAACGTCGATATCGAAGTATTCGATGGCCACTTTAACGTGAAATTGTAAAAAAAAATATTGAAAATCGGTTCACGATTCTCGGAGATATCCAATAACATACATTAAAAAAAAACAGTCTAATTGAGAACCTCCTCCTTTTTTGAAGTCGGTTAAAAAGGGATGTGCTCTTGGTGTTTTTAATTTCGGTCTTTCTTTATATTCCAATTACGAGTGCATACCACTTTGCATTGGCCTTTCTAACAAAAACTTGCAAGAGGACGCGGTGGAAATTGTTAAAAGCGGTCACCATCTTGAATTTCTTTAACCAAAGTTAGAGGAATTCAAGATGGCGATCGTATTGAAAATCGATATCTGAGAATCCGAAAAGTTGAAGTCGAGATTGTAAAACTGGCCACCTTTTATGTTTGTTGTTAGAGTTTCCATTGTTATTACTCAAAGAGTACATCTGAATGTCTCTTTGCGTATTTTCGGTTAATCTACCACCTGGACTGGTCATTCCAACAATTGTCTAACAAAAACTTGATATCCCACAGACGTGGTGGACCCTAACCGCGACGGGCAGGTGTCCCTCCAGGAGTACATGGCGTTCATGATCAGCAAGGAGACGGAGAACGTGCACTCCTCGGAGGAGATAGAGAACGCGTTCCGCGCGATCACGGCGCACCAGGACCGCTCCTACGTCACCAAGGACGAGCTGTACGCGGTGAGTTACACGACAAATATACCTTAAGCCCTATTACATTTTTTTTAATACCACGACAGTGGCAAACAAGCATACGGCCCGTCTGATGGTAAGCCGTTACCGTAGCCTATGGACGCCTGCAACTCCAGAGGATTCACAAGCGTGTTGCTTACTCTTTAAGAACCTATACACACCTTTTTTGAATAACCTCATACTGTAGCCCGCTGGGAAAACCTCGGCAGGGAGTTCATTCCACAGCTGCAGCGTTCGTGGGAGGAAATTCTTCTTAAACCGTACAGTGCCCGACCCTTTAGGCTCCAGGGTGTGAGGATGAACACCCTTGTCCTAGTTGGCTTCCTAAATGATTTAATCACTAAATTTAGTGTCAAGTGTAACTGCATTTAACAAGTAAGTTTCCTAAAAAGTAACCGACACCGAGGATGGTCACCGACAAACTTAGAGTTAGCGTCCTAATTATGACGGAAGAAAGTGTAACAGCGTTTAGTCGCCAGTCGACTTAAATGTCATAGATTTTATTAATCGCAGACATATTCTGTTTATTGTGAATTTAGAATCCTAGTTAGGAAAAGTGTGACTGGGAGATATATTTAGAATCCTAAATAGGATGCTAGTTAGGACGACTAAAACAAGTAAAGTGTAACAAGACTTTTACGACTGTAAGTTAGCACTGTGGTTGCATACGCCGTGTGCGATCACAACTATCGACACTTAGACTCAATGACCTTCACAAGGGAGATAGTTGAAAACTGTAATTAGAAATATAAATATTATGGGACAATCTTACACAAATCAACCTAGACCCACGGTAAGCTCAATAAGGCTTGTGTTGTGGGTACTAGACGACGATATATATAATATATAGATATAGATAAATACTTAAATACATAGAAAACATCCATAACTCAGGTACAAATATCCGTAATAAACACACAAATAAATACCCTGACCAGGATTCGAACCCGGGACCTCCTGCTTCGTGGGCAGGGTCACTACCGACTAGGCTAGGAGGCCGTCAAAATTTATCTTAATTTAATATCGTTAATTTTATCTGTCAATAATTCCTGGTGAGATCTGTACAAAACCAATTCCGGACTTCGCCAGGGTTCGAATTTGGGATGGATAATTGTTACTTCCTACCTATACTGTAAGGTTTAGGTAATTCCTGAATTATATTTCTAAGACAGCGTACATAGTTAATACGAGGTAAATTTGTATTTCCAGTCAGTTTCCAACAAAAGTGTCCATTACAACTGACGCGATGTCCCAAACATCAATTCTACTGCAAATTCTCCGGTTATTTTTGTTTAAATCCACCATTTTTGTCACAGAACCTGACGAAGGAGATGGCGGACTACTGCGTGGCGCGTATGAAGCCCTACGTGGAGGCGAAGACGGAGCGGCCCATCCCCAACGCGCTCGACTACATCGACTTCACGCGCACCCTCTTCCAGAACTAAGCACCGTCTCAGCAGTACTAACCTATTAAACATTACATATACATACACTCTATTTTTAATTTTGTACTCAACCGTCTGCTATACCCTCAGAACCTTTGTAGGTGTAGTAATGCTTTGACATAGGTCAGGCTTCTATAATAAGCCAGTGCCGTATTTTAAAGCGCTCACATCTATTACGGATTGTCCTTTAACATGTACATTTTTTTGTGTACTCTAGAATATAATTTTTTGGCGGCCGTGCTACATTTCTCTCAGGTTTACTTGACTTGTTTCCACTTTTTACCAATAAAATAGAATTCCTATATCTTAAAAATTGTCTTATAGGGATTTTGGTGTTGTATTTTAATTCCGTGTACAACGCTAATGTCAATTGGAAATACGTCAGTAAAATTTTAGGAGAGATGAGAATCTAGCCGGCTAGCTAAAAGTAAGATTTTGCCTTCAAAGTTTAGTACTGCACGGAGCTGCTTATCACTCATATATTCCAATATAAGTAACTAAAAGCATTTAAAAATAGTTTGTTGCTCTGTGGCTGAATAGTGCGTTCTGGAACCTGTGTGTCGCTTAGTGCTTACCGCTAGGTAACTCGCGTTGTACGGACTGATATGATACTGTACACCGTTGGGCTGCCCAATATTTTAAAAGCATGAGTCAATAGTACAAACTACGTCTATTTCTTGTAGTTCAAATCTATTGCAAGTATTGTTAAGTATATTATATTGTAAAGTAAAATACTTCCAATATAAAGTTTTAGAAAGTTTACTGATTCGGTATTTATTTATATATAGTTATTGACACAGTATTTTATCGAAGTCAGTCCGTACTAAATAGGGATGTCGTTCCTTTTCTCTGAGTTAGCAGAGAAATAAGAATTTTCCCCTTCTCCCACTTCTCAGCTCTAGCAACTAGGTGCCTCGATACGATAAAGTATTTGAATTATTACTATTTTTAAGTCTAACAAATGTTTATTGTCGCTATAAACTTTATTTTCTGTATTCCATTATTATCAATAAATATTTATTTCGAAAAAATATTTTTTTTACAAATCATAACCGTTTCATTTTTGTATTTATTTACATTCACGGGCAGAAGTACCTACTCCCTAAAATCAGGTATATAGTATCAAAGAGTAAAACATAATTTGAGTTTAGATTATATATTTACAAGCTTAACCAAATTTACATTATCTTATCGTTATTTTCGAGGATTGAGCGGTCAAACCCGATAAGTCAAACAATTAATTGGTTATTTTTATTAGAACCATACGGGACTGGCGTACAGTTTGTATTACAATTAAATATTATCTCGAGTTATCGGGTTTGACCGCTCACCCCTCGTTTTGTTCCTTAATTTTAAAACGTTTTAGTACATTTCAACTTTGCCGCTTATAGCCAACATGTCCAAACAGAGTTTTTAACATCTAGTACAGTCAAGTGCAAAAATACGTATCGAAAAAATCGTCTCATAAATATGGTACTACGCACTTATTACAACGGAATAAGATACTATGGGAGATATTTTTGAGTAAGATGAGTACACCCATATTTTTACACTTGACTGTACCTACAGTATATAAATAAAGTCTGATAATCATATCTTGTGACTTTAATGCATTCCGATGTTATCATTTTTTAAATCCGCATTCACTCGGCCGTTTTTGCCCCAGGTATATCTTTTAGCCGACTTACGACTTATGTACAGTCGCCATCAGATATATCGGAGCGGCCAAGGTGGTCACAAATATCAGAACAACGCCTCTATTGTCAACGTGCAAGTGCAAGTACCTATCGATATTTATAGAACCTTAAATGGCCGCTCCGATATATTTGATGCTGACAGTAAGTACTAGCGATAATAAACCTTAGCGATAACAAAATGAGTGAATGTTTTTTTTTAATACCACGACGGTGGCAAACAAGCATACGGCCCGCCTGATGGTAAGCAGTTACCGTAGCCTATGGACGCCTGCAACCCCAGAGGATTTACATGCCCGTTGCCTACCCTTTAGGAACCTATACACTCCTTTTTTGAAGAACCTCATACTGTAGCCCACTGGGAAAACCTCGGCAGGGAGTTTATTCCACAGCCGCAGCGTTCGTGGGAGGAAATTCCTCTTAAACCGTACTGTGCGCGACCCATTGGGCTCCAGGGTGTGGGGATGAACACCCTGCCGGCAGCGAGCGGTGCGGTGATAAAAAGCTGCCGTGGGCATCATATCAGTTCTTCAGAGCACAACCCATTGTACAAGCGATAGAACACACGTAATTTCATAAGTGCATTTAACCCTTTGACCGCCAAGCATCGGACGGAAAAATCGTGCCCTTGCCCGCGCGAGGGAACTCTGTTATATCTTGGACGTGATATCACGCGCTGGCGCTGATGGCACGGCTTTCCGCTTGGTTTGATGTCTTTGGCGATCAAAAGTTAAGCTCTAGGCGTTTTTACATATATGTAGCGGTCGTTATAAAAAAAAACCATTATTGTGTGGTGAAAAGGTTAAGGGCCTTTTTCACAATGTCCAAGTAAAGTCCTGAATAGAAGCTACTTGCCACTTATCTGACGAATATTTTACATATATGTAGCGGTCGTTATAAAAAAAACCATTATTGTGTGGTGAAAAGGTTAAGGGCCTTTTTCACAATGTCCAAGTAAAGTCCTGAATAAGCTACTTGCCACTTATCTGACGAATATTTTACATATATGTAGCGGTCGTTATAAAAAAACCCATTATTGTGTGGTGAAAAGGTTAAGGGCCTTTTTCACAATGTCCAAGTAAAGTCCTGAATAAGCTACTTGCCACTTATCTGACGAATATTTTACATATATGTAGCGGTCGTTATAAAAAAAACCATTATTGTGTGGTGAAAAGGTTAAGGGCCTTTTTCACAATGTCCAAGTAAAGTCCTGAATAAGCTACTTGCCACTTATCTGACGAATATTTTACATATATGTAGCGGTCGTTATAAAAAAAAACCATTATTGTGTGGTGAAAAGGTTAAGGGCCTTTTTCACAATGTCCAAGTAAAGTCCTGAATAAGCTACTTGCAACTTATCTGACGAATATTTTACATATATGTAGCGGTCGTTATAAAAAAAAAACATTGTGTGGTGAAAAGGTTAAGGGCCTGTTTCACAATGTCCAAGTGTTTTGCAGGGGCAGTGCTAACTTGTTTCTGGACGTAAATAGTTATTAATATAATACAACATTTTTCAACACACCACAGGAAAAATATAAAAAATCGAAGCCAAATGAATGCTTTCATAATTATATATGTAATTCAAAATCATCTCTTTAAAGCCCATCCTGTCAGATAACGTGAAAAAACGAGTCGAAAGTGGTACCAAATTACTTTCACCACATGTGGATAAAATGCGTTTTTCCCCCACCGCTTTCAAGGGATAAGGAGCGCATTTCCGAGGTGGAGTGGTGAAAAGGTTATCTACATATAGCGGTCAATGGCGCTTAAATACTCGTATTTTCTAGAGGGTAATATTGGTTAATCAGCAAAGTTGTACATCAGTCTATTTCAAGTCCGGCGTGCTGCTGCCCAGATACGTCCTGAGATCGGTGACGGTGGAGCGCACCAGCTTGGCGGGTATGGTGTCTCTCTGCAGCCGCTTGTACGCCGCGTAGCGGTGGCAGCCACCGAAGCTGTAGTAGTAGTCGCCACCTTGCGAGCCTTTGATCCAGAGCACGTCTATGGGGGGCACGGTGCCGGCTTCTTCTTCTTTCTGGAGAAAAATGAACGAAATGAGGATAAACACACCAAGCGTGGATGGCGCTGCCATCGTTAATTAAAACTATATATGTTGTTGCTTTCGATATATCAAATACATAGTCTACTAGCTTTTGCCCGCGGCTTCGCTCGCGTTAAATTCGGGGTAACACGGTTCCCCTTTGCCCCCCGGAATGCTCCATACAAACTTCCACCCCCCATTTTAGGGAAGTGGGGGATTAGAAAGAGACAAAAAGTAGCCTATGTCACTCTCCGTCCCTTCAACTATCTCCACTTAAAAAATCACGTCAATTCGTCGCCCCGTTTTGCCGTGAAAGACGGACAAACAAACAAACAAACACATACACTTTCCCATTTATAATATTAGTATGGATGGTACCTACTCAGAGTCTAAACGTATTTAGGGCACCAAAAAATAAAGAAAAGTTCTTACCATTTACGATCTTATTTTGATATCATTTAGGATCCTGTTACAATTTTATCCTCATTTCTTATTAATTTACAAAGCTGAAATATCGCATTTAGTATTTTCCATAGACATATAAAATAAGAAGACGTAATGCCATGAAGACAAAACTGTGATTCCATAATAAGCCGATTTCCTCGTGTTTACGCGCGACACGCACACATACAGCCTTGGCCAGAAGTGTTGAGCATAGCAGTTTTTGTTTACGATTTTGATGTTAAGTATTACTTCCCTATCATAGCAATGTACGATGACGTAAAATGTTATATTTTATTTATATATCTAGAAAACTTCACTTAATAACAATTTCAAGGTACCTATAAAATACTTAAGGTAACAAAAATGCTACTTTAGGTCGGTGCGACAAATTACAAATATTCTATGTACAGTCAAGTGCAAAAATACGTACCGAAAAATCGTCTCATAAATATGGTACTACGCACTTATTACAACGGAATAAAGATACTGGGACATATTTTTGAGTAAGATGAGTACACCCATATTTTTACACTTGACTGTACCTAGTTACTACTAACTTCAACAAAACATGCCTGTTCAGTTTGAATTAATTGATAAAATAACTTCAAAAGAGATAGAAATGCTGGATTAAAGTTTCGAGTTTTGTATGAAAATCGCAAGGGTGCTCAACACTTCTGGCCAAGGCTGTAGCTACAACTCGTGATCGAGCAGTGGCTGGGTCAAACGTCAAAAGTGAGTGTGTGTACTGTGTGTGCACGAGACCGCGGCTTTTTTTTTCCCTAATGGACTTTAGGGTGGTGTTGTCCGAGACCGCGGCTAATTTATAGTATGGAATCACATTTTTATCTTCGAGGGATTACGCCTCCTTATTTTATGTCTATGGTATTCCAGCTAATTGCATTTCGGAATAGGAACACATCGTGACGTAACCTGCACATTCAAAGATGTGATTCATATTTCCAAATGTTGTTAAAGAGTTGTGCCGTCCTCAATAACGTTCTCCGTTTAGGTACAGTCGAGGACAAAGAGATGTATACACTTTTGGACCTTATTGCGTTGTAATAAGGTCCAAAAGTGTATACATCTCTTTGTCCTCGACTGTACTATGGGAAATATTCTCCACGACGTGTACGTTTACCATACAAAAGGGAACCCTGGAGAACGGCACGATACTAACCTAATATACCATAATTATTATTCGCGCATTCAGCAGCCTTTAAAAATATTAAGTATAACCTCGTCGGCTCGGTCGGCTAAGGATTTATAAGATATACTACTTAAGTGGTCACCTTAATAGTTTCCATAAGCGACAGGACCTTTGTCTCATCCAGCTCAGGAATGAAAGGCCGGATCAGCACAGATATCGGGATGTCGTGCACCTCGTCCTTCCACGCACTGTGGACGCTGGACATCTTTGCTGCTGGAACCATAAGCAAGCGCCATTAACATCTATATTTCAATCAATGTTACTCTGCGTCCGTAGGAAACACCTTAGACAACCCTACACGTGATCCCTTATGGGTGGGGTTAAAAGAGTAACAAACTTGGCAGCTCCCAAGTAACACAGGGAGCATTATATCATATGAATAGTTAACTTATTTAGAACTTAAGGACCGTATAAACACTTATATACGTTCACCGAGCAACTTGGCGCATTATATGATGCTTTACGCTGTATAACGGTTGTAAAATGCCATATTTAGATACTTTTGTAAAGCCTTTAGCTTTAATGCAGCAAACCACAACGCAACTATACAACTTTCAGCTGTTTTTAGTGCCTTAGGTTCTACAACAGCATTATATGATGCTTTACGCTGTATAACGGTTGTATAATGGTATATGTAAATGCTTTTGTAAAGCCTTTAGTTTTAGTGCAGCGAACCAAAATGCAACTGTACAGCATTCAGCTGTTTTTAGTGCCTTAGCTACTACAATAGCATTATTAGGTGCCTTAGGTTTTGCAATAGCATAAATAAATGCTTAATGCTATTTAAGAGCATGTATATTAGCCATTATAATGTGACGTAAATCCGGTATACAGCTTTCAGCTATTTTCAGTGCCTTAGGTTCTACAATAGCATACATAAATGCTTAATGATGTTGACGAGCATGTTTATTAGCCATTATAAAGCCACGCAAATCCGGTAAACAGCTTTCAGCTATTTTTAGTGCATTAGGTTCTACAATAGTATAAATAAATGCTTAATGATGTTTAAGAGAATGTATATTAGCCATTATAATGCCACGTAAATTCGCTATACAGCTTTCAGCTATTTTTAATGCCTTAGGGTGTACAATAGCATTTATAAGTAGGTAATACGTTCCTAATGCAGTATAATAGCAATAATATAAACCATTATAAAGCCAAGTAATTCACTATAAGGGGCTGTTCATAAATTACGTCATTTCAAATGGGGGGGGTCTGGACTTCGGATGATGGTAGCATGACGTAGGAGGGGGGGGGGGCGGTCATTCCGAAGATCACATCATCAATGTGTAAAAAAAGGAATGAAAGTCGTGTTTGTATAAACTTTTAATGCTATAAAATATGATCTACTAAATAGATTTTTATTTTACAATTAAGCTTAAAACGCATTTTTTTTTAGGGGGGGGGTAACAATCATAAAAAATTGATGACGTAATTTATGAACAGCCCCTATACAGCTTTTAGCAGTTTTAGTGCCTTAGGTTCTACAATAGCATAAATAAATGCTTAATGTTGTTTAATAGCATAATTATTCACGTGTAATGCTGTAGGCATAAATAAGGCATTTTTTAAGGGTCACTGAGCTGCTATTGGACTAAGAGCTAGCCACGTCAGATATGACACAATAATGAGAGCAACAAAACCCGTCTGGTTAGATTGCTATACTATTCTTATTGCTAGATCCTGGCATCTGGCAGCTTTTAATGGGTGGAGGTCACAGTGACAGACTAGCAAAATGTTTAGGTAGGTTAAGGGGCTCCCTGGCGCCAACGACCTTAGATCTGATTCCCTTAGTTTTCTAATTATTTATATAGCTTATCATATTATCAGTAACGGCTTTAAACAATATAGTATCCTATATTTACTTCAATATTCATTGTCTTCGAGATATTTGACATCAAAGTCGAACCGGTTTAGGCTAAAAAAGTGGTTTTATGGTCATAAATTTTGTTTTAATAGTTAAAAATTAAAATCTCTCTATAGTTTTTAGAGACATCAAAGAGGAACCCTAATATGTAGATTACGTATATTTAAGATTCTTTACACCATTCGAATATCGATAAAAGTGTTTTTAGACCATATTTTAAAAATATCATAAAAAAATAACGGCTCATTTATTTCAAGATCCGGCTCTACAGAATGGAGATAAAAGATTCAAAAACCGATAGTCGTTTGCCTTATAATTCTATCTATAGTGAATATGTTGGAATATCGACTCAAAACTGGTCAAAAATCGATAAAAAAAACGTTAGACCAAAAAATATTGTGTATTATTACCATACATCGGGGTTTTCGGTGCGGGAATGTTTGACATTAGCCAAAGAGTAGGCATTAACTTAAAAAACAGAATGTACTCTAGCACGTTTCTACCTAATGAATAATTGATCGAAAAAATCATAGGTATATACAATTTATATGAAATAGCTGACTATTATGTATATATATTTTAGGTACATATACCTATGATTTTTTAAAGTATTTTTTTATTAATTCATGTAATGACTGATCATTGTCATTCTCTTCAGTTAATCAAATAGTTCATAAATATCGGACGTCAAGATTAATATTTGACACTTACTATACCGTGTCTTTGTCTTAGGTAGATCTAGTTAATAAATTTCGGATATGCAATTGCATTTTTAAAATACTAAGTATATAATAGTCAATACAAACATGCCTCTAAGAAAAAAAGCTCGTATCATAGTGTGTAAGCTATTCACAGAGAGGTAGTTATTCATTAAGCATAATATGATATTTTCTCAGACTAACTCTCAACCTATCTGTTTATCTCTACTCTTTCTCAAATCGTTCCCTCACCGAAAACCCCGATGTATGATTATTACGGAAACAAAAACAGTAGGCGAAAACTATGAACTATATTTTATTATACATCGTTTGGCACTACTTTTTCCCAACATAAACTTTTGTATAATTTCTCTTAATATTGTATAGTTTCTCATAATATTGCATCAAACCCAGATCTCTAGGATTTATTTTCTTGAAATGGTTTGCATTCTTTGACATCCACTACTTTAAAGCTGCCAGATGTCCAGATCTAGAAATAAGCATAATATACCAAACTGACTAGAGGGGTTTGGTTGCTCTCATTATTGTCATATCCGACGTGGACGTGGCTAGCTCTCCGTCTATATAGACCAACGCCATTTTGTAAATAATTAATAACCTAAAAATAAAAAAAATAAAAATCATGCGGACCTATTTATACAAGGAAAATACCTATATAATAAAGAAATTACTTAATTTAAGACTGCTTAACCAACACTATTATGTTAATAATGCAAAACTCGTTCTATACGAGGATTACATAATTGTTTTGTTTATTTGACGCATATCTTTTTATAATATATTATAGCAAAATCACAATAAATCAAAGGCGCGTGAAAAATTTCAATGAAACTTATATACACATTTACAGTAAACTACATTGCGCAGTAATATTTGAAGGATATAATAACGTAAAAGTGTCAAAAACTTTTATAAATTTTGTTAGGATGCAAACAAATATGACGTGTCACTCATTCAGTTTTTTGTACCGTCTTCGTCCATTTTATATTGCGAGACAAAGTAGTTAAATCACAACGTTCATTGTATTATAACATTTGTTCCGTCGGTATTAGAGACGTTTTTGCATTGACGTAAGGTTTATTTTACTACACTCTTATGCTAGTATAATGCGTTTGTATTGCGATTGGCAAGTTAATCGATAGTACTTATGCTTCTTTACTGCGATTAGCAAGTTTTTTGGCCGTATTTAGGCTTCTTTAATGCAGTCGGCAATTTAATAGAGCGTACTAATGCTCCTCTAAGGCGATTGGCACTTTCCATGACAACGATAATGCTAATAGCGCAGACATAATGCGCCTGCAATGCTATTAAATGACCTGTATAGGATCTCAAGCTGGGTAATTTGTGCCCATTTAAGACCTATAACAGCACTATAAACGTTTATAATGCTACTATAAAACGAACTCAAAATGCTAAAAGCATACAGATATGCTGTAAGACAGCCGTTATACTGCTTTGATGTGTTACTGTCCCATCTGGACCTCGCAGCACTCACTGGATTTTCTTTATCGTCTACTTTCCCACTACTACTATCCCAGGGAAGAAATGCCTATCTATATCCAGTGACATGTAGCCGATACCATGCCGATACGATGAATAAATAAAATAAACTATATTTCAACCTTTTCGAAGCCAACCACGGATATATCCGTCATACGATACCATACGTTTTACACTAAACTCATTACTGGTTTGGCGTATGAAAGAGTGCATTATGTTAATAATAAAGCGACAGATAAATAACCAAAAGGTTAAAAACCTTCCGTATCGAATAACTCTCACGCGAGAAGATGCGGTAGAACCCAATAAGTAAAGTTAAAATTTCACGTTCGTCATTTTACCTACGGACTTACAAAGTGCTACTTTCTAAAAGCCATTTCGGGTTAAAGATATTTAATATTCTCAAAAGAAATGTACATTTCACTGGATAAGAATTACACTTATTTATTTTATTGACATGCCATGCAATTGTGCTCGTCGGCGTTAATTATAAACATTACTTACAAAACAAAACAAGATTTACGAAAGACAGTGGGTAAATATTTGCACTGATAACAATTTTAGAACCGGGTAGAACAACATATTGCGCACCATTGATTTATACAAAAAGGGGAGATATAGTACCGGGCGCTCGATTGTGTGCCATCACATATAGGTTCCGGGACCTATATTGAATTAGTCGTGTCGTGTGGCAGTCTCTCAGTCACACTTTGTGCAATGCGCAAATATGCTCCCTTGCATACCCGTGTCAACTATACTTATAGGTTTATCTCTCTTGCCCATGATACACATTCATTATAGCGGTGTGTAGCATTTTACACGTGTGTAGGTGCTGGACCACATTTCAGTTTTGTTTACTATGAACGTCACTCATCTTCCTTTTTGTTTATGTCTATGTTGCGCACACACATGTGCGCTTTGCGTAAGGACAGTTGCTAAGCTCCAGATCCGATTTCGATGGCGGGAATATTAGTTTAACATGGACCTTTAATTCGTTTTTAAAAGTGTTAAAAGATTTAACCTCCTTAATATCTTTGGGCAAACTATTGTATAACCGTGCTCCTTCAAATGTAATATTTTTTTACCATATTTTTTTGTTTGGGCATAGTGTATGAAAATTCGAGTTACGAAGAATCCTACGACCTTTTTGTCTGCAATAAAAGTTGTTAGTGTATTTGTTTATATATCCTGATTAAAATACAAGTATCATATATAAAAAAAAAAAAGTATTATAGTAATATGATTGATTTAGACTCATAACGTAACATAAAGTTTTGTTTCAGTATAAACTTATTTTTGTTGAAGTAAGAAACTCATAATTAAACAAAAAACCAAATTTATTTTGTGTTATTTGTATTTTAAATTAGTTTTGGCAGCATTATTTCAATGAGATAGTCCAAATGGATTTTATCTAATGAATTATAGATATGATAACGAACATTGAGCGGGAGGGAGACATCTTACAATACCACGTAGCGATCCTAATAAACTAGATAGCTTTGATTTAAGTTTATTAATTACCGACATTTTAACTATTACTATTTAAGCAAAACAAAATTGTAAACCCGTCCTCTCTTCATCAATCTATCTGTTAAAGTAACTTGTGGATAATGCTGTTGACTGTACATAAAACAATACTTATATGTAACACCAACTGTAAAATGTATTGTATGGTTGTTTGTTATCCCTAAAATAAAAAAATAAAATAAAATAAAATTAATGTGAGGTTTCCATTTCACGCCACTGTCCACTATCAAAACTAGATAATTTTCCTCGTGTGATTGTTTTAAACTTATTTTTAGGTTTAAAAATTATGTACGATGTCTTGGACGTATTTATGGTCAATAGATTACATTGAAACCATCTAAGTATGTAGGTTATCAAGATCTTACTGTGCTGTTTCCGTAATGTTTTCAGTTATGTTTTTAATTGAATGTCCAAAGTAAAAAATACATGTATCATCAGCATCACTATCATCATCATATTATTTACTCGACTTATCAGATTTAGACGGAGAGCTGGAGAGCTAGCCACGTTAGATATGACTAGCGTACGGACAGGTGGTGGCATTATAGAGGAGTGAAAGGCACTGGAGTGGCCTAGGTTGCATTTTATGATTCATAAAATATAGCTAAAATGTTATTCATAGTTTGTCGCCTACTGTCTCTGTTTCCGTGATAATACGCAATGTTTTTTGTTCTAATGATAAAATATAGGCCTTAATTACTGAGACATCTTCGGCAGTTTTTACCTATTTTGGTATTACTATTTTCCAATTCAAACATTTCACTAGTCTGTCACTCTGACCTCCATCCATTAAAAGCTGCCACATGCCCGGATCTAGCAATAAGGATAGTATAGCATTCTAACCAAACGGGTTTTGTTGCTCTCATTATTGTGTCATACATATCTGCATGACGTGGCCAGCTTCTTAGTCCAATTCACCCGGTCAAACCCTACTACTATCATTAGTACTCACCTACCTATATCATTGGTATCATTTACATACATCTAAGATTTTATACATACGTAATAGTAAACGTGACATAAATATTGTAAACAAAACAATTACCTAATAAGCAAATTTTACAACTATAAATGTATATTACCTATACCTGTGACAATGGATGATCAATACAAATTAAGAATATGAATAATAATATGAATAATTGAAATGACTGACGTACGAGCCTCTATTAAGCTATACGCTATAAAATGAGGAGTGTCTTTTCAAAAGGGCTTATTTCCACTTTGAACTTTTTTTGGGAAATTGAGGAAATCAGAAATCCACGGTTTCCATTTCGATATTATTACTTTATTTTCGATATTGTATTTAAGTAAGTTGATATAAATGTTATGGCACCACATATTTTGTTTTATGTAACTAAATTATTATGTTAATTTACCATACATTTTCAGAATTAAGCCCTTTTGATGCGAACTTTTGGAATTAAGCCGTTTTGTTGCGGCCTTGTGAGAAATAAACCTTTTTGATTTGGACATTATAGAGATAAACTCTTTTGAAAAGGATAACTTTTTATTGTGAAATTAAACTTAACTACTAAAAATAAGTTAAGGCAGAATAAATTTAGTTACTAAACGTGAACTTCGTCTGCATCATCTTCGCAACGCAACAATCGCAGACTTCGTCTCGATTTTCATATACTGATACTATATAATGATTAGGTACTAATATGGTTCTACACCAAGCCAGCTACGGTAACCTTATCCAATCGTCTCCAATCTGTTTTTTTTAAGAAATTTTCTACATCCTATTTTTTATTTACTGAAAGAGGCCGAGTTGTCATATCTGTCTATTCCTTTCTCATACTATAAGAAAGAAATAGGCCCTTTTGATCCGGACTTTGAAATTTGAATCTTTTTTTAGAGGACAAGAAGAGACTTATTAGAACTTCAAACTCAAAGAATATATTTAATTCTCTATTTTAAGCAAAACTACATTCACAGTTAAAAAAAAGTTCAAAATGGAAATAAGCCCTTTTGAAAAGACACTCCTCAAATAAGATTGCATAATGCCTACAGCTTACCTCCGCCAAAAAAAGATTCAAGTAAACAGGACTTTATTTAAAACAAGTCCGCTAGGTAATGTATGATATCACATGTTATTTCATTATTATCGATCAGTATTAAATAATTATCTATAGAAGCCGAAGAAAAGTCACCTTGTCGTCAACTGACCTTTCCCTTGCATAATATTTACAAATATAAATACGATAACGTCACATATCACAGATATGTTGTGATAACGTTTTTCACCTTTATTACGATGAACCATAGAGCTAATCTGATGTAAAAATATTTTTGGCTTAGACCTGGACCGGTGTGTCTATTTTCAACTATTTTGCCATGCGATTATAGTGCAAAATGCTAGTACATAGAGCATATACCTAACTGCGTAAACATTCACGTGCTTTGTCATTTTGACCTTTCGGTTCGGTGTTACTTGAATTCGTGGACAAACAAGTAGTTGAAAATAAAGTTGTTTTCAATTTGTTTTGCAAAAATACACCGACGTTGATTAGTGATATATTGATAATACCTAGTCGCCCCATACCGATAATTGATCCAGCAGATTAGTTGTTTTTATTTTTTTTTATTTAGACATTTATTTCCAATATAAACTGAGTGTACAATGCATAATTAATTTCGAGAATAATAAGATTTGTGAGGTAATTTTAATGCATTTCAAAATAAAATAATTGAATAATTTATACATTTTAAAATATCACAGTTGTTTATGTAGGTAAATAAATTTATTTATTTTAAATTGTTTGTATTTTTTTAACTACATACTCAGATTTTTTGTTTTCGTCATATTTTCACCGTTATATCGGCTGTAAAATCAGTACAGCCACGTCTGAATATATGCACATATTTAATGTGATTAAATATGTAGGCACGACTCTATTACCAAAGCGTAAAGTTTTGGTTACACGTTACAACATTAAATGTATCCATATTTTCAGATGTGACCGTAGTAATCTCTCCTCTTAACAATAGAGAAACACTTCATACAACTCGTTATTAAAGCCCTGTTACACTTGTCCTAGTTAGCTTCCTAAATGATTTAGATTCTAAATTTAGTCAAGTCTAACCGCATTTAGCAAGTAAATTTACTATTGAAAAAATTTAGCATCCTAATTAGGATGCTAGTTAGGACACTAAAAAAGTAAAGTGTAACAGGGCTTTTAGCCCGAAAGCTTGAGATAATAATTTAAAAAAAAAACCGACTTCACTTAGCCTCCACCTTCCAAAAGGAAATGCTCGAGCTGTTGTAAAAAAATACTCTAAATAATCACTATAGGTGTGCCTATAATAGTTGAAGAGTTCCCTCGATTTCTCCAGGATCCCATCATCAGATCCTGGTTTGGTTACAATGGGACTAACAGTGAAGTATACTCTTTCAAACAAAAAAATAATTTCCCAAATCTGTCCAGCCGTCTTCGAATAATCGGTGAACATACTTTTTAAAAAATTGCAAAAACAAAGATCCCGACGAATTGATAACCTCCTCCTTCGAAATCTTGAAGTCGGTTGATAAAGGCATGACGACTAAGGGGACTAAGAGATCAACGGCCAGGAGGCGTGAATGCCGGTCGTTTTAAAACTTGATATTTTAACTCGTCATCTAAGTCATGTTGCATTGGCTAACGAATTGTCAGTTAACAGTGTGCATATTACTGCGTAATTTAGTCGCGCCGCTGTCTGCGGCCCGTAGTGACGGGCCCGTCAGTACTAGAATCAACCCGCCAGTACTAGACCCACGCCTAAATGAAAAATTTACATAATTGTATAGATCCAAGCGATAAAGAGATATGGCTACGTTTAGGCACATTAGGTATTATAGCTAAACAAGGATTATATTACACAGTAAACCGTTATTTACCTGTTTTATAGCAGAGTGTTGGTTCCTAACTTTACTTCAGTATCTATTTACGTGATTCGCATAATACGCATTAGTTTACTTCTGTACGGCCTTAATCTAAATATCAAATGTTAGAGGAAGCGCAAAAGTCTTGAATATGCAATATTTTAATTGCCCGGAGTTACCGACTCAATGATACCTATCTTTGTTCAAAATTAAAATTACCTACTTAAACCATATTCGCTGTGTGCATGATTGTGGCGCCATCTCTTGGGCAGGGCAATTTTTTTTTATAATGGCTTGGATTCCTTGCTTATATACTTATCTGAAATGTCTCTGGCTGATTTACTATTTTGACAGCTGACCGAGGTGAGGCACAGTATGGGATTTTGCCTTAGTTGCGGACATCCTTATTTTACTTTATATTATGATGGGTTTTGCTGTAATAAAGCATGCTAAGAAACTCTCGTTGGAATATGTCACTTTAATTTCGTAGATATAGATTTAAAAAAGAAGTCAGACTACGATTTCGAATTAAATACATAATGATTGCACGTTTTAAATATACTAGTTGTGAAAGTTGCAGGTCTCTGAAAACACAGGGACAATCTATATCAATAAATTTAAATATTTCAGAAAAGTGTAAATAGTTAATTAACTAAAAAAGGGTCGCATTATTTTTTACCCATAAAATTAACTTAATATATGTACCTTTTAACTGTGAAAATTGTATTAAATTATCTCTCAAAAACTCGGAGAAATTGCGTTTCTAAGATTTTTTCTGATTTCTATGGAAATAGGGTTGTCATATAAACGTTATCTGACGTTACTTTTAGAAGGGGAAGAACTTTTTTTGGTATAGGTAAACGTTTTTGTTTTTTGTAGCATGCGGGAAGACAGATAAGGGTCGGACGATTCTAGTGCTTAAGGGCCTTCTAGCCCAGTCGGTAGTGACTGCCTATGAAGCAGGAGGTGCCGGGTTCAAGTCCTGGTCAGGGCATTTATTTCTGTGTTTATCACATATATTTGTTCCTGAGTTATGGATGTTTTCTATGTATTTAAGTATTTATCCATATTTATCTATTAAATACATATATCGTCCTCTAGTACTTACTTAGCTTACTGTGGGACTAGGTCGATTTGTATAAGATTGTCCTATAATATTCATTTATTTATTTAGTGCTCTACGGAACAAGTCTAAACTAGTTGTTTTATGATTGGTATGGTGCTCTCGATCACAACGCCAGTATTTATTTCGTGATTCGTACTATATGTATTTTACGTTTCACCGTATTAGAATTTGCATGTCATTACACCAATGCATTTCATCTTTATTTTGAGGGTAAATTCAATAAATGTCTTCACAGAGTCTTTATATTGGTGTGAAGTTATGAACACACCTACTTCGACCTGATATGGTTGTTATTTAAACGAAACTGCAATAAGGAATACCAACTTAAAAATAAATAAATGGAAAAGGATACTACGAGAGCTTGCGATCGAACGCCCGACCTCTTGCACTCAAGAGTGAGTTGCCGAATAACGCCGTGGCTATCTACTAGATATGTAGCTATATGAGTATCATTGAAGAATCGACCATATGTCAATTGGTTAGAGTGCAAATTCCAAAACTCATAAAATAACCAGTATCATCCAATCCAGGCCGATTTCGACCATGGCGACTGGTGCGCGCTGGCTAGTGAGAGCGACGTTCGTGGGCTCTCAGGTGACTGACGTAGCCTATTTTAGCAGTAAACCAGTATATGGTATGGACGAAAGGAGTTGAAATGATTCAGAAAAAAATAGTTTAATTGTTATTGTCGGTATTCGGTATGTGACAACCTTAACCAAAATTTAAAAAATTGATATCTCCGTGTTCCTGTGTTGGACGCGTTTGATTTTTTTCGTGCCAATAGTTATTATCTTACTTAGCATTTGTGCACATAAAAAAGATGCGACCGTTACGAGAATTGCCTAAAAAAATTTATTACAATATCATGGAAATTAATAAATTGACGCCTATAGAAGAGATTTTTTAAATGTTTAAATACATATATTAGTGCTATTAAATATTGTCTATCATACCATGGAGCATTCAAAAATAAAACTGCTCAAACAAAACAAAAAATGCGTTTCTATGGTTTCTCAGGACTTTTCTCGATTTTGTCAATATCTCAAAAACTATGATAGTTAAAACCACGGGAGTTATAATAGAAGATGTTTTTAGTTATCGGGTATCCAAAAACCACAAAACATAAGGATGTCCGCAACTAAGGCAAAATCCCACACTGTGTGAGGTGACCTAGGCGATGTCAAATATTTTGAAATCTGATATTGACAAGAGCCCTCTGCAGTTTAATTTCCTGTCACACCGTGCACTTCGCACATAGCGAATAAGTGACAAAAACGCACCTTTGACAGTCTGTATAGACTGTATAGTTTGTTTTGTCACTGACAGTAGATATTAATAACCTAAGTTAATAACCGGTCGTTTCTTGGCAAGGTTTAGTACCTAGATAGACCTATAAGGACGAGGCTGCTTTCGAAATAAGCCTGTTTATAAACAGCTAAAGGCTGGTCTAGGTAGGAGTATAAACATAGTCATCAAATAAAAATGCCTGCCGCAGATACATATACAGCAGGCCGTATGCTTTTTAGTAGTTACTTAGTGAACACATTACGCAAAAAGAAAACACAACGGGACAAGTAACATAATTTGTTCAAATGTGAACTTGAGGGATCTCTTGCGTTGTAATTTAACGAGCCCAAACTGATTTTGATAATTTAGTTACCGCAAAATGGGGTGAGTAGGGACAAAACACAAGTTCACACGTAGATAATAGTATTATATACAAGTTGTATAGTGGTTGTATAAGAGTGATAATCAAAAAAGACAAATGGCGTGAGTTACCGTAAAGGTAGACGCCACGAGCATTTTTTGAGTCAGTTATACAACGTTGCATATGATACTTTTTCTACGACTACATACTTAATAGAATAATAATGCATTATCGCTCTCTTCTTTTGCTATTGCAGGTATACAGGGTGGCCAATTCCAGGTATACAATATTTCTTATGCCGCCATTTTGTTATGGCGTCTAATTTGACAGTTATGGCATAATTATTACTTAATTTAGACACGGCAGTTTTGTTGTTGATAATTTTTCGCTTGAATACCGTATTAAAATGATAAAAAAATTTCAATCAAAAAACTTCTACCGTAAAAACTCTAGAAATTTGCGGGTAATATTGGGAAAAAATCACCCAACCTCTTCTTACTAACTTTTAAACTTTCTATCTATGATGTTTTTTCTGTGGAGCCGTCTTAAGGGACGAATATAATCTTTATCAGTTAAAAAAGAATATCAGAAACACTCGAAAACTTACAATATATGGCAAACATGAAAAAAATGCTTATTTTTGCCATGTTGCTGGAGGTATGCGATTACTGAAGAACGCGTCAAATTATTTTAATAAATATTTTGATTTGTTTATTTTAAGTAGACACACTACTATATATTTATTGTGAGCCTACACTGTCCCACTGCTGGGAAAAGGCCTCCTCTCCTACACAAAGGAAAAAAAAAGTGACCTAGGCCTCAAGGCGGTTGAACATACACCTTAGGGACTGTTCATAAATTACGTCATAAATTTTTGATGATTGTAACCCCCCCCCCCCTCCTCAAATCATCCAACCATCATAATTCGAATGAGCGCCCCCCCCCCCCCTGCCAAATAAAATGATAACGTATCCAAAAAATGCGTTTTTAGCTAAAACTATTTAGTCGATACTATTTTATAGCATTAATTAACAGTTTATATAGAAACACGAATTTCATTCCTTTTTTACTCATTTAACCACTTTTTAAAGATGCGAGAGATGATGTAATCTTTAGTATGACCCCCCCCCCCTCCCCTCCTCCTACGTCGTGCTACCATCATCCGATGTCCAGAGCCCCCCCCCCCCCCATTTGAAATGACGTAATTTATAAATAAACATCGGTATCAACGTTCAAATTTCGTGGCAATGTACGGTTGGCAGAAAAATAAATACAAACAAATCACTTAGTATTTTTAACCTTTATTTTGTATATGTAAATAAAAAAGCCCCTAAATAGTACATTTCCTAATTAGGGTGGTAAAACAAAGAAAGGCCGCGCAATCGCAATTGTTGCGGCCCAAGCTGCAAGCGAGGGACGTAATTATGCGATCGAGGGCTTTCTTTATTACCTCCCGTGTTGGAAAAATATGTGCACATTTGGCCAGAAAGCGGCTCTATCCGTACGCGTAGCGTGCGGAAAAAGCCACTTTATGTCCAGGTGTGGCATACAATATTTTACGAGTTAGAATAGATCACTAAAATTTGTTCCATAGATTTTGCTGTCAATCTTTGACGTCTGTAAGAATATATCCATTTTAAATGACTAAAAGATCTTTCCACGCTGACTGAGGTAATAGGAAGGTATGTCAAGCATTGAAAATTTTGCACACAGTTTTTATTTACACTTTCTGGTATTTCAGCCTCGTTGTTTTTAGATAGTTGGTTAATTATTTGTACAGTCTTATAACCAGGATTTTTCTTTAATACACTTTTTAATTTAAAATAAACTTTTCTGGCATTTTGATGTAACCTTAACGTTGATATTTTTTTTTGCAAACCATGAACAATGTTTAATGATTCTGCTAGACTCAGTTTTGGATCCTCCAATAATTTTATTGACTTAGCAATTATACTAAAGTGTGTATCGACGAATAGTAACTCAGTTTTTAAATTCCGGTTACGGAAAATTTTTTTGGCTTTAGAAATTGCACTCGCTTCACGCGGATTTAAGGCATCGATGACAGATTTGATTTTATCATAATGCATGTGATAATATGAGGCAGCATTTAACCATGTTCCCCATCTTGTTATCACGGGTCGGGGTGGTAGAGGAATATTTACACACATTTGATGAAATAAATTTGTCCTTGAAGGAGCGTTACGAAATATTTTTTTGATACAGTCAATCAAACTGTTTATGGTCGGGTAAAGACTTCTAATTATCTCTGCGACTCGATTACATCCATGTGCTATGCATGTTACATGAGTCATATTTTTATATTTCTGAACAAGGTTTTTAGCTGCTTTTACCATGTAGGAACCGGCATCCGTTATAAAAAATAATAATTTATCCATGTTTTTTTTGTATTCATCGCCCCAAAGATCTTCAAGGGTTTCCTCAACGAGTTTGGTTATTGTCGAATGGTTAGTCGCCTCCAATACCTTAGAAGCAAATAAATGTGGCTGGGTACTAGTTCCATCTAGAGCTCCGATCAAAATATTTGCCACTTTTTTTCCCACGGAATCTGATGTTTCATCAACACTGAGGTAAATCATTTTATTTTGTAATTTCTCTTTCAATTCATTTTTTTTCTTTTCATACAATTCAGGTAAGCATTTTACTCGTATTTTTGTTTCACTCGGCACAGTAATATCGTTTCCATATTTATGATTTAAAAGGTTTTCTACAAAATTTCTAAATTTAGGATTGTCTAATTTTGACCACGGTATATTCGAACAAATCATAAACTCTGTTAAATCTTTATTAAATTTTTCTTGTGCATTATTTTTATGAATTTTGTTGTGTAAATCTGTTTTTAAATGGCGGTCGATACTAGATTTAGAGGGAAATAATTTCGAATTACACAATTTGCAATATACGATATCGTCTTTAATTTCGAAATCAGCATTATCTCGTATTATATCCTGTAAATGGCAGCGTGAATCAGATAATTTATCTTGATGAGATTTTGATTTCAAATGTTTCTCTATATTGTACCTTTTCTTTTTTATATTCATTTCGCAAATAGTACAGCAAGCACCTTCGTTAGTGAATATAAAATCAGTATACTGCGTGAAATCCATTTTCTCAAGTCTGATAGGGAGTTGGGTAAAGATTTATCAATGCTAAATTGTAGTTGTAAGTGTTTTTAAGAACTATTATCGTTGAAGATTTTACCACATATTATTTTGCATGACAATTAAATTGACATTTGTTGCCTATTTGGCATTTAGATTTTTTTTTACAAATGGATAATGAAATGAGTATTGAGGTTCTATGACGTATTAAGAATATAAACCTCTTTAAATATATGTACAGTTTACCAAAGTACGATTAAGAATAAAAATAAATTAAATGTTATTTATTACTAATAAATAAAACAATGATACCTATGTATTTCTTTTTTTGCGACCCTTACCAAGTGCCACGAAATTTGAACGTTGATACCGATGTTTATTTATAAACAGCTCCTATGAAATAAAGTTACAGCAATACTTACAAAATTATTGCCCAAAGGAAAATTAACTACACTATATGTTTCGGCCCAAAAATAGAAAACAAATTCGGTACGAAAATACCCCTGCATACATTACGCACAACCATCTGAAATGCTAATTTGCTCATCAGATTTCCCGACTTTACACGCAATGTACTGCATGCAACTTTTTACGGTCGCCGACTTCATGAGTCATGAAACTCATGAATATGTAAGTATACTATCGAATTATAAATTTAAAAAAAACAGTCGTTATTAATAATAATAACATGTATTCACAAGGTACCTATTTATGTTTTTATTTGTTTTCCCTAACATGCCACAGATAAGATTATGATAATATGTAAATAAAATACTAATGTGTAAAATACAAAAGTTACGTAAAATTAAATAATACTCGGCACGATGCCACCGGGGCCCATTTTAGAGATATATCTTTAGTTTTAGTAATTTTTAGGTAAGTAAGTAAATTTTAGGTTATCTAGTTTACTCATGTACAGTCGAGGACAAAGAGATGTATACACTTTTGGACCTTATTGCGTTGTAATAAGGTCTAAAAGTGTATACATCTCTTTGTCCTCGACTGTACCTATTTTATACCTTAAATAATAATACTTATACTTACGACTTCTAACAACGGCCACGGAATTACTCAAATTACAAATGGACCTTAACATGAAGAATCAAATTGCAATGACGTACGCCCACTTGGGATGTCGGCGCGGCACTGCGGTGAAGTGAAGGCTCGTCCTGCTCGTCCAGTCATGAACACTCACTCGTCATCGCCGTAGTAGCCGTGATAATAACGTTACCTAAACAAACAACTTTACCTGTTGTTATTCAAATTATTGTCTCGCTATCACATCAAAACAGTATAATCGACGGTTCTACTGATATCGCTAAGCTTGTGGTACAGTTGCCATCAAATATTTCAGAGCGGCCAAGGTACCCAAAAATGAAAAGAAGATGCACTTTATCGCCTTGACAATAGAGGCGTTGTTCTGATATTTGTGACCACCTTGGCCGCTCCGATATATGTGATGGTGTGTACCTGCTGATATCGATTTATATTGTCAGTATATCGGTTATCGCTATTTACGTTTGCATAGTCCATAATACTAATTTGATTGCGTACGTAACTTTTACCGTGTATTACCGAAACTGCTGAACAGATTTTGATGAAATTCCGCATGCATAAAGAGGATTCAGTGTGTTGACGACGGGGCACCCTGTTGTTCGTTTAGCCGTCAACACAGTGAATCCTCCTTTATATTAAAGGGTCGGCAACGCGCATGTGACACCTATGGAGTTGCAGGCATCCTATCCTGCTAGGCATCATAGGCTACGGTAGGTGCTTACCATCAGGCGGCCATTACCATCATACGGCCGTATAGTATACCACCGTCGTGGTATTGAAAAAAAGTTTATCTACACTCATATTCCATAACTACACTATTCACTCATATAAGTCCTCTAAAATGCGTTCAAAAACCGTAGGCAATGACCAGCATTACAACAAACGATTTCACTATGATAAGTTTCTTATCTGTGGCAGTAATGTAATTTTAACTTTACATGCTCAAATATTGTTAAGTTATGAGTTTCAAATTTGGAACAGCTGTCAAAACCAACACAATTTCAATGGGTTTCTATTCTAGTATCCATAGATTTTAAAATGTTGTCGATACGAAACGTCAGTACGATATATTTTTTGACATAAACCGCACGACATTTTGTTCTCGGATGACATGAGAATAAGGACTTCGTTCGTTGGCTAATATTAAAAAAAAACTCGCGACAGAGGTTTGTACATATATATATTTCTCTATGGTTTGTACGGCCGCCATTTCTGTTATCAACTTGTCGGTTATTGTTTGTCGAAACATTTTTAATTGCAATAATTTAAATGTTTACTATTAACTATATTATAAATTATAATAAATAAATATACTTTCCTTATCGGTTCTAATTTATTTATTTTTATAAAGTTTACACCTGTGGGTATGTTTCAGCACTTGTATCTATCTACCTAGTGATGCAGGTCAATTGCCTTCGGCTTCTGAACCCATCTTTGAGTACTTGCAATATGTGTGTAGATAAAGTAATGTATGGAACTGTACATAATTAGGCCTTAAAACACTCGTGTGATCCTAATAATGAAACTCGCTGTGCTCGTTTCATTAAACCCCACTCGTGTTTTTAAAGGCCCCTCATTATGTATCAGTTGCATAATAGTAGTTTATGTACACACAGTTGCATACACTGCTTTATCTACACTCATATTATTTATCCAAAATGCCGTATTCCTAAACCATAGAATGGCCGCCATTGCACCGCGTCGTGGCCAACTGGATTGTGTCGGCGTGGCCAACTCGATTGTGCCGGCGGTCGCGCGGGCGGGTGTCGCCGGCCGCGGGCGCGTGCAGGTGTACATTATGTTATCAAAACTCATAGCACATCAATAATTTACTTATCATAGTGAAATCGTTTGTTGTAATGCTGGTCATAGCCTACGGTTTTTGAACGCATTTTAGAGGACTTACAATATGAGTGTAGATAAAGTACTATTATTGATGCAGGGACAGAGCCGCATTAGCCTTTAAGCAGAGTAGGCAACTGCCTAGGGGCCCCGCATCGGCCAGGGGCTCCGCGTGTGCACAGAGGAAAATGAAAATGTTGCAAAGAGTGAAATATTAATTGGCAAATTAGTTATTATCGGCTAGGGGCTTCGCGTGGGCAAAGAAGATATTGAAAATGTTTCATAGAATTTAATATACCTTACTGACTAATCTATTTATACATTTTTTTGTCATACAACGTTTGCTAAAAAGGGGCCCCAACAATTGCATTGCCTAGGGGCCCCGAAGTGCTTAATCCGGCCCTGTGCAGGGAGACTTATAAAATAAAACATGATTAAGCTAAATAAACAAATTAGATCTCAAACACTGCTGTATGTTAGTATATATAATATGAATGAATGTATTGCCCGTGTCACCTGCACTAGGCTATGCCTGTCTCGCAGGATGGCACATTTACAGATTGCCAGATTTACGTTAGGCGAGGCGCTAAAGAAATTAATTACTACAAAGCTATAAACTATACGCTATAAAGCTACTTACATAATTATACACTAAGCTAGATACATTAAAGTAAAATAATCTAAGTTAAGTTAGGTTAGTTAAGACTAGGTTTAATTATATAGTTAAGACTAGGTTTAATTATTGATAATCTACCCTCTGGCCGAAGGGGGAAACAGACACTGACCAAAACCCACTTGAGTGGAGCCGCGGGCAGAACAAAGTAGCTGTTTAAACTCGTTTCACTTGAACTACCTTAATAGATAAATTTAACGGTAGGTACTCAAATATTAACCAGATATTACACCCACATGTTTGACCAAATGATCAGTCAGGTAATAATTTTAAACAAACAAGAACCGACTTCACTTAGCATCCACCTTTCCAAAAGCAAATGCTCGAGCTGCTGAAAAAATACTCAAATCACTATAGGTGTGCCTATAATAGTTGAAGAGTTCCCTCGATTTCTCCAGGATCCCATTATCAGATCCTGACCTGGTTACAAAGGGACCAACTGTGAAGTATACTCTTTCAACAAAAAAAGAATTTTCCAAATCGATCCAGCCGTCTTCGAATAATCGGTGAACCTACATAAAAAAAACCGGCCAAGAGCGTGTCGGGCCACGCTCACTGTAGGGTTCCGTAGTTTTCCGTCCGTCACAGTAAGTGTCCCCACTTAAGAGTTAAAATAACACCGCCATGTAGGATATGATATGAGCGTTCCACGTACAGCGACATCTATCGGCAAATTAAGTAAACTAGCGCGCGAGCATAAAGTATGGAAGATGATTTTTATGGGATAATTCTTTATTGCGTGAACCGATTTTCACCGTTTTTACTTTATTTGAAAGCACGTCATTTCATTGTAATTTTGTAGAAATTACAGGTACAATAAACACCTGCTTATACGGTTAAATTACAAACTTAGTTCAGAAATTATTTTGTATGTTTTTTCAAAAACTATTCATCCTATCAAGTTCAAAATAATTTTCCTAGAAAGTTTTTATAAAGTTCTACTTTTGAGATTTTTTTCATATTTTTAAAACTTATGGTTCAAAAGTTAGAGGGGGGGGGGGACGCATATTTTTTTACTTCTGGAGCGATTATTTCCGAAAATATTTACATTATCGAAAAATGATTTTAAGAAACCCCTATTCATTTTTAAATACCTATCCAATAATATATCACACGTTAGGGTTGAAATGAAAAAAAAAATCACTCCCCACTTTACGTATAGGGGAGGTACCCTAATAAAAAAATAATTTCCACTTTTTATTTTACCACTTTGTCGGCGTGATTGATATACATATTAGTACCAAATTTCAGCTTTCTAGTGCTAACGGTCACTGAGATTATCCGCGGACGGACGGACGGACGGACGGGCAGACATGGCGAAACTATAAGGGTTCCTAGTTGACTACGGAACCCTAAAAAACAAGCAAAAACATCCCGACGAATTGATAACCTCCTCCTTCGAAATCTTGAAGTTACCAATGGACGGTTGGCCGGCTGGGACGACGTGTCCCAACAAAAAATGTTTTTATCCCATCGAAAAAAGTTTATCCCAGTTATTCTTAGTCGCAATACCAATGATACCCTTAAACGGATCACCAGTATTCTTAGTATACCCTGTATAACATCAGTGAGGATCACCATTATGTTGTACTTACTTTCCTCACGTCATTATGTACTTTAGTCACTCCATGTTACGATATCCTTGTAACTTCAACCGCATGTTATATACTTACTCAAACAAAAATCCCATTACTCATTTAGTCATTTATTAATGCGTGTCATAAATATTCACTTTTCTTTAAGCCACTATTTTTTGCATGTCAACTCATTCATATGAAACTAGTAATTTCCATTCCCGTTTATACCTACAAGCGTTTTTTGCTCTCTTAAACGGCTATAAAGATATATTTGTAGCTGTGATGTAATGAAATATTTAAAAAAATATTCTACCTAGGGAGTAACAGTAACTATTAGCACCATTACTCCGCCTAATGGCTAAATTAGACATTAAGACAAAACAAAAATGAGTATTTTATATTCAGTGAAATAATCAGGCGGCATATATGTCACCGTTATATACGGACGGACGGACGGACAGACGGGCATAACGAAACTATAAGGGTTACGTTTTTGCCACTTTGGCTACGGAACGCTAAAAACCTACTTCACAAAATAATATGTCAAATGCCATTAAACATTATTTACAATCATAGTGCTACTGCAATTTTACTCTGATTTTGACAGATTGATTCATTTAAAAGTTGATAATTTTTATTTTATTGGAACAAAAAAATTACACGTGATATGTGTCCAGACCCCCCTCCCCCTAAACAATATGACGCGATTAATGGACGCCCCCATACTGACAGTTAACACAACTACCCACAGTTATTAAATCAAAAATTCTTTAGCGTAGACCATGAAGTTAAATACAATCTGGAGGTCATACTTCGACCACAAAGTGAGGCCGAAAGAGAGGGTAATGTAGGGGGCTGCATCTCATTCTAAGTAGGGTGACCATATGTACTATGATGTATGTGGGATTGGGATAGTATGAAGATAAATATAAAATAGAATATGCTTGTCGTCTAGTAAGTATTGTCCAGAAAGAGAAGTCTCGTAGTTCATATGGGAACTTATACATTCTACTGACTTAAGGAGCTGGCCACTTCAGATACGTTGACGCAATAATGAGAGCAGAGAACCCCTCTAATTAGTTTATTATTTTAAACTTATTGCTAGATCCAGGCATCTGGCAGCTATTTATCGGAGGACGTCAGAGAGACAGACAAGCAAAAAAAATCAGTTAATAGGTAAAAACTGTCGAAGCCTATCGCTAATATAATAACAAAACAGTAAAAACATTGCGTATCGCTACGGAAAACAGTAGGTAGGCGACAAACAATATATTAACGTAACGTCATTTTGCACTATTTTCCCCCAACAGAAACTCCTGAAAATGATATAATCTTATTAATTACATGATACTACACTGCATCAAACCTAGTACTGTAAGATATTTATTTCTTACAACTCGTTTGCATAACACCGATGAACAATTGCCAGATGTCCGCGTCTTAAAATAGGGGATAGTTAGTGTAGCAAACTAAAACTAAGTAAGTACAGGGGGTTCGTGGCTCACACTATTGCGTCATATCTGATGTGGACAGTTCTCCGACTTTAATATACTTAAAGGTAAATAAAGAAAACATCAATAATATCAAACAGCTCAATGGTTGACTCGAAGAGATCTCTTCCATGTACAAATCATTATATATAATAAAACTAAGTTGAGAAAATGTGCGTGCCGATAAAACTTAAAAAGGAGTCCCAGCACGATAAAGGGACTTATATAGTGTGATAGCCCTTTATTCCCCCTCGAACAAGAAAGTTCCCGTTTTAACCTAAAGGGTGTGTCTTTAAAGATATCAGGGCTTTTCCAACCCTTCAACTCAGAAAGTAAGTGTAGTGGCGCCATCTGTTGTCGAGTAGTTGAACTTCATTCATTGTCCAAAGTGGCGCCATCTGTTGTCGAATAGTTGAATTTCATTCATTGTACACAATATGGACTTAACGAACGATTATTCCCAAACTTTCTCGAATATCCTAGCGCCAACTTTCTCGAATATCCTAGAGCCTAGCTTTCTGAATATATAAGAGCCCGGTGTCACCCGCCAGAGTTAGTTTGATTTGAACAGCGAAACAAGCGATTTCGAATCGAAAAAGAAAGAAATTATCTGTGTGTGAGCCTTTATTTTGAAGTATCACGTGTGAGTATTTTTAATAGTGTGTGTAATTAATTCTCGATTTCGAAGCGAAGAAGAAAAAAGTTATCTGTGAGCCTTTATTGTGAAATATCAAATGTGAGTATTTTTAATAGTGTATTTAATTAATTCTAATGGTTTTTTTTTTTAATTTTCTTTTAATTGTAATTTCCTTAACTTTCAAGTAGTCGCGCGGCGTTGAATCGATGCCTTCTATACACTTTGGCCGTAAACAAAATATCGCGCGACCGCTTGAAGATTAAATTTTTTTTTTCTTTGTCTCAACGTGCTCCACGTTTACGTAACAATATATTTGTCTATAAAATGTTCATTTAATTTATATTTTACAGAATACAATGCCTAGACGTAAAAGAGGTGGAGATCTTGCCAGTTCTGCAGCGAAACGGCGGAAACTAAAAGAAAATCGAAGAAATGAAACGGAAGAAGAGCGCGAAGCACGTTTACAAAATCAACGAACCAGAATGAGCACCCTGAGAAGCGGAAAAAGCGAAGAAAGAAAAGAAAATAAAAGTATTGAAGAATCGAGCATTTTAAAAGATAATCTAACAAAGGAAGTATTCCACTACGAACCGACGAAGAAATATTACGATCATAAATATGTTGTGATCGGAAAAATGAATAACATTTGCCAATTTTGCCACGCGAAAAAATTCAGTAAAGAAACACCAGGTCTCTGTTGCATGAATGGAAAAATTCGATTACCACCACTGGAAGCACCTCCACAGGAATTTCTACATTACATGACCGGGGAAACACCAGAATCAAAACACTTTCTTCAAAATATAAGATCATACAACTCCTGCTTTCAAATGACTTCTTTCGGTGTTACTTCGACTGACACTAATAGAGACAAATTTGAATATGTATTTTCAATTCAAGGGCAAATTTATCACAAAATTGGATCGTTACTACCAATGCCTAACGATGACTATAAATTTCTGCAAGTATATTTCATCGGAAATGAAGAAAACGAAATTGATCAACGATGTACAAATTTTATTGGATTGAAACGCGAAATAATCCAAGATGTACAGAGGATCTTACACAAATACAATCAACTGATTTACATATTCAAAACAACACTAGACCGCATGATTTCTGATGACTATAAAATTGTAATTCGAGCCGATAAAAGACCACGTGGAGAACACGAACGTAGATTTAATGCACCTCAGATAGATGAAGTCGCCATCGTAATTGTGGACAATGAAAATACAAGCCGTGACATAATTGTACAACGAAGAAGAAAAGGACTACAACGCATTGCAGAGGCACACCGTTCATATGATGCTCTTCAATATCCGTTAATATTTCTGCACGGAGAGGATGGTTATCATTTCAATATAAAACAAATTCATCCTAAAACAGGCATAGAAACAAACAAAAAAGTCACTTCCAAGGAGTTCTATGCTTACCGCTTAATGATCAGAGACAATGAAATATATAATCACATTCTCAACACTCGCCGTTTATTCCAACAATTTCTGGTAGATATGTACGCAAAAATAGAAGCAGAACGGATGCTTTACATAAGACTGAATCAGAAGAAACTACGCACAGAAGAATACATCCACCTTCGAGATGCGATCATAAATGACGGCAATATTGACGATATTGGAACAATGGTAATCTTACCCTCATCATACATAGGAATTCCAAGACATATGCACGAATATACTCAAGATGCCATGACCTACGTAAGAAAATATGGACGACCTGATCTCTTCATAACATTTACATGCAACTCATCATGGCCAGAAATCAAAGAACAACTAAATACGGACAAACCTCCATGGATCGACACGACATGATAGCCCGAGTTTTTCGACAAAAACAAATAAGATTTATTGAAGTCATCACAAAATACCACATCTTTGGAACCGTTAGATGCTGGATGTATACAATCGAGTGGCAAAAACGAGGATTACCTCACTCACACAATCTCATATGGCTACACGATAAAATTTATCCCACGGATATCGACAAAATCATCCAAGCTGAATTTCCCAATCCACAAAATGATCCGGAACTATACAACATAGTAGTGAAAAACATGATTCACGGACCATGTGGACCATTAAACTTCAATGCGCCATGCATGAGTGATGGAAAATGTACAAAAAAATATCCAAAACCATACTTGGACGATACAAAAACTGAAGATGACGGCTATCCCAAATATAGAAGACGATCACCGAAAAACGGTGGCTTCACAGCAAAAATACGAATACAAGGCAGAGACGAACTGGAAATAGATAATCAATGGGTAGTACCATATAACCCACTACTTTCCAAAATGTTCCAAGCGCACATAAACGTTGAATATTGCAATTCAGTAAAATCTATTAAATATATATGTAAGTACGTAAACAAAGGTAGTGATATGGCAGTATTTCAAATAGTCCAAAATAGCGAACAAAATAATAGAAATGATGAAATCCTCATGTACCAAATGGGAAGATACCAACAGTAACGAAGCAGCGTGGAGGATTTTTAGTTTTCCCATACACGAACGCGAACCAGCTGTGCAACATCTAGCAGTACATTTGGAGAATGGACAGAGAGTTTACTTCACAAAAGACTCGGCTAGAAAAATTGCAAGCGAACCACCTCAGAACACAACATTAACAGCTTTTTTCCAACTTTGCCAAACGGATCCATTCGCAAAGACGTTACTGTATGTCGACGTCCCTATTTATTATACGTGGGACAAAACAAGGAAAATTTTTCAACGACGAAAACAAGGAATGCCAGAAGAGGGTCATCCAGAAATAATGAAAACTAACGCAATAGGTCGAGTATACACTGTACATCCAAACAATGCCGAATGTTTCTATCTCCGAATGTTGTTACACGAAATACGGGGACCAACAAGTTTCACAGATCTCAGGACTATTGACGGCTACATATGCCAGACTTACAGAGAAGCATGTCAACGTTTAGGATTATTGGAAAACGATAACCACTGGGAATTAACACTACAAGAAGCCACACTCACAGCTTCAGCTGAACAAATTCGAGAGTTATTCGCCATAATTCCAACAACATGTAACCCATCAAACCCAAAACAGCTATGGGACTCTTTCAAAAGGAATATGAGTGATGATATATTGTACCAAATCCGACAAGCTAATCCAGAACTGACTATAGAATTCAATGACGACATCTTCAATGAAACACTCATTCGCTTAGAAGATAAATGTTTAGCAATAAATAACCAGACCTTAGTAGAAATTGGAATGCCAGCACCACAAAGAAATACTTTCAGTGTGCTAAACTACGAAATTACAAAGGAAAAAAGCTACAACGTCAATGAACTACTTGAATACATTGCTCACAACAAACCACTCCTCAATGACAATCAAAAAAAATTTACAACGTTGTAATGAACCGAATAAATAACAACACTGGTGGAATTATTTACTTGGACGCACCAGGAGGCACCGGTAAAACGTTTCTAATAAATCTAATACTGGCGGAAATACGTGCTGAAAAACACATCGCACTGGCACTAGCATCATCCGGCATTGCAGCCACACTTATGGAAGGAGGACGAACTGCCCATTCTGCCTTACAACTACCGTTGAATATAGCCGAACAACAATTCCCGGTATGTAAAATCTCAGGAACATCTGGACGGGGTCAACAAACATGCTAAAATTATCTTCTGGGATGAATGCACCATGGCCCATAAAAAATCACTAGAAGCCATGGACAGAACATTACAAGAATTGCGAAATATCTCTGAAATGATGGGAGGAGCTCTACTCATACTCTCAGGAGATTTTCGACAAACACTTCCAGTTATTCCCAAATCAACACCAGCAGACGAGATCAATGCATGCTTAAAAAAGTCACATCTCTGGCCGCAAGTACAAATACTGCAATTAACAAAAAACATGAGGGTTGAATTATCAAAAGATGAAACAACAGCACATTTTGCTAAAATACTTTTACAAATAGGCGAAGGTACATATCCTACTGACCAAACGACCGGCCTCATTGAACTCAATAGTGATTTCTGTAACATAGCCACTACTGAAAACGAACTAATCGACAAAATTTATCCAAATATTATTCAGAACTATACCAACGTAGAGTGGTTATTTCAAAGAGCAATTTTGGCCACTAAAAATAATATTGTTGACGATATCAATTTTAATATTCTAAAGAAAATACCTGGTGAAGAGAAAGTATATAAATCGATCGACACGATGGTATCCATTGAAGAAAGTGTCAACTTTCCTACTGAATTTCTAAACTCTTTACAAGTACCAGGAATGCCATTACACTGCCTTCGTCTGAAAATTGGATCTCCAATCATACTACTCAGAAATCTCAACTCCCCAAAACTATGTAATGGAACGAGGATGATCGTAAAACAGCTATCGAATAATGTCATTGAAGCTGAACTTATTTCTGGAAAGAACAAAGGACACACAGTATTTATACCTAGAATACCACTGATCTCTTCTGAATTGCCATTTCAATTTAAAGGATTGCAGTTTCCAATTAAATTAGCCTTTAGTTTTACAATTAACAAAGCGCAAGGGCAAACTTTGAAATATTGTGGCATCAACCTCAAAGAATCCTGCTTCTCTCACGGTCAGCTATATGTAGCTTGCTCAAGAGTAGGAAGTTCGAAAAATTTATATATATATACCCCGGACAATAAAATGAAAAATGTTGTTTTTAAACAAGTAGTGTAAATAATGAGAAAATGTAAATACATGTAAATATAGAAAATGTTTTCAAAATATATTTTTTACTTTTTACGTCATAGTATGTTTTTTTATTTCATCTACCACGTAATCTCATATCAACTCCCGAGCGAAGCCGGGTATCATTGCCTGTAGTTGCAGGCGTCCATAGGTTACGGTACGGTAGCTTCTTACCACCAGACAAGTCGTATAGAAATATGAGATTATAATAATAATAATAAATACTCTTTATTGCACACCTCATACAGTTACAAGCACAAATTTTACAATTAGATAAATTTAGGTAGAGGTAACAACAGGCGGTCTTATCGCTAATGAGCGATTTCTTCCAGACAACCTTTGGGTAGTGGAGACTAGAGAAAAACAATAAGCAGTAGGTACATATATACATATATAATACACACAATAAGAAACAACAGTGTCAACTTAAAAACCTAAGGAAGAGATAAATAGTATTCGTTAAGTTGCGATTTAAAGCTACCAATAGATTGCGCGCGTTTTATGTTGAGAGGGAGAGAATTCCACAAACGAACGGCCTGGAACGTAAATGAGCAATTATAAAATTTGGAAGATGAAGATGGCACTTTTAGGAGCAATTTTTGATAGGATCTAATAGAATTAAGATAAGAGAAACGCTCTTTGAGGTAGCGGGGAGTTGCAGGGTTAAAAAGTATAGAAAAGAGTAAAGAAAGTATGTGAGAGTTACGGCGGTGACGGATAGGGAGCCATTTGAGTTGAGAACGAAAACTAGAAACATGGTCGAATTTGCGTAATCCGAAAATGAACCGAATGCAGGCATTTTGAATACGCTCAAGCTTATTAAGTTGCTCCTCGGTTAGGTGTAAATAGGAGATATCTGCATAATCAAGAATGGGGAGAAGTAACGACTGAGCAAGCGCAATTTTAGTAGCAATTGGCAGGAAATTCCGAAGCCGTCTGAGAGACCCTATGGCAGCAAACATCTTCCTGCTCACTTCACTCACCTGAGGCACCCATGATAGACAACGATCCATGATTACGCCAAGATTTTTCACTTGGTTGGAAAAAGGAATTTGGATACCATCGAAGACTATCGGAGGGAGCCTGAGAAAGTCAATTTTGGAGATTTGTTTAGCGCTACCCATCACAATTACCTGTGACTTTAGGGGGTTTACTTTTAAACCGTAATTCTGACTCCAATTTGATATGCGGAGCAGATCAAGATTCGTGGCTTCTATAACTGAATTGAAATCGCTATGCATACCCTGCGAATATATTTGAAGGTCGTCGGCATAGAGGTGATACGAAGAGGAGAGATCAAGAGTTATGGAATTAATGAAGATAGAAAATAAAAGAGGAGACAGCACACCACCCTGGTATATGGTTTTTTACTGTTTTTTTTAATTTTATTAATGGTCTACAAATTGAGTGCCACACTACATTACAGCAAATAGACACAAGCTTAAAAATTGACAACATATGTGTGCACCCCTTGTGCACCCTAAAATAGCAGACACAGCATGCTTCAAAATACAAACGGTAAACAATAAATATCTAAACTACAAAAATATAACGAAAAATGATGAAGAAAAGAAGTAACAAATAAAAAATTAAATAATCTAAATCTAAATCATCTAATCATAGACAATTAATTGTCTATAGATTGCGGAATTTGCAAAGAAATGTCTATAACTTATGTGCTTGACCAGATCACATCAAAAGTAATATAATAATAATAATAATATGAAGCAATTCAATAATTATTTATTTGATTCTAGTTACTTTCATGCACTTTCATGAGTTTGTCGTAGTTTCACATAAAGCTTTAGAACTCTCTGTAGTTTCAAAACCACTTCAAACTCAAACCGGTATTAGACATTGCAATCTCTAGGGCCTAATTTGTCAGATTGAGAGGTAAATAAAAATAAAAGTTAGGGCGCTTAGGGATTCGAGTGCAGGAAAGGCGAGGGTAGACGACATATTGGGCCCGAGAAATTGTTAAGTCTAATAACAGTTTAACCTCTCATAAAGTCATTTGTTTGCGTCCTCGTGATTTTTTGCCAACGATATTATTGTTATCAAAATAAATTTAAGTAATGTCTATATATGATTTTGAAAGATCAAAATACAATATTTCCATACATGGATTGGATATGCGTTACAGTTAAACTAGTTAAAACATGTGGTTAAAAAGTGTTGAATGTTTTATTATATTATGCGTAATGGCTTAAATAATGATGTTATTGTAATCATATCGCTCGCGATAACATGGCATCGGCAAATACCGAGTCCGAGCGCGCTCGCTTGTACAAATTTGCTAAAATTTTGACCCTAAAAGTGGCCCAGATCGTCGTGCAAAGTAGAGATGGTAAAAAGATAACACATGAGTGTACTACCACGAAACCTTTGGACAACAGCGCCCTATCCACATCTCCTAGCAACTTACAATGGGTAATGAACATTAATTTAGCTAAAACACTTCTATTAAGATGTTGTATGTCAACAAGAGGTTGCTAATAAGAAACGTAGAAGACTGCTTAAAATCATAACTAATTAGGAAGAATGCGGTTGGGGTGTACAAAAGGGGAGGCGATTTTTGGGTATATTAGGTTGGTTAGGTTTCCTCCATAAGGCGCATAGCGCCAAGATAACGCGAAGTAGGAGCTCCACAATAGCAGAGCTCCGTCAATTCTGCCTCTGAAGACTTGCCTAAACAAACTAAAGGGGGGACCCTTAGATTTTGAATTTGTACACTGACCAATAATGCAATTAGGAAAATGATTGAATATTAGATAATATTCAATCATTTATAAAAGTACTTATCTCAACATTGGCTGAATTCACTTTGCTAAAATCAGCAGTATTTCATAAAAAAACAAATCCAATGACTGAGTGACATACTACTATAATGTAGTTTCTTTTGAACAAAACCCTATACTGTCTGCAAACTAACTGTCTCCTTCGCTCTGGCTTCAGCTGTGAAAGTGTGAGAGACAAAATTCTATGACCTCAGTCGCCAGAGTTAGTTTTGCAGATAGTATTAAGCTGGAAGCAGACATCAGGTACAGTCACCGGCAATAGTATCTTCCTACATGAAGGCTGCAAAATTATGTGAAACACTCTTATTTGTAGGACCATAAGAGCGTGTCACATAGTTTTGTAACCTTTGTGTAGGAAGATACTATTGCCGGCGACTGTACCTGGTTGGTAGATTCTGACCTGACATTTGCAAACTGTATTTGTAGAATTGGCTACTTTCCTAAAAAAATATATTTAGTCCGTCAGGTAGGTTATCAAAAAATATTGGACACGTATTTATTATATTGCCAATCAAACAAAAATTGGTGAAGATATAGCCCGTTAAAGTTCCGCGTGACGTCACATTTCAGTACTCTTTTTAGCATAATGTGACGTCACGCGGAACTTTAACGGGCTATATCTCATTGGTTGTCTCATTGAAAGAAAAGTCGTATGAGAAATGGCTACAGGAATTAGGTCTTACAACATTGGAGGACCGAAGGAAGCGAGGCGACCTTATTGAGACTTATAAAATTTTGTATGATGATCACTACAATGTTGCAAATATTAAAGACCTGTACCAATTAAGCCAGAATACAAAGTTGAGAGGACACTCTAAAAAACTTGTCAAGCCTCTGTGTTATATGAATCCTAGAAAACACTTCTTACCGTGTGGTGAATATGTGGAACTCTCTACCAGAATTTGTTGTTAGTGCACCATCAGTGAACTCTTTCAAAAATAGACTAGACTCTTATCTTAAAACTTTATAAAGTGCAAAAGAAACACAAGTGCTGTGATATACACGCATCAGCTCTAAGAGCTGCTAGTGTATTAATAAATAATAATAATAATAATAATCTTCACCAATTTTTGTTTGATTGACAAAATAATAAATGTGTCCAACATTTTTTGGTAATCTAACTGACAGACTGAATAGAATTATATTTTTTTTACCCAGGAAAGTACCCAATTGTGAGTGTGTTGCACTGGTATGTAGTATGAGACATGCACCTTCAGTAACCTGATACTATAATTGTATCTGGGAACCAGATGCGAAAACCTAAAGTTTGCTTGAAGCGTAAAGTGCTAACACACAGAGACAGAGACATATGATATTCTTTGTGATTTTCTTTTGATTTCCATTGCTTTGGTGTGTATTCTACTACAAACAAATGTATCCGATTTTTCATCTTATTACATTGTAATAGGGTCCAAAAGTGTATTCATCCTTTTGTAGTTAACTGTACCAATTTGGTTCTTGTTGCGTCTAGTGCCTTGTTCTGTGCTTGAAGGAGATCTAGACTGCTGAATGAAACTTCTAGCGGACTGTAAACACTATAATATATTTCGGTAGTTACAAAGGTTAACTAAGACTAGGTAGTATTTCGCGGCGCGATAGGTGTAGAGCGTTGCGCGAGCGTTAGATGAATCCCCGAGCGGTCCCCCGCCGACCGTCCCCGTCGACGGCCCGTCGACGTAATCGCCGACTGACCGGTCCGGCTAACGGTAAACTCGTCATCGCTGTTGATGTGGAGTTAGTTTGAAGCGTTGGCGGGTTTATCACCAACAGTTCTGTATACTGTTTACCAATCCTGACAGTTTTTTATTATTATTGTACAATAATATAATTGTATTATAATAATAAAATCTTACTTGATTGTAACTTATTTAATAGTAGTTTATGTAACTGTTACGTAATAAGGGTCCTTAAAACATGAGTGTGGTTTTATGAAATGAGCCGCAGGCGAATTTCATAATAAGATCACACGAGTGTTTTAAGGCCTAATTACGTACAGTTGCATACACTGCTTTATCTACACTCATATTATATATATTAAATTAAGTGTTCGGAAACCATAGAATGACCGCCATTGTACCGTCATGGCCAACTCGATTGTGCCGGCGCTCGCGCGGGACCAATCGAGTTGGCCATGGCGGTAACATTATGTTATCAAATTCGATGTTCCAAATTTGAAACTCATTGCTTAACAATATTTGAGCATGCAACGTTAAAATTACGTTACTGCCGCAGATAAGAAACTTATCATAGTTAAATCGTTTGTTGTAATGCTTGTCATTGTCTACGGTTTTTGAACGCATTTTAGAGTACTTACAGTATGAGTGTAGATAAAATTGTGTTATTTTCCAGTTCAACCTGTCAATCCCAGACGTCCCAGAAGTGAACTATGACACAAAACAAATACTCAACGGTGAGGTGGTCACCGCACTCACCAATATCTTGTGCATTGAGATATCACTCAAGACTATAGACGGAGATGAGATGGTGCTAGAGCTGTGGACAGGTGATATTCTTCTTTTTTTGTCTGAGTCTATGCATCCAGTCCATACCATATGCACACTTAATATTGTGGTATAAGCAGGTCCCTTCGCTAATGTCTGAGGTTCTGAACTGGTATATCAATACCAAGTTTTATAAGAGGCGCCCTTCACGCCCCCTGCCCACACCTCCCTCAGAACCTTATAGCTCACTGAACGAAAACCATTAACTGATGAATAGGGGGAATAATCCGTGTATAGCCGAATTTTGGTATAGTTGTAGGTGAAGGTGTCTTAAACAACATACTAAAAGTAGTGGTGGGGGGGGGGGGGGGGGGGTGATGTGGACAGAGGGTGGGGTGAAAAGGGACCTTTACACCCCACCCTCTCCATCCGCTAGTTTTTGTAAATAACTCACAAATGGTGACTGATTCAAAATAAATGTTAGCTACAACTATGCCAAAATACGGATATACACGGATTATTCCCTTAAGTTTTTCTACAACTTATATAAATGTCATATACAAAGGAAATAGTGACCTAGGCCTCCCCTCTTAAGTTTTTCTTCGTTAGGTGGGCTATTAGTCGTCTAGCCTTCATCAGCAAGCTCTCAGGTTGATAACCAGTTGTAGAGAGTGAGCACTCTAAGCTTAGTTATTTCTCTATGCCCCAGTGATACACCTAACCACAGAATAACTAATAGTACTACCGTACAGAAAATTCACTCCTTAACAAAAGTCAGATTTAGGTATAAAATTATACCTATACTCGCCGCCTGCAAGCAAAATTGAAACTTATAACCGCGCACGAACCGTGAATCTTCTTTGCGCGCCGCAGTTTTATGACCGAGCTGTGAGCGTCGGCACGGGGTTGGCACTTGACAAGTTTTTGTACCTATACCTACTGATTTATTATTGTTAGATAAATATGTAGGAATTACAAACGTTGATTATGTAAACACGAAATTTTTTATCCGGAGATAGATTTTTTTATAGAGATTATGTCTGATTCTCACGGAAGTAGGTATGCCACAGCCGTATTCCTTTGAAAATATGTCGGTCAGTTCTTAATATTATTTCTGGGCAACCGATATTCAATAAATTAAGGATGTTTATTTTAACTATTACTAAGTAAGGACTTTGGGACCTTTCAATATCGTCCGGAATTTAAAAATGTTATTTCTGCTTCCTTGTTCTTCCGTTTATTCAGACATCCGTAAATACATATTTTATACGGATTAGATCGAAATAGGTTTCGAAGCCATTGTGTATTTTAAATTTTGCGCGAGCGCCACGTGACACGACTATCGTGCGAGCCGAGCGGCAGCCCACTGCTATACGACTCCCCGGGAGGCGCGCCGGCCAAATGTACCTAAACTGCGTAGTGAAACCCCCCTGACCTAACTGTATCAAAGTTGCCACACAAGATAACATGTAACAAGGCTATTTTCAACCGACTTCAAGATTTCGAAGGAGGAGGTTCTCAATTAATTGGGATCTTCGTTTTTGCTATTTTCTTTAGTAGAGTATACTTCACAGTTGGTCCCATTGTAACCAGATCAGGATCTGATGATGGGATCCTGGAGAAATCGAGGGAACTCTTCAAGTATACGCACTCCTCCCTAGTGATATGAGCAGTGACCGGAATTGGTAGTGCCATTTCGCGGGACTTCGGTGCGTAAGCTTAGTATGGATATAGTTTTTAACCCCGGGATTAGATATGAAAATTTAAAGTTTGTGTTTGGTTTAAAAATGTTTTAAAGAACCGTATGCCTAACGTAAGTATGAAGAATGTGGTTTCAGTTAGATATCGGACGTCAAAAGAAATAGATTGACAGTAGAAAATATTGATAAAAAATATGGTTTGCTACTATAATTTCAAAGAAAGTAATAATTTAATTATGTTCATTTAGAATAATGATGTTGATGTTTCGTGTTTTATTTTATGATTGTATTATTTTTAATTTTAACTGTTAAACAAAAGTTATTTTAAATAAATGATGACATTTTTTTTAACTTTTGCGTTTTGAAGAAAATTTTCTGTGAGAAATACGTCGAAGAATCTCAAGTCTTATCCAAGTTATTATCAATGTTTAAGGTCATTCGCCCGAAATGGCACTACCTATTCCGATCACTGGATATGAGTATTTTTTACAGCAGCTCAAGCATTTGCTTGGTGGTGGCTAAGTGAAGTCTGTTCTTTTTTGTTTAAAATTATTGACACTTATGTTTTCAGTGAAACTGGCCCCCTGCATCGAAGCCCCGCTTACATCCGTCTCCACAATATACTACAGGATGAGTGTGATGCTGAAGTCGACGCTGAGCATCTCAAGAATAACCCCCGCATACAAAATGTCCAGGGCGCAGACCAAGGAGACCTACAAAATCTATCACAAGATCTATGGGGGGCAGCCTAATGTGGATCTTTTAGGTTGGTTCATATAGTGAGGCGCGCAGGGGCGTATTTATATTTACCCTAGGGCCAAGAGACATCTGTGTCTCTCCTCTTATTGGCGTTCATCCGGGTTGCATCCTTAGCTACTTCATGAAGTCGAGTAAATCAAATTAGGCCATAGGCTTATGTAGGGCAATGAACGGAATCTGGTAGCAAAAGCCAATGTTGGAGTATTTTGTGCAGTCCAGTCACCGAAATATGACCCTATTTTTTGACTAAAAGTACTTCATAGACTAGCAAGTGGATTCTATCGTGCTCATCGAGATGTGCCAAAAAAATTGTGGTAGCAACACGCAAACCTGACATTTTTAGTTTTGTTTTCTTTAGGTGCGTTATTTCGAATGGCACAAGTCTTCTACTAGGTTACTTATTTTAATAATTTTCAATAAGGTAGAATCATAAAGTTGCCAGTTTTGACACTCTGTATCTATATCAAAGATAATTAGTTTTTTACCCTAAAACATAAAACTTGGATGAACAACAAAGCTCGAGGTTTAAGGTCGGCTACCATTTTTTGTTATAACCAGGTTGATTAGTACTTTCGAATGGCATAAGGTTCATTTTGCTACTCGATGAGGTAGATTTTATAATGATGTTTTTGCTGACTGTAAAAAATGCTCCAAGTTTAGTTCAGGCTAACAAGTACTAAAATATATAACTTGCTATTAACCATGCATTGCTATACTATATACGTCAAATTCTGCTACTCGATGAGGTTGGGTTGCTTACCGCCTACTCTTGATCTAAAGGGTTAACTTTACAACTTTTTCTCCTCCACTTCGCACCATATTCGGCATCCTCTTTAGTAAGCCCACTGGCAGTACTGGCACGCAAGTCACCCTTGACCAAGGATCCAACTCCTTGTTCAAGGGTGGTGGTCACTCATGGCTCCAGAACGCCGTTTTGTCTTCGTCCTCCTAGCGTTTATCCCAGCATTTTGCTCTATTGAGCCTGGGGTCCGCTCGGCAACCTAATCCATCTGAGCTTCCAACCCAGAGAGGAAAACAGGCTTTGTTGGGATTAGATCCCGTTTCCTCACGATGTTTTCCTTCACCGAAAAACGACTGGTATATTATCGTACATAAGTTCCGAAAATCTCAGTGGCATGAGCCGGGGTATGAACCCGCGACCTTTGGATTGAAAATCTAACGTCTTACCGCCGGTCCACCAGCGCTCCTGAACGCCGTTTTGTGATGGCGTCTTATCCCATGCCTTCTTTTTTCTAGAATTGCAATTCTTGGAGGAAATTCCCTATCAAGGTTTCTCGACAGGAGTCCACATTATTTTCAAACATTCCACATTCTACCTTTAAACCAATATTCCAGGCGGCAACCACAAAGAGATAAAAGTGAGCGAGCTCCATACGCCCATAGGGACCATCCTCATTGAGGTCCTGTACCGCACCAAGATGACCATGTTGCCCGAGGACCGGCTCAAGCCGGCCGATATACTCAACAGCAATGGCATCATGGTGAAGAGCGACCACTTCCCTACGGAACCCAAGTGAGTACATACAAATTGACTCATCAAAAACCAGCCACACTATGATATATGTGTTAATGCAGGGAAAAAGATCCCGCTTTGTTGATAAGGAGTTATATACAGTCTAACCTGGATAAGAGAAAACTGATTAAGCGAGAAACCTCTATCAGGGAGAGTAATTGTCATGTCCCGTCATTTATGTCCTTGATTAGATTACCTCTATCAGCGAGTGATAAAAACCTCTGAGAGTGTGTCCATTCTCCTTTTCGCACCTCTATAACAGAGTGTCTCTCCCTTGACCTCTGTCACCGAGAGTCCTGCGCATAATTTTAGCCTTTTTTTTTGCGCTTTTTAAATTTCGTGTAACAGGGATGATGCAGCTATCATATTTACTATTATTTTGTAATCAAAATGTTGAAAAAACATAAAATAATAGCAATTGAAACGGTTTTACTTTAGTTTATACTAATTTCAAATAATAATTAGAATTTGAAGTAATGTGAAACGGAACGTGTTTTAATTCACCAATCAGCGTCTGGTGACGTCACTCCTGTTATGACAACTAATGGGGTTGGCAACTTTCTACGTGATTTGGCTTAAAAGGCTAGCATCCAGGTCAAAAAATTTAAAAAACAACAAGGATTTGAACTTGAACACTGAACGAACAAATATGGAGTGACGTCACAGAAACTGTAGATCCGTTTAGGCGCGAAAATTTAAATTGTCAGTTTGTAACAGCAATTTCAAATGAAATCATAAATGAAAATATTGCATCTTGCCTATTAACGCACACGTGTTGCTTCTCTTCTTGTCGTAGCGTTTGTCCCGGCTTGGGGTCCGCTTGTGATAATCCGATGATGTCCAAATTTGCACCGGGAACGGATCTCTGTACGTACCTACTGATTGCATTGCGTAGATGGGAGACGCTAGCTCGTTATGTATTGAAAATACTTCCCCATTTTTGAAATGTATTTAATAAAAATAGTAATATCTTCCGTAGAATGTATGAATTAGAAAATAGTGTAAACCAGGCGATGACACAAAAGTAGACAAAATTTACCATTTTTTTTCCACAAAGGTATAGAAGTCAAATAGTATACAAATTAAACTTTTTTTTGGCATGCTATAACGTAGATGCTCCGAGGAACTGTTCGGATTAATCCCTGCCTAAAAGAAACATATTTTTTCAAATATTATGTGTCGCCTACATACACGTGCACTACTACAGACAGTGATGACTACGGTTATTTAAAAAACAATGATAGTACGTTTAATAATATTTTAAATGACATCTCATGCGAAACGATCGGTCTCATAGGACTCGAGATGTGAACAAATTTCGATGACAGTCGGCCGCCATCTTTCCCCCCTTTTTTCCGACCCGTCCCCCCTCCAGAAACTAAAACCGGTCAATTTGTATTCTAGAGACAACGAGGAACACATCCATACCAGTTTTAGGTATTTAGAAGAGATGTCTACGAAAATCGTGAAGGATACGACTTTTATTAAATTTTCCTCCAGACTAGAAAGCACAATTATATAATAATTTTCTATAATATAATTTACCTATATTATGTGGAGTTATAAAATCAAAATATCCTGCCATAATGAAAGGCAACAAAATTATTTCGTTTCGAAAGTTTCCAAACTACTACTTCCCCTTTTCCAGACGCGACAACGAGAAAAAAGGCATCGACCTCAACAAACCATTAACAGCGGGCGCGTTCGTGGACGCGGACAAGATGCGCGAGCTGCACGCCATGCTGCACCAGCAGCTGCCTCCGGAGCCGGTCGGCTGGCTGCTGGAGCCCCGGGATACTGTGAGCATACCGTCATGTTGACCAGCTGCCAATAGACACCAACCGCAACAAGCCCTGACCGCGTGTGTTCGTGGACGCGGACAAGATGCGCGAGCTGCACGCCATGCTGCACCAGCAGCTGCCGCCGGAGCCGGTCGGCTGGCTGCTGGAGCCCCGGGATACTGTGAGCATACCGTCATGTTGACCAGCTGCCAATAGACACCAACCGCAACAAGCCCTGACCGCGTGTGTTCGTGGACGCGGACAAGATGCGCGAGCTGCACGCCATGCTGCACCAGCAGCTGCCGCCGGAGCCGGTCGGCTGGCTGCTGGAGCCCCGGGATACTGTGAGCATACCGTCATGTTGACCAGCTGCCAATAGACACCAACCGCAACAAGCCCTGACCGCGTGTGTTCGTGGACGCGGACAAGATGCGCGAGCTGCACGCCATGCTGCACCAGCAGCTACCTCCGGAGCCGGTCGGCTGGCTGCTGGAGCCCCGGGATACTGTGAGCATACCGTCATGTTGACCAGCTGCCAATAGACACCAACCGCAACAAGCCCTGACCGCGTGTGTTCGTGGACGCGGACAAGATGCGCGAGCTGCACGCCATGCTGCACCAGCAGCTGCCTCCGGAGCCGGTCGGCTGGCTGCTGGAGCCCCGGGATACTGTGAGCATACCGTCATGTTGACCAGCTGCCAATAGACACCAACCGCAACAAGCCCTGACCGCGTGTGTTCGTGGACGCGGACAAGATGCGCGAGCTGCACGCCATGCTGCACCAGCAGCTGCCTCCGGAGCCGGTCGGCTGGCTGCTGGAGCCCCGGGATACTGTGAGCATACCGTCATGTTGACCAGCTGCCAATAGACACCAACCGCAACAAGCCCTGACCGCGTGTGTTCGTGGACGCGGACAAGATGCGCGAGCTGCACGCCATGCTGCACCAGCAGCTGCCGCCGGAGCCGGTCGGCTGGCTGCTGGAGCCCCGGGATACTGTGAGCATACCGTCATGTTGACCAGCTGCCAATAGACACCAACCGCAACAAGCCCTGACCGCGTGTGTTCGTGGACGCGGACAAGATGCGCGAGCTGCACGCCATGCTGCACCAGCAGCTGCCGCCGGAGCCGGTCGGCTGGCTGCTGGAGCCCCGGGATACTGTGAGCATACCGTCATGTTGACCAGCTGCCAATAGACACCAACCGCAACAAGCCCTGACCGCGTGTGTTCGTGGACGCGGACAAGATGCGCGAGCTGCACGCCATGCTGCACCAGCAGCTGCCGCCGGAGCCGGTCGGCTGGCTGCTGGAGCCCCGGGATACTGTGAGCATACCGTCATGTTGACCAGCTGCCAATAGACACCAACCGCAACAAGCCCTGGCCGCGTGTGTTCGTGGACGCGGACAAGATGCGCGAGCTGCACGCCATGCTGCACCAGCAGCTGCCTACGGAGCCGGTCGGCTGGTTGCTGGAGCCCCGAGATACTGTGAGCATACCGTCATGTTGACCAGCTGCCAATAGGCGCTAATAACCGCAACAAGCCCTGACCGCGTGTGTTCGTGGACGCGCCATGAGATACTGGTACGAGATACTGTGAGAATATCATTTGAAGGGTGATAGCCCTGATGTCTCTGTGGACAAGCTACCAATACACGGTATGTCTTTCGAGGACTATATTGGGGACTAGATCACCTGAACGAATGTTGTTGCTCAGTTGTGCTGTGCGAATGGTAGCATTTTTCCTTTTGTACCTTGCGGCTTGCGGCATGCAAATGCTGTTAGGGTTCCGTACCTCGAAAGGCAAAAACGGAGCCCTTATAGGATCACTTTGTTGTCCGTCCGTCCGTCCGTCTGTCAAGACCCTTTTTCTCAGGAACGCGTGGAGGTATCAAGCTGAAATTTATATCAAATACTCAGGTCTACTGTCCCTTGGAGCTGTGAAAAAATCAAACTTCTAAGCCAACGCAATCAAAAGATACAGATACAGCCTAAAGCCGCAAATTTTCGAAATTCGCAATGGAATCAAAACCTACAGGGTACTTCCCGTGAACTCAGAATCTTGAAATTTGATACGAAGCAACGTCTTATAACACAGATAAAAGAAAAATTTCGAAAACCGTAAATTTTTACTTACATCAAATAATTAAAAAAAAAAAATTAAAGTTACTACCCCTATATACCTACAGGTTTGTACGGAACCCTCGGTGCGCGAGTCCGACTCGCACGTGGCCGGTTTTTATTTTATTTTCGAAATCATACAAACTGAAAAGTAGCTAGTAGTATGATAAGTAGCTCATTAGCGATAAGACCGCCTGTTGTTACCTCTACCTAAATTTATCTAATTGTAAAATTTGTGCTTGTAACTGTATGAGGTGTGCAATAAAGAGTATTTATTATTATTATTATTATTATAACCACAAACTGGAAAGTAATCTACTTATATATTCAGTTTTTAGGGTTCCGTAGCCAAAATGACAAAAACGGTTTCGTCATGTCCGTCCGTACGTCATAGCTGTTTTACTCGGAAAGTATAAAACGTATCTTAATAATTAAAATTCTCAGGATTTCGTTTTTGCTTTTTTTCTCAGAAATTAAAACTATTGGCAGACGCACAGAAAATAAAAGAGAGAAAAAATGCAGACGAGGCTCACTGCAGCACCAGCAAGGCGATAGAAGTGCCGCGGCCAAAGGACGGCGAGCGGTACAACAGCCTCATGGTAAGAACCCGTTTGTAAGGACTAGTCTAGTTTACTACCATAGACATAGGATAATTTTTTATTTATCGTATGTCATAAATATGTTCTCTATTTAATTTTTTAAATTATTTCAATCCAGGTATGCAATTGCATCCGTCGTGAGCAATTTGAGATCCGCCGGTTTCCCACTAAATTTGGGTAAAAGGTCACAAATAGATATAATTCGCGATTTCTTCAAGAATTTCTGTGTTTACTACGAGAAACCTGATATTTTTCTTATAAAGTCGTGTCGGCTAAGGAAAACGATGGTAAATTGTATTGTTTTGTGCTGTAAAAGTGATTTTATCGTCATCTAGGTCTATCCCTTACGGGTGTACGCGTGTGCGGTCTCTAGTTAAATTCTCGCTTTGAGTCTATGACCAATATTTAAAAATATTTTTTTTAATACTGGTCCCACTGTCGAGGTCAGGATCTGATGATGGGATCCTGGAGAGATCGAGGAAAGTCTTCGAATATTATAGGCACACCTATAGTGATTTAAGTATTTATTACAGTAGCTCTGGCATTTGTTTTTGGAAAGGTAGAGTAAGCTAAGTGAAGTCGGTTTTTACAACCTTTTATTTACTTTCACCTGCCCGTTGTCTGTGTGTAATCAAATTTTCAAAGTTAAAATTGACCCACTTTTCCATTTGTGTGTAAATGACATGACCATGACATAATCGATGATACGGATGACAATGCAATATTATTATAAAATTTTGTTTGATATTGACCCGTTTCGTAATTCAATGTCTAGTTTAAAAAGACAAGTTAAATGTAAACTCTTTTTAGTTCAGTCAGTACTTATAGCAGCTAAATTATTTTTGTAAGTATAGTCTTGATGTTACTATTCTTTGTAACTACCTTATACTCTATGTCTTTAGGTATTTAAATAAAAGTAAACAAACAATTTTTACATTTTCGGGTAGTTATAACTTTTATTGGTTAACCAACCAAATACAAAACTGCCTGGATCTGTCACTTAACGACCTGGCTTTAAACCAATATTATTTGATCGTGTAATGTTTTCATCTACCCTCAACTAGCTTAAGGAGCCATTTGAGGGTAGATCTTATTTACTTTTATTTAAAATATCTAAAGATACAGAGTATAGTCTACCTACTTTTGTTGTTTATTTCTACCTACCATATTTTGTTAACATTATGTACATACCTAAATCAATGAACCTCCAGGTCTATTTGTACCCTCTCTTTGTTCTTGTACATACATTGTATACGACATGTTGTTTATTATTAGGACTGTTTGTGTTCTAAATAAATTAAAAAAAAATAAAAATATTATGACATGGAGCTGAAGTGCACGTAATGGCAGGACCGCAGTTGGTGGACCCTAAACGAGAAGCCAGACTGATCTGACGATGAAGCTTGAAGGAAGCTATAGGAACTCCTCAACTACTTAATATTATCTCGTCTGGTTTGGGCTCGTTGCATTCGTCTTGGTGAGCAGTTAGGGCTTGTACAAAGAGAAGTACAGTTAGCAGGTACAATAAACGTTAGTCTCCAAAATGAAATTATTGTAAAGCCTAACCAGAAATATATGATCATGCGCCATGTTGCGGAATTTCATTGGAACTAATTTCTTGCACTGGCAATAATTTTAATGACAGAATGATATGCATGTGTGAGTGTATGTGCTAGGCTGTCACTGTCATTGAGGTGGTTTATTTAAATGATAATAAAGTGTTGAATATTAAATAGTAAACGACAGTAAATTCCCAAAATTATCTATAGTCAAGAGAGGAACATTGTAGATGATGTATATAATAAACTGCTGTAAGTAATACGCTCGGGGAATGAAACGCTTTTCGCTGTGAAACATTTTCAAATTAACATCAAAGCTAAACAGGTAAACAAATCAAGCTGTCACCATACCATAGAGAACTGAACCGTTGCCATATAAATGAGAATAATAGCGCCCTCTTGACAATAATCATATATTTCTGGTCAGGTTTTAAATAATTTTAAACAAAAAAGAACCGTTTTCACTTAGCCTCCAAAGCAAATGCTCGAGCTGCTGTAAAAAATACTCAAATCACTATAGGCGTGCCTATAATAGTTGAAGAGTTCCCTCGTTTTCTCCAGGATCCCACCATCAGACCCTGACATGGTTACAACGGGACCAACTGTGAAGTATACGCTTTCAAACAAAAAAATAATTTTCCAAATCGGTCCAGCCGTTTTCGAATAATCGGTGAACATACGTAAAAAAAATAGCAAAAACAAAGATCCCGACGAATTGATAACCTCCTCCTTCGAAATCTTGAAGTCGGTTGAAAATGAAAGTCAACTCCTCTTCACCAGGACTTCCCCTTCGCGGACGGCAGCCCTATCACGGAACTAGCAAACTTCTACCAGGAATGCGTGCAGCTCCGCTCCTGCAGCGCGTCGCTGGACGAGGTGCTCTCGGAGCCCGCGGAGCCCGACGACCTCGGCCAGCAGCTGCAGCTGTTCGAAGCGGCCGTGCCGGAGTTCGACAGCATGGTCGCCTCCATGTTCAGCACCGAGGAGGAGGGCCCGCCGCCGGACAACCCGCAGCGGCGCCTGCAGTACTAGGACTCCTGAACTAAAGCCGGGTATTCATTAGGCAACATTTGTCAATAAACTGTTTATGAATTTGATCATCATGTTTTGCAACAAGTTTACCGTAAACACTTTTTCTGAAACTTAGCAGTCCACACTAGTTTAGTTGTTGCAAAACAAAACAATTGAAATCTGGTTGTTGGACCACACTATTTCCATGTTTCTAAACTTGCGTCACACACGTCCACACTCGATGACATCTGTGTATAAACTGAATGTTTCGTCTTGCTCTCCACCTAGAGTGGGGAGCACAGCAACATGTTTATGCAACAATATTTCATCATCCTTGTTTATAAACATGTTTACAGAGATGATGAAACATCGTGCAACACTGTTTATAAACAGTCATTAAACAGTGTTTATTAACAAAAGTTGCCTAATGAATACCCGGCTTTAGGCAACTTTAGAAGCTGACAACACCCGATGACCTTCAAATTGACTTTACTCAAACAGTGTTTCAGCTATAACTACTTGTTTTGAGAAAGTAAAAAAAAATGTATGTTAATATTCGTTATATTTGGAAGAACTTCGTTGCGTCCCATACACGGTTGGACGAAATCGGCTCGATAGAAAATAATTCCAAAGTTACATCTTAAAATTAGCTTTAAACAGGTGTGTGTCTTTAGGTTTCTTGACTTATACGTCTGTAACTAAGGACGAAATTCCACCACACTAATACTAAAAACTTCGTTGCCTTATATTTCTCAATTAATGCGTCGTTTTTTCTTTAATTCATTATTTTGTAAAATTTGCAATGAGCTCCCATACTAATCGTAACACAGTGTTTCTCTTTCACTCGCGCTGAATAAGATAGGGAGGGAATTTAGCTGTTGTCAGCCCCTTAATAAACACTGTTTAATGACTATTTATAAACAGTGTTGCACGATGTTTCATCATCTCTGTAAACATGTTTATAAACAAGGATGATGAAATATTATTGCATAAACATGTTGCTGTGCTCCCCACTCTAGGTGGAGAGCAAGACGAAACATTCAGTTTATAAACAGATCTCATCGAGTGTGGACGTGTGTGACGCAAGTTTAGAAACATGGAAATAGTGTGGTCCAACAACCAGATTTCAATTGTTTTGTTTTGCAACAACTAAACTAGTGTGGACTGCTAAGTTTCAGAAACAGTGTTTACGGTAAACTTGTTGCAAAACATGATGATCAAATTCATAAACAGTTTATTAACAAATGTTGCCTAATGAATACCCGGCTTAACGTAGTGTAGGAGCCGATTGTTACTTCAATTACGTCATCTGTTATCGTGTAAATTAAATATATCTACTGAAATTGTGTTATAGAACGTTTGAACGACGCTCTGCTATGTGCAGTTAGTTATGGTGCATCAGTCACATTATTTCATAGTTCAAACATTTGTTGTGCAAGTAGGCGTAAAGGACGACGATGAGGGACCTTCTTGTTCCTTTAGCCATTAACACAGTGAATCCTCCTTTTTGTAAAGGGTCGGCAACGCGCATGTGACTACCGTCACGGTCATAGGTTACGGTGGCTGTTTACCATCAGGCGGGCCGTATGCTTGTTTGCCACCGTCGTGGTATAAAAAAAGGGTGCTTTATTAAGAGTGCGTCGCGCTCTATGCTGTATATCGCTTTCAGGACCACGGACGACGGACCTGACCACGACCACGAAGGTTATGCAATGGATAACTTAGTACAGTTTATTGTTTGACATCCTAGCGGCAATTTATTCCCAATATCTAATGTGGTGCTGATCATAGGCTTATAGCATCCTCTAAATATTTTCATGTATATACACTATTCTTATTTAAAAGACAAGCCAACCATATTAAATTAAATATGCTCATTAAGTTTAATTAAGGGTTTTATATTAGACAAATCATGTATTAAGTAAGCTATTTATTGTGTTAGATTTCTGCTTTATAAGGTCTTTATATATTTTTCTCAAACATGCTCGGAAATGTTCCTGTTACGTTAGTAATTAGAGACCAGTAGGGACTCTATTCCAAGGCAGGTTCAGCGCGACGTACGTAAAGGATTTTCATACAACATTAAATCACTCAGCCAGTAACTGAAGCACTAAACAAGTAATTTTATTTCCTTACATGTTTGAGAAAAGCACTATACATGCTTCGACCGTAATCAGCTTACCTGGCTTCGTATTGTAGCCGTCCTCGTCTTCGACTCGGACGGCTACTAAATACTCAGCCAGGAAAGCTTACTTACTGGTCTCTGCAGTAATGTACTATTAAAGATCTTATTTTGTGTCTCTCAAATTGATAATCCTAAAAATACATTGATTTGAGAGTAACGAAATATTTTACTGTATATAGGCTTTTTGATTCTTCGGTGTAATACGTGCCGTTCTCAAGTCAAAGGTACATCGTTGTCGGTTATTAATAGAATTTATTTCCTAATGATTTTTTATGGCAGGGTTGCCTTATTGATAACTAACAATGATGTACATTTGACTTGAAAACGTCACATATGCTCTTGCTTCCTTTAGATTTGGTTAAGAAGTTTAAATATGAATATGACTTTTTATACTATTACCATAAGTTCAAAGTAAAATAAACTCCACAGAAAGATCAATACCGAATGTACTACACCACGCACTAGTACTTGAATTCCAATTTGATTAACATTGGTTTCTAAACAACATCACATTAACACGATTACAAAAACCAATTACTTTAAGGACTATTAAAAATAGTTATAACGCAATATAAGTCGATTAAAAAAAATCTACTTAAATTACGTCAGTAACCCTTTATAAATATTTTTAATATGTAAGAGTCTTACGAAAGTTTTACAGTTAAAACTACTTTGAGGATTAATAACGGGAATGTAGGCTTCAGTCTATGTATTCTTTCATATTATTTATATACTTTATGTAGGACGGTCGGCACTTTACGAGGATTTTTTTTGAACGACAACCTATTATATAAGTTTGCATATAAAACATTAGTCATTAACACTTACATTATTCCTAAAAGAATCCCTAAGTTGCATATACTGAAAGCTGCAGGCGCCAGTTCTAATCTGGCCTCGGACACCGGAGGACTTGCTCACATCTTCTGAAGTAACTATATGACATCTATATATTGTTTATAATCCCTATGTTCATTAGTTCTAGCCAGGCAACACTAGGTACATCTGGTTGTGTATAAACGTGTTTTTATATTGCCTTAAATTGTACAAATGCTGTTAAATGTGCATATTATTATACATTTATGAGCTCACGAATGCAAGATAATCTCACTTACCTGCTTAACACTTTCACAACCGGGCAAAATTTTGAACAATACCCCAGAAACCGACAGAACCCGCCAGGCGGGCTATGACGTGCAACGCAATGCCGCACACCGCGTGCCCATCTGAGCAAACATTACGAGTGCCTACCAGGCGGGTTCTCGGTAGTCAAAGTGTTAATTCCGAGAGCACTCTAGGTACAAAATTCTCACTGTTTAACGAAACCTCAGTCCCGTTCCCTGACGGAGAGAACATTCTCGATTGTCACTTCTAAATGCAATGATATTTACTATGGATGGGTTATACTCTAACAAAATGAGCACAAAAAATACTTCCAGAGTTATATCATAACATTCATAACCTAGCAACAATTCCGTCATGTTTATCTATTTTGACAATCGTTACATCTTTGTCACTCTCATTGTTAGAAAATGACAGTTTGTATCTTTCTCACGCGGTTGACGGGAGCTCATTGTCACGTCCGTATCTCTCGCTTGCCGATGCGCGACAAGCAGCAATTGTTTGAATTCACTCATTTTAAGTGCTACACTTTTGGAGCGTGCATAACCTACCTATCATTATTATATATCTTATACTAAATGGAAATACTTTGAACTAGTTTGGTAGTTTTGCGTTATTTTTGTCTGGACTTATATTCTGTTTAGTGTCCATGTTCCTTACTAATGAAAGCAATCCTAAATAATATGTATGTGCCATTATTTTGGAAGAGGTACAGTCGCCATCAGATATATCGGAGCGGCCAAGGTCTTCACAAATAGGTATCTGAACATAGACTACTCATCATTAAGCTTTTACAAGGAGCACGAGGTCACCACCCATAACCACAAGTTTATTCGTAAATTTCTACGATTCGAACAGCTCATCTCTATTGCATTTTGTAATATAACATATTTTATCTACACTCATATTGTAAGTTCTCTAAAACGTGTTTGAAAACGGTAGGCAATGGCTAGCATTACCACGACCGATTTTACTATGATAAGCTTTTTATCTGTGGCAGTAACGTAATTTTAACTTTTCATGCTCAAATATTGATGTGCTATGAGTTTTGATAACATAATGTACACCTGCACCCTCCCGCGCATCCGCCGACAGCCCGACACGCGCCTCCCCGACACAATCGAGTTGTTCATGGCGGTGCAATGGCGGCCATTCTATGGTTTCCGAATACGGCATTTTGGATAAATAATATGAGTGGAGATAAAGCAGTGTATGCAACTGTACGTAATTAGGCCTTAAAACACTCGTGTGATCTTATTATGAAACTCGCCTGCGGCTCGTTTCATAAAACCACACTCATGTTTTAAGGACCCTTATTACGTAACAGTTACATAAACTACTATTTAATTCACATGAGAAATGATCAAAAACGTTAACTCAACTGAAAAAAGTGGTACAGTTGTACTTATGATCTATCTAGTGGTTGAGGTTATCTGTGCATCTGAACAACGCCTCTATTGTCAATGGAATAAAGTGCATGTTCAGATATTTTTGAATACCCTGGCCGCTACGATATATTTGAAGGCGACTGTAACATTGAGCTGCCGGCGCTTACGGAACGTTGTTCTGTATATTTTCAACCGAATTCAAGATTTCGAAGGATCAGGTTCTCAATTCGTCGGGATCTTTGGTTTATATATTTAATGGACTAAGAGCTGGCCACGTCAGATATGACACAATAATGAGAGCAACAAAACCCATCTGGTTAGATTGCTATACTATCCTTATTGCTAGATTCGGGCATCTGGCAGCTTTTAATGGGTGGAGGTCAGAGTGACAAACTAACAAAATTTTTGAATTCGAATATAGTAATACCAAAATAGGTAAAAACTGCCAAAGTTGTCTCAGGTATAAAGGACAGGACCTATATTTTAACATTAGAATAAAAAACATTGCGTAATATTTCGGAAACAGAAACAGTCGCCTACAAACTATGAATTACGTTTTACGTCGTTTTGGACTACTTTCCCCCATCAGAAAGTTTTGGCAATGATATTATATAATTTTTCATAATACTGCATTAAAACCAGAACTCTAGGATTTGTATTCTTAGAGTGGTTTGCATTTTTTGACCTCCACCACTTTACAGCTGCCAGATGTCCGGATCTAGAAATAAGCACAGTATAGCAAACTAACGATAGGGGTTTCATCGCTCTCATTGTTGTGTCATATCTGACGTGGCTAGCTCTCCGTCTATAAGCATGTAAGGCGAACTGAATTAACATACGTGTAATTAGACTAATTAGTATCGTATTCTCATTATAAAAAACTGAGATAAAAGTTTTTTTCACCCATTTTTTTTTGTATGGAGCGTTGGACGACATCACCCCATAGAAAAAAAAATTTCGCGTTTAATATTTTTTTCACCTCAGCAGCAGGAACGAGGGTTCTTTGATACCTAAAAACAGTGAGCAAAACTCAATTTTGCTGCGAGCGTGAGACAAAATGACCTTGTTGACCTTGGAATTACAATGTCAATGCGCGCGCGAGGTCTAATACAAATTCGAAATACTCGGAAGCTATTCTTGTTGTCTTTTTCACGTCATTAGTAAATAGAGAGAGACAGAAATATTTTGAACATCATTCAATCAAATTTTATTTAATTTTAATTCGTATTCTGAACTTTCGATTTGACCCCTGAAACAGAGTCGGAACGAAACGTTCCGAAATGCGCAGAAGTACTAATTTGTAAATATAATTTAAACAAATTTTAATTTTGAAATGTTTAACCATACAACACCTAACATAATTTACGTTCTTTATTTCAAGATCAAATAAGTATAAACGGAAAAATTACAAGATTATCATGTGAAAAATATTATTACTTACAACAATCTCTCGTATTGTGATCAAACAGTAGTTACTTCTTCTTCTCCCTGCCCTTATCCCACGTTTTGTGGGGTCGGCACACCATGTCTTCTTCTTCCATTCTCCTCTATCTCCCGTCATCTCCTCACTCACTCCTTTTTTCCTCATGTCCTCTTTTACACAATCCATCCATCGTTTCCTTGGCCTACCCATAGCTCTTCGCCCATCTACTTTCATATCTAACATTCTTTTGCTTATATTACATTCATCCCTCCTCATGACATGCCCAAACCATGCTAACCTACCACCCTTCACTTTCTCTGTTATTGGTGCTACTTTCAAGCTTCCCCTTATATACTCATTCTTAATCCGATCCTTCCTTGTCAGTCCACACATCCATCTCAGCATTCTCATTTCCGCAGCATGCATTCTTCTTTCGTCTGTCACTTTCGTCGCCCAGCATTCTGATCCATACATTACGACAGGCCTCACGATCGTTTTGTAGATTTTCCCCTTAAGTTTAAGGGGCATGCGCGGATCGCACGTTGTTCCAGAGACCTGCCGCCATTTCATCCATCCCGCATTTATCCTATTCCTTACATCACGGTCGATGTTGCCGTCGCCTTGCATTAATGACCCAAGGTACCGGAATTCGGAGCAAACTGGTAGGAATACACCATCTAAGGCAATGTGGGAAAAGCTGGATAGACCACCAAAGTCACAGAACATGTGTTCAGTTTTGGTTCTACTTATTTTCAATCCAACACTTTCCAACTTTTCTTGCCATTTTCCCAGCCTGCTCTGGACCTCAAGTGCATTTTCTCCGACAATCACAATGTCATCAGCAAACAGCATACACCAGGGTGCTTCCTCCTGTATGCTCGATGTCAAAGCATCCATAACCAGGAGGAACAAATATGGGCTCAAAGCCGATCCCTGGTGTAAACCTACAGCCACACTGAAATTTTCGGTGATTCCAGCTTCAGACCGGACGTTCGTACTAGCTCTATCATACATCGCCTGAACAAGCCGCACATACTTCACCGGCAGCCCTTTTTCTCTCATAGACCACCACAGAACCTTACGGGGGACCCTATCGTATGCCTTTTCCAGGTCCACAAACACCATGTGCAAATTCTTTTGCGCAAGCCTGTATTTCTCGCCCAGCTGGCGAAGCGCAAATATGGCATCCGTGGTTCCCCGGCCCGGCATAAACCCAAATTGGTTCTGTGTTACCTCACTTTCCTCTCTCATTCGTCTCGCTATCACTTTTTCCCATATCTTCATACTATGTGACATGAGCTTTATTCCTCGATAGTTGTTGCAATCCTGTACATCACCCTTATTCTTAAAAACGGGCACCAGTGAACTGTTGCACCACTCATCAGGGACCGCCTCTTCTTGCAACAACTTATTGAAGAACACAGTCAGCCACTTCCATCCATCCGCTTTCAGAAACTTCCATACTTCTACTGGTATACCGTCTGGCCCCACCGCTTTCCCATTCTTCATACTCTGTACTGCCATCTTCACTTCCTCTACAGTCACCTCTTTGACCATGCCAAAGTTACTCCTAGCATTTTCTAGCACTCCGTTCCAGTCATTTTCCTCATTCATAAGTTTACTAAAATAGCTCTTCCAGCGTTCTTTTATATCTACGTCATCCGTCAAAATCTTTCCCGCTTCGTCTCTCATACATTTCATGTGATTTACATCTCTTGCATTCCTCTCCCGCTCTCGAGCTATTCTATAAAGGTCTTTCTGGCCTTGTGGACTCTCCAGAAAATCGTACAGCTTATCCTGTACTTTGGCCCTTGCGATTGCAACTGCTTTCTTTGCCTTTTTCTTACTGGTTAGATAAGCTGACTTTTTACTTCCTTGATCTCTTTTATTTTCGTATTCCGAACTTTTCCATTCTTTAAAAGCATTCTTCTTTTCTTTCAAAATCAATCGCACGTCTTCGTTCCACCACCATGTATCCTTATCAATCTTCCCTTTCCCTTTTGTTTCTCCAAAGACATCCCTCGCTTCATTCCTTATACATACTGCCATCTCATTCCAGCAATCATTCACTCTAATCTCCGACATATCACTCATTTCTATCATCTTATCGACTACCCTTTTTCGGAATTCTTCAGCTAACTCTCTGTCAGTCAGTCTATTCCATTTCGTTCTAGGCGGAGGCTTAGATTTCCTTGGCAAACGTTTTACTTTAAGGCACAAATCTAGGATCAGTAGCCTATGCTGGGAAACTAAACTCTCACTGGGTATTATTTTGCAGTCTTTAGCCGAATGAATTTTGCTCCTTTTTATCAAAAAATAATCTATCTGCGTAGAATGTTGGCCACTACGGTATGAGATAAGATGTTGTTCTCTCTTTTGGTACCAGGTGTTTACTATGGCTAAGTCGAAGGCTAAAGCCGCTTCCAGAAGAGCTTCTCCCTCTTGGTTCCTGGTTCCGTAACCGTAACCCCCATGTACCCTTTCATATCCGTCACTCATTCTTCCCACATGTCCATTAAAATCGCCTCCAATGTAAATAGTTACGGACGCAGATAAAAAAAGTTGACAAAAGTCAAAATGGCGGTAAGTATAGATATTTTAAAAATATTTAATTTATTTTGATTATTTTTTGTGTTATTAACTTATATATAATTGAGGTTTTTGAACTCAAATGTAAGAATATTATAATAAATACAAGTGAAAATAGTGACAAAGAAGGATTAAGCATCACCCAGGTTGTATTTTTCTATGTCTTCTCATTGCTGAGGTGAAAAATAGTGTGTTCAACATGAGAATAAAGTTATTTACGTCTTGTGCTTTTGAGTCCCTCTCTACGCTCAAGATTCTATAATAGAATCTTTTATCTTGCTTAGGACTCAAAATTAGCACTCGAAGTAAATATGAACTTTCTTCTCTTGTTGTACAAATATCTATTTCTCCTACTTTTTCTAAGACGCAATACGATACTAATTATGCCCTTAAACGGATCATCCGTATTTCTGTTTCACCCTGTATATAGGTATATGTATGCACGTGTATGAGAAGCTTTATATCGCCATAAATAGCATTATCTAGATTATCTTTATGAATTGGAGTAAATATTGATAACATGTACAGATAATTTTGAGCGCTTCGTCGGCCTTGTTTGAGCTGCTAATTGTAAGAAATATATTGACAGTTATGAATGTATAAAATATATATCAATTGCTATATTTGCTATGTGACGAAAAGGGCCTCTCAGTTCCATTCTATAGTTATCAGCGTGCAAGTAATAGTATATTACTAGACGAGTACGAGGGTGAGTTGAAGTTCTAGAGAAACTGCAGATTTTTAAGTTAACTGAAAGCAGTAACGGCGATGTTTTAAGGCCGCTTTAATTCTAATGTTATCCCCTAGAATAGATCGAGTAAGTTTTGACGAATGGGGCTCCGATGGTCGCGCTTATATACTTACACGGTGGTCGTGAGCATTGCGAGAGATTTTAACCACGAGGTCATAAGGAGTAATAAATGTTATATGAATTTAGGTCAATTTCGATGTTATTGGTAAAACTATCGATTAAAATAGATCAGAGATCAGGAATACGCTGTTAAAATTATTCGGCTTCCTCATGTTACACCGTGTATTTTACAGCAGCTCGAGCATTTGCTGTTTGAAAGGTGGATGCTAAGTGAAGTCGGTTCTTTTTTGTTTAAAATTGTTTTATGTGTATGGGCGCAACCATCATATCCCTAATCGAAACGATGGCGAGAAGTAAATTTGTATGAACGTTTTTATATGTGGGTATACTATAGATATAAAAATAAATTATGTTTTGGGTAAAATTAAAGTCTATATCAAAGGTGTTTTTGGCACTTTTGTTCTGTTTTACTGTTAACTGATATACCGGATCTAGTATAAATATAAATGTAGACGAAATTTAGATCACGCTTTTACGAAAAAGAGCAGTGTTCATAAAACTGACAACGCCTTAGCGTCGAATTTTGCAACTTTGCCCACGTTTTGCGATATTTTCTATTATTTTTGTTAGTTTATTGGTTACTAGCCTTTTCCCGCGGCTTCGCCCGCGTACTATAAGTACTCGAAAAAGGATACGATGCCCATGTTGATTTTCAGACTTTGTGACCACATTTGCCCCTTTTAGGGGTTGAATTTTCAAAAAACCTGAAACACGTGGTTTACTCATTTATCGTTAGGAATACTCCTGTGAAGTTTCGAATAAAATAGTTTAACAAATCTTGATTCGCCATACAAACTTTGGACCCCTATTTTACCCCCTTAGGGGGTGAATTTTGAAAAATCCTTTCTTAGTGCTTCCCTAGACCTTATAAGGAACCTACGTGCTAAATTTGGAATCCCTAGAACCAGCGGTTTGGGCTGTGCGTTAATATGTCAGTCAGTCAGTCAGTCAATCGGTCAGTCAGTCAGTCAGTTTCTTCTTTTATATATTTAGATTATAATTATTATTAAATTGTATTTGTGCTACTCACCTACTCTTTTTACTCGTATAGTTAGGTAGTTTATTTGTGTGAGTGGGCAAATTCCTGCAAGATTATTAATTAGAATGTGTCTGTAACATGCTAACACAAGTATATATCGATGTTGCCCACTTTTGTATGTAGGTACAGTCGCCCTCAAAAATATCTGAACTTGCACTTTATCGCGTTCACAATAGAGGCGTGGTTCAGATATTTGTGACCATCTTGGCCGCTCCAATATATCTGATGGCGGCTGTACTTACGTTTATCTTTGACTATCTAGTTTTATTATTTCCCGGGTGTTAACCGTGGTACCAACGGCTTTTGTACCACAGGGGACCACGGGTATTTTTTTCCCCGTAGACCCACTGCACCAAAATGGGTTTATCTTTACGTTAGCGATGTCGACGGAGCCCCGCGGTAGCCTATTTCTGTGCGGTTTGGCCTTCGGCCATTAGAAGATAACTAACGAACCTAACCTACCTATGAGTGGTCATTTTGCGTTCTAGACCTTACTGGGAAAATAGGGATGGGTCTACGGGGAAAATAATTACCCGTGGTCCCCCTGTGGTACAAAAGCTGTGGTACCACGGTCAAAACCCTTTATTTCCGTGTCTACAGAGATGTGGTGCAGTGGGCAAAGTTGTGTTTAAGGGCAATTTGTCAGTTTTGGCGGTACAGTTAGCAGCAAAAGTAGCTAAGCAGCTCTAGTGTTCAAAATGAGCTTGACACGACTTTATTGTTAAGAGAATAAGAGCGTGTAAAGATCATTTTGAACAGTTGAGCTGCTTAGTTACTTTTGCTGTTGACTGTACACAACCCATGAAACCTAGTCCTTTGGCTTTTTTACACGTTGCTGCCTTAGAGTAGATTTATTGTGAATCAATATAATATCAATGCGATAGACTAGAACTAATTTGTATAAATACACAGTGTAAATCATTTATTTATTTACACAAGATAAAATGGATATAATTTTTTTCGAATGTTTTTTGTATTATTTCCTAAAATTTACCTCTACCTTTGCTGCAATTAACCTTATCGTCGCCAACGACGGATATATCCGAACCGCAGGTTCAACGCCAACAACGTATATTTACATCATAAGATACCATACGTTTTACTCTAAACTCATTGGCTTGGCGTATGAATTCATGGATTTTTATATGAAGTGGATCTAATTCTTACACTTTTTTCCTAAACACAGTTGAACCTTATACAGTCATTTTACGGGCGGCTAGCATGGGGAATTGGAAATAATTAATAATAGCTAATATTTTTAGTGTAACGGATATATCATAATACTACTATTATTTACGCAATGAAATCCTACAAAATATGGTTATTCGCTAACTGCCACAAACATGTACACACATATTACAAGCGTTTTTCTTGTAGGATTTTAATGAATATATCGTTTCAAAGTCTTTTAAAATATGTAAGAACAAACTACCACTTATTACTATTTGTTTCTAACGAATTAGGATATATATCGCCGGCGCCGTACATTTTGTAAATTATATGGTTTTACATGGACACGGTTTCTTGTTTTTCGCTGTCAACAGAAAGAAGACTTAAATATCGTCATGTTTACAAATAAAAATAATTGATATTACTGTAAATAAAAAATTACATTTTTTATATATATTTTTTTTTTACCCATTTAACTACTTCCGGGTGAAAAGTTTGTAGGATTTTTGCATATATTATCTATAAATATCCCATAAGAATGAAAAATAAGGGCATGCGCAGCAGTGTTGGCCGTTAATTTCAATTAGAATTGAAAATTGATCAATAAGATTGAAGATTAATTCCGTAACTAATCAATTACACTAAAATCAATTTTTACTAACGTTAGTTCGCATTGATTTTGTGACGTCGTCAATTACACTAACCGTCAATTAGAATTAACCTATTAGTTACACTAACGTCTCGAAAATTTAATAAGAATTACAGTTAATTAGATTAACGTTAGTGTAACTAAATTAATCCTGTCTTACACTAATAATTAATTTTAAAACTGCATCTCGGGTTCGGAAGTCGGGACCAATATCACAAGATGGAGCTCATGCTGGACCCTAGGGCTACCTACTGGATCTCGGGTTTGGCGCATCATAGACTCATGCTGTTTGGGCTCATTCGACTTGTACTGATGAGCAGATGGTACCGGTATCAAAATCTGGACCTCATGCTGGACCCTGGGGATCCCTACTGGATCTCGGGTTTGGGGCATCATAGACTCATGCTGTTTGGGCTCATTCGACTTCTACTGATGGTATGGTATGGAATGGTATGGTATGGTAAAGTATGGTATGGTAAAGTATGGTATGGTAAAGTGTGGTATGGTAAAGTATGGTATGGTAAAGTATGGTATGGTAAGGTATGGTATTGTAACGTATGGTATGGTTAAAGTATGGTATGATAAGGTATGGTATGGTATGGTAAGGTATGGTAAAGTATGGTATGGTAAAGTATGGTATGGTAAGGTATGGTATGGTAAGGTATGGTAAAGTATGGTATGGTAAGGTATGGTAAAGTATGGTATGGTAAAGTATGGTAAAGTATGGTATGGTATGGTAAAGTATGGTATGGTGTGGTAAAGTATGGTATGATAAAGTATGGTATGATATGGTATGGTAAGGTATGGTAAAGTATGGTATGGTAAAGTATGGTATGGTAAAGTATGGTATGGTAAAGTACGGTATGGTATGGTAAAGTATGGTATGGTATAGTAAGGTATGATATGGTATGGTAAAGTATGGTATGATATGGTAAAGTATGGTATGGTATGGTAAAGTATGGTATGATAAGGTAAGGTATGGTAAATTATGGTATGTTAAGGTATGGTATGGTAATGTATGGTACGGTATGGTATGGTATGGTAAAGTATGGTATGGTAAAGTATGGTATGGTAAATTATGGTATGGTATGGTAAAGTATGGTATGGTAAAGTATGGTATGGTATGGTAAAGTATGGTATGGTTAAGTATGGTATGATAAGGTATGGTATGGTAAAGTACGGTATGGTAAAGTACGGAATGGTAAAGTATGGTATGGTAAAGTATGGTATGGTAAAGTATCGTATGGTAAAGTATGTAATGGTAAAGTATGGTATGGTATGGTAAAGTATGGTATGGTAAAGTATGGTATGGTAAAGTATGGTATGGTATGGTACGGTATGGTATGGTAAAGTATGGTATGGTAAAGTATGGTATGATAAGGTATGGTATGGTAAGGTATGGAATGGTAAGGTATGGCAAAGTATGGTATGATAAGGTATGGTATGGTAAAGTATGGTATGTTATGGTAAAGTATGGTATGGTAAAGTATGGTATGGTAAAGTATGGTACGGTATGGTAAAGTATGGTATGGTAAAGTATGGTATGGTAAAGTATGGTATGGTAAAGTATGGTATGGTATGGTAAAGTATGGTATGATAAAGTACGGTATGGTAAAGTACGGAATGGTAAAGTATGGTATGGTAAAGTATGGTATGGTAAAGTATGGTATGG